>CM067551.1:28960175-30163175 GCA_034509755.1 Anisodus tanguticus
TGTTTGGCCCGGTGGTCAATACATTAGGGTATTGTTGTCCGAGGTTCCGTGTTCGAGTCCTACGATCGGCGAGAGTGGGCTGTGTTCCCAAAAAAATCCCTCCGTACGCGTAGGGCCGAGCGGTGTATACTAATCCGTAGGGCCGGGCGGAGGTGGGGTTTTACGGGGTATGGGGCCGTAATGCGGTGGGACCGTCACTTTAAAAAGTTTACCCTACCACGGTTTGTCGCATGGGCGACTCAATTGGTTTGAGGGGGGATATTTGGAGCAAAGACCAAGGATCGAATCCGTCGGCGGCGGTGTGGGGGTTTCTTCTTGAAATAAAGGAGGGCCCCTTGTGCGCGCGCGTGGTGCTGGTCTAACCTTTGAAATCAATTGAGTCGCCATTTATTTCCTTCCGGGCAGACTGTCGGACGGGGTGTGGGGGGCTGCAGGGTGGGAGATTCCACCTTTTGGAGCAATAAGGAAATAGAAAAAGGACAAAAATCAAAATGAAAAAATGTCACACAAGCCCACGTGCAAACACACAAATAAAAAGGAAAAAAGAAGAAAGAGAAACTAGTCATAAAAGGACAATGTAATTAATACACACAATTAAAAAGGAAAAAAGAAGAAAGAAAAACTAGTCATAAAAGGACGATGTAATTAATGCTCACACATAAAAAAGAAAAAAGAATCAAGAGAAACTAGTCATAAAAGGATAATGTAATTAATGCACAGGACACCCACATGGACATCTCGGGTAAATAGTTTCTGGGCAGGAGGCATTAAGTGAATAGTTTGGGAGGGGGCACATACACGTAAATAGTTTGAATTTTAGGGACTTTTAGTGTAGTTTTCCCTTGGTTTTCGCATTACGTACCATATCCACTGGCCAATAGAAGAAACACCAGTGAGTTGCGTGATTTAGAATGGATTGCTGAAATTTGCCCATTTTCATTTTACAACAGTGGATGTTTGTCATGATTCCTTTGTGTTGAAACCCGAGAAATCCGAAAATTCGAAGAAAACCGATATTGAAAATCTCGACTATTATTGATTTGGTTTGATTTATAAATATAAAAACTCGATACTTTTAATTTGGTTTAATATATAAAAAAATCAAATCAATCCGACCTATGTACACCTTTAGTCTCACCAATCAACCTTTCACGATCAATGATACCAACCCATGATGGCATAATACAATTTTCCTGATCATTGGTTATAATTTTAAAATTGACCATTCTAATAAACCCCAATACAAGACAACTGAAGTCTATTTCAATAGTTATTCCTACTTTGGTTGCCTCCTCTTTTGCTCTCGAAAGTGCAGAAAGACAACTGAATAAAATGATTATTTGCAGCCCGGGGAACTAGCTCGTCTTCGGTGGTCACCCATGACTTCAATATCAAACTATCACCAAACTCTACACTCTCTAGATAAAAAAAAAGGCAACCCGGTGCACTAAGCTCCCGCTATGCACGAGATTCGGAAAAGGGCCAGACCACAAGGGTCTATGTATAATTTTATTAATAAATATCAACAGACGGTTCACTTGTATAATTTCTAATTTTGGAGCAAAATTTTACTTGTATAAGTTTCAAATTTCAAGATATTGTCTATGAGTTTCACTTCCAATAGTTTAAACTTCAGGAAAATTTCTCAAGTTGTGTGGTAATATTGTTGGTTACAAAGGTGCAGGAAACGGAAATTACAAGTAACTGCTAAGTAATAGAAAAACTGAAATTACAATTCAACAACAAACTGAAATTACAATTATGTTGAACAAGAAAACTGGAATTGTTTTGTGTATGCTGAGTCAAGTGTTGCACTCTGTCTTTAAGACAATATTGCCCCGTATGTATCCTTTATACGTCCTGGACAATTGTCTCCCAAGATAAAATAGCAATGGAACAATTGAGCAAAGGAAACTCAAGTGCTACCGTGAAGAATTTTGAGTAATGAAATGATGCTTGGAAGTTGTAGGAAGAACTGAAAGCTGTTTCTGTTTGTGTATTTTCGTGTACCTCAACAATGGTGACAAGAGGGCCTTTATATAGTAGAAGGAGGGGCTGATGAACTGCCTCCATAAGTGCCATTACTGGCCAAGTAATGGCCATTATGGAGGTAGTAATACCACTAAAATAAATGGTGAAGATGTGCAACAGATTGGCTATTTAGGAATTTCTGAAAACTTCAGGGACCAAACTGTACATCTTGAAACTTCAGGGATCAAACTTTACATATGAAACTTCAGGGATCAAACTGTACATCTGGAAAAGTTCTCTGGTCCAAAAAGATAATATCAGAAGAAGCACAGCCCACGACCCGAGAACCCGGACCGGACGGGCGGGCGGCGGCGGCGCGCGTGTGGGCTTTCCTCGAACCGAAGCACATCTAGGTCTTCCCTCCTTTAAACACATGGAATACCCCTTGGGGTCCCAAACCCAAGCCAACTTTGAGTCTTATAAATACAACAATTCTTTCTTCCTCCACCGATGTGGGAGAATTGATCCTATACCACACTTTTCCATGTTTCAAACACCTCACTTCGTGGACCAATATCTCTTTCATTTCTCAACGAAATTTGACGATTCTTGGCCCTACGATTATCTACGTACTTAGTAGATCATGCATATGTGAAGAATCAGATTCTCCAACATGCGTAACACTAGTGTTTAAGACGTTAAAGTTGGTCGGTCGCAACTCCCGCTAAAGGAAAATTTCCAACAATCCCCTCTTGAAAGAGATTTTGGCGCACTCACATGGTGCCTTTTCATTTCCAGCAATATTTCAGCGGACCGATGTTGCATAAGGAGAGGTAGCTTCAGCTTTGAACCTTCCATAGTTAAATACCATCGGACTTACTTACTGCGCGGTGAACGTGATGTCTTGAATCGTCAGTGTTTAGTGTAAGCCAAGTCAATAGTACCAACACAACAAATTCCCTTACTCTCTTCTTCGTAATGTTTTGTCCGTTTTGGCCATGGACAACTTCTTGGATTCTTAAGTGCATTCATTTGAGGCGGCCCGTCCTCACACTTAAATAGATGGTCTCCTACAAGGTATCCTGCCATACCCCACTTCACAAGTGTTAGGAACCATTAAAAGTTTCCCAAAACCTAACCTCAACTGTTGAGGATCATTAAAGGTTTTGAAAACTTAACCTTTACCCATACTGCAGATAACACTTAATGTCTATCGCGGGAACGACTTTGAATTTGGTGTTTCTTTACAGAAATCACTATCCGAAGTGCTCATGCTTCCACTGAAGTGATCAACTGAACCTTTAAAGCTTAGTTTTCCCATTTAACCAAATTACTGGGATCTCCAGTTAGTAAGCTTGGGTTACCACTGTATTGGTCATTATATTTTGGGTTTTAAGCCTATTCCCCTAGACAGGCAAGCCATCTGATCCTTGGGTAAGCCCTTTGTCAATGGGTCTGCTATATTATCTTTTGACTTAATGTAATCAATGGATATTATACCCGTGGTGATCAGTTTCCTAACGGTCTTATGCCTCCGTCGAATATGATGAGACTTGCCGTTATACATAGCAATCCTTGCCCTTCCTAGAGCCGACTGGCTGTCGCAGTGGATCATTACCGAAGGTACGGGTTTGTTCCAACATGGAACATCCTCTAAGAAGTCATGAAGTCACTTAGCTTCTTCTCCTGCTTTGTCTAAAGTGATAAACTCCGATTCCATTGTGGATCGGGCGATGCAAGTTTGCTTAGAGGATTTCCAAGATACAACCCCACCACCAATTGTAAATACATACCCAGTGGTGGACTTGGTGTTCTCTATATCAGATATCCAGTTTGCATCACTGTACCCCTCTAGTACAACTGGATATCTCGAATAGTGTAACCCGAAAGTTAACGTGTATTTCAGGTATTGTAATACCCGATTCAACGCCTTCCAGTGATTATCACTCGGATTACGGGTGAACCTAACCAACTTATTGACTGCATAAGCAATATCAGGACGGGTGCAGTTTGTTATATACATCAAACTACCGATCACCTGTGCATATCGCTCCTAGTATACGGGTGTACCAAGATTTTTATCAAGCTTTTGATTTGTATCCATTGGTGACTTTATCGGTGAACTGTCTAACATCTCGAACTTTCTCAAAACATCCTCGATGTAGTGAGACTGAGATAAGACCAATCCGTCAGACGTTTTAGAGGTTTTATCCCTAAGATGACATCTGCGATACCCATATCCTTCATGTCGAAGCATTGTTTCAACATGTTCTTAGTCTCTAGGATTACCCTAGGACTGCTTCCTGTGATCAACATGTCGTCTACATACAGGCATATCATGACAAATGAGTCAGAGTTACCTTTCGTGTAGACACATTTATCACACTTATTAATGGCAAAACCCTTCGATAGTAAAGTACTATCAAAGTAGTCAAAGCCTTCTATCTGCCGATAGCCCTTGACTACCAACCTGGCCTTGTACTTGTCTATAGACCCATCTACTTTGTATTTCCGTTTGAGTATCCATTTACAACCCAACAGTTTATTTCACGGAGGAAGATCAACCAACTCCCAAGTATGGTTATGCAGAATGGAGCCTATTTCACTCTCAATAACTTCTTTCCAGAGCGGTGCTTCTGGAGTTTACAACGCCTTAGCAATTGTCCTTGGTTCATCATTAACCATATAAGCTACAAAGTCAGGACCGAAGGATTTATCCTTCCTAGCCCTTTTACTTCGCCTTAGATCCATCTCTGGAGTCTCCAAGTTCTGAAAATCTGAAACACTAGATTCCGGATGTTCAGCCACCTCGAGATCCGCTAGATCTGGATTATCTAGATCCGGGCCGTCGACGACTCCCGATTCTTGAGAGCTTTGTTCATAACTTCGTTTGCGAGATATTATGTCTTTTTCCTTTCTAGGAAAGGTACCTTCAAAGAATAAAGCATTCCTTGATTTCATGATTGTACCCTGGTGGATATCTGGAATATCTGACTTATGCACTAAGAAGCGATAAGCACTACTGTTATTTGCATATCCGATGAATATGCAATCTACAGTTTTAGGCCCAATCTTGACCTGCTTTGGCTTGGGTACTTCAACCTTAGCCAAACAACCCCACACCTTAAAATATTTGTAGGTGGGTTTCTTTCCCTTTCATGATTCATATGGAGTTTTGTCCTTACCCTTATGTGAGACTCTGTTAAGAATCGTATTAGCGGTAAGGACGGCTTCTCCCCACATGTTTTGGGGAAGACCGGAATTGATAAGCAAGGCATTCATCATTTTCTTCAACGTGCGGTTCTTACGTTCCGCCACACCGTTCGATTGAGGTGAGTATGGAGCCGTCGTTTGATGAATAATGCCTTCTTGGGCACAATATTCCTCAAATGGCGCTGCATATTCTCCCCCTCTATCACTACGAATGGATTTAATCCGTAGGCTTAGTTGGTTCTCAACTTCTGCTTTGTAACGTCGGAACGCTTCAAAGGCTTCATCCTTACTTTTCAACAAGTAAATGTAACAATACCTTGTGCTATCATCAATGATTGTCACAAAGTACTTGTTTCCCCTCTAGTTTGTGCGAACTTCAAATCATATATATATGTGTGAATAAGTTCTAGAGGAGCGGTATTCCTTTCGACGGATCGAAAAGGAAGCTTGGTGAGTTTTACCTCTACGCACACCTCACACTTATGTTGAGGGTTTAGGTCGTTAGACGGCAACAACTCCATCTTTACCAGCCTTTGGATAGACTTGTAGTTAACATGTCCTAATCTATGATGCCATAAATTAGAAGACTCAAGCAAATAAGAAGAAGGTTCAACTTTATTACTTGGACGCATTACAGACATGGCATTCACTTTGAAGAGGCCTTCACAGACGAAGCCTCTCCCCACAAATGTGCCATTCTTAGTGAGTACAAACTTATTGGATTCAAACACTAGCCTAAACCCAACATTAACCAATAAAGGTACAGAAATTAAGTTTCTTCTAATCTCTGGGACGTGCATCACTTCCTTCAGAGTGAGTTCCTTGCCGGAAGTCATCTTCAGGACCACCTTTCCTAACCCCAGCATGTCGGAAGAAGCTTTGTTGCCCATGAACAGCTTCTTGTCGGTGACCGGTGTGTACGTGGAGAAGGCATCTTTGTTGGAACAGATGTGTCTGGTTGCACTTGTGTCCATCCACCACTGCATCAGATTCTCAACCAAGTTGGCTTCTAGCACCATTGCAGAGAATTCCTCGATCATGTCATCCAGGAGCGTGTCCTTGACGACGTTAGCATGTGCCTTGCCTTTAGACTTGGCTTTTTGTTGTTGCTCAGTCTTAAGCTTGCGGCATTCCTTGATCCTATGACCAGGTTTCCCACAGTGGTGACAGTTACCTCTGAACATCTCCGCTGCGGGGGCCTTGCCGTCTTTCTGGAACTTCCGCTTCTTGCTTGAGTTCCCTTTGGCCTCAGCCACATTTGCCTTTGCCTCAGCAGGTTGTCTACCCCTTGGCAAGGTCTTCTTATTATCTTCCTGGATTTGGAGTTTGATAATAAGCTCTTCAAAGGTCATCTCC
The DNA here is from genome assembly GCA_034509755.1 of Anisodus tanguticus. Lineage (NCBI taxonomy): Eukaryota > Viridiplantae > Streptophyta > Magnoliopsida > Solanales > Solanaceae > Anisodus > Anisodus tanguticus. The sequence goes on from CM067551.1 coordinate 28,966,716, forward strand.
TTTGTCTTGAGTTTTAAGTAACTCATAAACTCATTCCATGAAGGAGGTAACTTTTCAATCAACGATGCAACCAAAAACTGCTCTTTTGGTTTCATTCCTTCCAAATCCAGGTGATGTAAAATCATTTGGAATTTCTGGACTTGGGACATCTCTGTCTTACTATCCACCATTTAGAAATTTCCCAACGATGACCTTCTTAGTACCCACATCTTGTGCGTTGTACTTCTTTTGCAGTTTTTCCCATAGCTCTTTGGCAGTGCCAACGGTGCAATAGACCGTGTAGAGAGGGTCTGCCAAGCAGTTCAGTATCTAATTCTTACACATAAAATCGCTATGATTCCACGCATTAAGAACCATCTTCATGCCGTTAACGACATGGATACCAAGGCCCCCTTCACCCGTTTCAGCAGGCGAAGAGTCCATTTCATCTCCAGCTCGTGGAGGATCTTCCGTTAGGAACCAGGCCATGCCCATGACAGTTAAGTAGAACATCATCTTTTGCTGCCATCTCTTAAATTCTGATCCCATGAATTTTTCAGGGCGATCATGGTGGTGTGAGGAAGAAGGTGGAGCACCAGCAGTCGGGAAGGCAGCGGAGTTGCTTCCTTGAACAGTAGCGGCAACAGCAGTGAAGGCAGCAGAGTCGCTGCACTTGGCCAGGAGCGGCAGTGGCGGGAAGGCAGCATTGTTTCCTTGAGAGGCAGTAGCAGTAGCAGTAGCATTGTTCATATTTCCAGCCATGTTGCAAGCAGCGATTCTGATAAGCAAATATTGTCTTAAACTTGTTGGTTACAAAGGTGCAGGAAACGGAAATTACAAGTAACTGTTAAGTAATAGAAAAACTGAAATTACAATTCAACAACAAACTGAAATTACAATTATGTTGAACAAGAAAACTGGAACTGTTTTGTGTATGGTGAGTCGAGTGTTGCACTCTGTCTTTAAGACAATATTGCCCCGCCCCGTATGTATCCTTTATACGTCCTGGACAATTTCTCACAAGATAAAACAGCAATGGAACAATTGAGCAAAGGAAACTCAAGTGCTACCGTGAAGAATTTTGAGTAATGAAATGATGCTTGGAAGTTGTAGGAAGAACTGAAATCTGTTTGTGTATTTTCGTGTACCTCAACAATGGTGACAAGGGGTCTTTATATAGTAGAAGGAGGGGCTGATGAACTGCCATTACTGGCCAAGTAATGACCATTATGGAGGTAGTAATACCACAACCCACGACCCGGACCGGACGGGCGGGCGGCGGCGGCGCGCGTGTGGGCTTTCCTCGAACTGAAGCACATCTAGGTCCTGGATCCTTTAAACACATGGGATACCCCTTGGGGTCCCAAACCCCAAGCCAACTTTGAGTCTTATAAACACAACAATTCTTTCTTCCTCTACCGATGTGGGAGAATTGATCCCATACCACACTTTTCCATGCTTCAAACACCTCACTTCGTGGATATCTCTTTCATTTCTCAACGAAATTTGACGATTCTTGGCCCTACGGTTATCTACGTACTTAGTAGATCATACATGTGTGAAGAACCGGATTCTCCAACATGCGTAACACTAGTGTTTAAGCCGTTAAAGTTGGTCGGTCGCAACTCCCGCCAAAGGCAAATTTCCAACAAATATTTCAACTACTTCGCCGCATTTTTCAACTATCATATTTTCAATTACCTTACAAACGCTACTTATATTTCTGTTAGCGGCCTAAAAAGTGACTACCTGGTATTGTTTACAAACTTATGGGTATATAGGGATTGGTCTTTTTGTGAGTATATAATGCTGATGTTGTGACTTCATTACATAATATTATTTTGATTTATATTGAGATGATGTTAGGATAGAAATAGCTTCCATCGATTCTTTTTTTGAAAAATTGTGTCTTGAAACTTCAAATTGCATAAGTGAACTCCATAATAATGATCTGAATATTTTATATAGTAAATTTGAAAGGAAAATTTATAAATGAACCCACTTTAAAGGTTTAATTATCAAAGCACTAATTTTTTCAAATATTGCATCCAATGATCTATTCATAACTCTAAATACCTTTATATAAAAAAATTTATATTTTACTCAACCATGATTTCTCATCAAAAGATTTTAAAAAGAAAACATTTTTCTCTTTCTCCTCCCTCCCCCCTCAAGCCACTCACTCCCTGCACTCTTTTTCCCTTTTTATATTTTATTTTTTCACTTAATTTCCTTTTTGGTTCTTCATAGTAAAATCTTTTGCCACTAGTTTTTATTTTATTTTTTTCTTTTCTTTCTTATATTTTTTTATTTTCCTAGTAAAAGCTCACTCTTTTTACTTTCTATCTTTTTTTCTTTCCGTCTCTTTTTTGTGTTTTTTCACTTTTTATTTTGTTCTTTCTTGCAAAAAATTTCACACTTTTTCACCTTCATTCTTTATTTTTGTTGTTTTTGTCACTTTATTTCTTTTCCTATGTTTTGTTCTTCGAGTAAAATTTCCAAGTCCATAACTTTCATTTAATTTCTGTTTTTCTCTCATCGTAATTATCGAAGATTGGTTCTGTCACTCTTTTTATGTGTTTTTAATTTTTTTTGTTTTATGTTTTATTTTTTATTGTAGTGGACACTTTTCGAAATTTCAAATAAATAGGCTTTTTGTAGTTAATTTTTTATCTTGAATTCTTTTTTATTTTTTGTATACATTAAATATAATAATAGTGAATTGTTAGTAACTATTAAATATACTTATCTGTTATATCATATATACTATTAATATACAGATACACTATATATTGTTTTAGAAAGCTCGGATGTTAGATTTAATAGGCTTTGTTTAACAATAAATATGATATACTATATGTGAATATCATTTAACATACCGATAATCACAGTTTGTCATGACTCAAGGGTGAGTCGAATAAAAGGCCCTTTTTCAATATCAATTGAGCAAACACCCTCATGTTATTTTTATTAGGTAGATGACCTTTTCCTAAGATTAGGGATAATTAGCTTAACAATTTGTGAGGAGACTTAAACACAAATAGATAGACAGAAATGCCGAAAGATAACTCAATTTAAACAACCCCAAAATATGGTCTAGATCGTACAAGAGCACTAAGATAAGTCTGATACATGTCCCATATGACGAAATCACAAAATCTGCGGAATAAAACAGAACAATAAAGAAGATATATCCAGGGGCCACAAATCAACCATGTAGCTCATCCTGAATATCTCGGATGCTATGCCTCGGGATTAGCCACAAGGTCCCGAACTAGAATCAGGATCTATATCTGCAGAAAATGCATCAAGTGTAGTATGGGTACAAATCACTAGTACTCCGTAAGTATCATAGGTCGACAACGAAGAGACAACATATATATAATATAAAGACTAACATACTACACAAATTCCATTAGGACATTTATTCCTTTAGGTTACGAGGTTATAAATTTCACATTCAAATTAGGTCATAAGCTCAATTCTTTCTAAACACGGCCTTAAATCCATTCCTCCCTAAAATTAGTCATAAAATTTTATGTCTTTCTCAAATACAACCATAAAGCTTAAGCCTTTTCATTTAATCATATGAATGTATCTGAAACTAACATAGTCAATTAAGAATGGTATGAATGCAAATGATATTCAATGCATTTGGCCTATACAAACCCGACATGCACATACTAAGGGATTTGCCACATAGTCATGACCCATGGGGGACTCGCTAAGTGTCACACCGCAACCTTGGGGGGTGTGGCCGACACCCGACACCCTAAGGCCCGAACGTACCAACTGTAGTACTTGAACCATACAACATGAGACTTGGGCCGACAAGACCTTCCAACAACAATGATAAGATAGGATGCAACAATCCTGTACTCAGAAGAAGCCCAACAACAACAACAACATATATATACATAAACTGTAGCTGACAAGACCGTAACAAGCATATCAACAACTGATAAAGAGGCTGACAAGGCCAAGAAAAATGAATATACACTGACTATCAGTCTGCAAACCTCTAAGAGTACTACAACACATTAGTAGGTCGGGATAGATCCCCACCATACCCAACATAGCTATAAATATACACCACAGTGCCTACCGACTCTGTACAGCAACTCCGGAGAAGTGGAGTGCGACTATCAACAACTGAGAGCAAGTACCCTACTGTGAAGGTACGTCGGTCTGTCTACCTGTACCTACGGGCATGAAACAAAGTGCCCCATAAAGGGACGTCAGTATGAAAGAATGTACTGAATATGTAAGGTAGGTAAAACATATAAATAAGGAATATTATACAAGAGGAAGATTCATAAATTAACCTGAAACTCCGAAAAAGTCTATGAGGGCATACAAATGACATAACCATGAATATATGCATGTAAGTAAAATCAGGTCACTCTATGGGGCCATATAGTATAATATCAAGCCTCTCTGTGGGAAAATCTCATCATAACGTACCCAGCTATATAGGACTCAGTAATATCATATCCAATTGCAGTGGTGTGCACATATAAGTGCCTGCCCTGCCGACTATAAAGCGGCTTGATAAAAAAAAAGTATATATATATATATGTGAAATGCAATATAAACCTCAAGGAACACCATAAAAAGAGTCGGAGTGACCTTTGGTCGTTATCCTCCGACTATCATTATTGTCGCTACGTTCATCAACCTTCAACCAATAGATAAAAGATATATAGAGCATGAGAAGTACTCCTAATAAGGGACATACAAGAGACATGAACTACTTAAACAAGAAAGCAACATGATCATCTCAAACTTAACAAAAAGAGTGTCGTTTCAAGGAAACGTTTATCCAAAATTATGCCAAAGAAAGAAGTTAGCCCTACATACCTTGTTATGGAGCTTATACAAATTCCAGAAATTCTCGGACGTACTACAAGAGGTTATCTACATTATATAAATGCTTGATATCAATAACGGATTAAAAATCCATACGAAAGCTCATTTGGATATTTTATCGAACAACTTATATTCATGAAGTTTATATACTCTTTTATATCCAAATTTACATGAATTTTCACCACTACAACTTCATATCAGCTTCCCTCTATATCCTCAACCTTATCAACATCTCAACAAGCTCATAACACACTCCTAATTCACATAATTCAACCCAACAATCATACAATTTTAGTTCAAGTTTTCTAAGACTTAGTTTAGGAGGATCTTCCAACAATTCACTCCAAAATCTTAATTGATCATAATAATAGTTAAAAGAGGATGAAACTTACCTTAAAACACATGAACTTATTCAAAGCAAAGGTTACTTCACTGCCAAACATTCCTCCAAAGTTGCTACAATAAGAAGAAAGACAATGTATGATGATTATGGGATTCTTTATGTCGGATTGCTTGATTTGCCCTAGGATTTAAGTCTTGAATTATATGGGACCTCTTGGGAGAGTATTTAGGGTTTATTAGAAGCTGGGGAAATGAAAAATGAGGTTCCAAGTGTAAGGATTCAATTTATATACGAAAAAGGAAAAGCCACTGCCCTAATGTACGCCGGATATGTACGGTCTGTACATCATATACGGTCAGTACATTACGACTTTTAAAAATGCACGATCCGTACAATCTGGCCGTACCTCATTGGGTAGAAAATAGAAATTTTCCCTTGCCCAAATATGGTCTCACAGCCCATTTTGTATGGACAGGACAATATCGTATGGCCTGTACTTCCAAAAAATTATCGAATTTCATCGAAATGTATTCTCTTCGATTTGTTTAAATTCCATAATTTACGATACTTATCTAATCATATCGTAACTCAAAGTATATAATAATACTAGCCTCTCACGATCATCCATCTAATTAGAAATCAAAAGGGTTAACCATAACTCACTTCAACTCTCAAAACCATGGGCTATATTTGTCACATTTTTCTCAAATAACATTACCTAAACAAGATATATAAAAGATAAGCTCGACAGATAGAATAGAAATATGGAAGTCATATCGCACGTGTATCGTATAAACCTAAAATCTGAAATAAATTGGGGTATTTGGACTTCATGTCCTCCTCAGCCTCCCATGTAATCTCCTCCACATTATTATTCCTCTAAAACACCTTAACTGAAGCTACTTCCTTGGTCCACAACTTACGGACCTGACAATCTAAGATGGCAACAAGAATTTCCTCATATGATAAGTCCTCTGTGATTTGGACATCCTCTATAGGGGTAATACGAGAGGCATCGCCTATGAACTTTCAAAGCATAGATACGTGGAATACTGGATGGACTGCCTCCAACTCTGATGGTAACTCAAGCCTATAGATTACCTGGCCTACTTTCTGGACAATCTTATATGGCCCTACATATCTGGGGCTAAGCTTGCCTTTCTTGCTAAACCTCATCACACCCTTCATAGGTGATACTTTCAACAATACCCAATCACCAACAACAAACTCTAGATTTTAGCATCGATTATATGAATAAGGCTTTTGCCAACTTTGGGCAATAAACAATTGCTCTTGAATCAACTTTACCTTCTCTACCACTTGTTGTACTAAATCAAGCCCTAATAATTTCGTTTCTCTCACTTCAAACCAGCCGATAGGAGATCTACACTTCCGCCCGTAAAAGGTTTCATACGGAGACATCTTGATGCTAGAATGACAACTATTATTATAGGAAAACTCAATAAGTGGCAAATGATCCTTCCAACTTTCCTTGAAGTCTAGGACACAAGCTCGTAACATGTCCTCGAGCATCTGAATAGTGCGCTCGGCCTATCTGTCTATTTGAGGATGGAAAGATGTGTTGAGATTAAATTGAGTACCCAAAACCTTTCTGAAAGGATCATCAGAAATCAGTTGTAAACTGGGCACCTCTGTCAGATATAATAGAAAATAGAACTCTATATAGCCAAACTATCCCCCTAACATATAATTTAGCGTAATCTTCGGCTGAATAAGTGTTTCTATTAGGTAGAAAATGAGTTGCCTTCGTAAGTCTATCAACGATTTTGTAATGCCTTGAACCATGGCCTGGAAAAAAGCACGGTACTTGGTGCATGACAGCATGTGATCGAGCGAACCACATGGCTTTCTGAATCAACATGGGCATCAAAACATGCAATAGTATGATTTAAAACATATAAAACTGATTAATGAAATATATAATATATTGCAAAAATATATGAAAACATAATAAGTCTGAAATACTGATTTTCTGACATGACATACTAAACTAGTCTAGTCTATGAAACCTCTAAATATGAGTCTGACTGCAAAACTATTTTACCAGGACAAGGCCCTGGCCTACCTTTATTATATAACATGACATATAAAATAAATTACTAACACACCGAATTAAATAGGCTCACCAATAGCTGATACTGAGGCAAATCATAATAAGCAGATCCGTCGTCCTGAAACTCAGTACATGCATCGTAAAGTGCAAGCCCCGGGTGACATAAGTACATTTGAATTGCATTGTATTTAAAGCAACTGAAAGAATAAGCATGCATATACAATAATAGAAATATGAAACTAAAACTGAACAATGAACATGAACATGATCTGACATGAGTATAATAACATGTGTAAAATTTGTATAACTGTATATATGTTGGGAGAGCATTTGTATAACGAAAATAAAACCACCACACTGGAATGTGGTGTTTGATCTCTACCCGATCAACTAAGTCATAACGTACCTTATCGGGGTACGAGACATGAACATGACATGAATGGATTCAATAACCCACAATGGATAACATGAAGGTATCGTCCTAACTGGGTAGAGCGATACTTAACCTACGTTGGCAAATATAGTTTCAGGCTATCTGAGCCTTCTCGGTAATTTTTACAACTCCCAAAATATATTCTTGAATATAGTTGGCTTGTAAGACCATAAATTTCATGAAAATAAGTTATAAAACATGATTCGTGATTATAATTTAGCATGTAAATAAATATATAATAAAACTTATGTAAAACATGAAAACATGTATAATTTCATGGAATTCAGTAGTAATGGTTCATGACTTGTATTTAAGAACCATAGAATTGAAGGTTATGGGTATTCATGGATTACGTACTGATTTCTAATAACCATAATGAAATATCAAGAACACAATAACAAATTAGTAATACAACATGGTATATCATGATACATGTAGTTTAGGGATATCATGATCTTGGAATAAAAATTCTAACTTTATGGAAATTCGTGTTTCATGGATAAGCGTGGCGTGGGGAAGAACAATGATGTTCCCATATGTGGATATAAGCTCTACATACCTTAATTCTGGCCTTTAAGCGTATTACAATGTTCTTCACCCTTTTCGACTTTAATCAATAAGTCTGGGAAGCAGCAAGTTCTTCTACTCTGTAAGTGTATCACGAACATGCTCTTCCTCATTACCTTAAATCCCATTAAAACATTCCAACGTAAGCTTCATGATTCAAACAATCACTATGTACCCAATTGAAGGTTGTATGATCAAAGTATTCACCAAATTTACAGCTACTATTCATAGCTCAAACCATACTGCTCCGGATAACCAAATCCGATCTCACCGTTCACATTTAAGATCTATATGTTGTGACCACTCAGTAAAAAATTAGGCTCGATCCAACTGTTAAATTGTTGGAAAACGCCAACGAAATATGGTTGGTCGAAGGAAAAATCTACAGCAAAATTACTATGGTTTTGCGTTTGATGGAGTGCATCTAAATCAATCCTATTTCATGATTCTACCAATTATTAAATGTATAACACATAATAATAACTCCATATAATCCATTAATTAGTGAGATACTTACCTTTTTGAAAAAATCTCAAAGCTTCATTCCAAATTCGACCATGAACGGACTTTCCAAAATCTAACGATTCCAAATAATGATTCGATGTTAATATAGTGTTAACTTAATATAATTGACATATGAATTTGAATAAGAACTCACCTTAGGTGTTTGATAGTAGCTCTGGTCGAAAATCCTCACAAAAAGCGCTTTAGAGCTTTAAAATCTAATCCTACAAGAATCAATATTTTCATTTTACACGTCATCAGTAAATTGGCCATAACTTTTCGTACAAACCTCTGTTTGACCTGAGCCTTATATGGATGGAAAGGTATTTCAAAGGTATACAACTTTCATGAAGGAAGTTTTCCTTATTCCTTATATATTTATTCGTAAACTCGGTTTAAGTGAGGCCTGCTCCAAACTCAGTTGGAAACATGCTCCTTATAGTAGATTCCGACTCTAATTTTTCCTAAGACCCTTCTTATGCCTTGATTAGCTTTCAAATTACTTCACACCACTCTTCATCTTAGTTCCATCATATTCCCATTGTATGGTTCTGTTAGGCCATGTAGTTTCATATTTCGTTATGTCGTCGATTGATATCGATATCCCAGGAAAATATATGACCTTATGGAAGGATAATAAAGGTTCATAGCTTGATTATAGAAGTACCAGAGTGTATAGAAGTTAAATGGATTAAAGAAAATATGTTTTGACGAAATCAAGAAAATTTTCCAGAATTGACGGCCAAAATGTACGGACCGTACAAATTGGGACCCCCACTGTGTTTTTATTTGTAAAAATTCAGGCTGCAGCTATGATTATACAGTCCAATTATATAGACCACACAAAATTTTGCGGACCGTATAATAGGGCGGTGCAATTTTCTTTTCTTGTATATAAATCATCTCCTCGACATTGGGTCCTCATTTCCTCATTTATCAAACCTTAGAACACCGCTAAACCCCTCTCAAAGTCTCTCCATTAATTTAGGATCCAATCCAAGGCTAAACCTCGCCAAATCATTGTAAAGAACCCCGTGGCTATCGTTAGCATCTTTCCTTGTTCGTTGTAAGAACTTAGAAAGTACCTTGGTGTCGAAGTAAGTTGAGAACAGAGGGCCCTTAGTGTATTAAAGGTAAATTTCATGTTCCTTAACCTAAGCTCAGGTTGATATAAGTATTAAGTTGGATTTTTGAAGAGATTTCTTAAAAAACTTAGCGACTATGAAGTTTGAGGTTAAGCTATGTTGCATGGGCTGTTTTCACATTATTTGAGCTATTAAATGGAGTTGTACACAACTTGTTCGATGAATTGTCTAAATGAAAACTTTTATAAGATATAAGCTTGATATTGATACAAGTCCTTTATATATGTAGATAATCATCCGCAACGCGTAAGAGGCTCTGCGGGACATAACTAGGCTTTCTCGATAAGGTATGTAGGGAAACATTCCATCTTGGCATGACTTGACGTATACGCTTCTTTGAATAAAGTTCCATATTGTAAAATTGAATAGCGATAAGCCTTTCTTGATAAATTTATCATAATCCTTGGATAGTTCTAATCCATAACATATCTCAGATTCTTTATGACCCCAAAGGTTTGTGTGAATATTTAAGAATGTAGCGACAATAACAATAGTCGGAGGGTAACAACGATAGGTCACTCCGGCTCTGCTTGTGATGTCCTTTGAAGTTTGTCTTGCATTGCATTTATGTATCTATTTTCTTATCGAGCCACGCTATAGTCGTCTGAGTACGGCACCTATATGTGCACACCACTATAGTTGGTTTTGATAATATCGAGTCCTATCAATGTCGGGTATGACTGAGTCCTCTTCGAGGTCGGGTACGATATACTATGAAATTATTTTCCCCACAGAGTGGCTTGATACTATATTATATAGCCCCATTGAGTGGATTGATTTTACAAATATGTATATATATCCATACTTGTGATAGGGTATGCCTTTATAGGCTTCTTATGAGTTTTAGGTTGACTTCTGTACCCATATCTCTTATGTTATATCTTCTGTTTACATTTGTTATCTATCTTACATAATCACTACATCTTTCATACTGATGCCCCTTTTCTGGGGCATTGTGTTCATGCCCACAAGTACAAATAGATAGGGCGGTGCTCATCCTTAGTAGGTTGCCTATTTCAGCTATGATTGTCGCACTCCCCTCTCTAGGAGTTGTTGTACAAGAGTCACTAGGTACTGTTGTACATATTCTTAGCATTTTGTATGGCAAGGCCCTGTCCTAACCGACTAATATATTATAGCACTCTTAGAGGCTTGCAAATTAGTATACATTGTGTGTATGTATGTTGTGGACTTGTCGGCCCCCTTTGTTAGTAGATTACTCTTCTCGTGGCCTTGTTAGCCTTGGATATCTATATATCTCATGTTATGACTCTTCTACGTACATGTGTCATACATTCTTGCCTTATTATGGTTATATGGAAGCCTTGTCGGCCCAAGATTTGTATTACAGGCTCCAAATACTACAGTTGGTTTGCTCAAGACTTCAGATGTTGGGTGCGGCCACCCTCCAAGATTGGGGTTTGACAAACTTGTTATCAGAGCATGTCTATCCTAGGGAGTCTGCAAGTCGTATATAACAAAGTCTTATTTATGGGTGTTTGTGCACCACACTTATAAGCAGGAGGCTACATGATATTTAGGATGGTTACTTTTCTTCTTGATATAGATCGTGCGATAGCGCTGAATCATAAGTGTCCACTCCTAATCTTTATCTTGTTTATGTTCTCAGCTATGCCTGCTACTACTAGAAGACATGAGGCTTTGTAGAGGTTAGATAAGGAGGCGAGAGAGGGTGCCAGTTAAGTACTACCCGCTAACCTAGGGAGACATGAGAACCAGGATGAGGCTGTATCTTGGGCCTCTAGGACTCCACCCCCACCACCATCTATAGAAGGGCATAGAAGAGCTGATGTACCTCTCATTCCTCCCCCGATTGCTCCTGATCAAGACTTAGACATATGGAGTGCGGTGTAGTTGTTGACTAGGCTAGTGGCCTCTCAGGCCTAGCGACAGACCCCTGGTACTTCTGATAGAGCTACCAGCATGAGAGTTTGGGATTTTATCAACCTGGACCCTCCAGTATTTACATGATCAGACCCGAATACGAACTCACAGAACTTTTTAGATCAAATGTATCGTACTTTATGGTAATGCATGCCACAAATGCTGAGTCAGTAAAGTTGGCTTTCTATAGGTTGCGTGATGTTGTTGTGACCTGGTTTTAGAGTTGGGAGCAGACTCGGGGGCCCTAAGCCAACCTATGGACTGGAGCGAGTTATTTGAGGTATTTTTGTAACAGTATTTTCCTGTTGAGCTCAGATGAGCCAGGCGGGACAGGATTTTACACTTAGAGCAGGGTAATATGAGCGTCCGAGAGTATAGTTTGCATTTTAATTCTTTGGCTCGGTATGCTCATACGATTGTTGCTGAGATGAGTGATCGGGTCCATCAGTTTGTTAATGATTTGGGGCTGCATTTGGCGAACAAGCGCACTACAACTTCCTTGAATCTGAATATGGACATCTCCAGCATACAAGCCTATGCACAAAACCTAAAGGACCATAAGCGGCAATAGTGGGTCGATTGAGTATGATAGGGGCCATCATAAGAGGGCCCGGTCCGTATGTGATATGAGAGAGTTTTGAGGTAGGTTTAGGCCTCAGTTTCCTAGGCTACCATCCTATCCGGCGGCTAGTGCACCACCGCATTTTCAAGGCCAATGACGTGATCAGACCACTTATTTGGTTAGGGTCAAAGTTCCCAGGCACCAAACCTACCGCATAGGGGAGATTCTAGTCAGGCGAGGCTACCGATGTTGTATTGTGGTCGATGTGGCAGGACTCATTTCAGGTAATGCCGCTAGGGTTCAAATATGTGTTACTTATGTAGGCAGCCTGGGCATATCATCCTATTTTATCCGACGAGAGGCGGGGGTGGTATGGCACAACCGACAGGGTTTGTAGGAGCTTCTTCTTCATCAGTACGCCCTCCTAGGCAAGGTGCGCAGACATCGGCTGGTAGGGGTAGAGGTAGAGGAGCAACGCCTAGTTCATCCGGTCTTCAGAATTACATATATGCCTTGTTAGATCAGCAGAACCAAGAGTCATCTCTATTTGTGTTTACAGGTATATTATCCATTCTTTCTCTTACTGTATGCCCTGATAGACCCCAGTTCTACCCTATCATACATTACTCCTTTTGTTGCTGGTAAATATGACCAATAGCCTGAATTGTTACATAAGTCATTCGAAGTATCAATGCCCATAAGTGTTAGGTAGGTGTATGGAAATTGCGATGTAAGGATTTATGATCTTCATAACTTAGCCGACTTGAATGAACTAGAAATGGTGGAATTTGACGTTATTATAGGTATGGATTGACTGGCTTTTTGCTATGCTAATGTGGACTGTTGGACAAAGATCATTCACTTTAATTTTCTAGGCAAGCTTGTCATTGAATGGAAGGGCAATGTTGCAGCGTCTAAGGAGAGGTTTATTTCCTACCTTAAGGCTCAGAAGATGATCTTGAAAGGATATATCTATCACCTAGTGTGAGTACGTAATACAGAGGAAAAGCCTCTAGCCCTTCATTCAGTTCATGTCGCTAATGATTTTTCTGATGTATTTCTCGATGAACTTCTTGGCATTCCTCCCAAAAGGGAAATCGATTTTGCTATCGATGTACTTCTAGATACCCAACGTATATCTATTCCTTCATATCGAATGGCTCCCGCTGAGCTAAAGGAATTGAAAGCTCAACTGAAAGATCTTCTGGAGAAGAGCTTTATTAGGCCCAGTACTTCCCCGTAGGGTGCACCAGTGTTATTCAATCATAAGAAGGATGGTTCATTGAGAATGTGTATCGATTACTGTCAGCTGAACAAGGTAACTATTAAGAATAAATACCCGCTTCCTAGGATCGATGATTTGTTTGATAAATTGCAAGGTGCCATGTATTTCTCAAAGATCAATCTTCAATCTAGATGCCATCAGCTGAGAGTTAAGGAGAAGGATATTCCAAAGATAGCTTTTCAGACCAGATATGGACATTATGAGTTTCTGGTTATGTCTTTCAGCTTAACTTACACATCGACAACTTTTAGATATTCGATAAATCGAGTGTTCAAACTATTTCTGGATATCTTTGTGATAGTGTTTATTGATGATATTTTGGTATACTCCCAATCAGAAGCAGATCATGCGAATTATTTGCGAGCGGTGTTATAGATGATCTAGGATCGCAAGTTGTACGTCAAGTTCTCTAAATGTGAGTTCTGGTTGAACTCAATGGCTTTTCTAGGTCATCTAGTGTCAGATGAAAGTTTCAAAGTGGATAGTCAGAAGATCGAGGCAGTAAAGAATTGGCCAAGGCCCACAACTCCTATTGAGGTGTGTAGCTTCTTGGGATTGGCAAGTTATTATCAGAGGTTCAAAGAGAATTTCTCTTTTATTGCCACTTTGCTGACAAAATTGACACATAAGCAGCCAAGTTTCAATGGTTAGATACTTGCAAAAAGAGTTTTCAGGAGTTGAAGAATAGATTAACATCATCACCTGTGTTAGCACTATTTGAGGGATCAGAGGGCTATGTGGTGTACGACAATGCCTCCAGAGTAGGGTTAGGCTACGTTCTAAGCAGCATGGCAAAGTCATTGCATATGCTTCGAGGCAATTAAGAAAACACGAGTAGAATTACCCAACCCACGATCTTGAGTTAGCAATGGTTATAATTGCCCTAAAGATATGGCGTTACTATATGTACAGGGTTCATGTTGATATATTTATATATAATAATAGCTTACAGTACATATTCAGGCAGAAATAGTTGAATTTGAGGCAGTGAAGATGGCTTCAACTATTAAAAGACTATGATATGGAAATTCTATACCATCTGGGAAAGGCAAACGTTGTAACCGACACGTTAAGTCAGAAATCGATGAGAAGCTTGAGATATGTGGAAGGTGACAGGCTAGAGATGAGTAGAGATCTATATCGATTGGCCAGTCTAAATATGCGGTTGCTAGATGAAGGAGATAGAGGTTCCATAGTTAAGAATGCCACTGAATCCTCATTAGTGACGGAGGTGAAGGCACGATAATTTGACAATCCAGCCTTGGTAAGAATTAAAGAAGGCATTCCCTTTCAAAATAAGCAGTTATTTGAGTTGTTAGAGGATAGAGTTCTTAAGTATAAGGGCTAGTTGTGTGTACTCAATGTTGAAGGAATTCGAGGGAGGATTATGGCAGAGATTCACCAGTCAAGGTATTCTATTCATCCTGATTTTACTAAGATGTATCATGACCTTCTGAATTAACTTGACTTTGTCCATAGCCTGATGGACCAAGTCTGGTCCTAACAACTTTGCTTCACCAACTTCGAACCAACCAATTAGTGATCTACACCTTCGCCTATACAAAGCTTCAAACGGTGCCATCTTGATACTAGCATGATAATTGTTATTATAAGTAAATTCAATGAGAGGTAAATGATCATCTTAATTTCCTTTAAAATCTAGGACACATGTTGTCAACATATCTTTGAGTGTCTGGATAGTGCACTCTGCCTTACATCTGTTTGAGGATGAAAAACGGTACTGAGATTGTATCCAATCCCTTCTGAAAAGACCTCAAATATTTTTTCTTTGAACTGGAAATCTCGATATGACCATTGGACATTGGAGCCCTATAGAATCTAGAACTTTCATGAATTTATAACTTGGCATAATCTTCTGTTGAATCGGCTTTCGCTTGCTCCCAATTTGGAAACTTAGCCACGAAATTGGCTTCATTCTTCTTTACGTCATTCCACCAATAAACCTTCTCAAGGTCATGATACATTTTCATGGATCTTGGATAGACAAAATATCTGAAATTATGTGCATCTGCCATAATTCTCTCTTTGCGTCTATCTACATTCGGGATGTAAAATTTCCTTCAGACCTTAGAGTACCATCATCTCCCCCTTGTTCAAAAGCCATGGATTTATATTTGAGAATTCCTTCCTTTAGCTGGAATAGATATGAGTCATGAAACTATTTTCCTCTTTTGCTCATGTATTAAGGAGGATTTGGCTCTATTCTGGACAACCATTCTACCATCTCCGAGGTTCAAAAGTTGAACTCCTAGGTTTGCTAAACAATGAACTTCTTTCATCACGATTCTCTTATCTGCCTTAACATGATCTAAACTACTGATACTTGATATCTTTCTGAGATACTTCCTGAAATACTTATAGTATTGTTGTGCGCTAAGTCTTTGACCAACACTTGGAAGAATAGATTCTCGTGCGATGGCACTACCTTTGTGACACATAACTAGGCATGATCTTATAGCTTTTTTGTGACCATTTAATTGGTAATAACTGATCTTGACATAAGTCAATCAAAAATCATTCTACTCACTTCGTGTTTCTTGACCATACGAGGCACAACTTTATGGAGACTATCTTATTATGCCCTCATTACTGAACTGAGGTTCTTCATATATCATGCTAACCCTTTCGGTTTTCAAATCTTCAAATGTACTCCTTGAAAATTTACATATATCTCTCTTAGACCAAAGGTTAAGATTTTATATTTATCTCTCATTGGGATCCAACCAACTTTTCTCATCTTCTACAACTCTGTGCACTTTATTTCACTGACAACTCATCTTTTGACTCACTTCCAAGCGATCTTCCTTACTAGGAAAACAAAACTACTTACATGAATGGGAAACTAAATTACTTACATGGACTGAATTACTAGCATATTCTGTCTTATGACTTAACTTCGCTTACATTGTTAGTCTTAGGGAGACCCCTTTTTGATAACTCTAAAACTCTTCTTCCGTAAATTCATCTCTTACTTCGGAGTTGATTTTCTTCTCCCACTGTCACTGTACTTCGGTTTATCTTAAATATTTTGGGTTCTAACAAACTACTACTCACTCACCAGTGTTAACCTAACTAAGGAAATTAAAACGTACCTCTACTAGCTTCTGCCAAAATTGGTAATTCACTGTAACTACTCAAAACTTACTTACTATTCTCTACTAACCACCTTCTAGCATCATGTTCTATGGTTCTGTCCTGAATACTAAAGTAAAGCGTCAAATTATTTCTAACTTCTCTCATCATCCGACCCCTTTCTGCGATCGTATACTATCTTTTTTTTAGCTATAGACATGGATCAAACTTAGGACAATTACGTTTCTCTTAAATGAAAGGTTGAAATATCTAACCCCAACTTTCTATACACCTTAAGGTCATGTCAAATTATACACACATAGGATAATCACATAAATAACATAACCTTAGAGGGAATTGTCATATCTTACCATCTTATAGTAATATCAACTTCTTGTAGTAACTTACTAACATCATACTCTTTGTTTCTGATCAAAACAAACTTAAATAATTTAAAACTAACCCCAGAAATTTATTATCATTTGCTCATGGTTCTCCTATCATACACAATCTCTTCTTAGTCATGTGATGAGTCATATGATAAAATATACATCTTTAAAAACATGAGACATTCTAGAATCACATGTGATTTGTAGTTAGGTTATTTTTTGTTCAAAACTATTATGGGCAGTTTATGCTTATTGCAGCTAACTTCATAACATGTTACCCTGTAGGGCCTTAAATATGAATTATCATCCTCATACTTGTAGCTCCATGGTCTAGAAATCCAAATAAACTTATTTTGTAGAGTATGGAACATACGTATACTTAGGGATGACAACAGATCGGAGCTGGACCGGATCCTACTAGATCCAGATCTAGATCCATTTTTCATACCTGGATCCGGATCCAGATCCATCGGGTCCATAAAAATTATATCCAAATCCGGATCCATCGGATCCACCGGGTCCACGGATCGGATCTGCATCTACATGTAAATGTTTTGGCTTGAATAATATTCCCACATATTGAAACTTTTATGACAAAATGAAACACAATCTGATTGAAAAATATGATTGAGTTCATTCAATCAACTTACACAAACATGACACCATTCTTCCAAAATACTGAACAAAGTTTTAGCATCACAAGAAAATAAAGACGATTGACTTCATTAGTGATGTTGAACATGTTGAAACTTTGATGCTCCACTTGTAGTTCTACTGATTGACTTCATTAAACAACATAAAACAATGTCAGTCATATATCTAAAGTCCCAGTTTTTTTTTGCTGATCAAACAAACGAGAGAAAGATACTTAAAGCTTACGGCTAGCAGATTCAAGAAAGAAAAATTTAAAGAAGAGTGATAATTTTTTCTTTTTTATAGAAATGAAAATATGGGAAACTGCAGAGAGCATATAGGTAAAAGAAACGAAACTTCAAAGATAAATTACATGGTTGTGTGACTTGTGCCTTATCCTGGTTCAACCCTTTACCCAATACATAAATTATGAAAAATAATTAAGAAAATACTTATAAAATTACATTCTAGGTTATAGATATATTTAATAAAAAATGGATCCACGGATTGGATCTGGATCGGATACGGATCTCAAATACAAGATCCAGATCCAGATCTGATCCGTCAGACACAGATCCGGGTCCGATCCGGATCCGTCGGGTCTAAATTTTGAAAATTCATATCCTATAAAACGGATCTGGATCCACCGGATCCGGACCGGGTCCAATATCCACTACCATCTCTACGTATACTACCATGCACAGACTTGTCATTCATAGGGTACTATTACCTGATAAATTACTTCATGCACCATTTGGCGAGTCTTGGGTCTTAACCCAGACTTAAAACACGTGAAGCTTTCACTATAGTTATTATTATTTACACTTTCTATTAGCACCCATAGGCATCACTATATACTCACAAGTTATAAGAATCTTGATACACTGAAAATTGGAAATGTGATAACTACATAATTGAACACTGATGTATTGAATAACCATAATCATGCTAACTGAAATAATATATAACTGGTAACTGAGGTTAAATGATAACCATAAATCATGATAACTGCTTTTGCATTTTCTGTTAAGGTTTATTCTCTAGTCTGTAGTAACTATTCACTTTGTCCCACTTTTAATATCCTCTCAGGTCTAATTTGTTACCAACATGTACATCATAATTTACACCCTGATGGGTAGTTATTCTCACTTGGACCTTGAATTTCCTTCTCGTTCCTTAAGCATTCGATACATTCGGAATTCGATGGAAAAAGAATGTTATTTACGGCTCTAAGCTTCATGGCATGAGTTAGAAGAATTACTGAAAGTACTGCTTTAATTGCACAATCTAGAGTATGAAAGAAGTGAGACAATCCTAAATGTCTTGGTGGTCAACCGTTCATATGTGTGGTGCACACACACATATAAAAGTGATCCCACTAGATACAATTTCATAGACTCCATAAGACACTTGAACTTAGGCTATGATATCAAGTTTTGTAATATGTTGAATCATGACCTGGGAAAAACACGACACGTGGTGCCTGACTACATGTGATCTAGCAAACCACATGGCTTGCTGAATCAACATATGCAATAGTAATGATTTAAAATATGTAAAACTGATTACTAAATATAGTCTAACAATATATTGCGAAAATATCTGAAAACATAATAAGTCTGAAATATTGATTTTCTGACGTGACATGCTAAACTAGTCTAGTCTATGAAACCACTGAACATAAGTCTGACTGCAAAACTATTTTATCAGGAAAAGGTCCTGGCCTAGCTTTACTATATAGCATGACATGTAAAATAAATGATTAACACCCCGAATGAAATGGGGCTCACCAATATCGGATACTGAGGTAAATCCTAATAAGCAGACCCATCGTCTTAAAACTCAATACCTGCACCGTGAAGTGCAGGACCCAGGCAAAAGGGATGTAAATACATTTGAATTGTACTGTATGTAAAGCAACTAAAAGAATAAGCATGCACATAAAATAATAGGAACATGAAATGAAACTGAACAATGAACATAACATGATCTGACATAAGTATAATAACATGTGTAAAATCTGTATAACTGTATATCTGTAAATCTGTATATCTGTGGGGAGATCATTAGTATAACCGACATGAAACCACCATGCTGGAACATGGTGTCTGATCTCTGCCCGATCAGCTAATCCATCTCGTACTTTGCTGGGGTACGAGACATAAATATGACATGAGTGGATCCAATAACCCGCAGTGGGTAACATGAAGGTATTGTCCTAACCGAGTGGCACGATCCTTATCCTACATTGGCAAACATAGTTTTAGGCTGTCTGAGCCTTCTCGGTAATTGTGCAACTCTCAAAACATGTACTTGAATATAGTTGGCTTGTAAGTCCATGAATTTCATGAAAATAACTTGTAAAACATGATTCGCGATTATAATTTAGCATGTAAATAAATATATAATATAACTTATGTAAAACATTAAAATATGTATAATTTCATGGAATTTAGTAGTAATGGTTCATGACTTGTATTTAAGAACCCATGGAATTCAAGGTTATGGGTATTCATGGATTACGTATGGATTCCTAATAACCATAATGGAATATCAATAACATAATAACGAATTAGTAATACAACATGATATATCATGATACATGTAGTTTAGAGTTATCATGAACTTGGAACAAAAATCCTAAATTTATGGAAATTCGTGTTTCATGGATAAGTGTGGCATGGGTAAGAAAAATTATGTTCCCACATGTGGATAGAAGCTCTACATACCTTAATTCCGGTTTTTAAGCATACTACATCGTTCTTCACCCCTTCTGACTTTAATAAATAAGTTTAGGAATCAACAAGTTCTCATACTCTATACGCGTATCACAAACCTATTCTTCCTCATTACCTTAAATCCCGTTAAACATTCCAAGTAAGCTTCATGCTTCAAACAATCAATATGTACCCAATTGAAGTTTGTATGATCAAAATATTCACCAAATTCGCAGCTACTGTTCATTGCTCAAACCACACTGCTCCGAACATCCAAACCGATCTCCACCATTCACATTTAATACCTATATATTGTGATCTCTCAGTTAAAATTTAGGCTCGATCCAACGGTTAAATTATTGGAAAACGCCAACGAAAGATGGTTGGTCGAAGGAAAAATCTACAGCAATATTACTAGGGTTTTGCGTTTGATGGAGTGCATCTAAATCAATCTTATTTTATGATTCTACCAACCATTAAATGTCTAAAACATAATAATAACTCTATATAATCAATTAATGAGTGAAGGGCTTACCTTTTTGAAGAAATGCCAAAGCTTCATTCCAAATTCAACCTTGAATGGATTTTCTAAAATCTAGCGATTCCAACTAATGATTCAATCTTAATCTAGTGTTAACTTAATTTAATTGACATAGGAATTTGAATAAGAACTCACCTTAGGTGTTTGGTAGCATCTATTGTCGAAAATCCTCACATAAAATGTTTTAGAGTTGTATTTATAGATTATCATAAAAGGCTTGGGCTTTAAAACCTAATCTTACAAGAATCGGGATTTTCATTTTACACGTCCTCAGTAAATCGGCCATAACCTTTCGTACGGACCTATGTTTGACCTGGGCCTTATATGTATGGAAAGGTCTTTCAAAGGGCTACAACTTCCATAAAGGAAGTTTTCCATCTTCATTATATATTTATCCATAAACGTGGTTTAAGTGAGGCAAACTCACTTGACAACATGCTCCTTACAGTAGCTTCCAACTCTAATTTTTCCTAAGACCCTTTTTATACCTTGATTAGTTTTAAAAACACTTCATACACTCTTAATATTATTTCCATCATGTTTCCATTATAAGGTTCAAACCATAGCCCGAAGGTACGAGGTGTTATAGATAACACAGTTGGAATAGAACTTTTGACGAGAATTAGGTAGTCCTGTAATAAAGTCCATGTTAATTGCCTCCAATTTCCATATCGGAATCTCAATATTCTGAATCAACCCTCCAGATTTATGATGTTCAACCTTTATCTGCTGGCAATTTGGATATTGAGCCACGAACTCCGCGATATTCGTTTTCATAATGTTCCACCAGTAAATCTACCGAAGGTTATGGTACATCTTAGTAGAAACGTGATGAATAGAGTACCTGGAATGGTGAATCTCTGTCATAATTTTCCCTCGAAGTCCCCCAATATTGGGTACACATAACAAGCATTTATACTTAAGAACTCTATCTTTTGACAGCTCAAACATCTGTTTCTTCTGAAAGGGAATTCCTTCCCTCATCTTGACCAACTCTGGGTCATCAAATTGTTTTACTTTCTTCTACTAAGGATGACTCTGCAACATTCTGATGTATAGCACATTCGTCATCTGTGTCAAGCAGTCGCACATTTAATCTAGATAATTGGCATATATCTTTAGCCATTTTCATCTTATTATCCTCTACATACTTCAGGATACCCATTGATTTTTTACTTAAGGCATCCGCCACCGCATTTGTTTTGCCAGGATGGTACATAATATCTACATCATAGTCTTTCAGTAACTCTAGCCATCTCATCTGCCTCAGGTTTAATTATTTTTGCTTGAATATACACTGTAAACTCTTATGGTTAGTAAATAAATCAACATGAACTCCATAAAGATAGTGACGCCATATCTTTAGGGCAAATAAAACAGTTGCTAACTCAAGATTATGAGTCGGGTAATTCTGCTCGTGCTTTTTTAGCTGTCTCGAAGCATATGCAATAACCTTGCCATGCTGCATCAAAACACAGCCTAAGGCAATTCTGGAGGCATTGCAATAAATAACATATCCTTCTGAACCTTCTAGAAGTGCTAGGACAACATATCAATTCTTGAAGACTCCTTTCACAAGCATCCATCCACTAAAACTTAGTTGCCTTATGAGTCAACTTCGTCAATGGAGCAGTAATGGAAGTGAAATTCTCCATGAATCTCTGATAATAACCTGCCAAGCCCAAGAAACTACGCACCTCTAAAGGAGTTGTGGGCCTTGCCCAATTCTTCATTGCATCGATCTTTTGGCTATCAACTTTAATACCTTCATCTGACACTATATGCTCAAGGAATGCCATCGAATTTAACCAGAACTCACAACTAGAAAACTTAGAGTATAGCTTACGATGTTGAAGCATTTGTAATACCGCTCTCAAATGGTCTGCATGCTCCACTTCTGATTGAGTATACACCAGAATGTCATTGATATACTCTATCATGAAGATATCTAGAAATAGTTTGAACACCCGATTCATTAAATCTATGAAAGTCGCTAGTGCATTAGTAAGACCGAAGGACATAACAAGGAACTCATAATGGCCGTATCTGGTGCGGAAAGTAGTCCTCAGAATATCTTTCTCTTTGAACCTCAACTGTGGTATCCTGATATAAGATCAATATTTGAGAAGTATTTGGCATCATGAAACTGATCAAACAAGTCATCGATCCTAGGAAGCGGATATCTATTTTTTTTGGTGAATTTATTCAGCTGGTGGTAATCAATACACATTGTCAACGAACCATCCTTTTTACAAACGAATAATACTGGTCCACCCCACGAGGAACTACTAGGCCTAATGAAGCCCTTTTCTAAAATATCCTTCAACTATGCTTTCAATTCTTTCAGCACAACATGGGCCATTCTGTATGGAGGAATACATATAGGCTGGGTACCTAGAAGTATATCGATAGCAAAGACGATCTCCCTTTCAGGAGGAACACCTGAAAGTTCATTAGGGAATACATTGGGAAATTCATTGACAATAGGGATGGACTGAATAGTTCTGTCTCTGCATTTTGCACTCATACTAAATAATAGATATATCCATTTGAAATCATTTTTCATGCCTTAAGGTAGGAAGTAAACCTTTCATTAGGCACTGGGGCATTGCCCTTCCATTCTATGACGAGCTTGCCTAAAAAATTAAAACGAACAACTTTTGTCTAGCAATCCACGTTAGCATAGCAAGAAGCCAGCCAATCTATACCCATAATAATGTCAAAATTGACCATATCTAATCCATTTAGGTCGGATAAAGTATGACAATCATAAATCATCACATCACAACCCCGATACACCCGCCCAACAGTCACATATTCACCAACGAGTGTAGACATTTCAAATGACCTATGTAATAACTCAGGTTCCCTACCATACTTACCAACAACAATGGGAGTAATATACGATAGAGTAGAACCTTAATCTATCAATGCATATACATTAAGGGAAAAGATAGATAATACACATGTAACCACATTAGGAGACGACTCTAGATCCTGTCGACCAGACAATGCATAGATGCGGTTCTGAATACCGCCTGAGCTAAACGCTCTACCTCTGCCTCTACCTCTACCAACCAATGTCTTTGTACCTCGCCCAGAAGGGCATATAGACAAAGCTGAAGCAGTTACAAATCCTGTTGGTTACGCTATACCATCTCTATCTCTCATCGAACAGTTCCGCATAATATGACCGAGCTACACACACGAATAATATACATCCGAACCTTGATGACATTGCCTAGAATAAGCTCTACCACATCGATCATAATAAGGAATTGAAGGTCTTATCTAATTGGAGTCTTCTCTGTACTACGGGCTTGATGCCCGTGAACTCTGCCTGTAACCAGAATAAGTGGTCCGATCACGATTCTGGCCCTGAAACTGTGGTGGTGTACTAGTTGCCGAATAGGATGGGCATCTAGAAAATGGTAGCCTGAACCTACCTCTAAACTCCTTGTATCACTTTTTGATCGGGCCCTCTTATGCTAGCCCCTATCATGCTCTTGAACAGCCCGTTGCAGCCTCTTACGGTCCTCCAAATTCTGTGCATAAGCCTGAATGCAGACAATATCCATGTTCAGATTCAAAAATGCCGTAGTACATTCATTAACCAAATGCGGCCTTAAACCATTAACAAGTCGATGTTCTTAATCTCTCATCTCAACTATAATCGTCGAACCATACCTGGATAATGAATTAAACTAGAAGTTGTACTCCCGTACGCTAATGTTACCCTGCTCCAGTCGTAAGAACCTATCATACCTGGCTCGTCGAAGCTCAACCAGCAGATACTGTTGCAAGAATACCTCAAAGAACTCTCTCCATCCTACTAGTGGGGAATGATCCCTAGACTACTCCCAAGTGTCATACCAGGTCACGATAATATCTCACAACCTATAAGAAGCAAGCTTTACTGACTCAGCATCAGTGGAATGCATAACCCATAAGGTCCACTGCATTTGGTCTAAAAAGCTCCGTGGATCCACATTTGGATATGATCCTGTGAATATTGGAGGGTCCAGGTTGATAAAATCCTAAACTCTTGCACTGACTGCTCTATCAGAAAAACCAAAGGTCTGACGTTGGGCATGAGAGGCCACTAGTCGAGTCAATAGCGGTACAATACTCCGCATATCTATATCCTGATCTGGAGCAAGTTGTGGAGGAACTTGGGGTATATCAGCTCCCCTAGGCTCCTCTAGAGGTGGTGTGGGTGGAATCCTAAAGGCTCGAGATACAACCTCGTCCTAATGCTATTGTTGCCCCGTATTGGCGGGAGGTACCTGACTGGTACCCTCTCCCGCCTCCACATCTAACCTCTAAATAGCCTCATGTCATATATTACTAGTAGGCATCGCTGAGAATATAAACAAGATGAGGATTAGGATTTTAACATCTATGACTCAGCTCTATTGCACGATCTAGATCAAGATCAAGATGGAAGGTAAGCATCTTAAATGTCGTGTAGCCTCCTATTTATAATTATTGTGCAAAATACACCCATAAATAAGACTCTACTAGACAAGGTTTGCAGACTCCCTAGGACAGACCTGCTCTGATATCAAGTTTGTCACACCCCAACCTTGAGGGATATGGTTGGCACCCGACACCCTAAGGCCTGAGCGTACCAACTGTAGTACCTGAACCATACAACACGAGACTTGGGTCGACAAGGCCTTCTAACAACAATGATAAGATAGGAAACAACAATATCTTGCACTCAGAAGAAGCCCAACAACAACATATATACAGTGAATATCAGTCTGCAAACCTCTAAGAGTACTAAAATACATCAATAGATCGATACAGAGCCTCACTTACGCAACATAGCTATAAATATACACCACGGTGCCTACCGACTCTATACAACAACTTCGGGAAAGTGGAGTGCGACTATCAACGGCTGAGAGCAAGTACCCTACTATGGAGGTATGTCGGTCTGTCTACCTGTACTTGTAGGCATGAAACACAACATCCCATAAAAGAATGTCTGTACGAAAGAATGCTTTGAATATGTATAACAGATAAAATATGTAAATAAGAAATGTAATACAAGAAGAGGATACATACATCAGCGGGAAACTCATAAAAAGGTCGTTGAGGGCATACAACTGACATGACCATGAATATATGTATGTAAGTAAAATTGGGACACTCTATGGGGCCATATAGTATAATATCAAGCCTCTCTATGAGGCAATCTCATCATAATGTACCCAACCATATAGGACTCAGTAATATCATACCCTACTACAGTGATGTGCACATATAAGTGCCTGCCCGGTTGACTATAACACGACTTAGAAAGAAAATAGATACATATATACATAGGTGCAATGCAAGATAAACCTCAAGGGACACCATAAATAGAGTTAGAGTGACATATGGTCGTTATCTTCTGACTATCGTTATTGTCACTACGTTCATCAACCTTCAACAATAGTTAAGAGATGTATAGAGAAAGTACTCCTGATAAGGGACATACAAGAGACATGAACTACTTAAACAAGAAAGGAACGTGATCATCCCAAACTTAACAAGAAGAATGTCATTTCAAGGAAACGTTTATTCCAAAATCATCCAAAGAAAGAAGTTAGCCCTACATACCCTGTTACAGAGCTTATACAAATTCCAAAAATTCTCGAACGTACTATGAGTTGTTATCTACATCATATAAATGATTGATATCAATAACTGATTTAAAATCTATAAGGAATCTCATTTGGATATTTTATCAAACACCTTATGTTCATGAAGTTTATATACTCTTTTATATCCAAATTTACATGAATTTCCACCACTACAACTCCATATCAACTCCCTCCATATCCTCAACCTTATCAACAAGATCATAACACACTCCTAATTAACATAATTCAGCCCAACAATCATACAATTCTAGTTCAAGGTTTCTAAGACTTAGTTTAGGAGGATCTTCCAACAATTCACTCCAAAACCTTAATTGATCATAAGGATAGTTAAAGGAGGATGAAACTTACCTTAAAACACATGAACTTATCCGAAGCAAAGGTTACTTAACTGCCAAGTTTTCCTCCAAAGTTTCTACAACAAGAAGAAAGATGAGCTATGATGATTACGAGATTCTTTATGTCGGATTTTCTTGATTTGCCATAGGATTTAAGTCTTGAATGATATGGGACCGCTTGAGAGAGTATTTAGGATTTATTAGAAGCCGGGGAAATGAAAAATGAGGTTCCAAGTGGAAGGACTCCATTTATATACAAAAAAGGAAAAACCACCGCCCTAATGTACACCGGATATGTACAGTCCGTATATTGGGATGTATAAAAATGTACGGTCCATACAATCTAGCCGAACCTCATTGGACAGAAAATTGAAATTATCCCTTGCCCAAATACGGTCCCACGACCCAATTTATACAACCATTACAATATCTTACAGCCCGTACTTCCTTGGATACTTCCGGAAAATTGTTGAATTTCGTTGAACCGTATTCTCTTTGATTCGTTTAACTTCCATACTTTCCGATACTTTTCTAATAAGATATTAACTCAAAGTTATCCTTCCGTAATCTGTCATATCTACTCGGGATACTTAAGTTAGTCGACGGCATGACATGTCAGAAAACTACGAGGTATAAAACTATGGTCCATAAATACCTATCACTATACCTCCCGGGGTCATTTACCATCGGACTGTGACCAATCACCATACAACCCGACATTACCGCCAAACTGTGAGAAACTTAATTTACCAATCGTATTTATCATCAAAATTTGAGAACACCACTCTTACCTCCATCCTGGCCTTTTAGACCATCTCGTAGTCATTTTTTCACAATTTAACCATTAAGTACATAAATAAGGATGAATTATTGTGTGCATGAATCCAAATACAAACAATATCATGAATATATGAATTGAACATGTGAGTGTCATACAATTACATAATATCAACTCAGCTTCAAGAATGATTCCTATTTCATGAATTGGACAAGATGTAGAATGATGAAGGTGACAAGCTCATAATCATAAGTATAAATATACATGGATATCATAACCCACATAAACACAAGCCAATGGATTTATCACCGCCTCCATTTCCTGAAGGATCACATGCATACCTCATCAATGTTTATATTCTATATACGCATCTCCAATCAGAGTCTAAAAATGTAAGCCATAAAACCTCGAAGGTTGAGTGGGAGCCACAAACCTCAAACCAAAACTTTCCCCTTCCGAAGTGCCTCCGAATGCTCTAAGTATATCAAACATAAGATCTAAATCATCACACGAGTCCGTAGACACCCATATTGCTATACTTCTAGTCAAAACTCAAAAACGAACTCAAAGGGGAAACTTGGGGCTTATAAGAGCAAAACTAAAATTTTACCTAACTAAACTAAACCTAGAAAAATCACCCAAAATTAACTATTGATTGACCTCCAATTTCAATAAAATCATTAATCATTTTACCGCAAAAACCTCCAATTTCACACCCAAATCATAATTTAAACTACTAATTAATGGTAGGAATCAAGAGAGAATGATAAAATGAAGGTTAGATTCTTACCCGAGCTTAGATGAGAAAAACCCACTTGGAATCACCAAAAAATGAGCTCTAAAACTTTAGTTATGTGAAAATCGAGTTTAAATTCCAAGTTGGGGTTTAGAGTTTGCCAAGTGTGATTTTATCCTTCCGATCATGTGTCCCACCTACCGTGATCAAGAAGGCTAACTCAGACCCGACCCACTAGCACTCTACATAATTGTGACCCTACATGAGAAGACACATCGCGATCACGTTCCACCAGACACGAGGTTTAAAGTTATGAGATAACTCCAAGCATAGTACAAATAAGAACAAGTATGGTGGCAATCCCACATACCTGCTAACGGAACCAACCAAGGTATGATCCCCCAAACACAATACATCGGTACCCACCAAGTGCCCATCACAGTCACTAAGGTGGGACGCTCATAACGCCCAATACCCCTCAATAGTTATAGACATTACATGCATCTATCGGAGTCTAAAACAGTAAACCATAACCTACCTCTCAACCGAAAAGGTGCTATGAACTCAGTCCCACATCATGTCTTTGCCCTTACGTAGCACCTCTGAACATTCATAGTCTAATATTATAGATTCTATGTTAACACATACTTCTAAACACAAGCATAAAGATAAGACCTTTCAAAAAACCGAAGACCCAACCTCCAAAGTGACCCCGGGCCCACAAGTGTAAAATCTGAACTTTAATATGAAATTACCCTTGTCACACCCCAACCTTGGAGTGTGTGATAGGTTCTCAGTACCCTAAGGCCTGAGCGTATCAATCGTGATAATGTAGCCTACTCAATAATACATGGACTGACAAGGCCTCTGATGGATGATTACATAATCAAATGACACAACCAGCAGCACACAGAAAAGGCCCAACACACATATATATATAACAAGGCCAACAAGGCCGATACAAATGCAACAGGTCAACTGGAAAGGTCGACAAGGCCACATAAGACTACTATATATAAGAAGACTGTCTACAAGTCTCTAGAGAGTACACCAACATCATTGGTTTGAGATAGGGCCCCGCCACACCCAAACTATATACATTTATATGCAACAACCATACCTATCAACTCACTAGACATATCTAAAAGAAAGAAGCGTGACAACCTTTAGCTAAGTTGAGATACCTACTGCGAGGGATCATTTATATCTCTATATGTACCTACGAGCATGAAATGCAGTGCCCCATCAAGGGACATCAGTATGAAATAATGTATTGAATATGTAAGGTCAAAACCATAGTGCAATATTGTAAATAGAGTATAAGGCTGAAACAATTAATAGAGTAATAAAGAAACAACCTGTACTCAGATGCTTCTATGGGCAAAAAATATTCATACCTTTCTTTAAAACTCATATATACATATATATATGAATATATATGCCACACATCGAGGTTATCTTATCATCATTAAGACGCTCTTTAGGGCTATCATCATCATAAACTTCCCAACTGCAATGGTGTGCACATATATGTACCTACTCGACTGACTATACATGGCTCGGTGTCATAAAATAAGTATATATATATATATATATTCAATGCATGAATATAATCAAAATAACTTCATGGATCTAATAGGAGTGACTCAATGTAGTTACTCCCCAATTATCGTTATGTAACTGTGTCTGTATCAACTGTCGAAGAATCAATAAGGGCCTTGAAAAACCATACAAGTCAAGACACTATTAAAGGTAGGAAGTGCTCCAGACAAGGAATAACAAAATACATGAAACATATCAATAGGAAGCAAAGGAATTCACAAATTCAAATATTAAGAATAGAGCCCTTTTTGGAAGGACGTTCTTTCTTGTTACGCTTATTTATAGGTCATGCCAAAAAAAAGGAAGAATGCCTTAACATACCTCTGTTGTCTAGCCAATGATAACTCGCACGTCCTCGTACTTTCTATGAATGGTAATCTACATAATAGAGATGATTCAAATCAAATCGGAGTTGATAAGTTAAGAGTTGATTTATTATGATATTTCATCGAACACTTAATGCGCATTGAGCTTCTTATTCTATCAAAAATGGAAATTCAAAATCCAAACCACATCTCTAACTCTTTCTAGCTTTTTATTCTCACTTATCAATATTTCGTCAAAGTTCCAAACTTATGTCAAACTTAAATTCACTCAAATCAATCCAACACAAGGTAACAACAATAAGAACCATTTCTACATGCTTTCTAGTAATCTCTTCTTTTAGCTTATGAGGTGGTTTTCAATCTTCAATACCAACACTTAGACAAGAAAAACAACCCTCAACACAACATATCTAAGTTACTTTCCATGAATTCCCACTTCAACAAGTTATTATTATTATTTCAAAATAGCCAAATAACAAGGTAACTACATCTCCTCTTCATTTTAAGTTCTAGTTTATGATTCTTCATCCTAACAACTCATCCAGCATGAAATTAATCTCAAGAACAATCAAAATGGTTTTATTCCTACCTTAACCAAAAGGGAAAATGCGAAATCCAAGCTTTGATTTTCTCTCATCCACTTTTGATCACTCTACTATGCTATAGAAGTGTCATCTCCCATCTATGCTAGATTTAGGTGTTATAACATGATGAGTTCACTTGGTAATGTTATGCCTCATAGCCTCTCATTTCGTCATGTCATTAATAAATACCAAAGTCCCGAGAAGAGGTATGACTTTACGGAAGGGTAAAGAAGGTTTACAACTTGTTTATGGAAGTACTTGAGTGTTTTGGAGTTAAATGGGTCAAAGAAAGTACATTTCGATGAAATTAGAAAACTGTGTATTTTGATGGGGGATTTGACGCAATGTCAAAGTGAAGGAGGGAATCAACTTGTCTGAATTTTCTTGGTTCCCATGGTTGGATTGACGGTCCTAGTTGACGAATCATCAAACTGACCGTCAATCTATGGTGGTGGAAATTTTCTGTCGAGTTTATATTCGGGTTTCGCGAATTGGGGTTCATTTCTCACCAAGAACTGATCCTAAAACTCTCTCTTAACCCTCTCTAAGATACTATACCACCCCAAGGTAAAATCCAAGCCATAATATGTAAGACTTATGTGATAAACATCGTTATTATCGTAGGATTGATGTTTTCTTGAGGAACTGATTTCGAAATCCCTTAGAATGAAATACTCTACTGTTTTGTGAAGATTATGCTGTTTTAAGGTATGTTTTATCTTCTTCTATTATGTTTATGCTTAATTGATGATTTGGATAAAGTTAGGAAAGGAGTTTCATGATCAAAACATCGTAAACTTATGAATTCTTTGTAGTAGAAGTTGTTGGGCTATTTAACTCTAACTATGAAGGGAATTGAATAATTGGATTGATTTTATATGTTATGGATTAAGGAGAGTATGGTTTGAAGGATTATGAGATTGAATCGCACAAGACTTTCCGTATAAGAAAAACTTATAGTCGTTTATGCTTAAAGTTGCCGAAGATCACCTAAATGGGTTTTATATGAAAATTATGTTTTGGAGAATTGTGGAATCTAATTACATAAGAACCCCTTGTAAAGAAGTATAAGAATCTGAGATGGTCAAGATTGTCGATAGGATGCCTAAGTGAAATTTCTCTATGAAATTTGAATTCGATATTGATGTCAACTTGTTATGTGATGTAGATGATCACCCGTAAGAGAAGCGAGGGATTATATAATGATTGTAGCGACAAGGACAAGGTATGTTAAGGCATTCTCTTTTATTCATTTGGCATGATCGATGAATAGGTATAACCATGACGACGTCCCTTCAAAAGGAACTCTACTCCGAAATTTAAAGCTTGCGATTACTTTCGTATCATGTTGTTACTCTTTATAACTCTTTTTGTTATGTTTTGGAAGCATTTTCCCGACTTGATAGTCTCTTGAGTTTTCTTATGATCATTTATGACTCTCAGTTACATAATGATAATTGGAGGATAACGACCTTGAGTCACTCTGATTGGTTTCATAAGGCCCCTCAGAGTCTTTTTGCATTGCACTTATATATATGGCCCCACTGAGTGACTTGATTTTTACATACATACATACATTTCTATGATTGTGACAGGTAGGCCCTCAGAGGCTTGTTATGAGTTTTAGGTTGACTTTTGTACCCTTATTCTTATTATATGTCTTCTATCTACATTGGATAAATGTCTTACATATTTATTCCATCTTTTTTATTGATGTACCTTTCCGAGGACACTACGTTTCATGCCCGCATGTATAAATAGAGATGCAAATGATTTCCTTACAATAGACTCGACTCAGCTGAAGGTCATCGCGCTCCATTCTTCCAGAGTTGTATAGTAAGAAAATAGGTATCATGGATATGCATATGTATATAGTTGTGTACGAGGCCCTTTCTTGACCATTTATTGTCAGTATATTCCTTAGAGGCTTGTAGACAGTTGTGTATGTGTGACAGTCGTGTGTGGCCTCATCAGCCTCTCCAGGAGATTTATTATATATATATATATATATATATATATATATATATATGGTTTGGGCCTTTTCTGAGTGCATGTGACTATGTCCTTATTTAGTTGAGTATATGTCAGAGGCCTCGTCGACCCATGAGTTATGGGTGTCGTCCCCCTCCAAGGTTAGGGTGTGATAGGTAATCACCTTTGGACTTTTGGATAGTGTC
Organism: Anisodus tanguticus; assembly: GCA_034509755.1. Classification (NCBI taxonomy): domain Eukaryota; kingdom Viridiplantae; phylum Streptophyta; class Magnoliopsida; order Solanales; family Solanaceae; genus Anisodus; species Anisodus tanguticus. Next base: position 28,999,947 of record CM067551.1, read on the forward strand.
TAGGGAGGGTTTGGGGGTACTAAGGATATGTTTGGATCAAAATATGGATCAAATAAACAAGCCACCGCTTAAAAAAGATAAGTTTGTCGGCCACCACCTCTAATGTGCGATGGCATCTGCGACGCATATGCCATATGTGGCTGCAGATACAAGGGCATATCAGGGCAGTGACATGGCCTCGATTCCTTGTCTCATCTACAACCTTGTCTGCAAGGTGGACCTCATCCACGATGCGAAATGCTTAGCATATCACGCTAACTTTGTCGAACTTTGTTAAGGTGGTGGTTCCTTCAATCCCTATGACCTCTAACCTTTCATATACCTTCTTAACATTCGTCTAGGTCATAAATTACCCCCGGGACAAATCTTGAGTCATTGTAGCTCCAGTCTACTAACCATGCTTTAAAATGTACACAAAACGATAGGCGTAATACGAAATCTCCTGATATGCTTTCCACCTTTACCCAAAGATTTCCTTATCCTTACATAGGCATTGGAACTTCTTCCCTATTCCATTAGTTTTACGTGACACATCCAATGTAAGGGTTACAAGTACCAAAGTCTTAGTGACTCTTAAACACTTGCATCTTCTTCGGGGTTTGATTCGATCACTCTCTCATCCCTAAGGGAAACCAATTCCTTGTCTTAGGCTCCCTAAATTACGATGTATCCGATGTGTGAAAGTACGGAGTGTAACATCCTTCCCCTCTTAGAAACATTCATCCTCAAATGTTTGGCACTAGTAGCTTAATATCCCAATTCTCAGACTTTTATAAAAACATTAGCAGGCTTCTTTCCTTAATAAGATTACATCTACCTGTCGCACTAGTAGAAATCACAATAGTTGCCTTACTATGTCCCATGATACCATACATATTACGAAGTCATCCTCATTCAACTGTATCATTTTGCATAGACTGTAACACATTTCCCATGATTACCCTTGATATCTGGATAGCATCCTTGTTCTTTTATCATATTTATCCCCTCGATGGGGTGTGTACGATGATACGATTGGTGGTAACTATCGGTAGAAATGGGGTTCTCGCACGATTATCAAAAAATAGATGGGCACCTTTAGATCTCATATCATCCCTTGACTTTCACATTATTGCTTCGACAGTTCTTATTCTGGTGTCACAATACTTGTCTCCGAAATCTCAACCCACCAATCACTTGGTTTCTGAATCAATTTTAGATCCTCCCTCAAATCCTACCAAGTATTTATATGTGCAATTTTTAGAGGTGCTCTGTTATCTATTCGTAACCTTTAGTCCCATGGTACATTACTGGATGCAATTTCCTGATGATCCTACACGACTAATGATTATTCTTGAATGGTTTCATTCTCTTTCTAACTTGGGAGAATTAAGTTCAACTCCATTATCCTTGGTCTATTTACCTTGGCTCATCCAATAGTAGTCCTACTATTCAATCAGGCTATGCTTCGGATGATACCATCACAACCCTTAACATGATAACTGTAATTATATATACAGAATAGGTGGTTGTCTCATCTTTATGTAGAGTTTAATATGTTACATAACGTGTTCTTAAGGGTTTTCTTCATACACTTGGTTTGTCTTTATGTTTGAGGGGACAAATCTGGATGTTTGAAATCCCTCTGGATAATGGCCATAACTAAGTCGTAATTGAATATTTGAAATATGAATAGAGATACCATGAAGGTGTTCGATCTCCTCATCCACCACTTCGCATATTTTTCGGTCATATAGGTGGTTCTAAATCTTCAAGATGTGAATCGATGGGTCGGCCTTTTCATAAACCACTTAGACACCCTTAGATTTATGATCATAATAGAGCATCTTCTTAGCAATTCCCATGCTAGTTATTCTCTGCCTCCCATCGACTTTGGGTGCCCACTCACTTGTGTGATGGTCAATCATTGTACCAATCATATTCCAGTAGGGCTCCTCCCCAGGTCGTCATTGCCCACCTTTGTTTAATCCAGAATACATCTTAGTTGATTCTAAGTAGATAGCATATTGCGGCAAATGGACCTCGGTCGAAGCTTCCCTCATAGTTCCTGTACTGAAATCATGTAATTGAACTTGGTACATGAGGTTCCTCTTTTATTAAAATTAGAGGCTATGATTCATTTGTTAGTTTCAACTTCTGCTGCCAAACATTATGCTAGAATCCATCACATCTTGTTATATTCTAACTCCTAATACTTCATAATGTCGTTACCCAATTGAAAGTGTGCTCCTCCATATGATTAATCCGTTCTGTGTCTTCATTTATTATCGGTCACAATTAACAATTTCTTTCAGTACTCTTCTTTGAGTGTCGATCATTCACTACCTATATGTAATATCTGCGCTTCTCCTGAGGTATCTTAGTACATGTACGCCACTACAAACATCATTTTTGACCCCCAATCCGTGACGTTACTACCTGGTAAAATATGGGTCATTAGTGCACCCCATTGTTAGATGTGTATAGAATTCCAGAGGGGTTCGACATTGCGAGATCTTGGCCTATTGTCAACCCTAGTTGTCATTCTTGGATCAACATTCCATCTATCGTCTCTTGTACTAGACCCTTTACTCAGAGTGCCTTGGTAGCAGGTTCGATTGACCTTTTTAAACTTTATGCTTATTTCTTCGTCTACTACATAGGGCTATAAGTCAACCTAACATGATTATAACTTACCGTTATTCATTTATTCCTATCTTTGGCCATCGTTCTTACTCTTTAACTCACTCTCTTAGTATTCATCTTGTACCTTTAAACTCGTTGATCACCTTATCGCTTCCTTATGTGCTCGTACTGAGCTTTAATTACCATTATCTTCATATACCTATTTTGAATCTCGGGATGACATTTACAATGGAGTTAATTCTTGGCATATTCAAACTCCATACATAACTTGTTCACGCTTGTGGTTCAATCAAGTCTCTAGCTAGTGATAATCCTGTAACGTTCTGATCGGTGCCATGATTCAAGTCCATCCTAAGTCATCTTCCAATATTAGCGTCTCTCAGTTACATGGTTAAACTGATCTTCTAATAGTCCCAATTTAAAGTTGCTAATTCACTTTTGATAAGAACGTGACCCATGATGCTTCATAAATTCAAGGCTGTCTCTTTCTTTATCATTTCTTGCCTACGAATCTTTTCGCACTTCCTTATGTTAACTTATGTCTTCTAGTGATATACAATTTAATACTTATCACTTTACTCAATTTCATATCAATATTTCACACCCCTTCACTCCTTATCTTATAAAGAATAGTCTCAACAGAACATATTCTTTCTTTTGACCTTCCTTACTTTAATCAGCCTCATTCTCTTAATCGCTTGATATTGCATTATTTACTAGTTGACCCACAGTCGTAGAACTTCCCTAGTGATATCATTCACATCCAGGTCTTACCATCTACTTTTAATATATTAACGTATATTGCGGCTTATTCATAAGGATCGAAAACCGTCCATTTAAACCTTCCCGCACATTCGGCTAACATTTTACTAACTAACATAGCATTATGAAGGAAAAATTGAGCCCTATATCCATTGAAACATTAGTAAAGGTTCATATCTCATTAACTTGACGAAACTTAAATATGGCCCTCATTATCATTCGAATATAAGAACTCTACCTTGATATTTATTTTATACTTGTAACTTATTCCCACGGGGATGCCTTAAATTCTTAATAATTCGATGAAATTCAAACTTTACGATCGAAATATTAGCAATATAGAACATGCAGTACCTTGCCACCAACTTATAAAAGACAGGTCCCATAAAATATAATTTACATATCTGTACTAAAAAACTAAGCTCATATTGCACCAGAGCCCGACGCTCTATCCCCACTCTTATCCTAGTCTTTATGCTTAAGTGTCGGACACGTCCATATTTTGTCGCTCTTGCTACTACTTCAAAGACAAACCCCCATACCTACATGACATTGCCCATCATGCGTCCAACCGCACTGATGACACAATGGTCGGGGAAACTCTACTTTACATGTACTAGCATGATCCTGGCATACTAATATTTGCGAACCTAGCCTTGGTCTCACCTAAGAACTATGATCACGTCGTTGCACAAACCCAATCTGCTACAACCTACCACCACCCGTCAATTCTCCATAATCACCAATTGTCCTAACCTTCTTGGTCAATCCCCTAGCCTCATAGGAATCATCTCCGGAAAATATAAATGACTCTCGCTCTATGAACTCCTTAGGCTGCGAACTCCCTGACCTCTCGAGAGCTCTGTCACAATTAGGGTCTCTGGGTGACACCAAGCCTTTGAGGCAACAAACTGCGTCAATACCTATATCGCTTTCCTCACATCCCGATCAGACAGAGTCGGTGGGTGGAATTGGTAGAGCTAATGGTGTTGGCGCTTTCCTCGACTCATCTAATACTTGTGGAACCATGACTATTTGAGGAAGTGGATCACTCGGGTCCTCAGACGGATCTATATCAATAAATGGCATATATCTCATACCCTTTGCCAATCCTTCCCTAACATCAACGTATATATCATACTCGTTTCTCTACAACTCAATTTTATCGCACCATCTAGAACATGAAAGGAAGAAAACCATCATAAATGTCCCATAACCTCCTGTTTATAAGTGTGACGTGCAACACACCCATAAACAAAACTCTACTATACACGGCTTGTAGACATTCTTAGGATAGACTTGCTCTGATACCAAGTTTGTCACACCCCAGCTTCGGAGGGTGTGACCAGCACCCGGCGTCTGAACGACTTGAGCGTACCACCTGTATATATAGCATAAACATATAATTGTTTGGGATGAAAAGGCCTCAGCTAATAGTACTATCAGACTGACAAGAAGACTGATCAGGCCATACAATACAACAATATATAACCCACTAGTTTACAAGCCTCTAAGAGTCATAAAACAACAACCAGGTCGGGATAGGGCCCCGACATACCCATAATATGTACATAAATGCATACCCTAACTCAGACAGCAACTCCGGAAGAAAAGGAGTGCTCCAACTCAAGCTGAGTAGTGATTCTACTGAGGAGGCTCATCAAATCGTCTATTTGCACCTGCAGGCATGAAAAATAGTGTCCCCTGACAAAAAGGATATCAGTACTAAAGATGTAATGAATATGTAAGGAAGGTAAACATGTATAAGAATGTAAAGTAAGAGTAAGGTGCAGAAGTCAACCTGAAACTCAGAAGAATGCCTCGGAGGGCACACAACTGATACAACCATGAATATATGTATGTAAGTAAAATTGGGCAACTCGCTAGGGCCATATAATATCATATCAAATCCATCTCTCGGGTGAGCTAATAATAACTGCTCGGCCATATACGTGAAATGCAAGACAGACCTCGAGAGAAACCATACATAGAGTCAAAGTGATATATGGTCGTTATCCTCCAATTATTGTTATTGTCGCTACGTTCATTAATTTCCATGTAAGCAATAATAAGTGCAAAATCTCACATAACCAAAGATAATTTAAGATGCGAAAAGGTATTCCCGACAAGGGACGGATAAGATCCATGAACATTCTAAGAATAAGGAACAAACATATCATCAACCTTAAGAGTAGAGTTCTTATTAAAAGACATTTTGTTGTATATCGTTATCTCAAAGATCATGCCAAAATAAAGGAAAGTTAAGCCTTACATACCTGTATGATCTCTTCCTTATTCCTCAACCAAGATCAACACAACTTCTTGCGTCTACAACAAGTGAAATGATATCGTCATCATATATAATGTCGTAACCATCGTATTTTGCTAGTCATATAACTTATGAAGAATTGGGCAGCATCTCCCCTATTTTTAATACATCCCAAAGACAACTAAGGGTCATCAACAGCCCAACAACAACAATAATAACCAATAATAGCAACAACAACAAATGCACAAACATCGCCAACGAAACAACTATTTATCACGATGAGCAGCAAACTCGGATTGGATCCCTTTAGAACCCTTCAACCATATTATCATTTATCCTTCAAATTAACAATATGTTTGGCATGTTGAAAAATATATTCAGAGGATTTTGAACCTCCTACTTATCTTCAAAGCCACACAAAATAGTCCAACACAATATAACAACACTGTGAACCATTTCCAAGTGTTACGTAAGCATTGTCTTTTCTAGTTAACAATCTCTTTAACAAGATTAACATGTAAACAAACATAACCATATTAACAAAATCATAGCCAAGATATTGAATCAACAACCAACCAAAGAACATCCTAAATCCCTTTCAAAATAGTCCACACCCACACCACCTTAATCTTCACTTTCAATCTCAAGTTTCATATGTCCCTTTCATCAATTCACTTGATAAACATATAGACATGCATAACAACAACAACCATATCATAATCAAGTTGTTTTCCACAATTTCCAGCCATAACAACTTATATATATAGCCTTAAAATAGTCCAACAAAAATATAACAACATCTCTTCATCTTTCAAGTGCTATCTTGTAATCTTTCACTCAAACACCACAACCAACATGTAATCAACCTTAAACACAACCAAAAGATGTTAAACATACCATAGGCAGTAGATACAAGCTGAACTTAGCTCGACATCATCCTTATTCACATCAGAACACCATAGAGGGGTTATTCTTCACATTTGGCTAACTTTGATGTTGGGTCTAAGTTAAATCACATTGGATTCACCTTGGAGCCTTAATAATATGTTAGAAGGGTTTGTGAGGAGTTTTGGGACGAAATTGGTTGAAAAATTATGATAAACGAGTCCCCAAATCATTTTATAAAAAGTAAGGTCGGCCACCGCCATAGTGGGTCCCAAAATGGGTTGCCTGCGCAGTATCACAAAAATGTAAATATATCTCTACTCCAACATCGTATTGACGAACGGTTTAATGCACTGGAAATTAGACTCGTAGGCCTTCCATTTCATAGGTGTATCACCCCGTAATTTCAAATAGATTGGTAGAAAAGCTCTGCAACATTTGGCCCAAATTTCAGCAAAAAATGTGAGCGTAACTTGCAATAACTTTTGCCAACTTTTGTTTTATAACTTGCCTGACTTCAATAAACATATGAATATTATATGATTCAAATAACTTAAAACACAACCTCCTTAACATATTAATCACTCCTAGTTTTACCCCAAAAGTATGGGTTATAATATCTTTGATTCGTTTAACTCCGAAACCTTTCGGTACATACTTAACACTTGTTTAATGTCCCTTAGCCTTGTAAGAGTTTCATGGCTTCCCAAAATCACATTAGTTTACTTACGATACGAATGACATAAAATTTTTGAGGTGTAATAGTTGCTTTCCATGAATTCCCACTTCAACAAGTTATAATTATTGTTTCAAAATAACCCAACAACAAGGCAACTACATGTCCTATTTATTTTAAGTTCTAGTTCATGATCTTTCATCCAAACAACTCATCCAGCATGAAATTAATCTCAAGAACAATCAAAAGGGTGTTATACTTACCTTAATCAAAAGGGACAACTCGGAATCCAAGCTTGGCATTGCTCTCATCCACCCTTGATCACTCTATGTGCCATAGAAGTGTCATCTCCCATCTAGGCTACCTTTAGGTGTTGTAATATGATGAGTTCACTTGGTAATCACCCTTAGACCTTTGGAGAATGTTGATGGAGGGTTTGGGTGTGTTAGGGATATGTTTGGGTCGAAACATGGATCAAATGAACAAGCCACCTCTTAAATAAGGCAAGCTAGTCGGCCACTGCCTCTAATGTGCGATGGCATCTACGGCCCATATGCCATATGCAGCCATATATCTAATGGGATATAAGGGTAGTGAGCTGACCTTGATTCCTTGGCTCATCTGTGCCTCTGTATGCGAAGCGAACCTCATCCGCGATGCGAAATGCTTAGCGTATCATATTAACTTCATAGAGGGGGCGGTTTCTTTAATCACATTAACCTCCAACCTTCCATGTACCTTTTTAACGTCCGTCTAAGTTGTAAATTACCCTCGGATGGATCTCGAGTCATCAGAGCTCCAATCGACGAACCACGCTTTCAAATGTACACGAAACGACACGCATAATACGGAATCTCTTGATATGCTTTCTGCCTTTACCCAAAGCCTTCCTTATCCTTCTATAGGCATCGCAACTTCTTCCCTCTCCATTAATTTGACACGACACACCCAACGTAAGGGTTACAATTACCAAAGACTTAGCAACTCTTAAACTCTTGCATCTTCTTTTGGGTTTGATTCGATCACTCTCTCATTCCTAAAGGCAACCTTTTCCTTGTATTAGGCTCCCTAACTTATGACGTATCAGATGTATGAAAGTACGAGGTGTAACAATGCTACTCCCAGTCTAAATAGTCATATCCTTGAGTTATATAAGAAACTGGTAACATTTAGGCCTTCAATTGCCCTAAATATCAAAAACCCCAATTTAGAATAACCCTAGAATTTCACTTAGGAATCATGGAAATTAATTAGAACTTCAAGCTTAGCAATAGATTTCCCAATCATTAACAACCTAAAATATGAAATATCAATCATTAAAGACTAAATCTTGGCATCCAATTTCATCATTTTTACTTTCTTAACCTAGAACATAAACTCCAGGTTTTCCACCTTCAAATCATGACACACACCATAAATTTAAGAAGGGAATCATGGGTATTGGAAATAAGGTGAGAATCTTACCCTAAGAGTGGAATGATAGGAAACCCTTAGTATCATTTCCAAACTAATCTTAGACTTGAGAAAAGTGAGAAGTGAATAATGAATACGGACTTGGGGTCTTTTAACATTTCAGACTCAGCGATCCCGCTTTTGCGAAAATTTCCTGGCATAAGAGGCCTCGCTTCTGCAGTCATATCTCCATAGAAGCGGCCCCACTTAAAAGTGACAAACTGCTAAGAAGTGGAAATGAAATCACAGAAGTGGCTCACACTTGCGCACAAGACTCCGCAGATACGACCTTTCTCAATTCCCATTAGAGCTCGGATCTGCGGACCAACATTCACATAAGCGGCTCCGTAGGTGTGGCCACACACCGCTGGTGCGATTACACCAATAACAGCAGCAGTAGAAAAATGATGAAATCTCCATCCAACACTTGAAACTCACCTGAGACCTCCCGGACACAAACCAAATATGTTACCCAAGTGTAAACAATACTATAAACTTGCTCGCGCACTCAGAATACTCATTCGACAATGCATAGACACATTTTTCTACAAATTTCTCCAAATCTCCCAAACTTCTCAATTTAGCAAATAAGAACCCAAAACATAACTGAATGCCTCGGGAAGAGAAATTTCAGCTCGACTAAGTAATAAATGATACTCCGAACCTACCGGAAGTGATGAAGTTCAAAAACAAACCCATTTAACCAAAAGACAACTTTGAGTCAACTCTTTCCATTTTAAAACTTCAAATTTAGATTTTTCTAGCTCACCTCAAGATCCGTGCAACCCATATCCATAAGTCACAAACCCCAAAAAGAGTCTAGGAGAAGGGTAATTTGATCAAAATAGGGTTTTAAGCCAAAAATGACCTAACGAGTCATTACATCAGATACCAATTAAATGAATATTCATCCTCAAATGGGAAAGAGATGAAAAGGGAAAATGTACCCGAATCAGTAAAGAGCTGGGGGTATATACTTCGTATGTCCGCCTCGATCTCCGAAGTAGCCTTCTCAACCAGACGGTGCTTCCACTACACCTTCACAGAAGCAATCTCCTTTGACCTCAACTTCCGAACCTGCTTGTCCAGAATGGCCACATATTCTTCCTCAAATTCCAAATTTTGGTTAAATAACAGCGAGTCCCACTAAATGATGTATGACCCATTAGCATGGTACTTCTTCAACATAGAAATATGAAATACCATATGAACACCTAAAACACCTAGTGGCAGAGCCAACTCATAAGCCACCTGACCAACCTTCCGAAGAATCTCAAATGGCCTGATATACCTCAAACTCAAATTCCCCCTTTTCCCGAATACCATTATGTCCTTCATAGGCGAGACCTTCAACAGTACCCGAACACCAACCATGAACTCCATATCATGAACCTTCCATTCTACATACTCCATTTGTCTACTCTGAGTCACTAGGAGCTTACCCTGAAACAATTTCAATTTTTCCAAGGAGTCTCTCAATAGATCCATACCCTATGGCCTCACCTCGAATGCATCAAACCAACCAATCGGGGAAGGACATCTCCTAGACTCCTATCATCTAAAGCCTCAAATAGCGCCATCTCAATGCTGGAGTGATAATTGTTGTTGTAAGCAAACTCTGCCAAAGGCAAGAATTGGTCCCAATAACCACGAAAATCAATCACACAAGCTCGTAACATATCCCTTAAAACTTGAATGGTACGCTCGGACTTACCGATAGTCTGCAGGTGAAATGTTGTGCTGAGATCCAAATGAGTTCCCAACTCCTTTTGCAAAGTCCTCCAGAAATGAGAAGTGAACTGAGTGCCCCAATTTGAAATGATAGAAATGGGCACACTATGCAACCAAACAACCTCTCTAATATAAATCTTGGCTAGGTTCTCAGAATCGTAGGTCGTCTAAACTAAAATGAATTATGCAGACTTAGTCAACCTATTGTCACGACCCTTTTTCAGGAATTCTGGTGGCACCTGCATTGTCCCCACCAGTAGTCAAACTACTCCCAAATCACCAAAAATGTCAAAGGAAATGCAGAAATAATACTATTAAGTAAAGATATCTCAATTTTTATATAAAAGTGGAACATAAGACTGAATCAACAATAAAGCCCCCAAACATCTTATCAATAATACAAGAGCGCTAATATGAATACAAGTCTAAAATAAAGGCCACATTAGCCTAAACTGAACTACAAGTCTGAGAATCTGAATCATGCCTTCCCGAATCAAGTAAAGACAGAGTAATAGAATGAGAAATCAAGGTATGCTAGAAGATAACATCCTCACCTTGAATACTGGAAGTCAACCCACTCACACTCGAACTCGAGGTCTCAAACTAGCAGAGGGACCTGTATCTTCATCAGAAAAGATGCAGCAAGCGTAGCATAAGTACACAATATACCCCTGTATGCATCATAGGCCGACAACGATGGAAGATACATAACAAAGATAAATATCAAGTAGATACTAAATAATCATATGCTAACAGTTCAATAGTCCATATACGTCACGTTGTTCAAATAAGGTTCCAATCAGAGACAAGTAAAATCAATCCATGCACATGAACAATGATCTTACTTGCATTGTACCCACCGACTAGTACTCCATTGATCAAGTCATATTCAAACCTAAATCCACTTACCAACATAATATATCAAGTAAACAAGTCTTAACACTTAAATCACAACAACCCTTTTAGTCGCTTCCCAAGGGAATTATACTTAAGCTACTCATGAGGATATTCTCACATTTATTATTCTTGGCCTTTAGACTTAATTAGGTCTCTACACAATTACGGTCTGACACATTAGATCATTCAATGTCTACCTTCCCAATGGCAACACTTATCACATGTTCCTTACTAGACTCGTACTCAATCACGCACTCAATTAATAGATAATATACAAAGCATATATTTATTGGATCTAGACAATAGTCCTTACATATTGACACCCCAGAATACAGTAATAGTAGACCCCAAGGACTAGACTTACCATTTATAATCACCATATCCACTCATAAGAAATCAAGCAACATATGGCAACCAATTCAGTATTTGTTCAAGTGTTCACAGATCCCATATCCAGGTATTCACAGAGACAAGCCCAATCATGGCAATGGATCCACATTACGAATCAACAGATAATCAATGCAATGAGATGTGTATGATATCAATGCAATGCAAATGCAAGGTACCTTTCCATCAACCTGATATATATTATGTCAAGGTTTAATTATGAATCATACACCCATGGGAGACCCAGGAAGTCCATATACCGCTCCTAGCCAGTCGGAGTTCCATACACGAATCTGGTTAGAGCCCCAGACTCATATGTTTGAAATAATATCATGTTACAGGCGTGCAACTCTGATCAACACGTATCAATATCCATTGTGGCGTGCAACCCAAGCCATCTATATCATAATCATCTCAATATTGCCATAATCTCATAAGTACTTTGCCTTTACGGTCTCTTGGACCCATAACATTTTCATACCACTCTCATATCAATATCATTAAAACCATGAGTCTATGAATGCAAATGACAATAGAAGGCAAGAATCATAATGTATGAGATACAACAAGATATAGAAGATGAGTAACACATGCTGTTAGAATTCAACAACAATTAACCCAAGTACAATCCAACTATCAAATCCATAGTCCATCCCTAATAATCCAAGTACTATCAAGATACCATACCAAGCAGTCCAACCATAACAATTCAAGTACAATGAGGATATCATATTAAATCATGTGTGATGAATAAACACGACAATATCAAATATGGCGACGAGCCCACATATTGGCAACAAGCCCAAATACAGCAGTTGGAATCAGCTTAAGCCTGATTCCCTAAATCACCTATCAACACAGTTCAACACCGGTACACACTCAACCATATATCAAAACCGTCTGAGTGGGACCCCTAAATACGCCCAATACCCCTCAACATTTATAACTATTACATACTTCTATCGGAGTCTCAAAAAACTAAACCGTAGCCTACCTCTGTGCTGAGCAGGAGTGCCAACCAACTCCAGCCTTAGTGACCGCCTTGCCCGTCCTCTGCACCTCGCGATAATCAAAGACTATTCACGCGTATTACATCATTAATATAAGGCTAACATAATAAAAACAATACTTTAAATACCCATCTCGGGGCCCACGCTACCAAGATGCAAAATTTGTTACACAAAAACTATACATACTAGGTAGTCATATCCTTAATTTAATTGAAAATCTATACACAATTGAACCTCCAATTAAACAATAATCAAGAGCCCCAATTTGAAACCCTAGATTTTCCCCCTTTTAGAAATCAATCTTCTATAACCAAATTAAGACCTCTAACATGATAATCTAACATAATCCAATCTTAATTCATGATATCAACACCATTTAATCTGTAAACCCTCATTAAAATCATTAGCAAGGCTCTCTTATTCTCATCGAAACTTATAACCATTTTACCCCAACTAAAATACACACTATAACACCATTAATAAGCTTAGAATTATAGACTTAAGCCCAAAAGGAGAAATAATTCATTACCTCAATGTTGGAAGTGCTCCCTAGACTCTGAAAATACCCTTGTGCGGCGCTGGTTTCAATGTTTGCTAATTGGGGAAAGAAAATCTGACCTAAAATTATTTATAACCACCTGAACAGTGTTTTTGCCCTGGCAGAATCGACACCGCTAGAGCGGACCCGCGGTAGGAGAAAAGGCTTTGCTGGGGCGAGGGTCGCTTGACACCTCACCCCTCGCCATAACGAACCCAATGCGGCTATGGCAAAAACCCACCAGTCCCCCATCTTCCACTTTGGCGAGCCAACCTCTCATCGAGTCAGACCCGTTGGAGTGGATGTTGGTGCTGCCGTGGTGGACACCAGACACCAATATTGAAATAAGGCCAAACACTTCCATCCAACACTTGAAACACTCCTAGAACCCCCTGGGCACAAACCAAATATGCTCGTCTATGGTAAATAGTGCTACAAGTTCCCTCGCACCCATATATTTCACAAATAACCAAGCCAATGCATACTTTTCTAAAGAATCGCTCAGGATAAGTTAATAATCTAAACTTTACAAATATAGCCACAAAGTACATCTGATTTTCTCGAGAAGTGAGCCAATGACTCGACTAAGTCATAAATGACCTTCCGGAACTATTGGAAGAGATGAAAATCGAAAAAGAACTCATCTAGCAAAAGATCAACTTTGAGTCAAACTAATAAACTTATGTTTCCAGTCTTGGGCTTTTCATCTGAAACACATGAAAATGGACTTCAGGATTTGTGCCACCCCTCTCCGTGCATCACAAACCCCACATAAAGATCACAGAAATGGTAAAATAGTAAAGTAAGGGTCTTAGCCAAAAATGACCGGACATGTCGTTACACTTATCCACAATTACCTAAATGGCATCAAACTTGCCCAAAGTCTTCGGTAATCCAACTATGAAGTCCATAGCTATCATTTCCTATTTCTACTCGGGTATAGACATCCTCCGAGTCACACCACCCGATCTGTAGTGCTCATACTTAATCTGCTGGCAATTTAAACACTGAGACACAAACTTTACAATATCCCTCTTCATCTTACCCCACCAATAATGTTGCTTCAAATCACAATACATTTTTACTGCACACAGATTGATAGAATATGAGCCTCTTCCATAATCAATTTAGCCAACCCTCCAACACAAGGAACACAAACTCGCCCGTTAATCCTTAAGACTCCCTCACTATAAAACATTGCCTTCTTAGCTTCTCCTCACAACACCTTATCCCTAATCTTACACAATTTCACATCATCAAACTGATGGTCCTTGATTTACTCCATAAGAGATGACCTCGTCTCAATACAAGCCAAAATCCTCCCAGGTTTTGAAGTATGAAGTCTCACCAAGCTGTTAGCCAAGGATTGAACCTCTAAGGCCAAAGGACGCTCATCAACAATCAACCGCTCCATGCTACCCATACTCATTATCTTTCGGCTCAAAGCATCTGCTACCACATTAGTCTTTCCCGGATGATAAAGAATGGTCATGTCATAATCCTTGAGTAACTCCATCCATCTATGTTGCCTAGAATTCAAATCCCACTGACTGAATACATGTTGAAGACTACGGTGATCGATGAATACCTCACAATGAACCTCATATAAGTAGTGCCTCCAAATCTTCGAGGTAAAGACTATCGTTGCCAACTCTAAATCATGAGTTTGGCAGTTCTTCTCATGTATCTTCAACTGCCTCGATGCATATGTTATCACTCTGCCTTCCTGCATCAGTACGCAACCCAATATGATCTGCAACGCATCATAATATACCTTGAATTCTTTCCCCTCTACCGATAGGCTAAAATCGAGGCTGAGGTCAATACTCACTAGAAATTTTGGAAGCTCTCCTCGTATTCATCAGACTGGAAATGTACATCTTTCTAAGTCAACTTGGTCAAATAGGAAGCAATCGATGAGAAACCCTTCACAAACCGATAATAATAGCTCATAAGACCCACACAACTCTAAATCTCTATCACTGTGATAGGTCTAGCCCAATCTTTGACTGTCTCAATCTACTTAGGATCTACCACAATACCTTCATTCGACACTACATGCCCTAGAAACACCACAGAATCGAGTCAGAACTCATACTTAGAAAATTTAGCATACAACTTCTTCTCCTTCAGCAACCCAAGAACAATCCTCAAAGGCTTCTCATGATCTTCCTTACTTTGAGAATACACCAAGATGTCATTAATGAAGACAATGATGAAGGAATCAAAATAAGGCATGAAAACCCCATTTATAAAAACCATAAAGGATGTGGGGGCATTGGTAAGCCCAAATAACATAACCAAGAACTCATAGTGGCCATAACGAATCCTGAAGGTCATCTTCGAAATATCCTCCGCTCTAATATTTAACTAATGGTACCCTGACCTTAAATCAATCTTGGAGAATACTGATGCACCCTAAAGCTGATCGAACAAATCATTAATGTGGAGTATCAGATACTTATTTTTTATGTTAACCTTGTTCAATCATCTATAATTGATACACATCTACATGGTACCATCATTTTTCTTCAAAAATAGAACATGAGTGCCCTATGGAGACACTCTGGTCGAATAAACCCCTTGCTCAACAAATCTTGTAACTACTCTTTCAACTCTCTCAACTCAGCTAGAGCCATTCGGTATGGTGGAATAGAAATAGGATGAGCGCCCGATTCTAAATCAATACAAAAATCAATGACCTAGTTCAGCGAGATACCTGGAAAATCCATCAGAAATACCTTTGAAAACTCGCTCACTACTAGCACATACTCAAGTAGAGGAGTATCCATACTAGTATCTCAAATATGAGCCAAATATGCCAAACACCCCTTATCAACCAACTTCTTCGCCTAAAGAAAAGATATAATCCTCTTTGGTGGAGGGTTAAGAGTACCCTTCCACTCTATCATCGGGATACTCGACATAGCTAACGTGAATATCTTGGTTTGATAGTCCAGAATTACATCATACGGTGACAACCAATCTATACCCAAGATATATCAAAATCTACCATATTCAGAATAACCAATTCTCTCAAGTATGAAGTCTCTCATGGAAACTCACAATGAACTTATACACATCCTCCTCAATCATACCATAAAAACATGGAGGCTTCATATTAGAGAACTGCTCCTAAGTCTTCTACTCCTTATGGGTCATAACTGCTCCATGAACTAGCCGAGGACCAAACTCTAGTGCTGGGATCTTATCAATACGGGGGCCAAAGTAGTTGTAGACCGCATCCCCACAGTACAGTATGATCTGGAGTCTAACCTCTCACTCAGTTTTGCAATCCATCTAGAGTAGTTGGAAGAACACCTGCTTAGGTCAACCCCTAAAAAATGCTCAAGATGCAAATCATAGCATCCTAAAGCATGGGTGTGGCTATAACCTCTGGTTGAGCCTACGCTGGTCCCAGCTTCTCCTCATACTGATCATCATGATGTTCCATCTCCGTCTTGGGAGACAATGATCTAGCACGGGCCTGGCTATCCCCATGTGCTCCACCCAAGTCAGGCCGCTACACGAGGTATATCCCTACCATGACCTCTTTCTCTCTCTACCGCATGCCATAGTAGGTGCCTCATCTCTAGCCGTAGTTGCACGTGTCCTCACCATCTGTGAGAGAATAGGAAAAGCAAGCTCAGATACCAATTTGATAAAACTAGCATGAAATGAATGAAGGAAGTGAAGTTTTCTAAATATATCATAGCCTCTCAAATATAGGTACAGACATCTTTGTATCAATCTGGAAGACTCTACTAGACATTGCTTTTATACTCGTGAGACCGGTGAACCTAAAGCTATGATACCAACTCGTCACGACCCTTTTCAAGGGTCATGGTGGCACCTACACTATCCCCCAGGTAGGAGAACCACTTCCAAACCCAACAACATAAATTAAACTTAAAAAAGCGAAAAATAAGGAATTAATACTAAACTATCTTGCCACTTATATAAAAAGCCATAAAATACTGAGAATATCTAGTTGTTATACTTCCCCAAAAATCTGGTACAAAAGTCACTATATCATAAGGAATAAAATGTCTGAAATACTATCTCAAAAGTTAAAACAAGAACATGAGTAAAGAGTGGAGAATCCAGGGTTTCTTAAGAACGACAAGCTCACCCTGTAGTCTCTAGTCAGCAGCCTCGGACCTTAGCCACGAAGTCCGGCAGTGGTAGATGACACTATATATGCATCCAAATAAGAATGCAACAAGTCTAGTATAAGAACATAACATACACATGTAAGCATCATAGGCCAATAATGACAGACAACATGTAACACATATAAAGATTGAGTTGACTCACAAGTACCTAAAACCACGCATTTATTGTCCACCACATAATTCACCTCAGAACATAGCAATTATTGTTCAAGTACATAAATCACCTCAGAACATAGAAGATTCAAATATGCACAATTCACATAAGTAGTCTGAATGTTTATGTATGATATGCATGAATGCAAGGTACCTCTCAACAACATGGTATACACATACTACAGTACGTTTCCATATAGCTATGACCCATAGGGGACTCTACGAGTCTATATACCGCTCACAACCAATCGGATTGATCCATCAGAATGGTAGAGAAACAAATCACAGGCTCAGTAGTCGAGAAATTTCATATCATATTATCTCAGTATCCATCTCATCTCGTAGCAATTTCACCTACCTTTATTTCCTAGTCTCTTCGGACCCAACAATATTCCATATCAAATCTATATCAATATCTATGATAGTATGAATGTATGAATGCAATGATAAGTAAGACAAGTAATCATAGTAGGTAGAGATGAGAATCATATTTCGAGAGATGAGTAAGCAAGTGCCTCAATATTAACTGTATCACAACAGCTCCATAAGATCAGTATTTCCATATTAAGAGTCATAGAGTGATGAGATAAATCCAGGCATAATCATAAATAAGAACAAGTATAGAGACAACCCGCATAAGAGTTGACGGGATCAACCAAGGTATGATCTCTCAAACACAATACACCGGTACCCACCCAAGTGCCCATCACATTCACTAAGGTGGGACCCCTAAATTACATAATACCCCTCAATAGTTATAGACATTACATGCATTTATCGGAGTCTAAAAGAGTAAATCGCAGCCTACCTCTCATCTGAACAGGTTCCACGAACTTAGTTTCACGTCAAGGCCTTCCCCTTATGTAGCACCTCCAAATATTCATAGTCTAATATCTTAGATTTTATGTTAACACATACTTCTAAACACAAGCATAAAGATATGACATTTCAAAGAAATCGAATCCTCAACCCCCAAAGCGACCTTGAGCCCACAAGGGTAAAATTAGAACTTTAATATGAAATTACGCTACTTCCGATCTAAATAGTTATATCCTTGAGTTATATAAGAAACTAGTCATATCTAGGCCTTTAATTGCCCTAAATATAAAACACCCCAATTTAGAATAACCCTAGAATTTCACTTAGGAATCATGAGAATTAATTAGGAATTCAAGCTTAGCAATAGATTCCCCAATCATTAACAACCTTAAATCTAAAATATCAATCATTAAAGACTAAATCTTGGCATCCAATTTCATCATTTTTTACTCTCTTAACGTAGAACATACACCCTAGGGTTTCGACCCAAATCATGACACACACCATAAATTTAAGAAGGGAATCATGGGTAAATAATGAAAATAAGGTAAGAGTCTTACCCCAAGAGTGGAATGATTGGAACCCTTAGAATCCTCTCTATACCGAGTTAGACTTGAGAAAAGTGAGAAGTAAATATTGAATCTGGACTTGTGGTCTTTTAAAATTTCAAAATCAGTGATCCCTATTCTGCAGATATTTCCTCACAGAAGTTTCCTCGCTTCTGTGGAGATATGACCGTAGAAGTGGCCCCACTTAAAAATGACAAATTGCACAGAAGCAAAAATGAAACCGCATAAGCGGCACGCACCTGCGCATAAAACTACACAGATGTAACAACCCATCTAGTCATTTTTAGCTTGAGACCTTTATTTTCTTATTTGACCCTTCATATAGTCTTCATGTTGGGTTTGTGATGCACGGGGATAGGTGGCATAAATCCTGAGGTCTATTTATATGAGTTTTAGATGAAAACCCAAAGTCTCGAAACTTAAAGTTGGTTAGTTTGACTCAAGATTGACGTTTTACTAGATGGGTTCATTTCCAGGTTCTGTCACTTTCGGTAGTTCCAGAAGGTCATTTATGACAATTGAGCCATTGGTTCACTTTTTGAGACAACTGAATGTGTTATATGGCTTTATTTGTGAAACTTGGTTAATTGGTTTTCCCGAGTAATTCTTTAGAAAATTATTCCTTAGATCAATTATTTATAAAATCCGAGGGTACGAGCTAGTTCCTAGTACTGATTACTATAGACGAGCATAATCGGTTTATGTTCGGAGGGTTTCAAGAGTGTTCCGGATGTTTGAGTGAGGTTGTGGTTGATTTCCTTATTTATGGTATCTGGTGTCCGTCATGGCAACACCAGCGTCTGCTTTGGCGGGTCTATATCAATGAGAGGTTGACTCGTCAAAGCGAGAGTTGGGAGTTTGGGGTTTCTATCGCTGTGGAATCAGGTCCACTAAGGCGAGGGGTGAAGTGTTAATTGACTCTCACCCCAGCGAAGGGTTTTTCGCCGCAGCAGGTCTGCTCCAGTGGAATCGACTCGGCTGCAGCAGAATTAATGTACTAAACCCCTATATATTCCCTAGGTTAGAAAATTCTTTACCCAAATTAGAAATCTCAATATCAACGCCACCTGGGAGTAAAATTCAGAACCTTAGGAGCATTTTTGCCTTGAGGTAATACATTCTCTCCTTTTATTAGTTTAATAGCTGTTTATAAACTCTTTAATAGTAGTTTTAGCATGATATAGTTCATGTGTTTTTGAGAATAAGAGAGTTATATGGTTGGTTCTAATGGAGATTTATGGATTAAAAAGTGATATTATAGTGAAATAGGATTGGATAATGATAGATAATCATATTTCTAGGCTTAATTTGATTATGCAAGCTTGTTTTCAGAAGGGGAAATTCTAGGGTTTCAAATTGGGGATTTTTGGTTATTGTTCAATTGTGTTTAGATTTTCAATTAATTTAAGTATATAATTAATAAGTGTGTAATAATGGTTTTTGTGTATTAAAGTTCGAGTCTTGGTGACCTGGGCCCGGGTCAGTATTTTAAAGTCAAGTTTGTAAGGAATTTATCCTTGTATGTTATGAAAGCTTTGTATTAACGAGTAGTATATGCATGAATAGGCTGTCACTGAGGCTTGATTGTGTAGCGCACCTGCTCGACTGTGAGATAGGCTACAATTTAGATTTTTGAGACTATGATAGAAGTATGTAATTAGTTATAAATATTGAAGTGTACTGGACGTGTTTGGGGGTCCCACTTAGGTAGTTGTGATGAACGTCTAAGTGGGTACCGGTGTTGAACTGTGATGATGAGATTTATTTGGGGAATCAGCCTTAAGTTGGTTCCAATTGCTGATTATTTGAGCTTGTTGCCATATGTAGGCTCGTCACCATAGTTAATTGATTTGTCTATTCATCACACATGCTTTCGATATGATATCTGAAATTGTACTTAGATTTTATATGTGTTATGAACTCTTGAAAGCATGTGGTATTTCATTTCTTATTTGGTTGCATCTCATTATATCATGATTTTTGCCTTATATATGTCATTTGCATTCATACTCATGGTTCTGATGATATGATGTTGGAATAGTATGATTATGCTTTGGTCCAAGGGATCGGAAAATGATAAGAACACTGTTGAGATTATGGCAATACTGAGATGATATTGATACACGGGGATCCGAGTTGCACATCCGCAATATGATATTATTACAGCCAAGAGTTGGGCTCCGTGATACAATAAGTTATTCCAGAGGGGAGGGGTATATAGACTTCGTGGGTCCCCCATGGGTCACTTTCTTATGGCATACCCCTATGAAGTGTGTATACCGGTTGATGGAAAGGTACCTGCCATATGCATTGCATACATATCATACATCTATTATGCGATATCATTGATTGCTTGATATTGAACTTGTGTTGATGTGATTTCTATTGATTTGACTAAGTTTCTGGACATTAAGGGATTGTACTTGTTGATACTTGGGTTATTGTAGACCTCTTGGAAACTGAATAATGTGAATACGTATGAACTCTTAATGAATTAAGGAATTATGTGAACTCTGAGGATTATATGCCTTATCTGAATTACTGGACTACGTAGCATAGGATTACTCGGTATTTATCTCTGATTATGTACTTCTGTTGTTGTCGGCATATGATGTCTACAGGGGTACGTTGTGTACTCAGGCTATACTTGTTGTATCTTTTCTTGATGTAGTTACAAATCCAACTACCAGCTCAAGACCATGCAGTTGAGTTCGAGGGGCTGATTCATAGCTGTCAGGGTGAGGATGCCTTCTCCAGCATGCCCTGGACTGCCTATCTCTTTTATTGTCTTTATATCTGATTTAGAGACATATATTCAGACTTCAGCTTATGTATTTTAGCTGGCACTTGTTGCTGTTGATTTTTAGACTATGTTGTGGTTTTAGAGCTCTTGTACTCACAGACTAGATTCCATAGGGTGATTTTGGTTGTATCAGACTAATCTTCTTTTCGCATATTATTATTATTAGATAATTTTTCAATATTATGTTCTTCCGCTTTTTCTTATATTGTATCATAATGTTGATTTGGCAGTGGTTGGCCTATATGGTGGGACTACGTAAGTGCCACCATGATTCCTGAAAGGGGGTCATGACAACAGATGCGGCCTTTCCCAATTCCCATCAGAGCTCGCATATGTGGACCAACTTACGCAGAAGTGGCTCCGCAGGTGCAGCCACACACCGTTGTTGCGATTACACCAGCAACAACAATAGTAGCAAAACTATGAAATCTCCATCCAACACCCGAAACTCTCCCGAGACCTCCCAGACACAAACCAAATATGTTACCCAAGTGTAAACAATACTACAAACTTACTCGTGCACTCGGAATACTTATTCGACAATGCTATGACACATTTTTCTACAGATTTCCCCAAATCTCCCAAACTTCTCAATTTAGAAAATAAGGACCTAAAACATAACTGAATGCCTTGGGAAGCGAAACAACGACTTGACTAAGTCATAAATGACGCTCCGAATCTACTGGAAGTGATGATGTTCGAAAACAAACCCATTTACCCAAAAGTCAAATTTGAGTCAAATCTTTCCATTTTAAAACTTCAATTTTAGATTTTTCTTCCCGAGACCTATCTAGCTCACCTCAAGAATCATGCCACCCATCCCCGTGAATCACAAACCCTAAAAAGGGTCTACGTGAATGGTAATTTGATCAATATAGGGCTTTATGCCAAAAATGACCTGATGGCTCACTACACGTAGACCTTCAATTTGGTGGGTAGATCTCCCCGTAACTTCAAGTATATTGGGAGAAAATCTCAGTGAGATCTGACCCAAATTTCAGTACACTTACGAACGTAACTTGCGATAACTATTGTCAACTTTTGTTTTACCGCTTGCTCGACTTCAACACTTAACATATGACTGTTATACCATTAAAATATCTCATAACTACGACATTCTTAGCATGTTAAGAACTCCTAGTATAATTTAAATCATTCTATCATGGGAGGACATATTATATATCTCAGGTACATTGAGGGGTATGATCTCCTTAAGGACACACTGTGAATTCAGTGAGCTCGAATTTATTTTCCATTCTTTTAAGATTCTGTTTCAGATTATTTTTTGAATACAAATTGATAACAATCTTAAGGAAAAAATATTTTGTTATTTTGTATTATGTTAATATACTATTTTTGGAGATAAAAACCTTTGTGCTTTATACTCCCTGTGTTTGGATACTAAAAGCCTAGTGATTTTATACTCCAAGCTACTTGTCGTTTTAAAAAATAGAACAATTTTACCTATTTAGTAACTTTTATCGGGTTGAAGATATAAAATCTTCGATGGTTCTCATTGTTGTTTATTCGATTTCAAGAAGATAAAAACTTCACTACTCTACTTAAATTGTGTGAATTTTCCCATAAAAATATGGGAGAACCAACTAATATTTCTAGCGCAACTCACATTACATCAACACAACCACCAATACCAATTGTGGTTACCTCTAGTCGTTCTGCTCTGGCACTACCAGCGGCGGAGAAATCCAGAAATATTTCTTGAATTATGTTTAAAGGATATCATCAAAAGATGTTCTTCTATATGACCACTCAAAGTTTGTAAAGGTTCTTTAGGGAAGATGCTCAAGTTCTTGAAGAAGAAGTATCGGACAATGAGCGCTTCATAGTTATTGTAGCTTGGAAGCATTCTAATTTTTTGGGCAAGAATTACTGATGAAAGAAAGGCCATGAGCTTAAGCTCCCAACATGAGCCGAGAGGTGACTTACAAAGAATGCCAAGGATTGCCATCCGTCATATGGTGATATGCGTAATATGAAATAGATTATGGAGTGGAGCTGAAGATTGGACGTGACGATCCAAGAAGGAACATGTTTATTTTCGACTTTTATATAGGTCTTGCCCGAGACTACTTTATTTTAGCTTGTTTTTATTTCTAGATTAACAACTAGCTCCCCTTAGGACATAATTAATAGACCTTGTAATAGAAGGAAATGACTAGGTCGTGTAAGAAAATAAGGTGACTAGGCCAAAGAACACTCTAGAAATGGAAGCTTCCAACCGTGCCCCAAGGATATAGTTCATAAACTAGCTATTTCATGCACTTATCTATATAGATGACACAAAAGGGTGGCCTAGGAAACATAAAGGGTTGGTTCTTTCCCTTCTGCATTCGGCCGAACCCATTTCCACTTTCCCATTTGGACGAGATTCATGAACTAACTAGTTCATGTACTTATCTACATGGGTATTACAAAAGAGTGGTCTAGAAAACATTAAAGGTTGGACCAATCCCCTCCACCAAGGTCGGCCGAACCCCTTTCCCCTTTCCCATTGTGGTCGAATGGTTCATGTATTGTGTCTATCTAGTTGTTTTCTAGAAAGTTCTAAGTACTAGTATAAATAGGACATGTAGTTGATGTAAATAAACGTGGAAGATTTATGAAAAATATTTGAGTTTTACTCATTTGCTAAGTTACTTAACTTTTGTGTTGTTTATCTTAGTTGGTCCTTTTGTGGGCCATCATTCCTTTTGTGTTCCGAACCTAAATCCTTTTGTGGGTCAACCTCTTTGTGAAAGTCTAGTTAGAACTTTTGTGATCTAGCTAAACCCAAACTAAGGTTCCCCTCGGTGCAAGTTGAAGTTGGAACTTTTGTGATCCAACCAAACCCAAGCCAATGGCCTATCCGGTTACTATCACAAGGTCATCTGCCTACCTCACTTGGTTTGCTCTTTAGCTTGTACTTAGTTACCTCAGTAAAATCCTTGTCCAATTGGCCTACCTCACTTGGTTTCGACCCGAGCTTGCCCATAGCAACCTCGCGTCTCTATCCTTGTCTATTTCAATCGACTCTTACTTGGTTTGTACCCGGGCTTGAACTTAGCAACCTCATGTACATTCCTTGTGCAAACAACCCTATTCCTTTGACCATCATACACCATAACACTTCTAAAACACCCACACCAATGTCCATTAACCTAAACCACCCATACATTTCCATCCAACCCTGATAACATCAAATAGTCCGCAAAACACCCCTTATCGATAACCTCATTGTTCTAGCCAGTTTTTGCCACCTTACCATCATCCAACCACCACACACCGACCACCAATACAACTCTCAACTCATGTAGAACAACCCCACAAAATGGCTTAGCTCACTTCCACCCTAAACTACCTATGTACCCCTCCAAACACCCACTACCCTGCAAACACGTCCCACCCGACAACCTCCACTCGCCCCTATTTTCGTGTCAATCCATTTTCAATCAAACTCTGAGCAACTCACTCTCACTCACCCCCTTCATATATACATCAGTTTGGTATCAGAGCAATTTAATCTCGTCCCACGCCTTGACGTTATGGCTTATACGATAAAAGAACTTTGGAGGATCGTGAGTGACATCTTTGTGAAAAAGTACCAATATTGATAAGAGAATTTGCGGGGCATGCCGTGACAAATAATTCCAAGTCCGGGGTTGTACAAAAAGCCCAAGGCAAGAAAGGAAAGGGTAGTAAGACTCGTATGGATTCCTTTGTTATTAAGGAACCCGAAGTCAATGAGGTCTTAAAGGAAGATGTTGATCTTGCGGAGAAGAGTGAAAGTTTAGTACTCCAACGTGTGTTGAATGTTCATCTTGAAAAACATGAGGAGGCACAAAGAGAGCAACTATTTTACACTCGATGCAAGGTGAATGACAAGGTATGCAACGTGATCATTGATGGAAGAAGTTGTACCAATGCGACCTACATAGAAATGGTGATCAAATTGAACTTGCCTACCTGTAGTCATCCTAAACCATATGCTCTCCAATGGTTAAACAAAGACAAAGGGCTAAAGGTAATGAAACAAACCCTTGTTAGCTTTCGGATTGGAAAGTATGAAGATGAGATATGGTGTGACATCCTACCTATGGATGTTTGTCATATCTTGTTGGGGAAACCGTGGCAATTTGATACGAAAGTACAACATGATGGCGAAAATAATATCTATTCTTTTCAAAAGGATGATAAGAAGATCCAGTTGACACCATTGTCACCTAGTGAGGTGAAGGAAATAAAAATCCAAAGTGCCAAGAAACGCATGGAAAAGTTTGGGGCCCTCTTGATTAATGCATCAACGATAGAAGAAGAATAGAAGATGTGGAGTTGTATAGATGCATTGATGTGCAAGTAGAAGGAGAGTCCTATGGGAGATGCAGTCGCAAGTGCCAACTTGAAGAACTCTTGATAGATGTATTTCTGGATTATCTTACACTCGGATTACCATCAATAAGAGCCCATAGATACAATCCGGAAGAGGCCAAGGAGTTGCAAGAACAAGTACAATAATTGCTAGACAAGGGCTTTCTCAAAGAGAGCCTTAGTCCATGTACGGTACCCACCTTGTTGGTGCCAAATAAAGGTGAAACTTGGCGCATATGTATGGATAGCCGAGCGGCCAATAACATCATCCTGGAGTGCAAGTTTCCTATGCCGATATTGAAAGACCTTTTGGATGAATTGAGTGGGGCCAAGTTGTTCTCCAAGATAGATTTGAGGAGTGGCTACCATCAAATGAGGATCCGAGAGGGAGATGAATGGAAGATGGCTTTCGAAACCAAGTATGGTTTGTACGAATGGCTTGTGATGCCATTTGGATTGTGTAATGCTCCAAGCTCTTTCTTGAGGCCAAAACATTTTGTCTTATTTTCGGATCATTCCTTGACGTACTTACATGGGCAAAGAAGGTTGAATCCAAGGCATGTTAAGTGGGTAGCGTACTTGCAAACTTTCACATTCTCTACAAGGCACAAAGATGGACAATCCAATATAGTGGCAGATACACTTTCCCGGAGGTACGTAATGTTGACCTTGCTTGAACAAAAACTTATGGGATTTGAAATGCTAAAGGAATTCTATGAACGAGATCCTGAGTTCAAGGACGTAATGGTTTCCTTTTCAAAGGGAACAAAGTGTGTGCGCTCAAATATTCCATGAGGGAATTACTTGTACTACGACCATTCATGGGATACATAGTATCATCCGAGGGCATTCATGTGAATCCATCCAAAGTGGAAACTATACGAAGTTGGCCCGAGCCTACAAATGTAAGTAAGGTGAGAGGTTACCATAGTTTGGCTTCTTTTTCTCGTGATTTCATTCGGGATTGGTGTACCCTTGCCGCCCCCATCAATGAACTAATGAGAAAGGATGAGTATGAATGGTCCCAAAGAGTGCAAAGAACATCAGAAATCTTGGAGGGAAGGATATGTGAAGCACCGACTCTAGTTTTTCCAAACCGTGAAAAACTATTCGAAGTTGAACGTGAAACTAGTGGAATTGGTATTGGTACCATCTTTTTCCCCAGTACAAAATTGAGTGATGCACAACTCAATTATTCTACTTATGACAAGGCAATGTATATTATGGGATTCTTGGTCCAATGCGTACATTAGTTGGAGTCAAAACCTTTTGTCTTTTATTCGGATCCTTATTTGGAAAGGTTCGGGGAAAGCGTCTACAACATAGAACTTCCGGCCTTGTTCAATATTGAAGGTATTAGTTCAACATTTGATGTTGGAGATTTATCCCCATATATAGATGACGAGAATTTGAGGATAAATTCTATAAAATAAGGGGAGATTAATGAAAGAAAGGCAACGAGCTTAAGCTCCCAACATGAGCCGAGAGGTGACTTGCGAAGAATGCCAAGAATTGTCATCCGTCATATGGTGATATGCGTAATATGGAGTGAAGTTGAAGATTGGACGTGAGGATCCGAGAAGGAACATGTTTATTTTCGGCTTTTATGTAGGTCTTGGCCGAGACCACTTTCTTTTAGCTTATTTTTATTTCTAGCTTAACTACTAGCTCCCCTTAGGACATAATTAATAGACCTTATAGTAGAAGGAGATGACTAGGCCGTGATGACTAGGCTGTGTGATGTAAGTAAGCCCACTGACTTAAACTCTCAACCAAGGTCGAGAGGTGATTTATTAAGAGTTCCAACAACGACCCATCATTCTACACTTAGATGCCTAACATGGCATGGAAAATGGAATGGAGTTGGGGTTATCATGTGATGATTTAAGAAACATGTTTTATTCGACATTCTTGTTGATCTTGGTCGAGACCATGCTTTTCTTTTAGCTTATGTTTTACTTACTAGCTTAGGTATTAGCTTAGGACATAGTATGCCACGTAATAACTACCTTAGGGCACAATTAATAAGTCATGTAAAGGGTGACAAGGCCGAGAGTCTTCCAATAAGGTGACTAGGCCAAAAAGTCTTCCAAATGGGTGACTAGGCCGTGAGTTGGAGGATAAGTTAGCAAGGACAAGGGACATCTATAAGATGGGGATTTCAAGGAAAGAATTTATGGACAATAAAGTTCATGAATATTGTTACATAGGAGATAACAATTTCGGCCTCGGGAAGATGAAGGGTTGGCCGAACTCCCTTGGTCACCAAGTCAATCCAAATGCGTTCACACTAGGTGTTAGTTTGTGTCTTTTCATTTTCTTTCTAGAATAGTCTATTTTGTACTATAAATAGAGGCATTAGGCCATTATAAAATTCAGAGTTGATTGATAAATAAAAGTGAGTTTTTACTCAATAGCTAATTGTATTAACTTGTGTGTGTCTACTTTTAGTCGGTCTTTGTGTGGGCCTTGGTTCTTGTGTGAGCCAAACCCCTTGGTGTAAGTTTAGCTAAGACTTGTATGAGTTAGTTTAACCCAAGCTAAGGTCCCTATGGTGTAAGTCTTGATTAGGACTATGTGACCTAATCAATACCCAAGCTCGAGGAACCCTCTTAGTGGTAAGAGAACGTTAGAACTGTGTGGACCAACCTAGCCTAAGCTTTGGGTTACTAAAAGGGCTTCCGACCACCTTCACTTGGCTAGCAACCCTGGTCTTAATCTTGTGGAATTGGTCACCATCTCATTGATGTCGAATCGGAAAGTAAAACCCCAGTCTCTATCCTTGGGCTCATCGACCGAACTTCACTACAACCATAACAACCAAACACTTAACCCAAAACCGCACCAAGACTTTGTGTGTGTCCGGATTGCAACTCGCTTTCCATGTTCATTCCTTGTCCAAACCATTTCATTCTTTCTACACCACATCCCACAAGACTCCATAAACATCTCCTCCAAAGGTTCCCAACCGAAACCTCCCACAAAGTCCCATCCAATCCCGACAATACCAAACAGTCAGCGTAACACACCTTGCCGACGACCTCACTGTTTCAGCTCTGTTCCAACGTCTTCCCATCATCAAACCACCAAATCCCAACCATAAAAACAACCCTTAACGTGTCCTCAATAGTTCCATAAAACTCCTTGACACAATTCCCTATACAACTACCCGAAACAGCCACCAAATACCACACTGCTCGGTAGTAACGCCCCACCCGATAGCCCACTTTGAGTCCCATTTTGGGGTCGACCTGAATATATCCAAGATCCTACCTACTTACCCACTTACACCACTCCTTATATACATCACCGTGTAAGAGGATAAGGTGAGTAGGCCAAAGAATAATCTAGAAATGGAAGCTTCCAACCGTGCCCCAAGGAGATAGTTTATGAACTAGCTAGTTCATGCACTTATCTACATAGATGACACAAAAGGGTGGCCTAGAAAATATAAAGGGTTGGTTATTTCCCTTCCCCATTCGACCGAACCCCTTTTCCCTTTTCCATTTGGAAGAGATTCATGAACTAACTAGTTCATAAACTTATCTACATGGGTAATACAAAAGGGTAGTCTAGAACACATGAAAGGTTGGATCCATCCCCTCCCCCAAGGTCGGCCGAACCCCTTTCCCTTTTCCCATTGTGGCCGAATGGGTCATGTATTGTGTCTATCTAGTTGTTTTCTAGAAAGGTCTAAGTACTAGTATAAATAGGATATGTAGTTGATGTAAATAAACGTGGAAGATTTATGAAAAATATTTGAGTTTTACTCATTTGCTAAGTTACTTAACTTTTGTATTGTTTATCTTAGTTGGTCCTTTTGTGGGCCATCATTCCTTTTGTGTTCCGAACCTCAATCCTTTTGTGGGTCAACCACTTTGTGCAAGTCTAGTTAGAACTTTTGTGATCTAGCTAAACCCAAACTAAGGTTCCCCTCGGTGCAAGTTGAAGTTGGAACTTTTGTGATCCAACCAAACCCAAGCCAATGGCCTATCCGGTTACTATCACAAGGTCATCTGCCTACCTCACTTGGTTTGCTCTTTAGCTTGTACTTAGTTACCTCAGTAAAATCCTTGTCCAATTGGCCTACCTCACTTGGTGTCGACCCGAGCTTGCCCATAGCAACCTCGCGTCTCTATCCTTGTCTATTTCAATCGACTCTTACTTGGTTTGTACCCGGGCTTGAACTTAGCAACCTCATGTACATTCCTTGTGCAAACAACCCTATTCCTTTGACCATCATACACCATAACACTTCCCAAACATCCACACCAAAGGCGATTAACCAAAACCACCCATACATATCCGTCAAACCCCGACAACATCAAACAGTCATCAAAACACCCCTTACCGATAACCTCACTGTTCCAGCCAGTTTCCGCTACCTTACCATCATCCAACCACCACACACCGACCACCAGTACAACCCTCAACTCGTCTAGAACAACCCTACAAAACACCTTAGCTCACTTTCACCCTAAACTACTCGTGAACCCTCCAAACATCCACTGCCCAGCAAACACGTCCCACCCGACAACCTCCACTCGCCCCCATTTTCGTGTCAATCCATTTTTAACCAAACTCCGACCAATTCACCCTCACTCACCCCTCCTTATATACATCAATTACATCCTTAGTGGTTTAGATGATGACTTGTAAAATATCTTTAGTACTTGAAATACTTCAAAAGAGTTGTGGAATGCTCTTGAGAAAAGTATAAAACTGAAGACGTGAGATTGAAAAAACTTTGTTGTTGCCGAATTTTTGGACTAAAAAATGATGGATAATATATCTGTCGAACCCAAGTCCAAGAGCCTCAAATCCTTATCCATGATCTTCTTGCTAAAGGTACAATTAGTGTTAATACTTTTATTGCAAGTATTAATTATATCGTTATTTACAAGTTTAATATTATTTGTATGATCATTAATGATGCTTTTCTTAGTAGTTGCTATGATTGAAAAGTTGGCCCCTTCGTGGAGAGACTTTAAGAACTAATTGAGACACAAATGTAAGGAAATGATGCTTGAAAATATTGTGATTCATTTAAATATCGAGGAAGACCATAAATCTGTAGAAAGGAAGGCTCGTGGTAATTCAATAATATCGGGAGCAAATATTATTTAAACTACTCAACCAAAGTCTAACAAAAGGAAGAAATCATCTGGGTTGACAAACAATTCTGAGAAGAAAAAGTTCAAAGGAGACAGCTACAATTGTAGCAAGATTGGACATAAATCTCAGATTGTCGTGTCCCGAAGAATCAAAATAAGAAGAATCAAGCAAATATGATTGAAAAGAATGAAAAAAGAGAAGGACTTGTGTGCAATGTTCTCCGAATGTAATTTGATTGGAAATCCAAAGGATTGGTGGATTGATTTTGGTGCCACCCACTAGCTCTGCTCCAATAAAAAGATGTTTATCTCATATGCTCCCATTGGAACCGAAGAGGCGATCTTTATAGGAAATTCTGCAACATCCAAGGTTGAAGGCATTGGGAATATATTACTCTCAAATTGACTTTGGGTAAGACAATGACTTTGAAGAATGTTCTTCATGTTCCAGAAATTAGGATGAACTTAGTATTTACCGGACTTCTAGTAAAGAACAGGTTTAAATATGTTTTTGTTTTTTATAAAGTTGTAATAAGTAAGAAAGATATGTATGTGGGAAAATGTTACCTAGCTGAAGACCTTTTCAAACTCAATGTAATTGCTAACAATATGAATAAAGTTGAAGTTTCTTCTTACTTACTTGAGTCAAATTCATTATGTCATGCACGTTTGGTCTATGTCAAATTATAAAACTTTACTAAAAATGTTCAAGTTGGAAGTAAAGCCTAAGTTTGAATACAACAAATCAAAATGTAATGTTTGTGTTGAGTCTAAATATTCTAAGCATTCTTATAACTTTATTGAAAGGAATACTAATTCATTACAATTAATTCATACGGACATTTGTGATATGAGGTCAATACAATCTCATGGTGGGAAGAATACGCGATATTGGTATGTTTACTTACTTAATAGTAAAGATGAAGCAATAGATGCATTTAGGCAATACAAAAACGAGGTTGAAATGCAACTCAACAAAAAGATCAAAATTATAAGAAATGATAGGAGCGATGAATATGGATCTCCTTTCAAAGAAGTATGCTTGGAATATGATATTATTCATCAAACAACTTCTCCATACAAGACACAATTCAAAGAGATCGTGGAAAGAAAGAAACGTACATTATAGGAGATGATGAATACCTTATTGATAAGTTCTAGATTACCATAGAACTTGTGGGGGGAGATTTACTTACAACCAATTGAATACTCAATCAAATACCACTTAGTAAAACATAGTCCATTCCATAGGAAATATGGAAAGAAAGAAAATCCAACTTGAAATACTTGAAAGTGTGTAGGGTGTTTGGCAAATGTGCAGGTTCCTAAACCCAAGAGGGTAAAAATAGAACTAAAAATTATTCACTATGTTTTCATTGGATATGCCATCAATAATAAAGCATATCAATTTTTGGTGTATAAAATCAGAAAATCCCAAAATTCATATCAATATAGTAATAGAATTAGATAATGCTAAATTTTGAAATTATTTATCCGTATAAAGGAGAATGTGAGCCATCTGTTGAAGGATATCCACCACCTCGAGAAGAATGAAAGGAAAATACACCAAGTGATGAAAATCCAAGGCGTAGTAAACGTCAAAAGATGTCTACATCCTTTGGACCAGATGTTCTGTCATTTTTGTTGCGAAATGAGCCTCAAAATTTTAAAGAAGCTATAACTTATTCGGCAACTCAATATTGGAAAGAGTACTAGACTCAACTCAGTTCCAGATAGAAATGATGCTCACCACTCAACATCTGAATATCCGCACATACCTAGTGAAAAAGTCTTTCCACCAGTGCATCTAACCTGCAATGTGAACATAATGCTCCCAAAAAAGGGATGTGAGTACAGAAAGAATTGTACTCGTATGTATGGCAGACAAGATAGTTTATGCAAATACTAAAACTCATATAAGAAACAAATGAAACATAATAAAATGAGTACATAAGGAAGCTAGGTAATATCCTGAAAAATCACATGTCAAGTCTTACAATACTTAGTTTATTCTGAATCTTTCTTATAATACTTTTGAGTTGCTATATGGAGAAATATTTTGGGACCGTCCACTAAAACAATTGGAATTGTCATACATTAGATTCCTTATTTACTTCTTTTAGAACCAATGAACTATATAGGCCATGCATGGGATATAATATATCATATGAATGCAACAATGCACAAATGAAAGATATTGAGAGTGACACCTAGGCATTTCAATCGGACCGTAGTATATTCATTGTATATCAATTATACTCGATATACCAGGTATACAGGTCGAATATACTCCCATGTATATCTTTTGGAATTTTCTGATTTCTGTTGGGCTTGAGCCCAATACCCTATGTGTCTAAACCATTATTCATGACGATTTATTGTATGTGCTAGGCTTGGCCCATTTTCTTTGGCTTCCCTAACTCTTTTTCTGTTATTATTATCTGTTAGTTGGGCGAGGCCCACATGTCTTACATTTATCCCACATGCTTCACTACTTGTTTAAACCTGGGGTCAGCCCATTTTAATCATGACTGCACTGTGATATCTAAACATTTGGGTTGTCCCTTGTGTTTTTAATTTGAGCCATGAATATTATTTGACTGCTTTTGTTAGTTAAATTATTTATATGGTATGTGTTTAGAGTAGATAATTTCGGGTACGTTCTAACTAGTACTCTCTTTTCCTCCTATCTTCCTCTACACGCATGGGAATCGGCTCATTTGGGCCACTACATTACCAAACCAATTGGGCCAAAGGCCCAACCAATTCATTTTCATCGAGTCCGGGCAAACAATTGTGCATGAAGGCCCAACTATGAGTGAAAATAGTTAACTGGTCGGCTCGGTAGGCCCACCAGCCTAGTTACTCTTTTTATTTATTTACATTGTATTCTATGTGATCTACTTGTAGAACACTTGAATTAATATTATCACCCCTATGATTATGACCTAGAATTTAGATAAGATGATACATTGTTTAGAACAGATAGAGTCCCAAAACACGTGTTTTCAAATCTGCCCCTAAGTGATATACATGCATGTTTTTTTATAATGAAAGAAAATGATTTGAAAGGCTCAGTTTGATTTAAACTTGACATAAAAACAAGTTCGCTTTTTGGTAAATAACGAACTATTTTTCTGGAAAAAATGGACTGTTAACATTGAAAATTGGATTGTTTGAAGTGAAAAGATAATTGAAAACATGGTAAAAATTTGGGTTTCAAACTGATTTTAAATGGAAAATTTGTATAAGATTTAAAATCCCTTTAAGGACTATTTTCGGGCCAAGCCCAACTAAATTGATTTATAAAAAATGGAAGAAAACCTTTAATAACTTGAGTTGAAGTATTAATTTGGGAGTAGAATATGAGTTGACCTTCAATAATAATAAAAGAGGGAAAACTTTGTATTTCTATGACAAAATCATAGCATTTCATATTAAATGTACTATACTTCTTTTTCTTCAAAATATTTTCAAAGAACGTATAAGGATATTAGACAAACCATTGGACTAAATTAGTGGGGCTCTATCCAAATTAAATTTTGAGTGCGCTTTAGTCTGAATATGGATTGACTAAATTACCCCTATATGAACCTTTTCAAGCGAAATTCAACTCTTTGATTTTCAAAACTTTCTTTCAAACTTAAAATGAAAAATGAGATGGCATGTTATGATTTTGCGGAAAATAAACACTCTTAAGGCAATTTTTAGTAATTAAACATGCTATAGAACCCGAAGGTTAACCGTATTCTATGGATCCTTAATACCGAGGTGTCTAACACCTTCTCGGGGGGATCACCAGAACCTTTACCTCGAACTCTAGTTTTAAGATAATTTTCACGGATTTTTGAATAAATCCTTTTACCCGGTTTTCCTAATTTCCCTATAAATTAGGTGGCGAGTCTAAAAATAATATCTGAAATAGAGTTTCAACAACTTCCTAGTAGCTTTTATGCCTCGCATTAAAGTGAACCGTAATAGATGGAGACTCCACTGGGGATAATCCTAGGTTCTAATCATAAGGGTTCTAATACAACATGTTTTAATTGCTATAAATTTCCTATGTTTTTACTTTTCTCAAATATAATTGTCATTCATGCATTCCATGATTCCACTAAATGACATGCATACACACTCACATCAGTGCACAAAGATGATTATGCGGTTTCGCAATTGTCCTCCAGTAAAAAACAAAAAAAATTCTTTGGAACACGTTGAAGACGGATTTGGTTCATGGTCATCCAACAATCAACAACGGTTCACCTCGAGTAGTCTGTGAGTCCTCATTCATTCGAAAAAACACTCTAGTTTGCCAAGGATAGAGTGAAGCTAAACCCATACTGAACTAGCGCATGCTTACCTAGATGGATTTGGATATTTTAGACGTATCTGGACTCAATAGGCGACTACCTCGTGTCTTGATGGTCTATGACCTGACGACACTGCATCTAACTACTTATTATATGGAAGCATAGTTGTACCTTTTATGATAAACCATTGTCCTTAGATGGGAATTAAATGTGCTATGTTTTATAGATGCATACCAAACTCAAGTTCGACATGGTTCTGGAAGCACCCGAGTTGCTAAGGTTTTGGTGGTCGTGGTTAGATGCCCCACAACAGAGAGAGGTTACAAATTTTCTAGGACACCTACCCTCATTGATGATTACGAAAGGAAATAGAATTGTTAGAAGTCCTCACGAGATATTGGGATTGTGATAGAATGGTGTTTAGGTTCGGGGAGTTGGAGTTGACCCCAACTTTATAGGAGATCCAAGATCGCATAGATAGCAACGAGACCTGCATGAGAAGAAGAAAAAACTCAACCATAACCTTTTGGTCCCACATAGGCCCACTCCCGATGAGATAATGAAGTTTTTTTTTCCAGTGCTAATTGGATCTTTGTTCCAACCATAGCCTTTATGGAGCTTTTAAACCGCTTTGGATCCAAAAGAGCGTACTTAGAACACTCAGTTGAGTTTCAGACTTATGCCGATTGGGAGGCCACCCGACCCCTAGCCTTTGCCATATGCCTGTTAGGAATCATGGTTTTCCCAAAGACCGACACCTTGCCATAAATACCTGTGTCATTTATGTCACTCACGCTATCTTTCATGGCATAACCTAAAATGGAGAAATCAAATACTTCGACCTAGTCTTTGTCATCCTAGCTGACATGTGTCGAGCCTTAGGTCAATGCAAAAACCTACATAGGTGCTTACAAGGGTGTAACCTACTACTACAATAGTGGATTATCAAAAACCTATATAAATATGAGGGTCCCTTATACCTAGACAGAGAAAGTAGAAAGGATAACCTCCAAGCCCATTGTCCAAACTTCAGGAACCAAACCAAAAAAGGGTGGGCATTTATATTTTCGAGACTCCAAGAGCACAACATACAATGGAGGTTCCCCAACTTTATATCCAAGAGTATTGTGGTCAAACGTAGAAAAATGCCCTTTCTTGACACTCATGAGAATCTGAAGAATTCGTCCATATGTATTTACTAGGGTCTTAAGACAGTTCGGTAAGAGACAAGTGATACCCCAAGTAGGAAACATGGGAGAGTATGTGGTGGACTACGAAGAAGATATGATCAAATGGGTTGCAAACATCATCTAAGAATGGAACGGTAGAGTGAGATGAGGTCCAGAGACTCCAGCTGAAGATAGGTTCCATTTGGGTTGTGAGGAGGATTACACCGATTGGTTAAGAGCATATTTGCAAGGCACCCTCACTTTGGGACCCTGGTAGCAAATTAATCATAGAATTTCAAACCAAAACCCTCAAAACCAGTATGGCCAAAATGATCAAAATACCTCCGGAGTGAAAAATCAATAAAATGTTCGGATCAAACGCATGAGTCTATGTGATTTTAGGTGCAACTTATCTGTGAGATCTTGTATTATTTTGTTACTAACATCATCTGCCTTTGAGGTTTTCTTATAGAGGGGGTCGACCCGTGTCGTATCACGCTGGCATACTTCATGACATCAAAATATGCAACATCATCTATTCCCAATAAGAATCAAGAAAACATGACTGGTACTTCAGGTGATGGGCATAATAAAGAGCCACTTGTCACAGAGGACCCTGAACGTCTAGATCCCCAAGAGCCATCACACCATAAGGATGTGATCATCATGTTGTTTCGAAGAATTACGGACCTCCATGAACAGGTCGCAATAAATGAGAACTGAATCAAGAAGGCCTCCACCGTCTTTTTCATCTATGAGTTCACCAATATCCGATCACTTTCTAGCCTACCCAACTGGAACTATTCCACCTACCCGAGCTCATAACGAACCTACCCATATTGGTACTTCATACCAAACACCACCACCGATCAATGCCACTTATATACCCGGGACTTCCCGTTCGGTGCCTTCATATCTAGCACCACCACCCACTTATACTAACCCGAGCATACCTCCAAGTGCCACTTGTTGACACCTAATTTTTATCCTCCAATAATGTATTTATTTATTCAGAGTTCCTGAGTTATGAACGGGGTGAAATATGCATTTTACAAACCAAAACTAATTTACAAAATTTTCTAGTAACGTTTTGCCATGTTATTTGGCAACTTGTTGAATATACTATTGTATATCATTTGCATATTTTTATATATATTTAAGAAATATATATCAATTTTTATGATTTAAAGAGGATAATTAATTGTCCAAATTAATTTATATAAATTTTAAAAATGTTTTTCTACATGAAATTAAGGAAATTTGAGTAATTAAATATAGTTTCAAATAGCGTCTTATTTTACCCTTCAATTGTTTTTAATTGTAAAAGATTTTGGCTTCATTTAAATCTTTGTTCTAATTTTAAGCTCAATTGAATTTGGATTGGCCAATTTGACCACAATTGAATTTAAATGGCTATTTGTTAAGTTAATTTTGTAACCAATTAACAAAAGTGTTCTAGAAATTCCAACCCCTTCTATATTTCTCACGATTTGGGCTATGTCCTTCTTATTTTGGCCGAGCCCAGTCCACATCGGACTGACCCGGCCCAGTTTGTAATGTAAAAGAGAAATGGCCCTTACTCTCTTTCATTTTTACGAACAACAGCTAGGGCATAGAAACCCTAGTGTCGCACCCATCTCACCCTTTCTCTTCGCCAAAAATGGCAAGAACTCAGTTGACTTTCGCTCGTTACAGTGTTGGTTCGTGATTTTTAGGCAAGGTTCTTAATGACCCTTGTCTTCTTCACCCGTTCTCTGCCCACGCGCAAGGTATCACCCCCTGCCCCTTTTGCTTTTCTGCGTGCTCAAGGACGGAGCAATTTCAAACTTCTTTTAAGATTTAAATAAAAAAAATTGAGAAAATTCATTCTCCCACGTCAGTATTGATGTGGAAAAATTGGGTTTTTGGGTTCCTATATAAAGGACCCTCTCCCTTCAGTTTCAAACCAAGCCTTAAGCATTGGATTTTCCCCCAAAGTTTTAGCGAAAGTCTTAATCAGTATTTTTCTGCCTGAAATTAAGCACAAGCCTTGATATCCATATTTTGGTAAGTTGAGCAATTAAGTCTCATATTTTTTAGCACTCGAAACCTTAGAACATTTTCTTAGGTTTCAACAGTCTAAAATTTTATATTTTCTTTGTGTGGTCTGGGTGTTGGAAGATTTGGAGAAGGCTTTCCACTTTGGATCTTGTTCACGGCTGCGCATCGAAGAGGTAACTATGAAACACTCTTGATTTAAATTTCGCATTCTTTAGTTGCTTTGTTATGTTCTTAGTTTAGTTACTTTGTTATAGTTTAGCATTTAATTAGTTACTTATGTTTGATTAGCCTATTTCTGTTTTGATTTAAGTAAATTAGGCTATGTGGTTAGTGTGTAGATTTTGTGGTTCCCTATGGTATGCATAATGTATTGTGGTTACTTGCCTAAGGGAATGTGATGTTAGATAATGGAGTGCCCTCAAGTTATTTGTTATCATCAAAGTTGCCTGTAAGTCTGCCTGTTTGATCATTAATGCTAAAACATGCTAGGTTTTAGGGTCTGTTTGATGTTTTGGCATATGATTAATGTGGCATTGTTGAGGATTAAACTCTATCCCATATGATTAGGGGTTTAGTTCAGGTTGTTTGCTTTTAGGTGATGGGCATTTGGAGGTCATGTATTACATATTTATCTATTAGGATAAGTATCATGAATGGGTTGTTTGGTCTGTCATTTCAAATTGTGAGTTTGTGCCTTGTTTAGTCTTGTTGTATATTTAGAGGATGTTGACCAATGATAAGGGTCTAGGTGCTTAGAACCTCTGTAAGTTGATCTTCTTCATGTGGAATGAGTCTAAAACAATGGAGCAAGTCTGCATATTTCTCTTAGGTCCTGGATAAACGGGATGGTTATGAACTGATAGGTGTAGGATTACCTATTTGATTGCATTTTTCAAGGTATGACATGCCATGTGTGCATTTAAGGGTAATATGATAGTTTATCTGGTTCATGTTTTATTTGGCATTATAATGACACGTTGTAGCTGATTTAGAGTGGTATTGTT
This sequence comes from Anisodus tanguticus, assembly GCA_034509755.1. Taxonomy (NCBI): domain Eukaryota; kingdom Viridiplantae; phylum Streptophyta; class Magnoliopsida; order Solanales; family Solanaceae; genus Anisodus; species Anisodus tanguticus. Next base: position 29,039,700 of record CM067551.1, read on the forward strand.
CCCCAGTTTAGCCTAAGCCTGATTTTATATGTTCAATCTAGTGCTAATCCCTTGAATTTGAGATATTAGTTGGCTTCCCATACTTTTCTAAGTGGATTATATGTTGGTCTTCATTGGTCTAAGTGCCCCAGTTTAGTCTAAGCCTGCTATATTTGTTTCTTTTCAGGGGATTAGTATGCCCACATAGGCTCGGATCATGTTTGTGCATATATGCGTTGACATTGCTAGTTTAAGAAGCACCTAAAGTACCATCCCTAGGCAACCCTCCCTGACATAGGCATGTTCTTCCTTTACTTACACACACATGCTTGTCCTACCTGGCTGATTGTCATTGTGCCTCACATCTAGCATGTATAAGATCCTGCATATTTAGTGATGTTCTTAGGTGAATTTTTATTGTCGAGATGTGTTTTGTCAAATGAATTCTTGTGTGTTTGTGGTTTCTCATACTTTCCCAACTTGGTCATTTACCTGCATTTCTGGTACACACTATTCGAACCTAACTCTTCCTCCATGTAGAACCTTTAAGGCCTTGTATGTCATAATCTGTATGGTTAACTAGATTTAGGAAGTGGCAGTTGCAACTTGAGCCATGATTCTGTGTACTGTTTATATCTGTAACTGCGCATAGGTGATATATCACCCTAAATGACCATTCAGTCATGAATGTTTGCATTTCTTCTTTCTATTTGTCTTCCCCTTTGAGGATCTCCAATTATAGCCCCTCTGGGATATAAAATATATCTCTTCTCACCATCCCCATAGTGTATGAGACAAATGTATGCATTTCGATTAGGGTTAACCTTTATCAAAGAAAATTACGATGAATTAGTGAAATCCGGTCTACTTATGCCTAAGTTTCTATCATCAATCAATATTTCCGAGGCTATCACCCTATTGAGCAAACTTATCAATTGAGTGATGGATAATTCAGGGGTCCACGTTATATATCTCGGTATACTCCCTAAGTATATCATATATACATGTTTTGAATATCCCTTGTATATCAGCTTCCATATATGTGAATGGGCTTATGTATTGCCATGATTAGATCTGTGTATATTGGACTGATTATCTCTTCTTTCCTTTATCTGAATATGTGAGTATTGGACCTGTCACCTTATATACAAGTGATATTTGGGCTGTTGTAAGCTCAAACCTGAATTGGGCCATCTAAGACATTATATCTCGGGCCTACTATGTTTTTTTTTTAATTTTAAGTTTCTAACTAATACATGTGTTTCCCCCTCTCTTTTGCATGCCCACATCTCGCTGTCTTCGCATACTATTTGAGCCGTTGGGGCCTGAGGGCCTAATAATACCATTCTCCATAGAGTCCAGCAAAGAATTGAAGGCCCAACCATCGGTATAAATGGTAGAAGGCCCAACCATGGATAAAAATGGCATAGACAATAGATTTTATTTTTTGTACACGACAACTAATGGGCCGGTATACCCATTAGCTCGCTTTTATTTATTTATCTTGTATTATTGTATTTGACGTGTAAAAGCTATAAATAATTATTGGAACCCTTAATTGGAACTTGATCATAAAAGAGTTGCTAGTCTTTAAAATAAAAAATGCATTTTCGGATTTCATGGTAAAAATCTGGATTTCCTTTACCTTTAATTGATTCTCAGTTTTTTCAATTAACACTTGGCTAACAAAAAAATTAAGATAATAATTCGGTTGGAATTTCTCAAGGAAAGACAATGATTCTTCTCCAATTTTGACATGAATTAATATTTTACAAGTTAGTTTGCAATTGTCTTTAAATAAAAGTGTGAAATTTCTTTTATTAATTAAAGTTCGGGTAGGGAGACAAGCTCCCTTAATGGTTGACCTCTTAATAAAATTGAAGTTATATTTTCCTATTTTTATATGAGAAATAATAAGTTTTTACCATCTCTTTGGTAAAAGGGAAAATAAAAGAAGTATTTTTGCGAAAAGGAGGAATTTTGTGAAAAGAATCTTTGTGCATCAATCTTTAAAAAGTGTGTAAAGCTTTGGCGGAATATGATTTGAAATGACAATTATTTGCAATATTTTAAACACAAAACAGTTTTAAATCAAATTATATTATATAAAACTTGAGGTCAATCGTATTTTACGGATTCTTAATATCGGGGTGTCTAAGACCTTCCAGGGATCATTTGAATTCTTACCCGAACTCTGGTTAATATTGAATTTTTCTCTTGTTTTGAAAAATACTTTTAAACATTGTTTTCCTATTTTTTTTCTTATAAAGTAGGTGGCGACTCTAAAAATAAAATAATCTCAACAGTTCACAAGTTATTTAGTAGCTTTATGCCTCGTGTAAAAGTGAACAGTAACACTACTCACCCCATGCCTAGAACTACCAGCACTCACAGAAATCGCTAAATACGGCCCACAATATCATTCCACACCTTTGTCACTCCAATTGACTCCTCACCAGAACTCCATCACTATGAGGTGATGGAAAGGGCATAGAGAGCCGAATAAGATAGGTGAGAGAAGGAGATGGAATTGAAAATTGTAGACTTGCTCGAGAAGTCTAATCGAGTTGTCTGAAAGGCAACATGGCTAGTTATGATGACCTATGCATGCATCCAGATTTGGGCCTACCCGAAGGCTTCAAAATTCCTAAATTCAAGATGTTTAATGGGACAGGGAATCCCAAAGCCTAACTAAGAGCTTACTGCGACCAACTTGTCGGGGTAAAAAGAAATTAGGCTCTAATCATGAGTCTATTCAGCCGGAGCCTAACTTGAGAAGTATCTGAATGGTTCACCGCGAAAGACATACGTTGTTGGGATACCTAGGACGACATGGCATTAGCCTTTATGGAAAGATTCTGGTTCAACGTGGAGACTGTGCCTGACTGGTACTACCTCAAAAATGTTATACAAAAGTCCACGGAGAATTACCGTGAATATGCAAGTGGATTGAGGGCCGAAGCCGCCCGAATGCAACCGTCAATGAGTGAAGAAGAATTGGTCTCCGTATTCATCCCATCGCAAGAATCGAACTTATATGACTGTATATTTTGTATGACCGGGAGGCCATTCTATGAGCTGGTCAAAATGGGAGAGGCCATAAAAGACAACATCATGTCTGGACGAATTATCAGCGTAGCCAACAAGGTGGTCAGCAGATCACCGCCGGAGCTATGAGAAAGAAGAAAGAGGTCTCCCATACATCCAGTCCAAAAACTCGATAGAAGAAAGGATCATAATCTTCCTTTGACATATATCAATCTCCACCTCCAAACAATTATATATCCATGTCATACAACCCTATTTTATATGCATAGCCAAATTACCAAGCATCGGCCCCTACTTACTAAGCTCCACAACCAAATTACCAAGCTCCACAACTAAACTACCAAACGCTTGCACTCGCTTATCGGGCCCCTCAAAATCACCAAAACTAGTCACTTCCGATCACATATGATTTTCCACATCCGAACTTTGAGAAGAAGCTTTCACGGGTATTTACCCCATTACTTGAAACTCGAACCAAGTTGTTTGAACGATTGACTACCTTTAGATTCATCTAAATTATTCCAGTAAAACCCGCCAATCTTGGGAGTTGCTTCTACCGAGCTAACCAAACATGCGCATACCACTCCGACGGAAGTGGACACAACACGGAAGACTATATCAATTTAAAGCATAAGATACATGACTTAATTGACAAAAGAGAAATCACACTGCAGATAGCAACACCAAACGTAAACACTAATCCTCTACTCAATCATGGCGCTTACATCCATATGATTAAGCGAGAGGAAGACTAGGTCATCTGCAAACCACTTATCCAAGGATCGGGTGAGAGTTTAGAGAAAACAGTATCCTTTCTCACCCTTGATGAACGACCTTAGCTCAAAGTGCTAATCTCGGCACCGATCGTGGCCCAGGTATCGCAAGATATAATCTGAACCCCAAGAAAATAATTTGTTATCTATGCAGCAGAAGCTCATGGAATGATACGATCAGGGAGGTGTTATACCCCTGAAGAACTGTCTCATGTAGCGCCTCGAAAAGAAGGAAACTAGAGAAGGTCTATAACTGAAAGAGAGGCCGAAGACTTTTGGCGGAGAATGCAGCCTAAAGAATACTCTATTGTCGAGCATCTGAAGAAAACGCGAGCCCAAATATCAATAATGGCATTACTACTAAGTTTCTTACAACACTGACAGGCTCTAATGAGAGTGTTTGATGAAGCACAGATCCCTGCTAGTGCAAGTAGCGAAACTTTGGCTAACATGGTAGGCCACATAATCAGGGCCCATCAAATCTATTCACTCTAGACGAGTTGCTTAAAGAAGGAACGACACACAACAAATCTATCTATACTACTGCCAAATACAGAAACAGGGTTGTAGCTCGAGTATTGGTCGACAATGGGGTCGGTCTCAACATATGCCCCGAATCCACACTCAAGCAATTGGGTTACGAAATAAATGTAAGAGCCTTTGACAGAGCTCAACATTATCCTGTTAGAGAAGTGGACCTCAACATCCAAATGGGACCCGCAAATTTCACTACAGAGTTTCAAGTCATGGTGATCACCGCTAACTACAATTTCTTGTTGGGTAGGTCTTGGATCCACATGGCTGTAGCAGTATCGTCTTCCCTGCACCAGTGTTTGATGTTTGTGTAGGAGAACCACAAGGTAGTAATTTACGGAGAAGGTAGTATCCATAACTATCCCAATAACTCCATACTAGTGATTGAGGAGGTCCCCAAGGACAAGGATTTCCATGTGGTAGAGTTAGTAGGAGCAGCCCACAAAGGAGATGACGAGCAGAGTCCTATGCCACCTGTCTACAAAATGATTGCCTCCACCATGATCCAGAATAGGTTCAAACCCGACAAGATATTGGAAAGAGATCTACAAGGTATAACAAAACTGGTATCTATCTCGGAGAATGGTTTTCATTTTAGCCTCGGGTACGTCCCAAACTCTGAAGAAGCCACTATAACGAACCAGAAGAAGAGGGGTCCTCCAAAATTATGCAAGCCAATTCTGAACCTGTACCAGTCATTTCCAGTATGAATGTCGATGCATAGTGGCGGAGATGCAGAAGAATGGTTAGGGATGTTGTTCAAATAGGAAGATTGTACCGTGATACTGGAAGAATACACTAAAGCGCCCACCATCTGCAATGCTGATCTAGGGGAGCAACTTTCCAACTCGATCTCTAACCTGCTCTTGGATTCTCGGTAGAGATGATGAATTTAATTTTCTTTCAAAGAAAATCGGTGAAAGTCGGCTGAGGCCCAAACGTTCACTATTTGCGTCTTTAATTTTCCTCGTAATGTTTACAAAAATGAAAATGACTCGATGTTTATCCGAGTCAGGACCACAGTTTGTACTTTTTTTTATCAAATTAATGAAAGTCTCAATTTATATGAAAAATAGTCTTCTCATTTAATTATGTGTTTTATACACTAACCGTACTTTGCCTTGTTTTTCAGTAATAATAATAAAATAACTCATAATGTCATGACATGTCGCGAGACGAGTGAGTTGAGTGACACAAAAGAAGGAGAATATGAGGATAATAACGAGGAGACTATGTTACCTGAGGATCTTATTGATGAGGTATATCAATATGAAAATAAGCAGAAACCTAATTTGGATGAGATCGAAGTAATCAACCTTAGGGATGAGGAAAAAGTCAAAGAAACTAGGACAAGCGCGCACTTAGAAGCGCCTTAGAAAGAGAAACTGATAAATTTGGTAAGAGAATATGTTGACATCTTTGCATGGTCGTACGCAGATATGCTCGAGTTAAGCACTGACATAGTAGCCTACAGGTTTCCCAATAATAAAGGTTTCACCCCGATTAAGAAGAAAATTCATCAGTGCAAGCCAAACCTGAGCATCAGAATCAAAGACGAGGTCGAGAAACAGATCAAGTCGAGTATAGTAGAAGTAACTCTACATCCGACGTTGTTGGCTAACATTGTGCCCGTACCTAAGAAAGATGGAAATTTGGATTTGTGTAGACTACCGTGACCTAATAGAGCTAGTCCTAAAGATAATTTTTCACTTCCAAACAACCACATACTCATTAATAAATGTGCGAGGCACGAGTTACAATCATTTGTAGATTGCTTAATCGGTTATCATAAAGTCCTAATGAGCGAAGAAGACGCACAAAAGATAGCCTTCATCACTCCATGTGGAGTATACCACTACCATATAATGTCGTTCGGCCTCAAGAACATCAGTGCCACTTACATGAGAGATGACCACCATCTTCCATGACATTATTTATAAAGAGATAGAGATTTACGTGGATGATGTCATAATCAAGTCTAGAGAGATCTCAGATCATATCACGCACCTGCGAAAGTTCAATTTAAAGTTAAACCCGACCAAATGAGCATTTAGGGTGCCTATCAGAAAGTTATTGGGATTCATAGTCAGCCACATGGGCATAAAACTAGATCCCTCAAATATCAAAGCTATTAAAGAATTGCCACTGCCAGAGACTAAGAAAGATGTCATGAGTTTCTTGGGAAGGTTAAACTACATCGGACGCTTCATAGCGTAGTCCATGATAATCGTGGAGCCTAACCTCAAAGTGGATAAAGAAAGATGCACCCACCAAATGGACAGACAAGTGTCAGAAAGCATTTGACACTATCAAGAGATATCTCTCCAATCCACCAATCTTGGTCTCTCCCATGCCGGGAAGTCCATTGTTGATGTATCTATAAGTATCAGATAATGCTTTTGGATGCATATTAGCACAACACGACGAAACTGGCAAGAAGGAACGAGCCATCTACTATCTCAATAACAAATTAACCACCTGCAAGTCGAGGTACACCTTTGTAGAGAAAACATGTTGTGCTTTGACATGGGTAGCCCAAAAGCTGAGACACTACTTATCGTCTTACACTACCCACCTCATCTCCAAAATGGATCATTTAAAGTACATCTTTCGTTAGCCCATTCCTATAGGGAAACTGGCCAAATGTCAAATGCTTTTGAACAAATTCGACATCACGTATGTAGTTCAGAAAACTATTAAGGGTCAAGCATTGGCCGATTTACTCGCAGAAATTCCAGTCGACAAAGATTTTGAGCTACTCAGAACATATTTCCCAAATGAGGAAGTATTGACAATAGAGGGAGACACAGTCAAAACCTATTCAGGATGGAGAATATTATTCGATGGTGTAGTCAGTTATAAGGGTTCAGGAATTAGAACGGTTCTGGTCTCAAAAATAGGTCAGCATTACCCAATGGCTACAAAACTCAAGTTCTGATGTACTAACAACATGTCAGAGTACGAAGCCTACATCCTAGATCTCTTCATGGGTCTCAACATAGATATTCAAGAGTTATTGGTAACAGAAGACTCAAATTTCTTAATTCATCAAGTCTAGGGAGAATGGGCTACGAAAAATGAAAAGATCATGTTGTATGTAAACCTCGCACAAAGGTTATGCAAAAGGTTTTGTAAGATTGACTTTAGACACACACTGAGAGCCTAGAATGAATTCTTCGATGCTCTTGCAACCATAGCATCCATGATACAGTATCTCGAAAGCAGTCATATTTATCCTCTGGAGATCAGCATCGGGAAGGAACATGCTTAATGTTCCCATGTGGAAGAAGAACCAGACGGCAAACCTTGATACGTCGACATAAGCACACATCTGGAAAAGGGAGAGTATCTCGAAAGTATCACAAGTAACCAGAAGAAAACTATCAAGAGAATGGCCAACAATTTCTTTTTTAACAAAGGAGTACTCTACAGGAGAATACCTAATCTAGGACTACTCATATGTGTCGATGCCACAGAGGCCACAAAATTTCTAGAAGAGGTACACACCGGGACTTGTGGTCCTCATATGAATGGGTTCGTCTTAGATCTTAAGGGTAGGCTATTATTAGATGACCATGGAAATCGACTGCAATAGATTGTGTGAAGATGCCATCAGTGCAAGATTTATGGATATCTAATCAGAGTCCCGCCAAGTGAACTCAATGTCATGAGCTCATCGTGGCCATTTGTAGCCTGGGGTATGGACATTATTGGGTCCATAGAGTCAGCCACATCCAACAAATACTATTCCATCCTGGTCGCTATAGACTACTTTACCAAGTGGGTTAAAACTACTTCTGACAAGTCAATAACAAAGAAAGTGGTAGCTGATTTCATTCGAAATGACATCATATGTCGATTGAGTATTCCAGAGTCAATCATAACTGATAATGGAGCAAATCTAAATAGTCATCTACTGAAGATATTTGTGAACAATTATGCATAACCTATTAGAATTCTACCACCTACAGGCCACAAATGAATGGAGCCGTAGAGGCATCCAACAAGAATATCAAGAGGATACTAAGGAAAATGACGGACAATTACAAGTGTTGGCATGAACAATTGCCCTACGCATTGTTAGGATACCGAACAACAACTCAGACATTAACCAGAGCAACTCTGTATTTACTTGTCTACAGTACTGAAGCAGTGATAACAGTTGAGGTAGAGATACCATCATCATAATCATACAAGACGTAGAACTGGATAACGTAGAGTGGGTCTGAAAAATATATGAGTAACTGGCTCTAATTGATGAGAAAAGGATGGTCGATGTATGTCATGGTCAACTATACCAGCAAAGAATGGCACGCGCCTTCAACAAACGAGTGGGAGCCCAACTTTTTTAGATATGACAACTGGTACTCAAACACGTGTTTCCGCCCCAAGACGAGTACAAAGGAAAGTTCACACCCAACTGACAAGGGTCCTACATGGTTCACAAGGTATTATTAGGAGGAGCTGTAATCCTAGTTGAGATGTATGACCAAGAATGGCCCAAAGCAATCAACTTCGACGCAATCAAGAGATACTATGTGTGAAGGCACACTCTTTCAAGTTGTTATCACATTGTCTTTTACTTGTAATCACTACACCAGACCTATCTCTTATGGCAGAGATATGTAGTAAAATCCTCATCAGATTTGGTCTTCTTCTTCTGTAATAGAAAAATCAAATGACATTTTCTTAAAATATGAACTATGTGATGACCTAATTTCCCAAGGTGGGACACATAGGCAATCCACTTAGGACTCGATCACATTATAAAAATCAACCATTTCATTTCGAACTATGTTCGACCTAATTGTTATTATGACAGGATACGTAGCGCTCTTTGAGCTCGGTCGCACTAAACAAAAAACCAAAGAAACCCCTAAAATCCCCTGAGATACGAAAATTTCAAAAATCTCCTTGCCTAATCCTTGGACCCCAAACTTACAACTGGGACATAATTTTTGAGAGGGTCTGAAAAATTCTACTAACAAATTTGGCACAAGAGTCGTCGATCTTAGACTTTCAACTGGGACAGAATTTTTGAGAGGATCTCAAAATTCCTTCATCACAATTCAACACAAGAGTTTGCCGCAAGTCAACTTTCAATTGGGACAAAAATTTTGAAGGGGTCTTAAAAATTTCACCAGACAAACAAGGAACGCGCCAAGGACGGTCGAAGAACCTCACTCAAAGTGTATATGTCATGACAATGAGATATTAATAAATGAAAATATCTTTTAGCCAAATATTATTTTAAATTTATGATCAACATTTTATAAAGCTTTTTAATCATAAGTTAATTCATCTCTCATAATACCGAGCCTAAGAGGGTCAGCACCATAAAGTAGAGCAAACGACATAGCAGGAGTCAACGACACTGGTTGACCTCATGAAAACTAATAATTTTTCTGTGATTGCAGGCTTTCAAAATATCGTCGGGAGGATGACGGTTTATTCCACTAACTTGTTTTTTATGATGAAACAGTAAAGCAAAGGAGAAACTCTAACACCAAGAGATGACACAATCCATCCATAAGAGCCACAAAAAGGACAAAGCGGCACAATCCGGCCATAAGAGCCATATAAAGGACAAAGCGCCACAAAGGCGGCACAATCTGGCCATGAGAGCCATAAAAAGGACAAAATGGCCATCTGACTGGGAGATCACGGCCGACAAAGGATAAAGAAAGATAATTTGTCCATGAGAGCCACATAAAGGACAAAAGAAAGATAAATTTGGCCATGAGAGCCACATAAAGAACAAAGCACCACAAGGGCAGCACAATCAGGCCATGAGAGCCATAAAAAGGACAAAACAACCATCTAACTAGGAGGGTCACAGTTGACAAAAGGACGAGAGAATGATAATCCAGTCTCAAGGGCCATATTAGTCATGAACCTCATGCTAAGAGTACCATTCATACAAACTGCATACCGAGAGGGCCATTCATTTAAATATTTTGAGGGGGCCATTCATACAAACTGCATGTCTAAAGGGCCATTCATTCAAACACAATAAGAAGGCCATTCATACAAATTACATGCCGAGAGGTCCATTCATTCAAACACGTCGAGGGGGTCATTTATACAAACTGCATGCTGAGAGGGCCATTCATTTAACTGTATTCAGAGAGGGTCATTCATTCAAACTGTCGAGAGGGTCATTCATTCAAACATGCCAAGAGGGTCATTCATACAAACAGCATGCCAAAAGGGTCATTCATAAAAACAAGCATGCCGAGAGGGTCATTCAGACAAATTGCATGTCGAGAGGGTCATTCATTCAAACATACTGAGAGGGTCATTCATAAAAACTGCATGCCGAAAGGATCATTCATATAAACATTGTCGAGAGGGCCATTTATTCATATATAAGCATAACCACGAAGGCTGTTTATTCATATTAAATTATCACAAGGAACATCTATGTATTCATACAAATCAACAGAGTCACATGATCTAAACGGTGTCGGAGGAGGCATTTGCTCAAATAAATCAACCAGAAAAATCATACAAGCCAGATGGTGTTAGAGGAGGCATCCGCTCAAACAAGTTCAACCAAGAAGTGGTATGATCCAGACGATCTCGGAGGTGTCACCTGCTCAGAATAATCGCCTAAAATGGCATATCAAACAAAGTCGTGCAGGTGTGGTAGAATAAAATAATCAGACATGTCAACATCCTAACAAATGGAAACATGTTGAAAGCTACCAAAGGAGGAAAGCAAGAAAACCATATCCAGGCGCGTACGGAGAAAATGTGGAACTTTTTCTTAGGCAATCAGTCAAAATAGTATGCCAACGAGAGTTATGCTCTCTAGACTTAAGGCTTAAATATCTGATGCAGGAAAGGGTCCAAACTTAGCTTCTCAATGCATGTTGTTAAACGAAGGACCGAAGGTGTCAAAGGTCGGTCATCGACCTATGGTTAAGGGCCGAGAATGGAATGGACTTTGGGGTGTATTAGGAACCATTACTTAATTATCATAGGAGAAAACCTTTTATTCGTCCTTTGTGTTGGTCTTGGCCGAGACTTTATTTTATTGTCTTTAAATTCTAGACTAGTTACTAGTTGTCTTAGGACATATTAAAACTATGAAATAGTCCTTAGATTCCCTTAGGACATAATCAATGCATTGTAATGGAATGAGTAAGACGAGAAATGTGACTTGGCTGAAAGTACACAATGGCACGGACAAGTGATGACTTGGCCGACAAATTGGCAAGGACAAGAGCCAACTAAAGGAAGTCAAGATCGACCTAGGGGAGAGGAAGAGTTGGTCGGGAACCACTCTCTTGTGCAAGGAATGGAAGCTTCAAAACTAGTTTCAAGAAGATGAGATTCTTTAGAAGCCAAATTCATGCACTCTTCTACTTGGGTGCCACAACAAGGGTGTGAAGGAGTTTGAGTTCATATTTGTCTCCAAGAAAAACCAAAACATTTCCCATTGTTCTCACTATGGCCGAGAACCTCCTTGGGCAACAATAAAGTCTCAACCTATCCCCACTTGTTCCCATACGGCCGAGATGGCCTTTGTGTATTTTGTGTCCTTTGGTTTATCTTCTAGAAAAGTCTATATGCTACTATAAATAGGACTCTTAGGATGTTGTAAATAGACATGTTGAATATTGAGTGAAATATAAACTTGAGTGTTTTCAACTTATGTCTTGATTACATCAATCGGTCCTTGTGTGGACCACGGTTCTTGTGTGAACCACCCTCTCTTCGGTGTAAGCTTAGTTAAGACTTGTGTGACTTAGATAAGACTAAGATTAAGGAACCCCCTTGGTTCCAAGTGAACATTGGAACTTGTGTGATCCAACCTAACCTAAGCCTAGGGTCTATCTTAAGGTTTTCGGCCACCCTTACTTGGTTTGTATTCGGGCTTGTACTTAGCAACCCCGATCAAGTCCTTGTGAAATCGATCACCTTCATCTTGTTGTCGACTCGGGCATTAAAACCCATGTGTCGATATCCTTGACATATCAACCGTACCTTACTTAAACCATAAAAATCGGACCAAATACTTAACCAGGTCAAACCTCCAACACTTGGTGTGTACTCGAACTTGTACCGCGCATTCCGTGTTCATCCCTAATCCAAACCACTTCAGTACTTTCACCACCACGTCCCAAAACACCTCCATAACATCCACTATAAAGGTCACTACTCGAGACCATATGTATCCAAGCCCGACAACAACAAACAGTCCACCAAAACCAACTGTGCCGAGACCTCACTATTTTGGTTCATTTCTATGGCCTTGCCACCACCAAGCTACCAAGTCACGATCATCACCCTGACCCTAAACACACCCGTGACAACTCCACAAAATGCCTAAGCCCGACTCCAAACACAACTACCCAAAACAACCACCAAACACCACACTGCCCGGCCAAGACCAGAACCCTAGACCCCCTACTTTGAAATCCAATTTCGGGTCAACCCGAATATAATCAAGCTCTGACCCACTTACCCACTTACACTCCTCATTACTTGCATCATATTGGTATCAGAGCATGGCCATCCCGTCCCACGCTTTGATGTTATGGCACATGTAAGCGATGAACTTAGGAGGGCGTTATCTGAAATGGTTGCGGAAAATATGCAACTTTCAAAAAGAGAATTCGCACATCGTGTCATCATCAATGATGTTAAATACGGGGAGGAAGTTGCCCAAAACAACCCCCTACATGTTGAAAATGATGCAAAAGAGGAACTGAGACTTAAAAGAAGGAGTGGCTGAACGTTACGGTTCGGCCTTCCATCATTTGAAGGTAATTTGGACTCGGAAGAGTGTCTCGGATGGCTAAGAGCCATAGAAAGACTCTTTAAGTTCAAACAATATGACGACCACCAATGTTTCAAAGTTGCTATGTTAAAACTCAAGACCTTTGCTTCCGTGTGGTACGAGAATCTAAAGACGAGTCGAAAGAGACATGGCAAACCCAAGATTGATTCTTTGGAGAAATTGAAGAAGCACTTAAAAACAAAGTTCTTACCGAGAGAATACGAGCAAGATCTATACCTTAAACTCACCAAGCTTCGGCAAGGTGTTCTTAAGGTTTAAGAATACGTGCGAGAATTTGAGAAAGTCACAATGCTATGTGACTTAGAAGAAAAGGAGCTACAACGTATTGCCCGATTTATCGGCGGACTAAATGCGGCAATACCAGAGAAAGTGGAGGTGTCCACTTATACTACCTTTGAAGAGGTGTGACACTTGGCACTTAGATTCGAGCGGCAACAAAAGAAGGGTGTCACAAGACCATACACCAAGCCCGCAAGTACTAAGGAGAAAGTTAGTACTTCATATTCCAATCCTTTGTACAAACAAGAAGATACAAACAAGGACAAATGAAATATGGAGGTTGCTAAAGGAAATGATAGAGGCAGCAAAAGATGTTTCAAATGTCAAGGACTCGGACATTTTGCCAAAGAGTGTCCTAACCCGAGAGTCATGACCCTTGAAAAATATAAGGAGCGTGGAGATGCCTTTGTCTTAGAAGAACCCGAAATAGAAGAGAGCCAAGAAGAAGATAAGGCTGTTGCAGAAGATGGAGTAAGTTTAGTTCTTCAACATGTGCTAAGTGCACAACTAGGAGAACTTGAGGAGATTTAACGGGAACAAATATTCTACACACGTTGCATGGTAAAATATAAAGTATGTAGTGTGATCATCGACGGAGGAAGTTGTGCTAACATGGTGTCCATCGGGATGGTAGGCAAATTGCAACTACCAATCCATAAGCACCCTAAGCCTTACAACCTTTACTAGGTGAACAAGGAGAATAGACTTAAGGTAGCTACTCAAGCCCTCATCAACTTTCAGATCGGAGGATATATGGATGAGCTTTGGTGCGACGTCCTTCCTATGGATGCGTGTAATATCTTGTTGGGATGTCCGTGGCAATATGATCGGAAAACACTACATGATGAAGAATATAACACCTACTCCTTACACAAGGACGGTAAAGACTTCCGGTTAATACTTTTGTCACCAAATAAGGTAAAGGAGATGAAGATCCAACAAGCCCAAAAATGCCAAGCCAAATTCGAAACTCTCTCATGTGAAGGGCGGAAGGAAGAAGACGAGTCCAAGAAGGGAAGTGCCGTGAATGTCTTGGCATATAGAGAGGAACAGATCCTTGACAAAGCCGGGTCAAAGGAAACCTTGGAGGTTTCGGGAGATGTTATGCCGAATGATCCAACCACCGGACTACCATCCAACGACAACGTGGATCATACTTGTGAGGTAGTTCTCGGGGGATCACTCCCTCCCTCTAATGATCCGAAGGAAGCACTCGAATCATTTTCTCAAGAAGGTCTTATTCCATGTACGACCCCTATCCATGACAATGAAGAAACCAAACAAGGTTGGACCCATTTTACTAATCCTTTGTACCATGTCGAAAAAAGGGCAATACCTTCTTTGTCAATCCATTGTACGAGCAAACCCGTATGGAGGAAATGGTCGATACCGAATTCCAAAAGAACAACACATCCGTAATCCTACCAATGGGAGATAATGAACTTACTCTTGATTTATTTTCAAGAAGTTCGTTGTCTATTCAACGAGCCTATGGATGTGAAGAACAAGAACAATTAGGCAAAGAGGATGACCAAGAGTGCCTTAGCTCCAACACGGTACCTCTCTTGTTAGTGCCAAAGCAAAATGAGGTTTGGGAGGTGCACATTGGTCACCGATTGGTCTACAACCTCACCTTGAGGAACGGTCTCTGTGTCCAAGGATGAGTGTCCATTTGAATGAGTTGTGTAGAGCTAGAATTCCATCAAATATCGACTTGAAAAGAAGCTCTCCACCAATGGAGACCCTAGAGGAGATCGAACAAGAAGAATGCGGATGTCTTGTAGTATCACTCGAAAGTTGTGACATCCAAAGTTGTGATCCCTATGCTACACCTATCACGGTCATGGCGGTGCAACTTGAACATGAGTTGGGAGATGTTCGTGCCGACCTAAGCAAAACGCGAAAGGCGTGACTCCCTATGATGAAAAATTGGAAGATGCGTGCCACAAACAATGGACATGTCATTCCTTGATGGAATGGGAGGATTATTTGAAATATGGTTCCTTCAAATTGTTGACCAAGTTTTGAGATAGTAAGAAGTAGCTTCCGAACGACGGACTAGGTCCAACATATTGTGTTAATGAGAGGTCCTCATACTTGAACCACGTGAATTTGAGGACAAATTCTTTCAAAGAAGGGGAGAATGATGCAAGAAAGGATCCGAACTTAGCTTCTCAATGCAAGTTGTTAAATGAAGGACCAAAGGTGTCAAAGTTTTGTCATAGACCCATGGTTAAGGGTCGAGAATGGCATGGACTTTGGGGCAGATTAGGAACCATTACTTAATTATCTTAGGAGACAACCTTTTATTCGGCCTTTGTTTTGGTCTTGGATGAGACCATGTCTTTATTTTATTGTCTTTAAATTCTAGACTAGTTACTAGTTGTCTTAGGACATATTAAAACTATGAAATAGCCCTTAGATTCCCTTAGGACATAATCAATGCCTTGTAATGGAATGAGTAAGACGAGAAATGTGACTTGGCCGAAAGTACACAATGGCACGGACAAGTGATGACTTGGCCGACAAATTGGCAAGGACAAGAGACTTCCAAGAAGACAAGTCAAGAGCCAACTAGAGGAAGTCAAGATCGGCCTAGGGGAGAGAAAGAGTTGGTCGAGAACCACTCTCTTGTGCAATGAATGGAAGCTTCCAAACTAGTTTCAAGAAGATGAGATTCTTGAGAAGCCAAATTCATGCACTCTTCTACTTGGGTTCCACAACAAGGGTGTGAAGGAGTTTGAGTTCATCTTTGTCTCCAAGAAAAGCCAAAACATTTCCCATTGTTCTCACCATGGACGAGAACCTCCTTGGGCAACAATAAAGTCTGAACTCGTCCCTACTTTTTCCCATTCGGCCGAGATGGCCTTTGTGTATTTTGTGTCCTATGATTTATCTTCTAGAAAGGTCCCTATGATACTATAAATAGGACCCTTAGGATGTTGTAAATAGACATGTTGAATATTAAGTGAAATATAAACTTGAGTGTTTTCAACTTGTGTCTTGATTACATCAATCGGTCCTTGTGTGGACCACGGTTCTTGTGTGAACCACCCTCACTTCGATGTAATATTGGTTAAGACTTGTGTGACTTAGCTAAGCCCAAGATTAAGGAACCCCCTTGGTTGCAAGTGAATGTTGGAACTTGTGTGATGCAACCTAACCTAAGCCTAGGTTTTATCTTAAGGTTTCTGACCACCCTTACTTGGTTTGTATTCGGGCTTGTACTTAGCAACCCCGATCAAGTCCTTGTAAAATCGGTCACGTTCATCTTGGTGTTGACTCGGGCATTAAAACCCTCGTGTCCATATCCTTGACATATCAATTGTACCTCACTTAAACCATAACAACCAAACCAAACACTTAACTAGATCAAACCTCCAACACTTGGTGTGTACTTGGACTTGCACCTAGCATTCCGTGTTCATCCCTCATCCAAACCACTTCAATCCTTTCACCACCACATCCCAAAATACCTCCCTAACATCCACTATAAAGGCCACTACCCAAGACCATACGTATCCAACCGTCCAAGCCCGACAACAATAAACAGTCAACCAAAACCAACTGTGCCGAGACCTTACTGTTTCGGTTCATTTTCGTGGCCTTGCCACCACCAAACCACCAAGTTATGATCATCACCCTGACCCTCAACACACTTGTGACAACTCCACAAAATGCCTAAGCCCGACTCCAAATACAACTATCCGAAACAGCCACCAAACACCACACTACCCGGCCAAGCCGAGAACCCGAGACCCCCTACTTTGGCATCCAATTTCGGGTCAACCCGAATATAACCAAGCTCCAACCCACTTACACCCCTCCTTACTTGCATAAATATCACTCCACACCACACTCGATCACAAATAGTAAGAGAATTTTTTAGTTTTTATAACCCCAGAACTGGTCGGACATATACCAAAAAAAAAATTCAAAACCGGCAATGGCATTCCCGCGTAAGGGATACCCTTTTCAACCTATTGAGTAGAACTACAAGTGATCATATTCCGAAAACCGAGAATATGTAAGAGAACTCAATATCCGAGAATTGGTTCAACGAAATTGTTCTAGGACTTTAGCTTTGGAATTTACTTTATTTTTATCGCTTTTTAGAAGTCTAATCGAGTCAAACTACAAGTAGCCTAAATTTTCATACATGCTGAGATATGTAGGAAATCCAGAGACTATGGTCCGACCACAATTTTCAATAATTGCATAAAAATGGGAAGTACTTTTCAAATTTGTCGGCTAAAAACTAGGTTTGTCAAATTTCGCTGCTCAGAAATGGTCCTGCCATCCCGCGAATAACAAAGGGGCAGTTGTTGACACCTAATTTGCTCTATGTTTAATATACTATGTGCCAATAGAATAAATGGTTAAAATAAGGCAGTTATGAATTCAGAATGTTCTCAAGTGTTATTGAATAAGTTTTGGCTTATATTTTTACTAAGTCATGAGCATGTTGGGATAGTTTGGGACTTGGTATCTGAGTAGTATAGTTTAAATGGCTATCTGTGTTTATTTTGTGTCAGATCATGCTCATTATTTATTGAAATTTGAGCCTAGTTTGAGTCAAAATGACTTTTAGGACTCCTTAGCATAGTTCTTGTATCCTGTAGGCTTACATGTTGTATCTGCATCCCTTTTTCTTAGGCTTAGATATGTATTTATTTGAATCTTGAAGTGATAGCATGTTAAATCTTGTGTGGACTGGTAAAATGTCTATCTTAAGATCCCTGTTAATATCTTAGATCAAGTAACAGTCTGAATGCCTTGATAGGACCTTGTTATATTTATGTGTTTCTTATTTTAGGTCATTTCATATGTATTTGTTTCAAAATCATTTATAATCATGTCTGCTTGCACCTAGGCTTAGTTTTGAATGAATATTGAATCTTTAAGAGCCTCAAAAAATGATACAGGATTTTGTCATAGTGTCATGATAGATATCTGGTTTGCCGATGCTTGTTTATCAATCTAGTTTAAAGTCTAAATCACCTAGTTTAACATCTGTTTAGGTAAAAGCCTAAAATCCTGAGTTGCCATGCTAACATTTGGTCTATGTCTCGTTTAAAAAATGTGAAAACCAACTTGAACCATGCCTGCTCATCTAGAAAGATTTATTTTGTATATTTGGACTACATCCATCTGTTATGTGGAGCAGAGGCTTAGACCTTGAGTGAAAATTTTAAACTTGTCCAGGGGCTTATTTGTGCTAAACATGCTTCTTTATTATGAAAGTTTTGTGTTTTCCTATTAGTCTTGTGATACATGATACATTGACTGTCACCATGTCTATGAAATAGCATAAGAAGTATCTTAGCTTGATACTGATAATCTGTTTCTCATCCCCATACCAATGCATGAACCAGTTTCTTTATAACTTGATTAGGTCCTAGGAGATATTTGAAATTGTTGTATGTACACATGTTCCACTGATGTTATATGTGGGAATTTTGCATCATGAACTGATTTGAAAACATAACCATAGTATCATGTACAGGGTTGTAAATGTGATTAGATGTTGTCCTAAGGTTTAATTATAGAAAGCATGTTGTTAACTGGCTTAAGATTAGTTCGCTTCTCTTTGAATTTGACCATGTGGTTGAATGAGCTATTTTTCTGTGTGCTGTGTGAATTTTGAAGAATAAGACCTATCTAAATACCATGTTTGCCTGTTAAATACTAGCCTAAAAACAGTGACCATATTAACCAATTTAGATGCTCTCAATCTGCTTTGCTTAGCTTTTCCTACTAACCTGGGAGATATCAATAGAAGTGTTTGTCATCTTGTGTGCATGATATAGTAGTTGTCTTGATGTACACATTGGTTTGAACCTCTAATTGTAACTGGCAATCATGTTGGAGTTAGCTCTCTGAAAAAATGCTAAAAAGGGGAGAATTAAGGGCTCGTTTGTGCTGTGTTCCTATTCCTCCTGTATTGCTTCTTCTCCTTTGCCATAAGAAAAGCATCTGTGTGATATACACCAGAGTGACTATATATCAAATATTCTCGGTATACCAGGTCGAATATATTCCCATGTATATTCTTTGGGATTTTTCGATCTCTGTTGGGCTTGAGCCCAATACCCTGTGTCTAAGCCATTATTCATGACGGTTTATTGCATGTGCTGGGATTGAACCATTTTCTTTGGCTTCCCTGCCTCTTTTTTTCGTTATTATTAGTTTGTTAGTTGGGTCAGGCCCACATGCCTTGCATTTATCCCATATGCTTCACTACTTGTTTAAATACGGGCTCAACTCATTTTAATCATGCTTGCGCTGTTATATGACTTATATCTAAACATTTGGGACTTTCCTTGTGATTTTAATGTTGGCCATGAATATTATTTGACTGCTTTTGTTAGTTAAATTATTTATATGGTATGTGTTTAGAGTAGATAATTTCTGGTAGGTTCTAATTAGTATTTTTTCCCCCTCTCCTCCTCTACCTACATGGGACGTGGGCCATTTGAGTCGCTGCATTACCAAATCAATTGGGCCAAAGGCCCAATCAATTCATTTCCATCGAGTCGGGGCTGACAGTTGCGCATGAAGGCCCTGAGTGAATAGTTAACTGGTGCGCTCGGTAGACCCACCAACCTAACTCTTACTTTTGTTTATTTATTTACATTATATTCTATATGATGTACTTGTAAAACACTTTAATTAATATTGGAATTCCTATGATTATGACCTAAGATTTAGGCAAAACAGTACTTACATCATTTAGAATGGATAGAGTCCCAAAACATGTGTTTTCAAATCTTCCCCTAAGTGATATACATGCACGTTTTTGTATAATGAAAGCAAATAATCTTAAATGCTCAATTTGATTTAAACTTGACATAAAAACAAATTTGCTTTTAGGTAAATAACAGACCGTTTTCTGAGAAAAATGGACTGTTAACATTGAAAAATTAGACTGTTTGAAGAGAAAAGAAAACTGAAAACTTGATAAAAAATTGGGTTTCAAACTGATTTTAAATGAAAATTTTGGTTAAGTTTTAAAACTCCTTTAAGGACTATTTTTTGGCCAAGCTCAACTAAACTAATTTATAAAAAGTGGAAAAAAAATCTTTAATTTGAGTTGAAGTATTGATTTGGTAGTAGAATATGATTTGACCTTCAATAATAATAAAAGAGGAAAACTTTGTATTTCTATGAAAAATCCATAGCATGTCATATTTAATGGATTATACTTCTTTTTCTTCAAAAGATTTTCAAAGAACGTATAAGGATATTAGATAAATCATTGGACTAAATTAGTTGGGCTTTACTCAAATTAAATTTTGAGTGCGCTTTAGTCTGAAAATGGATTGACTAAACTATCCCTATATGAATCTTTTCAAATGGAATTAAACTCTTTGATTTTCCAACTTGAAATGAAAAATGAGATGACATGTTATGATTTTGTGGAAAATAAATATTCTTAATGCAATTTTTAGTAATTAAACATGCTATAGTACCTGATGGTCAATCATATTCTACGGATCCTTAATAACGGGGTGTCTAACACCTTTTTCGGAGAATCACTATAACCTTACCTCGAACTCTGATTTTAAAAGGATTTTTTTACGAATTTTTTAATAAACCTTTTACTAGGTTTTCTTAATTTCTCTATAAATTAGGCGGCGACTCTAAAAATAATATCCGAAATAGAGTTCCAACAACTTTCTAGTAGCTTTTGTGCCTCGCGTAAAAGTGAACTGTAACACCAACAAGATACAACAATTCTACAAACATTCTCCAAGTACTATCTTGCACTTTTTCAACCATAGAACTTAGCTAGGCATAGATATGATTAAATCCATGGACAAGAGAAAGAACTTACCTTCAAACATCAAGAATAACTCTTTACCAAAGCTTCCTTTAGCCTGAAAGATCCATCAACTTAATAACAACACTATAGGAGTGATCTCCACACGATCTACAAGACTTTTTTGTGAAGAACTTAAATGGTTTAGCCTTAGATTTGCTTATGAACCTTAGGGAAATGTTGGAGAGAACATTGAAGCTGTAAGAATTGGGTTTTGGTCGAACATGAAGAATGGAGAAGAAAGCCACCGTCTTAAAACTCAAGATAAGGATGCACCGCCCAACTTTCACGGTAGGATTCATAGACTGTGAATCCATTTCACGGACCATGAATTTCCACCGTGAAACAACCAAGGAAATTTGGGTTTCTGGATAAGGATTCACGGTGGAGCCACCACATTTGACGTTTCGTGAATCTATTTCACGGTCCGTGAAATTGGTCCACCAACCGACTCTTCGGCGAATTTATTTTCTTTAATTCGATTAACCCTGAAACCTTACGACACTTACTTAATACTTGTTCAAAACCTTGCTTAACCTCATATGTGTATCATGACCTCTCTGGCTGACATTAGCTAGCTTTACGATGTAATCGACGTACAAAGTATAACATTAGAAAGGAGTTTTTTAAATTTAAAATTAATAAAATCTTATCTAAGATCAACAGTATCTCAAAAGAAATGAAATTAATTAGCTACATTATCAATTGAAAATGCATTATTAGAAAAAATCGATTATAACAAATTATTAAAAAAATTATTTCTCAAAAAGCTAGAAAAAATCATTTCAAATAAAGTTATATATGAATTTTTTTCTTCAACAAAAAACTTAAAGCTTCTCATTCAAGTTTGACTTTAAGCCACAAATATTGTTAAGCCACCTTTGGTTGGATTGAATCTTTCATAAAAATATATGTATAGCAATGAAACAAATAATTTATTAAAATAAATAACTTTTTCATAATAATTCTTGTATTATTATTAAAATAAATCCTACATTATGATTTCTTCATAACTAAGATGTTTGGATTGACTTTTTAAAAATAGTTTATAAGCTAAAAGCTAAAAGTCATCTGGGAATATCTAACTTTTGGCTTTTAACTTATTTATATATTTTTTGACCTAAAAGTAAGTGCTTAAAAATACTTTTTATCTTTATCAAATATTACATTTTACTCCCTCCAGATAAAAAAGAGTGTCCACTTAACTTTTATTTTTGAGTAAAAAAGAGTGTCCACTTATCAAATCAAGAAAGAATTAATTTTACTTTTTTGGATTTTTCCTTATTAAGTGTTAGATGACCAAATCTCAATATCTATTTAATTAGGACATTTTAGTCAAATTACTTATTTTATCTAGAAATTAGTATTTTCATAAAGGTGTGCAAATGACTAAGTGGATGCTTTTTTTTTCTCTGGAGGGAGTATCTTAAAACCTACCCATTTCGGATTAAAAAGAGTGTTCACTTAGTTATTTGAACACTCCTTAAAGAAATGTTAACTCCTAAATAAAAATAAGTAATTTGACTAAACTACTCCTAATTAAATAGGTATTAAATTTGATCACTTAGCACTAATTAAAAATAGATCTGAAAAATAAAACTAAATAAACACTTTTTAAATTACTTAAAATATTTTAGGAGAAAAAAACACTTAAAATAAGTCCAAACACCCTTTAATATTAGGTGAATTAAACGATGCTTATTGAACCAGACCAAAGTGGGCGGCATCTTAGAGCCCACATCTAGCTTTGGAGCTGTCTGAGAAGACAAAATAAAGACAAGTCTTTGGGGAACATGCGTAAGGCACGTGACCAAAACTCCCTTATCAAGTTGAAGGTCGCGTCAGCTGCACGTGATTCGTGATCATCTGCACAAGGGTACATAAATTCAGTTTTATTTCGGTAGAAATTCCTTCTAATATTCACACACCTGACAACGACGTGACCATCATTTCTTGCTAGCACGAGCTTTGCCAGCTCTATCCTTATTACCCTCACGTTAAAAATCTTCTTGATTTAACAATTCGGTGATTAAATTTTATTGACCTCGCTAATTTAAATTTACTTTGGAAATGAAAGTTAAATAGTGTAAAGCGGGAATTTTAATAACTTAATTGATTGGTTATTTAAATTTTAACTTTATTAGTGACTGTTTGATTTTTACTTACGTCTTATGTAATAAAAAAATAGTATAACATTTTTCATCTAGACTCAAATGTACGTGAAACCATTAACTAAAGGCGGAAATATCTCAACGCATCCGATCACACTTGTCAAGCCATTCATGCTACTCTCACAGCAGGTTTTTGCACCGACTCTTATGTCATCCTAAGCTGCCATTTATTTTTGCCACTAAAATATGAATAAAATTAGGCAACTTTCAGGCTTTACAGAAAGAAAAAGACAAACAAGATGAGTAAAAATGCCAACTAAGAGGAAGAGGATATCCAGCTAGCAGCAGCATCACCACAAAATGACCCCTTTCAGAGGCCTCCTAATTGCCAATATGCCATGCTTCATTATTCCCCTTCACTGCCACTCTGTCTGCACCCACAATCACTATCCACTAGATACCCCACCTCCCATGTCCCATCTTAACTCATTTCCTTTTCCATTTCCTTTTTCTTAGTTTTTTCCCCACCTCAAGCACTTCAAGATAGGGGTGGCCAGTGGACCGGATTCGGGGCGGGGCAGGGCGTGTTCCGGCAGGACTGGGAAAGGGTCGGAACTGGTCTTCCGACAGGACCCGCGGGCCGGGATTGGCGGGACAGGACGATGTCCCTCAGCCCGTCGGAAAAGGGACCGGTGTTGGCGGGGCGGGGCAGAGTGGGGTCGGATCCTGGATTCTTTTTTTTAGACACTTAATTTTTTAAAAAAATTGTGAATATAAACACTTAAATAATTGGACAAGATAGTGTAATAAAAATATTCCAAGACTGTTTTTGTGCCTTTTATATTATTTAATAGAAATATAATTTTTTTATAATACAATTTCAAATTGCAACTTTGTGGTGTTGTTCAAAAGTTGCAAATCACATAGTAAAATTCTAATTAAAAAAATTACATAGTTATAAACACCTTTTGTAATTTCTTCACAATGTCTTGTGGTTCTTCGGTTGGAATTGAAATTTGTTGGTCAAATTGGTCGACGTCGCTTCCAGTTCGCTCGGACAAGATTTCGTTGTAGTTTAAATCGTCTTCTTCGTTGATCTCTGGTTGACCGCACCGTCTACACTCCGCTCGTATCCAATCTCTGAATAAAATTGCAATCTCCAAGCTGTCTCCCGCTAATGAGTGTCTGTGCTCTCCTATTTGAAATCTTCCGGCAGAAAAAGCGCTTTCAGACGTTGTTGATGACGCTTGAATGTTCAACACATGTCGGACCATCTTTGCTAGTATCGAAAATGTCTTCTCATTTTTCCTCCAGTATTTAAGCAAGTCTTCACGTCCTTCTTCATTGAGAACTGTTTGGTACGGTACAACACCTTGCAAAACAAAAACATCAAACTCACTAACTTGATTAGCAGTGGAACCACTAAACATTCTATTTCTAAGGCTTTCAATACTAGCCGCAGAAACAACATGTCTTTTTAAGGTTGTATTGAAGAAGAAGCTGGTTGGTTGCTAGCACTTTCTTATTGGTAATGCATATATACTTTTTCGCATTCATCGTGTATGCTAGACAAAACTTCTTCTTTAGTTGGTTTCTTAGGTGGTTGTTCATTTGGGCCTTTTTGAAGTTGGAGGTGGAAGTACTGCTATACAATCATAAATTATTTCAATAAGTGTTTACAACTGTCTATTTTAATAGTCAGATTTAATACAACACCAATAATATAAATAGTGAGAATATTAAAACAAATTAATTAATTTGATAAATATTTTTTAATAGGTGCCTTATAAGATGGTTTTTTTCATATATTCACTAAGTAACAAAAATATTAGAGCTATATAAAATAACATAGTTGAAATAGTAGGATAATATATACTAAAATTTTTTTAGTTGCTTGAAAAAATTTCTCTAAAAATTCAATAAGTTCTAATTTTTTCTCAATACTTATCTACAAGCATATCGATTGGATTTCAATTATGGACGTTAAAAAATAAAGTTATAGGTCTTCTATAATCGTAAATAACAAGTAGTTGTTCATACAGAGAATTTCACCTAGTCGCTACTTCTTCAGGATTTTTTCTAAAAGGTAATCCACAATTGTTACAAGTTTTTTATATTATTTTTTTCTTTGTATTCTATTACGTCTAAAAATAAAGTTTATAGCAAATTGTATTTTATTAAGAATGTCTTCAAAAAGTGATAGACCGTCATTTACAACTAAGTTATAAATATGGCACACACATTTTATATGAAAATGATTAGGAAAAGATGAAGTTAATAGATCTTTTAAAAGTCTCACAACATAATTATTAGAAGAAGCATTTTCTAATGTAACAGTCATTATTTTATCAGTTATACCATAATAATCGTAAACTTCATGAATATTTTGTGCAATAAAATTTTCAGTGTGCCTATCATCAATATATCTGTATGCTAAAATATGTTTTTGCATAGACTAATTATGATATATCCAATGACATGTTACAGTTAAATAATTATTCCCGTTAGTACTACGGCCTATATCAGAAGTGATATATACTTTGCTATGAAAATGATATAATGCATAACGTAAATATTGTGGATATTCATGTGCAAATTTAAAAACGTCTCTCATAACAATTGATCTAGGAAAATCGTTAAAAGCAGGATTATACATTTCTCTAATGTAATGAATAAAACCTGGAGAGGAAAGAAATGAAAAATGCAAACCCTCCACCACAACTAATTTTGCTATTGCTTTCCTATCTCTGTGTTTATCGTATTTAGGATCTACAATTCCCCTCGTCGTCGGGTTAATTTGACCCTGTACTTGGTTCAGGACACTATGTGAACCTTGTCCCGACTGAGAGCGCATTAGCACACCCGACTTTGTAGCCTCGTATTCATCCCACCTAGCTTTGTGAAAGCCTTGTACATGTCTCAATAAACCTCCCATCCCACCCTGACCTTTTTCGATTTTAAATTTATACATTTTTACAAAATTTACATCTAACTACTTGATCCTCTTGTTCCCTATAAAAAAATATCTCATGCAGCTGATTTTAATTTTCGTTGTGGGGCCTCGACTCATACTAGAGGGAATATGAGGCGTTTCAGTTTCAGTTTGAGGCTGAGACTCAGTCTGAGGTTGAGGTTGAGGTTGTTGAGGTGCACTAGTGGGTGTGTCATCTAGATTAAAGTCTGGTTCAGTTGTAGAATATATCTCATCATCTAATGGTATATCATTAAAAAAATCAGTTTCATCTATATGAGTGTAATCAATCAAATCATCCTAACTAGGAATATGATGACTAGAAGAAGTACACCTGCCCTTGTTACCCCTACTAGAATAAGCACTCTTACTCTTACCCTTAATCATACGTCTAATTCCTTTCATTTTAATTATGCAAATAAATAATTAAAGATAATAAAATTAAGTGTTATAATTAAAATAAAGTAACAATAATAATTTAAAGAAAGAATGAAAGTACCAAACACCGACGTAACATCGACATGTAATCGAGGTTGGAAATTGAAACTTTACTCGATGGATGATCCTTAAGCTAGTTGCCAACTTCAGTCTCAATTTTTGAACTTTGATACAATTATACAAATGAGCAAATAAAATAAAATATTTAGTAGGCAATGTAGACTTGTAGAGAGATATATTGAGAGATTAGAGAGATTGTAGGAAGATTTGTGAGATAAAATGAAGAGAAAATGAGATATTTATAATTGAGAAATTAGGTTAAAGTGTAAATATACTAATTTATGGGTTAAAAGTAAATATTAAAGGGGGTAGAGGGTTTATGGGGTGAAGTGGGGGCCAAAAATGACCGTTGGAACCGTTGCAAAATGGCCAAAATCTAAATTTGGCCGTTGTTACAATGATTAGTTTTGCAAAGGGGGAAGGGGGATCGGGATTGGGATGAGGTCGGGGTAGTTGAAGCGGGATGGGCCCGGACAGGACGAGCCCAAGTCCCGTCCCGATTTCGAGTCTCGACACTGTAATTTTTTTAGGGGGATTGGGGCGGGACCGGGTCGGGATCGGCCCTACCCGACCCACTGGACAACCTTACTTCAAGATTAAAATGATGATCTATGATATGTACTCCCTTCTTCTCACAAATATTTTTCTATTTTTCTTATTAATTTATCCTAAAAAATTAACACCTTTCTATATTTAGAAATAATTTAACCTTATGAGATCATTTATAACCATACAAATATCTAAGATATGTTTTAGACCACACATTTTTAAAGTCTTCCTTTATTTTTAAACTTCGTGTCAAGTCAAACTAGGATAATCTTTTTAATACGGCGGAAGTATGTTTTTAGCTAAGAATACATCGATAGCCTCTTAAATTTATCAGTAAATTCATTTAACATTCGAATTATGATATTTTTCAATTGACACCCAAACATATGATACTATTAGCAGGGACGACTCAAAAGCTTTTGTGAACACAAGCAAAACTTTAATAAGAGGCTTTAAATTTATTTGAAGCTTATTTTTTAGTTTTTTAGTTTTATCTTTTTAAAATTTTGAATAATCATATTATCATCACTTGACATATTAAAATTCCCATAAATAACAAAAAATGATATATACATTTATGAAGAAAAAATTAGAAAGTGAAAATTTTGGATTAAAAGAAGATATCATAAAACAATAGAATGGATGAATTTCAGATAAACGTTTTAGGCCTACGGACAAGCTCGCATTGAATTATTTGCATTGGAGGACCTTTTTGAAATCGCCTTGAATTTTATCACTTGTTAATTAATGTGTTAAATTTCGTCTTTAAAAGTAGTGATTCATTTATGCAAACATCCCTTATTTAGACCATCATTTAGATTTGTTTCTATTTTTTTTTTTGCAAATATTCCATGGAAATTACCCTTCAAGACATGTTAGATTCAAGTCATATGTTTGCCCAAATATAACTCAGCTTCATAGACAAAATATCATACTATCGTTTGACGTTTGCAATAACATATAAAATTTTAAATCGTGGTCTAACATTGTCTCATAAGATTTTCAATATGTTCAAAAGGAATTTTTAGACTGCGGTTCTAGAGGATTTAAATTGCAACAAAAATAGAAAGAGTATTATTTACATAACAAACTCTCCAAAAAAGAGAAAAACAGAAAATTAATTGGATGGATTTCTTTTAAACAAATTTAACCCACTAAATTTATGGGACATAATTTACAGAGTTGCCAAAAAAATTCATGTGCACAATTCCCAAATGAAAGTCACTCCGTTAAAAATCATTAATAATAATAATAATTATTAATAATAAAAAATAACTACATATATATGATGAAAGAAAATATTTGGTGCCTAAACTTATCCGGAGCCTAAAACAGCCGCTTCGCTCGCTTGGCCCTGGAGCTGGCAATTGATCATAGATTTTAAATATTTTTTATTTTATTTAATATTTATGTAGTTGAAGTTGAAGTTGAAGATGAAGTTGAAGATGAAGTTGTGTTTAATTATACTTTTTACAAAGAATATTTGAAATAATATTCATGTTAAATGTATTTAAATATAACTTAAAAAGTAAAAACTAAGTTGGAAAATAAGCTAATAAGTTTTTTTTTTAAATTTGAAATACAACTTCAAATTGAATTTGAAATTTTATTACCAACCACTAATTTCAAATTCAATGAAAAACTATTCAGCGGAAAAGTGAACAATGTTTATAGCCAAACGTGTCCTTACTATCTAGGAAAATTGACTGACCATTCAAGTAAACTTTACACTGATCTGATATCTGCTCCAAATGTTTGCTTTGACTTCTCGATTGACTGGTCAAACTAGAAAATTTATTTAGTTTCCATATTGCCCTTGGGTCGTTTGGTGGGAGGAATAAATTATCTCATATAAATGAAATTGGGTGAGATATGATGAAATAATTTATCCAATCTTTTATCCCATGTAAATGAGATTGGGTGGGATGCCAATCTCACCAATCAAACATCAGATTAATTTAAATTTCATGAGATCAATAATTCAATCTCATCCTATCCTCCTATCAAAGTACATGAGGGAAATATTGCAGCTGGCCATGTTGCAGCTCCCCAGATAAAAAAGTGAGCGAGGAATGAGAATTGGAAAATATTCTTTGAAGGTGTCATTTCAGTTTTCACGTGGTCTTTTGGGCTAAATGGGCTCGTTCTTTTCTCTCTCTTCATAATTGGGCTCTTGTAATGGATTGGCCTGATCCTTTTATCTTTGCAAATACCAGGCCTTGATTCAAGATAGGATTTGTGTCTTTTTTCTTTGGGAAAACAACACAAAATATCCATAAAAAGTAAAATATTTATCCGGAGATGTTTCTACATAAATTAATTTTGCTTTTATCCAATCAGTCAAAAATATTCATCAGAGTACCCCTTTTCCCAAAATGCTTACTCCGTGATACCATATCAGTATATGGATATACCATGATGGTATCATGGAGGACTGAGAGAGTGTCTTATTGAAAGACTGAAGTCTTTCTATATTTTTGGGTTGCATGCAATCCTCCATAATATCATATCAGTATATGGTATATATCATGATGATATCATAGAGGATTGAGCAGTATATGGTATTATTGAAAGACTGAACTCCTCTATTACATTATATCATTACATCTTTGAACTCGGGATCTCATTCATAGAATCCCTTTAGCACTTCAAATCTCACAAGTTTTTGTTCAAGTACGGTCAACATTACGTGCCTCTGGGAAAGTGCATCCGCCACTATGTTGGACTTTCCATCTTTGTGCCTTGTAGAGAATGTGAAAGTTTGTAAGTATGCTACCCACTTAGCATGCATTGTATTCAACTTTCTTTGCCCATGTAAATACTTAAAGGATTCATGATTCAAATATAAGACAAAAGGTTTTGGCCTCAAATAATGTTCCCATTGGACCAAGGATCTCACAATAGCATAAAACTCCTTGTCATAAGTAGAATAATTGAGCCGTGCACCACCCAATTTTTCACTAAAGAAAGCAATAGGTCATTTTTCTTGAATCAAGATGGCACCAACACCAACCCCACTAGCATCACATTCAATTTCAAACAGTTTCTCAAAGTTCAGAATAGCTAGAACCGGTGCTTCACATAACCTTCCCTTCAAGGTTTCAAAAGCTCTTTGTGCTCCTTGGGACCATTTAAACTCACCCTTTTTCATTAGTTCAGTGATAGAGGTAGCAAGGGTACTAAAATCTCGAATGAAACGACGACAAAAAGAAGCCAAACCATGGAAACTTATTACCCCACTTACATTCATAGGCTCGGGGCAACTCCGGATAGCTTCCACCTTGGATGGATCCACATGAATGCCCTCGGATAATACTATGTATCCTAAGAATGGGATACTAGTAATCATAAAAGCATACTTCTCTAACTTGTCATACAACTTTACATCTCTTAACTTCTCAAATAAAGCTTCTAAATGCGATAAGTGGGATTCCCTATCTTGACTATAAATTAAGATATCATCTAAGTAAACCACAACAAATTTACCCATGAATGGTTGTAGTACCTCATGCATGAGCCTAATGAAAGAGCTTGGAGCATTACACAATCCAAATGGCATCACAAGCCATTCGTACAAACCATACTTGGTCTTGAAAGCCGTCTTCCATTCATCTCCCTCTCGTATCCTCATTTGATGGTAGCCACTTCTCAAATCTATCTTGGAGAACAACTTAGCCCCACTAAATGCATCCAAAAGATCATCCAATCTCGGCATAAGAAACCTGTACTTCACGGTGATGTTACTGACCGCTCGGTTATCAATACACATACGCCAAGTCCCATATTTATTTGGCACCAACAAGGAGGGTACCACACAAGGACTAAGGCTCTCTTGGACAAAGCCTTTGTGTAGTAATTCATGCACTTGTCTTTGAAGCTCCTTAGCCTCTTTCGGATTGCATCTATAGGCTGGATGATTAGGTAATGAACTTCCTGGAATAAAATCAATAGCATGTTCAATACCTCTGATTGGTGGTAATTCGGGTGCAAGATCATCCGGAATAAAATCAATAGCATGTTCAAATTTCTTCAAGAGTTCCTTCAAGTCGACATCTTCAACCGTATATCCCACGAGACTCTTCTGATCCTTGAACACCAATGCATGTATAGGACTCCCCTTCTTCAACTCCTCTTTTATCTCTGATGCATTAAGCAAGAGGGCCTCAGACTTTCCCTTACGGTTCTTGGCATTTTGGATCTTCATTTTCTTCACCTCACTAGGCGACGATGGTATCAACCAGACCTTCTTGTCATCCTTTTGAAAAGAATAGACATTATTTTCTCTCCATCATGTTGCGCTTTCCTATCAAATTTCCATGGCCGACCCAATAAATTATGACAAGCATCCACAGGTAGGATGTCACACCATATTTCATCTTCATACTTACCAACCCGAAAACTAACAAGAGCTTGTTTCATTACCTTTAGCCT
The DNA here is from genome assembly GCA_034509755.1 of Anisodus tanguticus. NCBI lineage: Eukaryota > Viridiplantae > Streptophyta > Magnoliopsida > Solanales > Solanaceae > Anisodus > Anisodus tanguticus. The sequence goes on from CM067551.1 coordinate 29,071,504, forward strand.
GTTTGTCTTTGTTCAACCATTGGAGAGCATATGGTTTAGGATGGCTGCGGGTAGGCAAATTCAATTTTTCCACCATTTCCACGGAGGCCATATTGTCACAACTTCATCCATCAATGATCATATTACATACCTTGTCATTTACCTTGCATCGAGTGTAAAATAATTGCTCTCTTTGTGTCTCCTCCTGTTCTTCAAGTTAAACACTCAACACACGTCGGAGTACTAAACGTTCACCCTCTTCCACAAGATCAACATCTTCCTCTGGGACCTCCTTGACTTCGGGTTCCTCAATAACAAAAGAATTCCCACAATCTTGATACTCTTCCCTTTCATGCCTTGGGTTGTTTTATGCAAAATCCTCCCCAGACTCGGCATTATTAATCACGACACACCCTGCAAATTCTTTTCTCACTATTTGCGTTTGTTCCAAAAACTTCACTTAGGATCCTCCGAAGTTCTTCATTTATGTTAGCCATAACATCAAGGTGTGGGACGGGAAAACCTTGCTCTAATACCAAACTGATGTATATAAGGAGGGGATTGTATGGTTAGGTTGGTTAGAGTTGGTTTGGGACTAGACAGACACAAATATGGGAGTCAAATAGAGGTTGGTGGAATAAGACGGTTTTTGGATAGTTTAGGTTTGTGGGAGGTGTACGGGTGCCCTAAGGTGGTTTGGGGCTAAGGCGTTTGGAGAGGATGAACTAGACACATTGTAGGTTATGTTGGTGGTTGGATGGTGGTAAGGTGGCGGAAACTGGTCGGGACACTAAGGTACGAAGGTTGAACCAGGTGAGGATGATGGAGTAGCCGGTTGATTTCTCGGGTGTTTTTGGGAGGAGTTGGTTAACGACCTTTTTGGTGTAGGTTGGGGAAGTGTTGTATTGTAATGGGGTGAAAGGGGTTAGGCAGTTTGGACAATGACTGGGCACAAAATTGATATACAAGTTCGGGTGTGGGTAAGGTGATGTAGGCAGAGATGACCTTCTAATGTGTTTGTGACAAAGTAACCGGATAGAACCTTGGATTGGGTATAGTTAGATCACAAAAGTTCTAACTATACTTACACCTAGGGTTTAGACCACAAAAGGACCAAGGGTTGGACCACAAAAGGATCGAAGGTTGGACCACAAAAGGACCAACTAAGATAACAACACAAAAGTTGAATAACATAGCAAAGTTTGAGAAAACTCAAATATATTTCATAAAAATTCAATGTCTCGTTTCATCAACTACATCCCATATTTATACTAGTTCTAAACCTTCTAGAAGATCTAACAATATAGACATAAATATGCATCTAGGACAAATGGGAAAGGGGGTGAGGTTCGACCGATTTGGGAGAAGGGAAAAGACCCAACTCTTCATGTTCTCTAGGCCACCCTTTTGTGTCATCCATGTAGATAAGTGCATAAACTAGCTAGTTCATGAATCACCTCCTTAGGGAACGTTGGAAGCTTCTCCTTATAGATGGTTCTCGGCTTGGTCATCTTATCTTATTTCATGGCATAGTAATTAAGCTATAAGGAGATCTAGTAATTAAGCTAGAAATTAAAACAAGCTAAAAAGTGGTCTCGACCATGACCTACATAAAAGCCGAAAAAAATATTTCCTTCTTGAATCTTCAAGTCTTGTCTTCAATTCCACTGCACATTAAGCATGTCACCATAGGACAGTTGGAAATCTTTGGCACTCTTAGCAAATCACCTCGTAGCTCATGTTGGGAACTTAAGTTCATGGCCTTCTTTTCATCAGGTTGATTTAGGTGTGGTCAATAGGGTCACTTTCTGAGGGATTGTCCATTGGCAAGGCAAGGTACTAGTGGTAACGTAGCTCAGTCCACCAATTCAACAGTAAATCACAATTCTCAGGCCCAACCAGGGAATGGTGCGACTAAGTCTAGTAATATAGGCGGAGGTCCAAACTGCTTGTACGTACTATCAGGTTGTCAAGATAGAGAGACCCGTACATCTGTCATCACATGTATATTAACAGTCTTTACTTTTGATATTTATTCCTTTATGGATCTTGGATCCACTCTGTCATATGTAACTCCGTTGTTGCTAAGAAATTTAGGATAGAACTAGAAAAGTTACATGAACCTTTTGAGCTATCCACTTCAGTTGGTGAGTTAGTTATAGCTAGGGGAATTTATAAGGGCTGTCCAGTTAAAGTCTATCACCGCATTACTATAGCCAATCTGGTTAAGTTAGAAATGGTAGACTTTGATGTAATCATGGGGCTGGACTGGTTGTCTTCATGTTATTCCATAGTAGGTTGTAGAACCAAAATTCTCAAATTCGAGTTTCCCGGTGAACAAGTCATAGAATGGAAGTGTGATGCAACAACGTCCATGGGTAGGTTTATTTCCTATCTTAAAGCTAGAAAGATGATATCCAAGGGGTATATTTACCATCCAGTTTGGGTTAGGGATGCAGATACCCGGACCTAACTCTTCAATTTGTACTAGTTGTCAATGTATTTCCAGATGTCTTTCTCGATGATCTTCTTGGAGTTTCTCCCGATAGGGAGATTGAGTTCGTAATTGATCTACTTCTCGACACTAAGCTAATATCCATTCTGCTATACAGAATGGATCCAGTAGAGTTAAGAGAACTAAAGGCCCTGTTGAAAGATCTCCTAGATAAGGGATTCATTAGACCAAGTGTCTCGCTCTGGTGGGATCTTCACGGACAGAAAAAGATTGCAGTTAGTTTGATAATGATCGAGTGGCATTGCTTCTTCGGCCCGAATGGAGCAAGATGTAGAATCTACGCTGAATCACCATTCTGCAGGGCTACTAGGGTTTGGGTCTCTCTCTTGGGCGGGGCATCAAGTACATCTATCTTTATCGAAGTCACCATGGAGTGCACCAGTCTTGTTTGTTCGAAAGAAGGATGGGTATTTACGTATGTGTATCGACTGTTGACAGTTGAACGAGGTCACCATTAATACAAGTATCATTTTGCCAAAATCAATAATTTATTTGATCAACTACAGGGTGCTCAGTGTTACTCCAAGATTGACCTCAGATTAGGGTACCATCAGCTTAAGGTTAAAGAAGTTGATATTTTGAAAACCGATTTCAAAACTCGTTATGGTCATTTCAAAATTTTTGTCATGTCATTCGTATTGACGAATTCCCCAACCAATTTCATAGATCTTATGAACAGGGTATTCAAGCCTTATCTTGATCTTTTCATCATTATCTTCTTCGATGATATTCTAGTCTATTCTCGTAGTGAGGCCTATCTTGTAGAATATCTCAGAATTGTATTGCAGACACTTTAGGACCACGAGCTCTATGCAAAATTTTCCAAGTGTGAATTTTGGCTTAAGTCAGTGGCATTCTTAGGCCATGTGATTTCAGGCGAAGACATCCAGGTTGACTTTGAAAGAATAGATACTGGTAAGAATTGGCTCAGACGCACTTATGTTTGAGACATACATAGTTTCTTGGTTCTGGTGGGCTATTACAAGCATGTCGTGGAAGTTTTTTCTTCCATCTTAGCTCTATTGACTAGATTGACTCAGAAGAAAGATAAATTCCAGTGGACAGATGCCTTTGAGCTTAGTTTAAATAAGACTGACTTTTGCCCTAGTGTTAACATTGCCAGAGGGAATAGAGGGGTTCGCAGTATATTGTGATGCATCATGCATTGGTCTTGGATGTGTTTTAATGCATCATTTTAAGGTTATAGCTTATGCATCTAGACATCTTAAGCCTCATGAAAAGAATTATCCTACTCATGACTTAGAATTGACAACCGTGATTTTTGCGCTCAAAATATGGCATCATTATTTGTATGGAGTTCACGTTGACATTTTCATAGATCACAAGAGCCTTCAATACATTGTCAAGTAGTGGGAGTTGAATCTTAGACAAAGGAGATGACTCGAATTGATAAAGGATTATGATATAGATATTCTCTACCATCCAAGAAAAGCGAACGTGGTAGCCGATGCTCTTTGTCGGTGATCGATGAGAAGTTTAACTCATGTGGAAGATGATAAGAGAACCATGGTGAAGGAGGTTCACTGATTAGCCAATCGAGGAGTTTGACTCATGGACTCCAAAGATGGTGTTATTGTTGTTCAGAACAAGTCTGAATCCTTCTTAGTAGCCGAGGTGAAGGAGAATCAGTTTAGTGATCCCTACTTGTTACAACTGAAATAGGAGATTCACAAGCATAAAACTATGACTTTTGCACAAGGGGGAGATGATGATACTTTGAGGTACCGAGGCAGATTATGGGTTCCAGATATAGATGGGTTCAGAGAGCGAATTATGGTAGAATGACATTACTCTAGGTATTCTATCCACCAGGTTCTACAAAGATGTATCATGATCTTAAAGAGATTTATTGGTGGAACGATATGAAAAAGAATGTAGCAAACTCTGTAGGCAACTATCTGAATTGTTAGCAAGAGAAAGCCGAGAACCAGAGGCCTAGTGGGTTGGCTCAGAATATTGATATTCCTGTTTGGAAATGGGAGATGATAAACATTGACTTCATAACCGGTCTTCCTTTCTAAGTCGGAAGGCATAATTCGATTTGGTGATTGTGGATCGACTTACCAAATTAGCCCAACTTCTTGCTAGTCAAGACCACAGACTCAACCGAGGACTATGCTAAGTTGTATATTCGAGAAATTGTCAGAATTTATGGGACCTAGTTCTATTATTTTAGATCGTGGTGCTCAGTTCACAGTGCACTTTTGGAAGTCTTTCAAAAAAAGATTGGGTACTAAGGTAAATCTCAACATAACTTTTCCTCCTCAGACAGATGGCCAGGAAGAGCGTACTATTTAGACTCTTGAGGATATTTTGAGGGCATGTGTCTTTGACTTTAAGGGTAATTGGGATGATCACTTGCCTCTCATCATATTCGCTTATAATAACAATTACCATGCTAGTATCCAGATGGAACCATTCGAAGCTCTGTATGGGCGAAGGTGTAGATCGCCAATTGATTGGTTCAAAATTGGTGAAGCAAAGTTGTCAGGGCAAGATTTGGTCGATCAAGCTATGAAGAAAGTCAAGCTAATTCAGGAGCGTTTGAAAACAACTCAGAGTCGCCAAAAGTCCTATTCGAATGGTGTGGCGCAGAGACTTAGAATTTCAGGTTGATTATTGGGTATTCTTAAAAGTTTCACCTATGAAAGGTGTCATGAGATTTGGAAAGAAGGGAAGCTCAGTTCCAGATATATCGGACCATACATGATTTTGAGGAGAATTGGCCAAGTGTCTTATGAACTTGAATTGCCACAAGATTTGATTGTTATGGATCCAGTGTTTCATGTATCCATATTGAGAAAGTGTGTGGGATACCCATCACCTATTGTCCCTAACGACTCTATTACTGTTAAGGATGGTTTGACTTATGAGGAGGTCCCGTTGGCTATTTTGGATAGTCATTTTTAAAAGTTGAAAACTAAGAAAGTAGCCTCAGTGAAAATGTTGTGGAGAAGTCAGAACGTTGAAGAGGCTACATGGGAAGCCGAAGAAGACATGGAATCAATATATCCGCACTTATTTAAGGAGCAAGTAGAAAATGTTTGAAGGTAACTAACCTTTACATTCGTACCTCCTATTCAGCCTAGTAATTCAGTCAGTATTCAGTTCAGTAATTCAATTTAGTATTAAGCTCAGTGTTCATGACAGTTCAGTATTCACACGTCAGTCGCATTTAAGGTCCAATCCCATTTTATCATGACCCATAATTCAAGGACGAATGATCCCAAGTGTTACGCCTTGTAATTTTATCTTTGTCGCATTATCGATTTATATCGGGAGGACATGTGACCTTACGGAGAGACATTAGAGTTTATAGGATGTTTAAGGAAGTATCAGAGTGTATAGAAGTTAAACGTATCGAAGAAAATATGTTTCGATGAAAATTTGCAGAATTGTTTTTTGACGGCCAAAAGGACGGACCGTACAAATTTGTACGACCCGTCAAAATGTGGACCCTCACCGTATTTTTTAAGGGAATATTAGATGGTACAAATTGACGAACCGTACAAAATATTATGGACTGTCAAATTAGTTGGTGGCTGACTTTGTTTTGGGTTAAGTCTATTTTAAGGCCATTTTGGGTCATTTTTCATCCAACCTTTTCCCCAATACTCTCCCTAACCCTACCAACGAATTTCAATGGTTTGAAGGTGATTTCAAGTTGATTTCACCATAATTCTACATCGAAAAACTAGGATAAGTAAAGGAAAACCCTTCTATGGAGTGGCTATATGCTTGAGGATTGTTCTTGGTGCTAGGAAGATTGGGTACAAAGTTATATTTGTTGTGTAAGGATACAACTTGATAAAGAAATAAAACTTCTTCTGAAGCATTCGCAATCATAATACCGAACTCAGTAAGGAAATGCAGCAACCGAAAAGTAGCATGTAATCCTAACCATAGATGTTTATTGAAAATCTACTTCAAGTATGTCCACGATGGAAATGTGAAAGTGAAAAGAAACTTACTGACAAAAAAAATTACAAGGCCAATGAGTTGTTCCTAATTTACATCGTTAGGTGGGACAATGAGAATGTATTAAGAAAGGATCGTGTAAGGATATTATAGAGAAATGAAAAAGAGGAGCAGAGGAAGACATAGTTCGGATGTTAGGATTCGACAGTTTGAATAAGTTACAATTATTAAGCAATTTTGTAAAACGAATGTACGACTATATGGAGGTCGATGACAGACCAATAATGTTTAGGATTGTGTAATCCTAAGAGGCAATAACCATGGCATCTGATGGTGTGACAAGTTGAGAACTCTCCCAGAATTGTCGAAGAACTTGAGAATCATTATACTCGAATGTTTCAAACTTCAGAGTCATGTTAATATTAGTGCGACACTATCCTTTTATTCCTATTCTGATTTACCAAAGTTGATCTATGTACTTTATTGAGACGGTGTCACACCCCAAATTTGGGGGGTGTGGCTGGCACCCGGTGCCCTAAGGACATAACCACATGCACTCAGAAAAGGCCCAAACCATACATATATATATATATATATATAGCAAGGTCGACATAAGCACAATTACTTTGCTACGGAGGCTGATGCGGCCACATACGACTGTCACATACAACATAACTATCTACAAACCTCTAAAGATCACTATGACAACATCTGGTCGGTACATGGCTCCTCTATACCCAACTATATACATATGCACATCTGTCATACCTATCATCTCACTACACAGCTCCGAAGGAAATGAGCGTGACAAAATCCAGCTGAGTCGAGTCCTACTGTGAGGAAGGCATCTGCATCTCTATCTACACATACATCATAAAATACAGTGTCCTCGGAAAAGGTATATCAGTATGAAATAATGTATTGAGTATATAAAACATGAATAACAATATAATATGTGAACTGTAAAGAAATCATATAAGCAATGTGAAGCGAATAACTGTAAGTGAAAGCATAAGCAACTTGGGGGCCACATGAGGTGAATAATGAAACTCTGAAACTTAATACAACCTGTCTGGCTAGGCTTTTATTGTATAACTTCCCTCATATTATAGTGCGAGATATAACATGTCATTAATCTTAGGTGTTTGTATGAATATGCAATGCAGTATGTACCCTAGTTCATGTGTTTGTTACGGAATGCACAACCCGATCCATCATATGTATATGTTTCGGAATATGCAATCCGATGCAATATAGTATATGTTGCGGAACGTGCAACCCAATCTTTTATATGTATATGTTGCGGAACGTGCAATCCGATCCAATATATGTATATGTTGTGGAACATGCATCTCGATCCTCTATATAATCATGATTATATATATGATGTCAATGCCAATGAAAACATGTCAATACCAATGAAAATTGGGGGTGTGAACAATATGCTATAATAGCAACGGTTCTTTGGTCCTTTTTGAAACTTATAACCCTTTGACTTTACTTTTAGAACGACTCTTTTGTTGACTCGATAACTATATGCTTCCTTTTGAAGACATGTGATATGATCAGTAACCAACAATGAGAATTTCAAGAATAAGAATACTGAAGGAATACTTCTCGATAAGAGATTTCAAGCTATAATAGGACAAAGCTTTTAGCGTTTCTTTTTGAAAATGATAACTCCTTGAACTTCATTCTTTGAAAGAAATGGATATCGTTACATACCTGGTTCTTGTTGCTACAATCATTTTACAAGTCCTCACTCCTCTTACACCATCTATATCATATAATGAAGTAATATCAATATCAAATCAAAATTCCATAAAACTTCGCTTAGGTATCTTATCAACTTCCGTATACACTTCGGGTTCTTAGACTTCTTTACAAGGGATGCTTATGTAATTTAATCCCATGGTTTAATCCTAATATAATTTTTATTAAACCTTAGCTAGATGTTCTTCGACAACTCTTACGCATAAATAATTCCTTAAAACTTTCTTATATGGAAAGCTTCTTGTAAATTAGTCTCACAACCTTTCAAACCTTACGTTCCTTAATCCATAACATATACTATCAACTCAGTCATCCAATTCAACTCAAATTTGGTGTAAAATGGCCCATCAATTCATATTATGAAGATTTCATAAATTTGTGAAGTTTTGATCATGAAAACTTTTTCATAACTTCTTCCAAATCACCAATTAACCATAAACATAGATAGAAGAGGGTAGGATTTACCTTAAAACTACATAATTTCCTTAAAATAGTGAGAACTCTGATCTACAAGGTTTTCCCCAAATTCAACTTTATATGAAGAAGAAGATCACCATGTTAATCATGGGTTTATCACGTTACCCTTGCGTAATCGGCTTCGATTTCAACTAGGGAATGTTGGAGTATGCTAGAGAGGGTTTAGAGAGGCTGTTAGGGTTTGGTATGGAGGAAAAATAGACTTCAAATTGGGAAAACCTAATAGAAACCCATAACTAATTTGAACCGCTGTAAAAAGATAGTACATTTGTCGGACCGTCAAATGTTTGACGGTCCGTCAATCTTCCCGTCAAACTGCCCGAGAGATTGGGGAGATTGACGGTCCAGTGTGGGAAATTGATGGTCCGTCCTTCTTCCTGTCAAATTCCTAGTTTTCCTATTTTTATCGAGGCGTACTTCCTTCGATCCGTTTAGATCCCAAATACTCCGGTACCTCCACAACCAAGATGTAAACATTCATTATCCTTACGTAAGGTCGTACCTCTTCCCGAGACTTTGATATCCATTAACGTCATGGCGGGACATGAAACTATGAGGTGTAACATACGGTGTTGTTAAACAAGTGTATCAGGTGCAATATAGATGCCAACATGAGAATGTCAAAGGTGAGTTAGGGCTAACCTTTCTCTGTCATTATAAGCATGAGCGATCGTGTGAGGCTGATTTGATATTTTCTTGTTATTATATTGCCCTGTGTGGCATTGGGGTTGCTTGATAGGTTTTGAATTGTCCTGTTTACAAGGGAAACTCTGTCAAATTTTTTGGAAGACTTGAGAGTTAGAATATCTTGAACATTCGCAGACGAATGTTTCTAAAGGGAGAATGATGTTATGCCTCATAGTTGTACGTTTTATCGCATTGTCGATTGGTACTGGCATTTCGGGAGGACATGTGACCTTACGGAGAGACATTAGAGTTTATATGATGTTTATGAAAATATCGGAGAGTATAGAAGTTAAACGGATTGAAGAAAATACGTTTTGATGAAAATTTGCGAAATTGCATTTTGATGGCCAAAAGGGCGGACCATACAAATTTGTACGGCCCATCAAAATTTGGACTCTCACCATACTTTTAAGTGTAGATTATACTGTCCAATTTAATGGAACGTACAAAATTGTACGAACCGTCAAATTGGTCGGTGGCCGACTTTGTTTTGGTTAATTAAATTTTAAGGCCATTTTTCATCAAACCTTTTCCCTAATACTCTCCCTAACCTTACCAACGAGTTTCAATGGTTTCAAGGTGATTTCAAATTGATTTCAAGTTGATTTCACCATAATTCTACATTGAAAAGCTAGGATAAGTAAAGGAAGACCCTTTTATGGAGTGGCTATATGCTTGAGAGATGTTCTTGGTGCTAGGAAAATTAGGTATAAAGTTATATTTGATGTGTAAGGTATGAATTACACTCCCTTTATTGTTCTTAATATTATTCATGTATTAGTTAAAGTGTTTGGGTAAAGAATGTATAAGTTAACACCATAGAGAACAAATGATGTTGTTGTCTTGATTTTGGATTATTGGAGGCTAAGTATATGACTTGTTGTGATTAGAAATTATGGGATGTAACTTGATTATGTTGTAAAAGCCATTGTGGTGCTTGTCTAAGGTGTTGATATTAGTAATGGAGTTTCAAACTAGAAGGAGAAATGGCTAGAAAACATATAAAGGTTGTCCTATTGATATTGACTTACGCGTGGTTGATTTGGTAAGATTTAAGATATTGAATGGAGTCGTAAATACATGTATACTATGGTGGTGATGAATAGGGATAAAATATACTGAATTTGAATCATGATTGATCCGAAACATCCCTTATACATTGGATATCATTCGAAGGGCTGCCGGACAATTGTAAGCTAGCATGGTCAAAGCAACAAAGGTATGTAAGGCTCACTTATTTCTTTTTGGCATGATCAATATTGAAATGATGATTACAAAATAAAACCTGATAAACACTCTACTCTTAGTCCTTAAGAAGGTACTTGTTGTTTTTCCTATCAATGTGTTATAGTGTATTACTCATCCATTGTCGAGGTTACATCTATATTCCAAGGCCGTATTCCAATGTCAATAAAACCGGCTCCTTATTGTTTCTTAAAATCTAAGCTAATAATGTAATCTATGGTTCTTATGGAGTCATTTGAAAGAGTAACAGGTGATATGGTTAACCCTCATAAGGGAGCCGGAGGTCTAACGACCTTACGTCACTCTAACGAGTTCAATGAGTATTTGGTAATCCTTAAATAGGTCATCATATGCATCTATTATATGTCTATATTACCCTTAGAGGCCTATGCCATTACATACGCGGTTATACAGATATGATATTAATGATATTGCCCACTAGAGGCCTATAGAGCTATTGCGCTATTTATTTAGATATGATATTGATGATACTGCCCACAGAGGCTTACGACGTTATATATATGCGGTTATATATATGCATTCAGTTAAAGTTTCAACTTATGCTTTATCTATAATGTTGTACTTATTTACAGTTTCAACCTTATATATTGAGTACATCTTTCGTACTAATGTCCATTTTCTGGGACACTGCATTTCATGCCTGCAAGTACAGATAGAGATGTAGATGATTCCTTATAGTAGCTGATTCAATTTAGCTGAAGGTTGTCACGCTCCTTTCTTCTTCTGCTGTTTAGTGAGCTGATAAGTATGATATGTGTGCATATATATAGTTGGATATGGTGGGGCCTTGTCCCTGACCAGATGTTGTCATTATACTATTTTGAGGCTTGTGGACCATCATGTTATGTATTATAGCATTGTGTGGCCTTGTTGTGTATATATGTATAGTTTGGGCCTTTTTTGCGTGTAGGGATTTGTGTTTTTATTTAGAAAATCTTTTATCAGAGGCCTTATCAACCTATATCTTATGAAGAATATCACAGGTATCATTGATGTAAGTACAAAGGGCTTTGAGTTGGTAAGTGATTCAGGTGTTGGTGAGATTCGAGTTGACCCAAAAGTAGGCGAGAAAAATGGGGTTCTCGATTTATCGGCAAGGTAGGCAGTATGGTGATTAAAGGTTGTTTCGGATGGCTTGGCTTAAAAGCATGAGTTGGCATTTTGGGAGGTGATCCCGAGAGTCTTGTAGGAGATAATAGTGGTGGTGGTTTGGTATTTTAGTACAGTTAAGGTTGCGGAAACAACCTGAGGCAGTGAGAGTCCAGTAGAGACGCTTGATGGGAACATTGGTGTGTTTGGTGGTATTTGCATGTAGTTGCGTTTGGTTTTGGATGTAGGCCTTTTAGTGGAGATGGTAATGAGGTGTTATGGGAGGTAGAAATGTGGAGGAATAAGTAATTGGGGCACGGATTGTATATGGATTGTTGGAAACAATCCGAGACACAAACCAAGTCATAATTCGGTTGATATGAGTCCTTGGATGGTAATACGAGGAGTTAATTACTCGTGAGGGCTCCAAGATGTTGTGATCAATCTCACAAGGACTAGATTGAGGTTTTCTTCCCGCAATGCTAGAGAATAACCTAGCAAGGGTGATCGAAATCTTCGACACAAGAGTGGTTCTCTAAGAGAACCAAGCGACCCTCCTCGAGGATCAACTAAGTATAACAATCCTGGATTGAAATGCTTAGCTAAATTGAGTTAACACTCAAGTTTTTCATTCAACAACAACTGCTTTTTACAATGGCCTAAGGGTCCATTTTATAGTAGAGAATGGACCATTCTAGAAGGAAAATATAAAGACACAAACTACCTATTAATTCGACTAAGGTGGGAACGGGAGAAGGGAAAGGTCCTCAGCCGAGGGGAGTGAATCCCAAACTCCAATGTGTTCTAGAACTTCCATTGATATCTTTCAAATGTGATCTAGTAAACTCTTTAAATGATTTTCTTGGAGAGTGGTGAGAGACATCTCCATTGATATGTATGCTTGACCGACCAGTTGGAGTAATTCGAGCAACTCCTTGGCTTCCCCGACTTCATCTTGATGTCGTCAAATTTAGGAAGTCCATACACGATTTATCCTTTTGATGTCCACACCTTCTAGATGGTGCATTTAACCCTTGTTACCATGTGCATTCTCGGACATGTCACTATTTAATGAAGCTTACTTCGGCCTAGTCGTCTTTCCCCCTACCGAGTGTCTTAAATGTGTCCTAGGTGAAGTTAAGGGTTCTTAATATGTCTTAAGTAACTACTAGTTCATCTAAGAATTTAAAGACAATAATTTTAAAGCAAGGTCTCGGCCAAGACCAAAACTTTAGGCCGAGAAAAATACAACTATCTCTAAGACAATCAAGTATTGTATCCTAAGTCATTCCACACTCCATACATTTGCAAGATTTTGGCCGTGTGTTTATGGTTCACCATTGGCATTCTTGGAGCTCTACTTCTTATCTTGAATTGAGGAATTATGTGCGTGGTTTGATTTACATCATTCTCCCCTTCTTTGGATGAATTTGTCCTCAAATTTGTGGGGATCAAATGCAAGGTCACCTCACTATCAAACCACATTGTATCAATGCTTTCCTGTGGACTCGGTTTCTTGCACGAGTTTTCTTGAAATTCGACTAACCATTTGAAGGGACTATTCTTCAAATATGTTTCCTATCAGATCAATGAATCATAGGTCCATGGTTGGTGATGTTCATCCACCAATTTTGCTTCATAGGCTTCTATGGCTTGCGGTTCTTGGTCTAGATCAGAACCATCCTCCCATACAGCTCCAAGTAGCTCTTTCATGATTGGGGTGGGGGTGTCAACAGAACCTCGTCCTTGAACTACATTGGAGGAAGAAATCCTCTCATAGACATTTATTATCTTGCACCAATCTTGGTCGACTTCGAAGAGCTTAACACCATGGTTTGCGGATAATGAGTTATGTATCCAAGCCAAGCAAACTCCTTGCATGAGACTCAAGGAATAGTTTTGTTTACCACTTATTCGGAGAGATACCACAAGACATTCGTTCCTCTGTTATAGGTCCTTGACGACCACGACTCGCTTGACTCCCCTCTTGAGTAATTGTGAGACGTTCTTCAAAGACACTTCGTGAAGTAGTGTATACTAAGTTATACTCCTTTCAAGCACCCATATGATCATTACCGCGTATGAATCAAGGTCTCCTTGGGTAGCTAACTCGGAATTACACCTCGGATCATGATGGCTAAGTAGTAGTTTTTCGGATACCATGTAGAGGGCATGAACCACACTATTTGTTGGAATTGTTCCAATTGTTGAGCCATTTGGAAGTGCAACTTCCACAACCACTGAGTTGGCCTTATCTGTCGTAATTTTAGGATCATACAACGGGTTGGTGAAGAGGGTCCATCATTGTGTCATCTCGACACCTTCTTATATGTCTTACACAAGATTTTCCTTTTCTTCACACACTAACACTTCCGTTGGCCTCCCCTTCTTTGATCTTTCTTCCTCCTTTTGTTGCTTCGCAATCATGAGAGTCTCGGAATTAGTTTGTTTTCTTTGAGCCCATTGATCTTCATCTCCCTTACCTTACTAGGTGGTAAGGGTCTCAGCCAGAAGCCCTTTCCATCCTTGTGGAAGGCATATGTATTATCTTCCCATCGTGGATCGTTTTGTGGTCATACCGCCATGGCCTCCCTAATAAAATATGACACACATCCATGGGTAGGATGTCGCACCATAACTCATCCTCATATCCCCCAATTAAGAGGTTAATAAGAACTTGGTTGACTACTTTTAACCTGCTTGCTTTGTTTACCCAACGAAGATGGTAGGGCTTGGGATGTGCACAAGTAGGCAATTGTAACTTGATTACCATCTCTATAGAAGCCATATTAGCGCAACTTCCTCCATCAATTATCACACTACACACTCGGTCCTTCACCTTGCACAATGTGTAGAAGATCTGCTCTCGTTGCGACTCTTCAAGTTCTCCGGATTGCATACTTAACACATGTTGGAGAACAAGACTTACTCCTTCTTCCGCAATGGTCTCGTTTCCACCTTGACTTTATTCCACTTCGGGTTTTTCCATGATGAAGGCACTATCGCACTCTTGGTACTCTTCAAGGGTCATGGCCCTCGAATTCGGGCATTCTCTTGAAAAATGTTCAAGGCCTTGACACTTAAAACATCTCTTTCCACAATGGTCTCATTTTTCACTTGACTTTATTCCACTTCGGGTTCTTCCTAGATGAAGGCACTATCACACTCTTGGTACTCTTCAAGGGTCATAGCCCTCGGATTCAGGCATTCTCTTACAAAATGTCCGAGGCCTTGACACTTAAAACATCTCTTTCCGCCTCCTCCAACTTCCTTGGTCAGTTCTACCTTCTTCTCTTTGCCCTTACCCGTCTCATCCTGATTGTATAAAGGGTTGGAGTATGAAGCTCTACCTCTTCCTTTGGTACTCACGAGCTTAACATATGGTTTAGAGACACCCCTCTTTTGTTGTTGCTCGAACTTTAGTGCCAAATGGCACACATCTTCAAAGGTATAGTAAGTGGACACCTCGACCTTCTATTGTATTGTCGGACTCAATCTACTTATGAATCGTGCAATCCGTTGTGTCTCCTTCTCATCCAAGCCACACAACATCGTAACCTTTTCAAACTCCCGAATATATTCTTCGACCTTAAGGGCACCTTCCCGGAGCTTGGTGAGTTTAAGGTAGAGTTCTTTTTTGTACTCTCGCGTCAAGAATTTTCTTTTCAAGTGTTTCTTAAGTTTTTCCCAAGAGTAGATTTTTGTTTTGCCGTGCCTACTCTGGCATGCTTTTAAATTTTCGTACCATATAGAAGCAAAATACTTTAACTTCAATATAACAACTTTGATGAACTTCCTGTCATCATACAGTTTAAAATCGAACAATCTCTCAATGGCTCTTAGCCATTCAAGAAATTCTTCCGAATCTAAATTACCATCGAACGTAGGCAGATCAAGCCGCAAGGCTCGGTCGTGTTCCCTTTCGTGTCTTGGTTCCTCTATTACATCAATGGTGATATGCCTAGGATTATTTTGGGACACTTATTCTCCAGATTCTTTGTCATGAATCACGTCACGCTCTTGAAATTCTCTCCTTACTAGTTGCACGTGTTTGTCAATCATTTCAGACATGGCCCTTCTAAGTTCCTCGTTCATGTTAGCCATAGCATTATTGCGTGGGACGGGAACGCTTGGCTCTGATACCAAATTAATTTAAGCATGGAGGGCTTTGAGTTGGTAAGTGATTCGGGTGTTGGTGAGATTTTGGTTGACCCTAAAGTAGGTGAGGAAAATGGGGTTCTCGGTTTATCGACAACGTAGGCAGTATGGTGATTGAAGGCTGTTTCGGATGTCTTGGCTTAAAAGCGTGAGTTGGCATTTTGGGAGGTGATCTCGAGAGTTTTCCGGGAGAGGGTGGTGGTGGTGGTTTGGTATTTTAGTAGAGCTAAGGTTGCGGAAACAACCTGAGGCAGTGAGGGTCCGGTAGACACATTTGATGGGAATATTGGTGTGTTTGGTAGTATTTGCGTGGAGTTGCATTTGATTTCGGATGGAGGCCTTTTAGTGGAGATGGTAATGAGGTGTTATGGGAGATATAAATGTGTAGGAACAAGTAATTGGAGAACGGATTGTATACAGATTGTTGGAAACAATCCGAGACACAAACCAAGTCACAATTTGGTCAATATGAGTCCTTGGATGGTAACATGAGGAGTTAATTGCTCGTGAGGGATCCAATATGTTGTGATCAATTTCACAAGGACTAGTTTGAGGTTTTCTGCATGCAATGCTCATGACTAACCTGGCAAGGGCGATTGAAACCTTCGACACAAGGGTGGTTCTCCCGGAGAACCAAGCGACCCTCTCGGAGGATCAACTAAGTATAACAATCTCGGATTGAAATGCTTAGCTAAATTGAGTTAACACTCAAAATTTTCATTCAACAACAACTGTTTTTTACAATGGCCTAAGGGTCCATTTTATACTAGAGAATGGACCATTCTAGAAGGAAAATATAAAGACACAAACTACCAATTAATTCGACTAAGGTGGGAACGGGGAAGGGGAAAGGTCCTCGGCCGAGGGGAGTGAATCCCAAACTCCAATGTGTTCTAGAACCTCCATTTATAGCTTTCACATGTGATCTAGTCAGCTCTTTAAATGATATTCTTGGAGAGTGGTGATAGACATCTCCCTTGATATGTATTCTTGACTGACCGGTTGGAGTAATCCGAGCAACTCCTTGGCTTCCCCGACTTCATCTTGATATCGTTAAATTTAGAAAGTCCATACACGATTTATCCTCTTGAGGTGCACACCTTCTAGATGGTGCATTTAACCCTTGTTGCTATGTGCATTCTCGGACGTGTCACTCTTGAATAAAGCTTACTTCGGCCTAGTCATCTTTCCCCCTCACATAGTGTCTTAAATGTGTCCTAGGTGAAGATAAGGGTTCTTAATATGTCCTAAGTAACTACTAGTTCATCTAAGAATTTAAAGACAATAATTTTAAAGCAAGGCCTCGGCCAATACCAAAACTTAAGGCTGAAAAAAATACAACTCTCTCTAAGACAATCAAGTGTTGTATCCTTAGCCATTCCACACTCCATACATTTCCAAGCTTTTGGCCGTGTGTTTATGGTTCACCATTGGCATTCTTGGAGCTCTACTTCTTATCTTGAATTGAGGAATTATGTGCGTGGTTTGATTTACATCATTCTCCCTTTCTTTGGATGAATTTGTCCTCAAATTTGTGGGGATTAAATGCAAGGACTCCTCACTATCAAACCACTTTATATCAATGCTTTCATGTGGACTCGGTTTATTGCACGAGTCTTCTTGAAATTCGGTCAACCATTTGAAGGGATTATTCTTCAAATATGTTTCCTATCGGATCAATGAATTATAGGTCCATGGTTTGTGATGTTCGTCCTCCAATTTGCGTCATAGGCTTCTATGTCTTGCGGTTCTTGGTGTAGACATGCGTGTGTCTGAGATTTTAATTCTTCAATATCTAGAGATGTTGTAAGTTCCCTTTTTCAACTTAAAAACCGTGATCAGAATAAATCAATAATCCGCTACGCATTCTCAACCCGTGGAAGCTCCATCCGCGATGCACACTCAACGCACGATGCCTTCCAGTTAAGATTTTATTCCAAGTGTTGCGCGCATCCTCTCGTCATCTCGTTAATATGAAAATATCTCCCAAAATTAACCAAAATTACTCGGTTTTCCTTCCTTTGTTCTCATTGTACCTACACACACAAAATATACCAACATAAACCCAAATACAATGATTTCATAATAACTAAGGTGATTAAAATGCTAAGAACAAGGGGTAAAGTGACGCAAAACATGGATATTTGTGCCAAATATCACCACCCCCACTTAGAGTTTTATCTCCCTCGAGAAAACACTTACCACTATCAACCTATCAACTACTTACAACCACGTCATTCAAATAGGTCTACTTAGACCTTGGTTAAGAAAAATCATTTTACAAGCAAACATTGAGCTGATTTTCACAAAAGTCATGCTAATTTCAGAAGTATATGATGTATATAAGGAGGGGATTGTATGGTTAGGTGGGTCGGAGTTGGATTGCGACTGGGTGGATATGAAAATGGGGATCAAATAGAGGTTGGTGAGTTTCCGGGTAATATGTGTTTGGTGGGGGGTGTGCGGGTGAATTTGGAGTGTGTTGGGCTAAGGCGTTTGGAGGGGATGAACTAGACACATTTTAGGTTATGTTGGTGGTTGGGTGGTGGTAAGGTGATGGAAACTGGTCGGGACAGTAAGGTTGGCGAAATAGGGGTGCGATCGGAACGGTGGGGAATTGGTTGGGTGTTTCGGGCGTTTGTGGGAAGAGTCGGTTGACGACTTTTTGGGGTATGAGTTGGGGAAGTGTTGGAGAGTATTGGGGTGCAAGGAATTAGGAAGTTTGGACAAGTATGGGGTACGAAATTGATAAACAAATTCATGTGCGGGTAAGTTAATGTAGGCCGAGAAGTCCTTCAATGTGTTTGTAACAAGTAACCGGATAGAACCTTGGTTTGGGTACTGTTAGATCACAAAAGTTCTAACTAAACTTACACCGAGGGTTTGGACCACAAAAGGACCAAGGGGTGGCCCACAAAAGGACCGGGGTTTGGACCACAAAATGACCAAGGGTTGGACCACAAAAGGTCCGACTAAGATAACAACACAAAAGTTGAAAACTTAGCATGTTGGTGGTTTGGTGGTGGTAAGGTGGCGGAAATTAGTCGGGACAGTAAGGTTGGTGGAATAGGGGAGCGATCGGAACGGTGGGGAATTGGTTGGGTGTTTCGGGTGTTTGTGGGAAGAGTCGGTTGACGACCTTTTGGGGTGTGAGTTGGGGAAGTGTTGGAGTGTATTGGGGTGCAAGGAATTAGGAAGTTTGGACAAGGATGGGGCACGAAATTGAAAAACAAATTCGTGTGCGGGTAAAGTAATATAGGCCGAGAAGACCTTCAATGTGTTTGTAACAAGTAACTAGATAGAACCTTGGCTTGGGTATAGTTAGATCACAAAAGCTCTAACTATAATTACATCGAGGGTTTGGACCATAAAAGAACCAAGGGGTGGCCTATAAAAGGACCGAGGTTTGGACCATAAAAGGAATAAGGGTTGGACCAGAAATGGTCCAACTAAGATAACAACACAAAAGTTGAAAACATAGCAAGTTTGAGTAAACTCAAATATATTTCCTAAAACATCAATATCCCCTTACATCAATTACATCTCCTATTTATTGTAGTTTTGGACCTTCTAGAAGAGGAAACAATAATGACACAAATATGGCACTCGGCCGAATGGGAAAGGGGAAGGTGTTCGACCGGTTCGGGAGAAGGGAAAAAAACAAACTCTTTATGTTCTCTAGGCCACCCTTTTGTGTCATCCATGTATCTCGGCTGAATGGGGGAGATGCTCGACCAACCCTTCATGTTCTCTAGGCCACCCTTTTGTGTCATCCATATATCTCGTCCAAATGGGGGAGATGCTCGACCAACCCTTCATGTTCTCTAGGCCAACCTTTTGTGTCATCCATGTAGATAAGTGCATGAACTAGCTAGTTCATGAATTACCTCCTTGGGAGACGTTGGAAGCTTCTATTTCTAGATGGTTCTCGGCTTAGTCATCCTATTTTATTACAAGGCCTAGTAATTAAGCTAAAAGGGAAATTAGTAATTAAGCTAGAAATTAAAAGCAAGCAAAAAAAAGGTCTTGGCCAAGACCTATATAAAAGACAAAATTTAAATGGCACGTCTTGGATCTTCAAGTCCTTTATTCAACTCCACTCCACACTCTATTCCACATTAAGCATATCACCATAGGGTGATCGGTAATCTTCGACACTCCTATTAAATCACCTCGTGACTCATGTTGGATACTTAAGCTCACGACCTTCTTTACATCATACTCCCCATCTTTAACAGAATTAAGCCCTCAAATTCTCATCATCTATGTATGGCCAAACCAAATGATCTGAATACAAGACAAAGGGTTTTTACTTTAAATAATGTCTCCATTGGACCAGTGATCTCACAATACAAAATTCTTTGTCATAAGTAGAATGATTAAGCCGTGCACTACCCAATTTTCCACTACAGAAAATAATGGATCTTTTGTCTTGAATCAAGATGGCGCCAACACAAATTCCACTAGCATCACACACAATTTCAAATAGCTTCTCAAAGCCTAGAGTCGGTGCTTCACATATCCTTCCCTTCAAGGTTTCCAAAGTTCTTTGTGCTCTTTGGGACCATTTCAACTCGTCTTTTTCATTAGTTCAGTGATAGGGGAATCAATGGTCAAAATTCTCGAATGAAATGATGAGCCAAACTATGGAAACTTCTTACCTCACGTGCATTCGTAGGCTCGGGCCAACTCCGGATAGTTTACATCTTGGATGGATCCACATGAATCCCCTCAGATGATACTATGTACCCCATGAATTGTCGTAACACCTCGTGTATGAGCCTCATGAAAGAGATGGGAGCATTCCACAATCCAAATGGAATCACAAACCATTCGTACAAGCCATACTTGATTTCAGAAGACATATTCCATTCACCTTTCTCTCGTATCCTCATTTGATGGTAGCCACTCCTCAAATCTATCTTGGAGAACAACTTAGTCCCACTCAATTCATCCCAAAGATCATCTAATTTTTGCATAGGAAAACCTGTACTTCACGGTGATGTTTTTGACCGCTCGGCTATCAATACTCATGCGCCAAGTTCCATATTTCATTGGTACCAACAAGTCGGGTACCACACATGGACTAATGTTCTCTCGGCCAAGGCCTTTTGTCTAGTAATTCCTGCAACTCCTTAGCCTCTTCCGGATGGTATCTATAGGCTCTAATTGGTGGTAATCCTGGTGCATAATAATCCGGAATCACATCTTCAGATATCTTCAAGAGTTCCTCCGAGTCGACATCTTCAACAATATATCCCATAAGACTCTTCTTCTCCTCGCGTATCAATGCACCTATAGAACTCCCCTTCTTTAGTTATTCTTCTACCTCCGATGCATTAAGCAAGAGGGCCTCAGACTTTTCCTTACATTTCTTGGCATTTTGGATCTTCATTTTCTTCACCTCACTAGGTGACAATGGTATCAACCGGATTTTCTTATCATCCTTTTGAAAAGAATAGATATTCTTTTCTCCATCATGTTTCATTTCCTATCAAACTGCCATGGCCGACTTAGTAAAATATGACAAGCATCCATAGGTAGGATGTCACACCATATCTCATTTTCATACTTACCAACCTGAAAACTAACAAAAGCTTGATTCATTACCTTTAGCCCTTTGTCTTTGTTCAACCATTGGAGAGCATATGGCTTAGAACGGCTGTGAGTAGGTAGTTTCAATTTTCCACCATTTTCACAGAGGCCATATTGGCACAACTTCCTCTATCAATGATCATATGACATACCTTGTCATTTACCTTGCGTCGAGTGTAAAATAGTTGCTCTCTTTGTGTCTCCTCCTATATTTCAAGTTGAACAGTCAACACACATTGGAGTACTAAACTTTCACCCTTCTCTGCAAGATTAACCTCCTCCCCAAGGACCTTCTAGACTTTGGGTTCTTCAATAACAAAGAAATCCCCACACTCTTGATATTCTTCAATAGTCATTACCCGAGGGTTTGGACATTTATTTGCAAAGTGTCCTAATCCTTGGCATTTAAAACACCTTTTTCTACTTCTATCTACCCCTTTATAACCTCTACTTTATTTCCTTTATCTTTCTCTACACTTTCTTGGTATACAATGGGTTAGTAAAAGAGGTACTGCCCTTTTCTTTAACATTAATGGGCTTTATATAGGATTTTAGGGTACCTTTGTTTTGTTATTTTACAAACTTGAGTTCTAAGTGACATACGCCTTCAAATGTGTTGTATGTTAAAACTTCGACCTTCTCTTGAATCTCCACATTCAAGCCTCTAATGAATCGTGCAATCTTTTCAGTCTCATCTTCTTCTAAGTCACAAAGCGTGGTGACTTTCTCGAACTCTCGAACGTATTCCTCAACTTTAAGAACTCCTTGATGAAGTATGGTGAGCTTGAAGTATAGGTCTTGTTCATACTCCCTTGGCAAGAACTTCTTCTTCAAATGTTTCTTTAGTTTGTCCCAAGATTCAATCTTGATTTTCCCATTCCTCCTCCGGCTTGTTTTAAAGTTTTCATACCAAACAAAAGCGAATTCCTTCAACTTCAAGGTAGCAACCTTAAAACACTTGTGGTCATCATATTTCTTGTTTTCGAAAAGCCTCTCAATGGCCCTTAACCATTCAAGAAACTCTTTCGGGTCAATATTTCCTTCAAAGGTTGGAAGATCAAACCGTAGACTTCAGTCATCTTCCCTTTCATGCCTCTTGTTGTTTTGTGCAAGCTCCTCCCTGGAATAAGCATCATTAATCACAACACACTCCGCAAACTCTCCTCTCAAGATTTGCATTAGTTCCACAAAAAGGTCACTTATGATCCTCCGAAGTTCATCATTTGTGGTCGCCATAGCGTCAAGGCGTGGGATGGGAAAGACTTGATCATCTACCGAACTGATGTATATAAGTAGGGGATTGTATGGTTAGGTGGGTCAGAGTTGGATTAGGACCGGGTGGATACGAAAATGGGGATCAAATGGAGGTTGGCGGGTTTCTGGGCAGTGTGTGGTTGGTGGGGTGTGTGCGGGTGAATTTGGAAGGTGTTGGGCAAAGGCATTTGGAGGGGATGAACTAGACTCATTGTAGTTTATATTGGTGGTTGGGTGGTGGTAAAGTGGAGGAAACTGGTCGGGACAGTAAGGTTGGCGGAATATGGGTGCGATCGGAATGATGGGGAATTAGTTAGGGGTTTCGGGTGTTTATAGGAGGAGTCGGTTGACGACCTTTTGGGGTGTGAATTGGGGAAGTGTTGGAGTGTATTAGGGTTCAAGGAATTAGGCAGTTTGGACAAGAATGGGGCACAAAACTGATAAACAAATTCGTACGCGGGTAAGGTAATGTAGGCCGAGAAAACCTTCAATGTGATTGTAACAAGTAACTAGATAGAAATTTGGCTTGGGTATAGTTAGATCATAAAAGTTATAACTAGACTTACACTGAGGGTTTGGACCACAAAAAGACCAAGGGATGGCCTACAAAAGGACCGGTGTTTGGACCATAAATGGACCAAGGGTTGGACCACAAAAGGTCCGATTAAGATAACAACCCAAAAGTTTAAAACTTAGCAAGTTTGAGTAAACTCAAATATATTTCATAAAACTTCAATGTCCCCTTACATCAATTAAATCTCCTATTTATACTAATTCTAGACCTTCTAGAAGAGGAAACAAGAATGACACAAACATGGCACTCGGCCGAATTGGAAAGGGGAAGGCGTTCGACCAGTTTGGGAGAAGGGAAAAGGCTGAACTCTTTTGTTCTCTAGGCCACCATTTTGTGTCATCCATGTATCTCGGCCGAATGAGGGAGATGCTCGACCAACCCTTCTTGTTCTCTAGGCCACTCTTTTGTGCCATCCATGTATCTTGGCCAAATGGGGGAGATGTTCGACCAACCATTCATGTTCTCTAGGCCAACATTTTGTGTCATCCATGTAGATAAGTGCATGAACTAGCTAGTTTATGAATTACCTCCTTGGGAGACGTTGGAAGCTTCTATTTCTAGATGGTTCTCGGCTTAGTCATCCTATTTTATTACAAGACCTAGTAATTAAGCTAAAAGGGAAACTTGTAATTAAGCTAGAAATGAAAAGAAAGCTAAAAGATGGTCTCGACCAAGACCTACATAAAAGCCAAAAATTAAATGGCACTTCTTAGATCTTTATGTCTTTTCTTCAACTCAACTCCACACTCCACTCCACATTAAGCGTATTACCATAGGATGATCGGCAATCTTCGGCACTCCTATTAAATCACCTCGTGGCTCATGTTTGATACTTAAGATCACGACCTTCTTTACATCTGTATATAACTCAATGACACCACTCAAAGAAAAGTAATTATGCTACCTAGGGGTGGCCAGTGGGCTGGGTCGGGGTGGGATAAGAAGGTATTTGGGGGGACGAGGTGGGGGGTTGGGACCATGTCTTGGCGAGCTGGGATAGGCGGGACGGGAAGAGGTGTCGTCCCGTGCCACATCCCATCGGAAGATAGGACGAGATTTGGGGGGACGGGACGGGACGGGTTGGGTAGGGGATTTTAATTTTTTTTAGACACTTAATTTTAAAAAATATATATTTAAATACTTAAACAATTGAACAAGATAGTGAATAAAAATATTCAAGTCTGTTTGTGTGCCTCTTATATTATTTAATAGATATATAATTTATTTGTAATACAATTTCAAAATTGCAACTTTGTTTCGTAGTTCAAAAGTTGTAAATCACATAGTAAAATTTCCATTAAAAAAATTACATAGTCAACCATACTCTTTCTAATTTACTCACAATCTCTTGAGGATCTTCTGTTGGAATTGGAAGTTGTTGGTCAAATTATTCGACGTCTCTTCCTTTTCCCCCGGATAAGATTTCGTTGTAGTTGTAGTCGTCTTCTTCGTTGATCTCTGGTTGACCGCACCTTCTACGCTCCGCTCTAATCCAATCTATGAATAAAACTACAATCTCCAAGTTGTCTCCCGCCAATGAGTGTCTGTGTTCTCTCCTATTTGAAACCTTCCAGCAGAAAAAGCGCTTTCAGAAGCTGTTGATGACGGTTGAATATTCAACACATCTCGGACCATTTTTGATAGTGCTGGAAATGTCTTCTCATTCTCCCTCTAGTATTTTAGCAATTCTTCACATCCATCTTCATTGACAATTGATTCGTACGGTACCACCCTGCAAAACATAAATATCAAACTTGCTAATTTGTGAAGAATTTGAACCACTATATATTCTATTTCTAAGGCCTTGAATACTAGAAGCAGAAACGACATGTCTTTTATTAGGTTGCAGTGAAGTAGAAGAAGATGGTACATAAGCGGGTTGATTATTAGCACTTTGCTATTGGTAATATATATATATATATATATATATATATTTGCATTCAGTGTGTATGCTAGACATAACTTCTTTTTTAATTGGTTCGTTAGTTGGTTCTTCAGTTGGGTCTGTTGGAAGTATTTCTAAGCTTTCATAAATCGTTACAACCGTCTACTTTAATAGTAGGATTTAATACAACACCAATAAAATAAATAGTGGGAATAGGAAAAAAGTATTTTTTTAATTTTATAAACATTTTTTAATAATTGTCTTGTAAGTTTATTTTTGCATATATTCATTAAGTAACAAAAATATTAGAGCTCTATAAAATAACATAGATGAAATAGTAGGATAATAAATCTCAGAAAAGTCCTTAGTAGCTAGAAAGAATTTCTCTAAAAATGTGATAAGTTCCAAAATTTTATCCCAATCATCATCTACAAGCATATCTGTTGGATTTTGATTATGGGCATTAACTAATAATGTTATAGGTCTTCTATACTCGTGAGCAACAAGTAGTTGCTCATTCAAAAAAATTCACCTAGTCCAAACTTCTTCTGTAATTTTTCTATAAGTGAAATCCACAATCATGACAAGTTTTTTATACTTTTTGCGTCTTTGTATTTTATTACCTTTAAAAATAAAGTTTATAGCAAATTGTACTTTATCAAGGATATTTTTAAAAAGTTTTAGGCCATCCTTTACAACTAAGTTATAAATATGACATGCACATCTAACATGAAAAATATCGGAAAAAATGATGGAGTAAATTGAGTTTTTAAAATATTTACAGCATAATCATTAGTAATATAATAGTCATAATTTTATTAGTAATTCCATAATATTCACAAATTTCATGAATATTTCTTAAAATAAAAGCTCTAGTGTGCCTTTCATCAATATATCTATATTCTAATATACGTTTTTTCGTAGACCAATTCTGATCTATCCAATGACATGTGACAATTAAATAATCATTACCATTAGTAATACGGCCTATATCAGAAGTGACAACCACTTTGCCATTAAAGTGATATAATGCATAACGTAAATACTGTTGATATTCATGGGCAAATTTAAAAACATCTCTTCTAACAGTTGATCTAGGAAAACTGTTAAAAGTAGGATTATATGTTTCTCAAATGTAATGAATAAAACCCTCCACAACAACTAAATTTGCTAAATTTTCCTTATCTCTGTGTTTATAATATTTAGGACCTATAATTTCCCCTGTCATCGGGTTGATTCGACCCTGTACTTCGTCGGGGACACTATGTGAACCTTGTCCCGACTCAGAAGGCATTTGCACACCCAATTTTTTAGTCAGGTTTGGTTATACATTGCTTTGAGAGAGTTTTCTACATGTGTCATTAAACCTCCCGTCCCACCTTGACCTTTTCCAGTTTTAAATTTATAAACTTCGTGAATAATTTTACATATAGCTAGTTGATTATCAATGTCCCTATCAAAAAATCTCATGCAACTGATTTTAATTTTCGTTATTTTTGGCCTCGATTCATACTATGGGGAATAAGAGGCATTCTAATTTTAGTTTTAGGTTGAGACTCAGTCTGAGCCTGAGGTGGAGGAGCACTAGTGAGTGTATTATATTATATTCTAATTCATTTTTTAAATTAAAGTCTGGTTCGGATGTAGATAAACCTCATGATCTAATGGTTTATTAATATTAACATTAATAAACTCAGTTTCATCTATATGGGTGAAATCATCGTAATTAAGATTACTAGAAGATACACCCTTACCCACTGTTACCCCTAATACCTCTACCAGAAAAAGTCCAATTCGTTCCATTATAATTATACAAATAAATAATTAATGATAATGAAATTAAGTACGATAATTAAAATTAAGTCACAATAATAATTTAAAGAAGGAACGAAGGTACCAAGCATCAACGTGTAATCGATGTTAAAAATTGCAACTTTATTCGTTGATCCTCAAGCTAGTTGCCAACTTTACTCCTAATTTCTGAACTTTGATAGAAAATAGCAAATAAAATATAATATTTAGTAGGCAATGTAGACTTATAGAGAGAGAGATAGATAGATGGTAGGAAGATTTGTGAGAATGAAGAGGAAAATGAGGTATTTATAGTTGAGAAATAGGGTTAAAGTGTAAATATACTAACTTAGGGGTTAAAAAATAAATATTAAGGGGATAAGGGGGGTTTATGAGGTGGGGGCCAAAATGACTGTTATAGCCGTTGCAAACGGCTAAAATTGAAATTGAACCATTATGCAACAACTATTTTTGCAAAGGGGAAGGGGACGGGCCGGGACGGGATGGGCGGGATCGGGATCGGGATGGGCGGGATGAGCCCTAGTCACATCACGAGATCAATCCCCTATACCGATGATAGACATCCCATTTTTTTAGGGGGGGCGGGGCGGGGTGGGTAGCGGGACGGGCCGGGTCATGATCGGGCCAACCCGACCCACTGGACACCCTTAATGCTACCTAACCAAGAATCCAACACTTCACTAATTTTTTATCAACTATGTGCCCTCACGGAAAGAGAGTTGTCCATCTGTCACACAAATCAATCAAATTTTACTTCAATGGACATGAAATCAACAAATACACTCACTCTCCCAAAGAAAATCACACACTAAATACAATGAACCATAGGCTTGCCCGTAGTGTAACCGCTTCACTAATATAAGTGTATTGAACCTAGGATCAAGTAGGACTTAATGGGTTGTAATTTAGGCTAAAGGACGGGTAGGGAATATTTTGGCTAAAATAGTGACTAACCTCCCTAAGCACTTTAATACTTACAACACTTAGCACTTTTTTCAATTTTCTTCATCAACCAATTCCAACACCAACCAACACCCATTTTACTCCAAAATCATCTAATTATTTATTTAAACACCACTTTTGCCATTACAAGTTAGAAGGAAACCTTTTATTCTATATTTTTTTCTTCTTTTGTTTTTTTCTATTCCATTGAATTTCCAACTACCAAGCAACAATGACACCGTAAGATGTCTCGCCCGAATGAATTAGTTAGTACTAGAAATGTTAGAAAAAGTGAACGAAAGGAGTAATAAGAAGTGAAAAGGCCAGAGACACTTCCCAACCAGAAAGCAAAGTTCATAAGATTTTACATTTTTTAAAACTTAAAAAAATAAAATACAACCCCTTCTTTCTTACCGAGAATTTCTGAAAAATACTAATTTATTTTTACGACGGGTTCTGTATTTATATATTTTGTATATAATTGTATATAAGTATATTCGAACTCTGCCTATAACTCACTAGAGGCTCGGAAAACAAAGAGAAGATGTGTACGAACGAGATATCCAGCAACAAGAAGAAGGAAAAGGATTGAATAGAAGAACTCCCGAGCATTTGGCGATCTCAGATGTGTCAGATTCGTTCTGCCTTATAGCCTTGCTTCCCATTATAATTGCCATTGTAGAACGTGTGTGGCCCAGCCATTACAGAAAGTTCTAAAGGAAGAAGTCGAAAAGGAAAAGAAAGTCACATTTCCTGCCAACCTCCTGGCTTTATTCTTATACTGATCGAGCTGCAGTATTTTCTATTCTAATAGATTCCACTTCGCTTGCTTCCACGACTTCCTCTTTGCTTAAAAAAAGGGGTAAAGTCAAGTAAGTAAGCAGTGATCTGAACCAAGCACAAGCTTCGAAATAGAAAGAAAGAACATTTCTTTAGGTGCACCCATAGACTTTACTAGATTTGACCAACAAACACCCCCTTTTTAATTTTGAATCTCAATTCCTATTTTATCATTAAAGTGCTTAAGGAGTATTTTGGATAAAATTTAGGCTAATTAGAACGAAAGGGATGGGTTTATGGACTATCAAAGAAAAGCGCTAAAGGCTCAACGGGGCTGACTAAGGATACATATACATATTGGTGGGTCAAGTCGGAATTTTAGGCTAACAAAGAAATGCCTCTATCACTTCCTAAGTCACAACACACTTCATTTTGTTTTACGAACACACATACAAGTTCTAGACATCAATACAAAACATTGATTATATAGAAAACATTCTCACATGGGCATGGTACATAATCAACACAAGAAGGATCCATATTGTCGCTCGAACTAAGCAACACATACCAATAATGCTAAGCAGGTCATACATGAGTCAATAAACATACAAGTAAAGTGTTTCAAGAAAGGTTATTTGTTTTCAAGGTATGTTTTTATTTTAAAACGAGGAATTGCTCACATTGTCAATATTTTACCTAACCCGAGCACCTAGCGTTCAAATGGTCTAATAGGTTGGACTAATTTTTCCTCAAGACGGTCGTCATCCATCCATTGTCGAGAAATGCCTCTTGTGATGAAAAAAAAAGAAAAGAGAAAAAATCCTAACGAATACTTCATGCCACTACCCAAAGATCCTACAAACTAGAAAAAAATATATTTTTGTTTTTTTTGTGAATTTTCAGTTTTTATGACTAACTATGCAACCAAAAAAATAAAGACTAATCCTATCAAATGAAAAAAATCCTAAGGCATAAGTATCCTCTAACTCGAGACATACCTCTCACTCTACACTTAATTTATGTAATGTCCCAATGCATATAAAAATAGAAAAATAAAGGTATAGTGAGAGATACTCCCTGAGGCCCACTAGGGCCTAGTCATCCTCCTTTTCGGCATCCGCATCCGCATCTACCAAGACCTCATCTTCATCCCTAAGGGCTTGGGACTCTATTTCTTCTCCTGCAAGCATATCAGCCTCTATGAGATCAATTGAGTTCACATCCTCATCATCAGGCATTTTGCTCTCATCCCCTAGAATCAATAAACTATACTACAAACTTTATAGGAAAAAGTGATTTAAAAAATATAGAAATACTCCTGAAACTAGGAAGAGATTTAAAAAAAAATAAAATTTAGCAAAAGAAAGTTTATAAAACCCTTAGAGGAAAAACCCAAAGAATGTAAGTGTTGGAATTGTAATGAAAAAGGACACTATGCTAATAAATATCCAAAACTAAAGAAAAAAGGTGTAAAATATATTAATACAACACAATTTATTATGAATCTACAACAAATAAAAGAAGATAATAATAAATGATATGAATATGAAGACTTTTATGTCAGCAAGACTGATGAAGAAAGCGAAACAGAACCAGAAAATACTAACTTTATTAACCAATACTCAGATAGTGAAAATAGTTCAGAATAAAATGGGATTACAAGAAGAAAAAAGAAGAATGTTAGAAGAAAGAGATTACTGGATACAATGTGAAAGAGAATATGCCTATAAAATTAGTACAATTACTAATGGAACAGAATATAAATATTATCATGATAGATATAAAAAGGTTGCGAAAAACCTTAATAGAATAAGGAAAAATTTGAATGAAATAACAGTAAAAGAGTTAACAGAAATAGATAGTATAACAAAAGAAGTAGAAATACAACAACCTAATTAATTGGTAGCAATTTATATAGAAGCTCATATAGAATATAACCCTAATAAAATGATAAAATAAAAAATCTTTATAAATAGTGGAGCAGACTTATGTCTAGCGAGAAAATGAGTATTAAAGGTACATAGATGAAAAAAATTAAAAACCCATAGAATAAGAGTATCAGGATTTAATGAAAAAATGAAAAGTTAGATATAATAGCAGAAAATATTAAATCAGTTATTATTAGGTCAAAATTTTAATAATAATCGTTTCCATACTACATGCTTGTTATTTGGAAGCATGTAGTATGGAAGCAGTTATTAACAAGTAGTATGTTGTATGGAAACGGTTATTATTAGGTCAAAATTCATTTTTAATTTTTTGAATCTATAACCATTAACCAATATCAACATTATAATTATAGAGATATTTACTTATCAAGGCTATAATTAAAAGCACATAGTCTAGAAACATACCTCTTAGTAGAATCTTAGATCACCGGAGATCTCAACCTACCCTGGCACAGCTTCCCTTCAATCTCTTCTCAATAATAACAGGATAATTAGCCTAGGTGTTGAAAGTTTCTCAACATAATCTTTCTAAAATTCCTTTTAAGATGCAGGTTTCTGGACTAATATGATTCTAAGTATAGACTTTCAATGTAACCTCTTTGGTATTATAATATTGTTATTGGTAAAGATTATAGATTGAGAGGGTTTTTAGCTGGACATTACAATTTTTTCAAAGAAAGATTTTTATTGCAGATTTTGAATGTCTTACAATGTTTACAAGAGGCTCTTTATATAGATAACCTCACCTGATTACATTATTGCTATACTACAAAAGTCTAAAAGTAAATAGTAGCATATCTTCCATGATTGCAGATTTTTCTTCAAAAGTTTTTTGTTTTCTTGCAGGTTTGTCAAAAGTTGTCAGTTGTCATCCTTATCTTTGATTCATCGTGGGTTCGACGACTTTTATAATAGTTGACGCTAGCTGCTACCTTCCACAAGTGTTTTGCAAGCTGTCTTCCATTGGTTTGTTTTTATCTCTCTTGGATGTTTTTGTATTGAGTAGTATGTCTTGTAGTATAGATTGTAATATATGGGCTTATTGTAGTTAGACTACATTGGGTCTTATCAAAGTATTACATTGTGACTTTACTGTAGTTAAACTACATTGGTCCGTATCATGATTTAGGCAAAAGGATTAGAAGATCCTTCTTTTTATGGTATTATTAGTAGTATTAACATGTTTAGTACTTATTACATGCCTTTTCTTCTGGCCACTCAGAAGTTGGTATTGCTCCATGGTCTCCTTTGCATGTTTATGTTTCAGGTTTATTATACGATCATGCAAGTTCGTGAGTCCAACAATGTCTTGTGTCACGATGTCATTATTGTAGTATAGGGTCACACGTTCTTTCACTTCTCCTCCTTTTGTCATTCCTGTCGCGCCCGATTTTGACCTGCGGGCTTCGCGACACGATGGCGTCGATTCCCTCCGGATGGATTAAAAAATGCTTGCTTGAGGAGTCGCCACCTAATTATTCTAAGGTGAATTAGGGCACCTGAATGCTGCAAAATAACTCTGATTTTATGGTCTACGAAACTAATGAGATTCTAGGTAAGAGTTCTTTATTATCCTAAAGGGAAGGGGTTAGGCATCCTTTAAGATCCGCTAACTTGCGGTTATCCGATCAAATTCAGGTTAATTGTTATTCTAAGAAAAATACATGTTTCTACAAATATAAAAATAATGTTACAAGATGTTAATAAAATGATGCATTTTGTACAAATATGCATTTGTATGGCATTAATATACATGTAAAGCTGAAAAAAGTATAAATATGCATTTGTATGAAAATTGATAAAATATATGCAATGTAAATTGTATGGGTGACGAGCCTAAAAATAGATAACCTAGCGATGGGTTTCCAATTTTAGACTACCCTATCAATTAATTCTATCTACTCTAAATATTTCAATAATTTCAGGAGTACAATAATATTACAATACAGAATGAAAATAAAGCTGAATTAAAGAAAGTAAAAGACAACAACAAAAATAAGAAATCTCCGAGGGGTATTTGCCTTCTTTGACTTTATCTTTGCAAGCTGTCAAGAATAAACGGTTAGAAACAATTGAATATACATAACTTCGAATTCGTATCCAAAACAATAAATGTTTTGATTACGGAGGGCTCAGACTCAAATTTTGAAAAGATCATTCCAATCACGTCGTGGCTGCGAACGTATGACTCGTTGGTCATTTTAGTTGCCTTGCCTACCGAACATGTTGGTCTCTTGGGTGAAAAAGATTTAAGTTTCATCCTTGCCCAGAAGTTTTATTTTCCGTCTTTACAAATGTGGAGGCCTCAAAAATCGACGGATATTTTTTCATCGGCCATGTGTAGTATAATATTCAAATAAGTAAAATGGTGTCGAAAACAGTAAAACAGAAAAACAGAAAACGAGAAATGATATCCGAAGGGACGCGGCCTCAAATTCAATTTCATTGGCCTAAATGCAGTATTTATATAAATCAGTAAATCAGTAAGACAATCCGTGCACGGATGTTTAAATGCCAAAAAAGTGAACTGAAACAGAAATGAAAGAAGAAGAAAAAGCGCGGCCTCGAATTTAATTTCATCGGCCTAAAATGCAGTATTTAATTCAAAAAAAAACAGTAAACAGTAAAAACAGTACATATCCGTGGCACGGATGTTTAAAACAGTAAATTAAGAAACGAAACGAAAGAAAGAAAAAAAAAAGCGCGGCCTCGAATTTAATTTCATCGGCCTAAGTGTAGTATTTAATTCAAAACAGTAAAACAACAAAATATCCGTTGCACGGATGTTTAAATGCCAAAAAAAAAAAAAAAACAGCAGCAGTTCGCAAAAATGTCCGACCCGAATTCTGAAATTTGACCCGACCCGGATCCTGAACAGTGATCAGTCCCGGATTTCGGGTTGACCCGACCCGGATTCAAATATTTTTTTTATTTTTCAGATAATAAACAACAAGATATTAAAACAAAAAATCTGGAAATTCATTCGAACCGGGTCGAATCGACCCGGTTCGGAACAGTGACCCGACCCGAATCGGATACTCCAATCCGAATCAAATTCTTTCCAAATTTTCAGGTAACCAACAACACTATAAACACAACAAAAATCTGGAATTTAACCGAACCGGGTCGACCCGACACGGGTCAGCGAGCCGACCCGAATCGGATGTTTTTCAACCCGAATCGATTTTCTCCAAATTTCAGGTAACCAACAGCACACACATAAAACCTAAAAATCTGGAAATTCATTCAAACGGGGTCAACCCGACCCGGGTCAGTGACCCGACCCGAATCGGATGTTTTTCAATCCGAATAGATTTTCTCCAAATTTCAGGTAACCAACAGCACACATAAAACATAAAAATCTGGAAATTCATTCAAACGGGGTCGACCCGACCTGGGTCAGTGACCCGACCCGAATCGGATGTTCTTCAACCCGCATCGATTTTCTCCAAATTTCAGGTCACCAACAACACAATATAAACATACAAAAAATCTGGAAAATAACCGACCCGGGTCAGTGACCCGACCCGAATCGGTGACCCGACCCGATTTTCCTCCAAATTTCAGGTACACCACCAACAAAATAAAAACATAAACCTGGAGACTTTTTTCCGACAAGGGGTGACCCGACCCGGATTGTGATTCGACCGGAACAGTGAAAACACCACAGTGAACCAGTAGCTAAGGTCGACGGCGAGCAGAAAAGGGAGAACGGAGAGGCAGCAATAGGTCGTGTTCGAGTTCGCCGGAGCTGGCGGTGATTCGTCGAACTCCGGCGTGGAGCCGACGGTAGTGGGTGAGGTGACCGGCGTGTACGGGTCACGGGTATGGGGGTTGTCGACTGTGGGTATGGTAGTGGTGAGGGTGTCGTGACCGGCGACATGGGGTCGTGGTGGCCGGCGACGTGGGGTCGGGGCATGGGGTGTTGCGGCTGTGGGGGGTTTTAGGGTGAAGGAGAGAGTTTGGTTGAGAGAGAGAGAGAGTGAGATGAAAAAAAATGTTTTTAGGGTTATGAGTTGGGGGAATAAAAGGGAAAGGGAATTGGGTATTGGGCCGATCCGGGTGGGCTTTCCGTTGGGCCTGGGTATTTGTTTTTTGGGTTGGGGAAATAAAATGGGTGATGGGTTGGGCTTGGACGAAAATGGGTTTTAGTTTGGGTTGGGTAGGAATTGTTTTGGGGGAAATGAAAAGGGTTATGGGTTTAAAAAATATAAAAAGAGATTTTATTATATAAAAAGAAAGCTTTGCAAAATTTATAAATTGTAAAGATGACAATATGATAAAATATAATATTTGCGAAATGCTTGATGCTTAAATAAAAAATAAAAATGCAAGGCCGTTTTGCGAAAAATAAAATAACATATAATATTAGGATAAAAGTATGATTATGATATAAAAATGCAAATGACAATAAAAATGTAAATAATAATAATAATAAATACAATGATATATATACATATATATGCCTATATTTTAAAATTGTTTTAAAGTGTCAAAAATATTAAAAATTGCAAATAAAATCCAAAAGATGGGACAAAATTGGGTGTCAACAGATGCCCCTCTTTGGCCGGAGACGATGAAAGAGTTTTCGGACAAAGAAGTTGACTGAGTAGCCAATTTTGTCCGGATCATCAGGACTCGAGGGATGGTTATGGGTGAGTGGGAAGAAATAAAATCACGAAGGGAGAGAGAAGTTGCAAAAGATGGTATACATTCAAAAACAATGCCCAGTGTCGACTTATGATGACCGGTTGCGGATGTGATGAGATATCTTTTGGAGAAGGGCGGAACAACGTTCGAAGTACTTCCCAATGTAGATGATGATGTATCATGGGCGTGAAGAGGTGACGTTGTTGCTTAGACGTTATGCGGATATGGCGCCGTTGCGTGATAAAGGCGCGATTGAAATTAAAATACCCGCATTAGAAGGTGGGCGCCCGACGAAATTGAAATACCCGCATTAGGAGGTGGGTGCACGACGAGAAATTTAAATACCCGCATTAGGAGGTGGGCGCCCGATCGAAATTAAAATACCCGCATTAGGAGGTGGGCGCGCGATCGAAATTAAATACCCGCGTTGGAGGTGGGCGCCGACCGAAATTAAATACCCGCATTAGGAGGTGGGCGCCGATGAAATTAAATACCCGCATTAGGAGGTGGGCGCCGATGAAATTAAAATACCCGCATTAGGAGGTGGGCGCCCGCACAGGAGGTGGGCGCCGGCAAAATGCAAATACCCGCATTAGGAGGTGGGCGCCGATCGAAATTAAATACCCGCATTAGGAGGTGGGCGCGACGAGAAATTAAAATACCCGCATTAGGAGGTGGGCGCCCGACCGAAAATAAAATACCCGCATTAGGAGGTGGGCGCTCGATCGAAATTGAAATACCCGCATTAGAAGGTGGGCGCCGATCGAAAATGAAATACCCGCATTAGGAGGTGGGCGCGATCGAAAATGAAATACCCGCATTAGGAGGTGGGTGCACGACTTAAATTAAAATACCCGCATTAGGAGGTGGGTGCTCGATTGAAATTGAAATACCCGCATTAGAGGTGGGCGCGACGAAATTGAAATACCCGCGTTAGGAGGTGGGCGCCGATCGAAAATGAAATACCCGCATTAGGAGGGTGGGGCGCCCGACGAAATTAAAATACCGCATTAGGAGGTGGGCGCCGACGAAATTGAAATACCCGCATTAGAAGGTGGGCGCCGGTCGAAATAAAATACCCGCATTAGAAGGTGGGCGCCGACCGAAATAAAATACCCGCGTTAGGAGGTGGGCGCCGATCGAAATGCAAATACCCGCATTAGGAGGTGGGTGCCTGACTGAAATTGAAATACCCGCATTAGGAGGTGGGCGCCTGACTGAAATTAAATACCCGCATTAGGAGGTGGGCGCCTGACAGAAATTGAAATACCCGCATTAGGAGGTGGGCGCCTGACATAAATTGAAATACCCGCATTAGGAGGTGGGCGCGACCGAAAATGAAATACCCGCATTAGGAGGTGGGCGCCGACCGAAAATGAAATACCCGCATTGGGAGGTGGGCGCCGACAGAAATTGAAATACCCGCATTAGGAGGTGGGCGCGACCGAAAATGAAATACCGCATTAGGAGGTGGGCGCGACCGAAATTTAAATACCCGCATTAGGAGGTGGGCGCGACGAAATTGAAATACCGCATTAGGAGGTGGGCGCTTTGATCGAAATTTAAATACCCGCATTAGGAGGTGGGCGCGACAGAAATTGAAATACCCGCATTGGGAGGTGGGCGCCCGATCGAAAATGAAATACCCGCATTAGGAGGTGGGCGCCGACCGAAATTAAATACCCGCATTAGGAGGTGGGCGCGACGAAATTGAAATACCCGCATTAGGAGGTGGGCGCCGACCGAAAATAAATACCCGCATTAGGAGGTGGGCGCGACGAAATTGAAATACCCGCATTAGGAGGTGGGCGCGCCCGATCGAAAATGAAATACCCGCATTAGGAGGTGGGCGCGGGCCGACCGAAATTTAAATACCCGCATTAGGAGGTGGGCGCCGACGAAATTGAAATACCGCATTAGGAGGTGGGCGCCCGATCGAAATTTAAATACCCGCGTTAGGAGGTGGGCGCCGACGTAAATTGAAATACCGCATTAGGAGGTGGGCGCCGATCGAAAATGAAATACCCGCATTAGGAGGTGGGCGCGACCGAAATTAAATACCCGCATTAGGAGGTGGGCGCCGACGTAAATTGAAATACCCGCATTAGGAGGTGGGCGCCCCGAAAATAAATACCCGCGTTAGAAGGTGGGCGCCGACCGAAAATAAAATACCCGCATTAGGAGGTGGGTGCACATCGAAAATAAAATACCCGCATTAGGAGGTGGGCGCCTGACTGAAAATGAAATACCCGCATTAGAAGGTGGGCGCCTGACAGAAATTAAAATACCCGCATTAGGAGGTGGGCGCCTAACAGAAATATAAATACCCGCATTAGGAGGTGGGCGCCTGACTGAAATTAAAATACCCGCATTAGAAAGTGGGCGCCTGACTGGAATTAAAATACCCGCATTAGGAGGTGGGCGCCTGACTGAAATTAAAATACCCGCATTAGGAGGTGGGCGCCCTGTGAGTCGAAATATCGTCCTTGTACAGACATAGCAGCTGGGACCCTGTAAGTCAAGATGATGTTTTTTTTTTTTTTTTTTTTTTTTTTGTGGAGACGTCCAATAGGAACGTGATCCTTGTGGTGAGCGGGGATGCGGGAATTCTTTGCGAAATTAAGCCTCATGTCGCGACTTTCCGCCTTTGTCAACCTGAAGACCTGCACTGAAAGAAATTTGTGAGTTTGGGGGGGCAGGGGCGGTTGATTCGCATTGACTTTGTAGTTTTTGTCCTTGACGCTTGCAAGCTCAGACTGGTTTAGATTGAAGACTTAGTTGTCTGGCATTTTCCAGGTCTATTGGCATATGCTTGAAGTGAACCCTTTAAAAAATGCCCCGTTTTCGGTATATATGAAGATGATGAACTTGTTGGATAAAGCCGAGTTTGTGCGGGCCACTTGCTTGTCTGTTAAGGCAATCATGTAAGCACATTGCGTTGTCGCAAGATAATGGAAGAAAATTTCCAATGGTGTGACCGAAGCCGATATAGGCCGCCTACGTATTCCGACAAAGGAAATCGGGTCATAACGTAGTTCGCCGATAAAAAGGAATTATGAAGTTTTCCAAAATGGGACCGAAGCCGATGTGGTCGCCTACGTATCCGCCGAGGGAATCGGTCATAACGTAGTTCATGTGGCAAAAGAATTTTGTAAGGGTTTTCTAAAAATGAGACCGAAGCTGATGTGGCCGCCTATGTATCCCGCCGAGGGAATCAGGTCATAACGTAGTTCATGCAAGCAAAAAGGGATTGTAAGGATTTTATGAAAATGGGACCGAAGCCGATGTGGCCGCCTACGTATCCCTTGAGGGAATCGGTCATAACGTAGTTCATGCGGCAAAAGAGATTGTGAACTTTTCCAAAATGGGACTGAAGCCGATGTGGCCGCCTACGTATCCCGTCGGGGAATCAGGTCATAACGTAGTTCATGCAAGCAAAAGAGATTGTGAACTTTTCCAAAATGGGACCGAAGCCGATGTGGCTGCCTACGTATCCCGCCGGGGGAATCAGGTCATAACGTAGTTCATGACAAGCAAAAGAGGATTGTAAGGGTTTTCTAAAAGTGGGACCGAAGCCGATGTGGCCGCCTACGTATCCCGCCGAGGGAATCAGGTCATAACGTAGTTCATATAAGTAAAAAGAATTTTGTAAGGGTTTTCTAAAAATGAGACCGAAGCTGATGTGGCTGCCTACGTATCCCGCCGTGGGAATCAGGTCATAACGTAGTTCATGTGGCAAAAGAGATTTGTATTTGTATAATGTTTTTTTTTTTTTTTTTTTTTGTAAAAGAGTGACTAGAGTTTGAAAAATGATGTAATATATTTTGCAAGGTTTTTTTTTTTTTTTTTTTTTTTGAAAATATGAAAAAGCAGAATCATATTTTGACTTCGGTTGGTACCAACAATTAGTAATGTGCTTAGGGTTCAATTCTTGCTCTCTGTATAACCGAGGCCGACTTCGGGGGTAATTCCTACGGCTTCGGATGCTACCTCGGACATACACGAGGATCAACACTTGCTTCAAGCCAAGGTTTTGACATATGCAACCTCATGTTTCAAATGCCCTCTTTGAAAGAAAGTCCCTTTCTCAAATGTATTTCGGTATTTTGAACTTTGGGACGTCTAGAGAAGTACACTCACCCTCAGAAAGATGTTCAATGCATTCAATTGTGATACCATAGGCTTGGCCGTCATGTAAGTATCCACTAATGTGAGAACCCTTGGTATAGGATCATGTAGGGCTTGTTATGGGTTTGTAATGTAGGCTTGGGGAAAGGAAAGGATATCATTTGGGTAAGGAGTGACTAATCCTTCCTTGAGCGTTGGAATATGTCCGCGCTTTGTATTTGTGTGCCTTGATGCCGATTTGCTTCTTTTTGCCCCCTTTATTTTGTACCGACTTCTTTTGAATATTTCGTTTGGAGTTTTTTCCCCTTTTTCGGAGTTTTTTTTGATTTTTTTGATTTTGATATTGTCGGGGCTTTTTTTCTTCATTTTTTGTGAAGTCGTCCCTTTGTTTTGTTTCATTTCCTCTTTTGGGAACATTGCAACTTCAACTCGGATCATTTTCAGCAATTTGCACATTTCTGATGCGCTCAAGGAAGTCGGGCCAAGAGAGGGATAGTACGTGTACGCACTCAGAAAAGGTATAGGCATAATATGTGGTTGTTAAAAAAAATAGGCTTAAGGCTCAAAGAGGGAGTACTATGGATAATGTTATTTGGTAAGCTGGAAAGGCTCAAACGGATCAAAGAAAGCCTACGATCCTTTCCTATACCAAGTGTTACTCAGGATTTCGCCTCAACAAACATTCGAGCCAAGTTCTAGATCACAATGCAATGCAATTGAACTTATTCTAAAACTCACCACACAATGCATATAAAACGATGAGGTTGGCTTTGTAAATATCTTGGAAGCATGCAAAGCAAAAAATTTAAGTGTCAACACAGGCGTGAATAAGAGGTACCAGAAGAATCTATGGTTTACCACGAAGTCAGTCTTCTCCGCTTGTTATTTCCTATGCACACTCTTAACCGTGTTGGTATCAACCAAGTCAATCAATGATTCTTAAAATATATATATATATATTTTTTGTATTTTTGTTTTGTTTTTTTTTTGAATAAAGGGGTACCGAACCCCAAATAGGGCTGCCTACGTATCTCATCTTTGACGAGAATCAGGTGTGCGTAGTTCCTGCAGATAGGTTATAAAAAATGTATGATTGAAAAAGGATTTATCTGCAATAAAATAATAAGTAAAAACTGTATAAAACAAATGATTGTCCACTATGGGACGAATGCAAAGTAAAATGACTGTCCGTAATATAATGAATGCAATGAAAAATAATTGTCACAATAGGATGTTATATATATAAAAAAAGATTATCCATTAGGATATAATGAAAAAAAAAGATTGATAAACCAGAATAATTTTTTCATTTCATTTTTTTTTATTTGATTTGATTTGATTTTTTTTTTTTTAGGGGTGTCGCACCCGAGAAGGGTTACCTACGTATCACACTGTATGGTGAGAATCAGACACTCGTAGTTCGTAAGGATATGTTAAAAAATGTATGATTGAAAAATGATTTATCCACGATAGGATAGTAAGTAAAAACTGCATAAAACAAATGATTGTCCATTATGGGACGAATGCAATGGAAAAATAATTATCACAATAGGATGTAATGAAAAAAAATTATCCATCACGATATAATGAGAAAAAAAAAAAGATTGATAAACCATAATCATTTTTTTTCATTTTTTTTTTTTTTAGGGTTTTTTTTTTAGGGGTGTCGCACCCGAGAAGGGTTACCTACGTATCACACCGTATGGTGAGAATCAGACACTCGTAGTTCGTAAGGATATGTGAAAAATGGTATGATATAAAAAAAAAAATTATGTAACGAAAATTACGCCTCGTTGACTCTAGTGTTGGCTGACTTTTTCCAGTCAAAACATCTTCGGGTCATCTTTGTGAAAGCCTTTGGCTTTGTTCTTTCTGGAGTATATCCGGGAATAATGTTTTAGAACGACCGCCCCCAACTGTTCGCGAGGACGATCTCCCTGCAAAAATAAGAGCACCGGGTGAAAGGAGGAAAGTCACTAAAAGAATAATAAAATGTAGGAATGTGAAAGTATGGTCAAAAACTCCCCTGATTGCTGCACGAGGTCCGAGTCTTGATGTTCAAGAACGCTTTATCCTAAGGTAGTGCCACAATTTTTGTTCAAGAGTCGCAAGCGACATGGTATGATATGTACAAAATTGAAGCAGCTAATTATTGCATTAAATAATATGTACAGAGTTAAAAGAAGAAAAATAGCAAACAAATTGTGCGGGAATTAAATATGCGTCCTAACATGCATGGAGCCTCTCTTATGCCAGAGGTGAGCCTAAACGCCAAATATGAGAGATTATGACAGAATAATCCAAGCTGTCAAACTGCAATGCTTTTGTTGGAAATGAAGACAAAACGTATGTACATTTTCCAATATCGGCATGTCATGATTAGGCTTGGATTAGTCTATCATTATCAGGCTACAAATAATACGACCATGGTCGTTGGGGGAGCGAGACCCGTCGACAATTTTGGTGAATTTCTTAATTGTGGAGTCGATGCCAAGGATCGACCCACCTATGGTGTATGCATGCATGACTTAAAATAAAGGTGGTATAGCTCTATCCTAAATTTTCTAAGATTTGGCATACTAGACTCCAGGATCCCGAGCGGACTACTCGAGTGAGAAGGCTACGCGGCCACCGGATGGTCCCGGTCACTCCGCGCATACGCCAACTCTCCTAAAATTTGGTAATTTGAAAAAATTTGCGGGTGCGCAAAACACACCTCGCGTGTAATGTGTGATAGTGTCAATTTTCCGAGTGGAAGAAATATGAGCGGAATGCCAATTTAAGGAAAGCGAGTAAAAGAATATAGCAATTAAAGCGATTAAACATACAAAATTTCAAAAAGAAAACAATTAGAAGCAATAGAATAAATAAGAAGCAAAATAAAACGCAATAATAATTAACACGAACTTGCTATGGTTAAGAACACGATTCCCCAATGAGTCGCCATCTTTGTCGCGCCGATTTTGACTGCGGGCTTCGCGACACGATGGCGTCGATTCCCTCCGGATGGATTAAAAAATGCTTGCTTGAGGAGTCGCCACCTAATTATTCTAAGGTGAATTAGGGCACACGAATGCTTTGCAAAATAACTACGATTTTATGGTCTACGAAACTAATGAGATTCTAGGTAAGAGTTCTTTATTATCCTAAAGGGAAGGGGTTAGGCATCCTTTAAGATCCGCTAACTTGCGGTTATCCGATCAAATTCGAGTTAATTGTTATTCTAAGAAAAATACATGTTTCTACAAATATAAAAATAATGTTACAAGATGTTAATAAAATGATGCATTTTGTACAAATATGCATTTGTATGGCATTAATATACATGTAAAGCTGAAAAAAGTATAAATATGCATTTGTATGAAAATTGATAAAATATATGCAATGTAAATTGTATGGGTGACGAGCCTAAAAATAGATAACCTAGCGATGGGTTTCCAATTTTAGACTACCCTATCAATTAATTCTATCTACTCTAAATATTTCAATAATTTCGGGAGTACAATAATATTACAATACGAATGAAAATAAATTTGAATTAAAGAAAGTAAAAGACAACAACAAAAATAAGAAATCTCAGGGGTATTTGCCTTCTTTGACTTTATCTTTGCAAAGTCTGTCAAGAATAAACGGTTAGAAACAATTGAATATACATAACTTCGAATTCGTATCCAAAACAATAAATGTTTTGATTACGGAGGGCTCAGACTCAAATTTTGAAAAGATCATTCCAATCACGTCGTGGCTGCGAACGTATGACTCGTTGGTCATTTTAGTTGCCTTGCCTACCGAACATGTTGGTCTCTTGGGTGAAAAAGATTTAAGTTTCATCCTTGCCCGAAGTTTTATTTTCCGTCTTTACAAATGTGGAGGCCTCAAAAATCGACGGATATTTTTTCATCGGCCATGTGTAGTATAATATTCAAATAAGTAAAATGGTGTCGAAAACAGTAAAACAGAAAAACAGAAAACGAGAAATGATATCCGAAGGGACGCGGCCTCAAATTCAATTTCATTGGCCTAAATGCAGTATTTATATAAATCAGTAAATCAGTAAGACAATCCGTGCACGGATGTTTAAATGCCAAAAAAGTGAACTGAAACAGAAATGAAAGAAGAAGAAAAAGCGCGGCCTCGAATTTAATTTCATCGGCCTAAAATGCAGTATTTAATTCAAAAAAAAACAGTAAACAGTAAAAACAGTACATATCCGTGGCACGGATGTTTAAAACAGTAAATTAAGAAACGAAACGAAAGAAAGAAAAAAAAAAGTGCGGCCTCGAATTTAATTTCATCGGCCTAAGTGTAGTATTTAATTCAAAACAGTAAAACAACAAAATATCCGTTGCACGGATGTTTAAATGCCAAAAAAAAAAAAAACAGCAGCAGTTCGCAAAAATGTCCGACCCGAATTCTGAAATTTGACCCGACCCGGATCCTGAACAGTGATCAGTCCCGGATTTCGGGTTGACCCGACCCGGATTCAAATATTTTTTTTATTTTTCAGATAATAAACAACAAGATATTAAAACAAAAAATCTGGAAATTCATTCGAACCGGGTCGAATCGACCCGGTTCGGAACAGTGACCCGACCCGAATCGGATACTCCAATCCGAATCAAATTCTTTCCAAATTTTCAGGTAACCAACAACACTATAAACACAACAAAAATCTGGAATTTAACCGAACCGGGTCGACCCGACACGGGTCAGCGAGCCGACCCGAATCGGATGTTTTTCAACCCGAATCGATTTTCTCCAAATTTCAGGTAACCAACAGCACACACATAAAACCTAAAAATCTGGAAATTCATTCAAACGGGGTCAACCCGACCCGGGTCAGTGACCCGACCCGAATCGGATGTTTTTCAATCCGAATAGATTTTCTCCAAATTTCAGGTAACCAACAGCACACATAAAACATAAAAATCTGGAAATTCATTCAAACGGGGTCGACCCGACCTGGGTCAGTGACCCGACCCGAATCGGATGTTCTTCAACCCGCATCGATTTTCTCCAAATTTCAGGTCACCAACAACACAATATAAACATACAAAAAATCTGGAAAATAACCGACCCGGGTCAGTGACCCGACCCGAATCGGTGACCCGACCCGATTTTCCTCCAAATTTCAGGTACACCACCAACAAAATAAAAACATAAACCTGGAGACTTTTTTCCGACAAGGGGTGACCCGACCCGGATTGTGATTCGACCGGAACAGTGAAAACACCACAGTGAACCAGTAGCTAAGGTCGACGGCGAGCAGAAAAGGGAGAACGGAGAGGCAGCAATAGGTCGTGTTCGAGTTCGCCGGAGCTGGCGGTGATTCGTC
Organism: Anisodus tanguticus; assembly: GCA_034509755.1. NCBI lineage: Eukaryota > Viridiplantae > Streptophyta > Magnoliopsida > Solanales > Solanaceae > Anisodus > Anisodus tanguticus. The sequence goes on from CM067551.1 coordinate 29,116,291, forward strand.
GAACTCCGGCGTGGAGCCGACGGTAGTGGGTGAGGTGACCGGCGTGTACGGGTCACGGGTATGGGGGTTGTCGACTGTGGGTATGGTAGTGGTGAGGGTGTCGTGACCGGCGACATGGGGTCGTGGTGGCCGGCGACGTGGGGTCGGGGCATGGGGTGTTGCGGCTGTGGGGGGTTTTAGGGTGAAGGAGAGAGTTTGGTTGAGAGAGAGAGAGAGTGAGATGAAAAAAAATGTTTTTAGGGTTATGAGTTGGGGGAATAAAAGGGAAAGGGAATTGGGTATTGGGCCGATCCGGGTGGGCTTTCCGTTGGGCCTGGGTATTTGTTTTTTGGGTTGGGGAAATAAAATGGGTGATGGGTTGGGCTTGGACGAAAATGGGTTTTAGTTTGGGTTGGGTAGGAATTGTTTTGGGGGGAAATGAAAAGGGTTATGGGTTTAAAAAATATAAAAAGAGATTTTATTATATAAAAAGAAAGCTTTGCAAAATTTATAAATTGTAAAGATGACAATATGATAAAATATAATATTTGCGAAATGCTTGATGCTTAAATAAAAAATAAAAATGCAAGGCCGTTTTGCGAAAAATAAAATAACATATAATATTAGGATAAAAGTATGATTATGATATAAAAATGCAAATGACAATAAAAATGTAAATAATAATAATAATAAATACAATGATATATATACATATATATGCCTATATTTTAAAATTGTTTTAAAGTGTCAAAAATATTAAAAATTGCAAATAAAATCCAAAAGATGGGACAAAATTGGGTGTCAACAATTCCAATAATACATGCTTTCCTGGATTGTAACATATCTTCTATTTTGGATTTTCCTATGGCTCTTTTTGCGCTTAACCATTCTTGGAATTTTTCAATAGTACAAGGTGTGGGTTACAACAATTGCAGGAAACGGGAAGTAAGTAAATATTTCAAATGCTAGAAAGGATAAACTACTCAAGATTACAATAAACTGAAAATAAGAACGATTACAAACTCCTTGTGATTTGCAGAGACGAGTGATGACAATCTGTCTTTAAGACAAGATTGCCCTGTATATATCCTTTTACATTGTCGGACAATAGTCTCCCAAGATACAACAACAACTTAACAAATGAACAAAGAAAACTCAAGTGTCACTCTTGAAGAACTTTGAATATAGAAAACTTGCTAGAGAAGAAGAAGATTTAAGAAAATTTCTAAATTGTTGAACAATTGAGCCAAAGACCTCAATTTATAGTGTAAGGAAATGACCCCTCAACTAGCAAACTAATGGCCTTCAATAGCCATGTAATGGAACTTATTGAGGGATTACATTCAGCCAAATAATGGCTGAATTCATGTGCCAAATAATGGAGATTCAATGCTCCAAAGCCAGCCCAAAAGTCAGAACTTTCCATCTTCCCATCGCAGCATTCTGCCTCCGAAGCGCCGCGGCTCTGCTAATTAGCATTGCGGTGTCTCGGCTCTAGTAGCCCAACAACCATTTAGCGCCGTGGCTCCGACGGTGTTGCACCACGGCCCTTCACAGCTCCGTGATGATTTCCGACTTATTTGATCTTACACTTCATACACTTCTTACTTCGTTTACCAAAGTGGAATACTTGTCATTTGGCCAATAACCGTCCATCATTCTATGTCTCAAACGTATTATGTATGTACAAATATCTCTTTCACTAATGAAATTTACGATACTTGGCACTATGTGTATACGTGTGTAGAAATGACGTTTCTGACGTGCGGGGCCCCAATTGTTCGAGTCATAAATAATGGAATAAACTTAATTCCACATTAGTAAATTTCCAACAATCCCCTATTGAAAGAGATTTTTGCGCACTCACAAGGTGCCTATTTCCAACAATCTTTCAGCATACAGATGTTGCATCTAGATAGTTAGATTCTGCTTTGAACCTTTCATAGTTGAATACCATCGAACTTACTTACTGCCCGGTGAATGTGATGTCTTGAATCGTCAGTGTTTAGTGTAAGATAAGTCAACGGTACCAACACAATAATTTCCCTTACTCTGTTCTTCATAATGTTTTGTCCGTTGTGGCCGTGGACACTTCTTGGATTCTTAAGTACGTTCATTTGAGGTGGCCTATCCTCGTACTTAAATTGGCGGTCTCCTACAAGGTATCATGTTATACCCCTGTCACGACCCGACCAAACGGGCCGCGACTAACCGCCCTAATGACGTCATTATACTAACCTGTCACACATAATCCAACTAACACTTAATGAGTCTGAAATCCGGCAGCATAACGCTGCAATAACAACATATGCCAGGGTAGGAAAGCCGACAAGGCTGCCTTTACCCCCGAATGTACCTGCCTCCTGAGGAGTCACAACTAGCCAACACAATATAACAGGCAAGCAGACAAGACTGCCAACAGATAATATCACATATACACGGGAACACCCCCAACATAGAGTACAATAATATGGTTGACCGAAACAGATTTCTAACCCTTACACCAGTGCAACCCACAACTGTCTACAGACCTCTACAAGAAGGATAACGACATATGACGGGACAGGGCTCCGTCGTGCCCCTAAATATACATAAATAAAAAAGATAGGGTTCCGTACAAAAATGGTAAAGCTCTGGATCAAAGGAGCTTTCCAAACAGCTGCGCAGGAACCTAAACTGGACGACCACCAAACTGAGCACCTGTACCTGCGGGCATGAACGCAGCCCCCCGAGGAAAGGGGGTTAGTACGAAATAATGTACTGAGTATGTAAACATGAAATACTGCAAATGAGATCATAAGTAGCCAATGGATAACAAGAGATCAGTATAAAAATCAGGATTCAAATCCAACTGTGCCATAACAATAAAAGTCAGTTGCCTTATAAAAATGAGAGTCAAGTCAAGAAAATATGAGTGCCTGTCCATATACATATACATATATCTGTAACGTAACCCAGCCCACTAGTGCGGGACTCGGTGGAATCATATTATAACCCGGCCCATACTGGGACTCGGTGAAGTCATATCATAACCCGGCCCATGCTGGGACTTGGTAAAGTCATATCTCATCTATGGATCCATCCTACGTAATTCGGCCCTCTAGTGAGGGTCTCGGTGAAAAATGCAAGGCTGTGCATGAACGTAACCCGGCCCGGGACTCGGTGAGGTGAAGTAGTAACACTTAGCACGAGTAGATATCATGAGTAACCATATGCAAGTAAAAATTATCATTTGACTCTCAATAAAATCATTATAATAATGTCATAATAAATTCTTTGCTGAAAAATCTTAGGCACTTCTCATAACAATCCTCTTTAGGAATTAAACTGTATAAGAATCAAGTACGTCTACCGTACTTTCATTAAATCATGGCAAAAGAAATAAGTAAGGGTTTCACATACCTCTTAGACGAACTAATCAACTCAATATTAGAGTACGTCTCGATTTAGAACTTCAACCTATAATAATGGTAATACGTTCGTCAATTCTATGATCACTAGCATACTTTATATCGAATAACGACTTCTTATTCTATAAAAATTCGGGCAGCACTTCTCCCGTTTATACATGTTTCCACAACTTCCAAATGAGGCTAATAACATCAATACCCAAGCACCAATTAAGGGCACAACCAAAACAACAATAAAGGGAATTTACACACCCACTTCTCATGTAAATTTAGCCTCTTAATCCACATTAAAAACAGCCGACAAAATAGTCCATGTTCCAACAACAATGAGGGTAGAATGTGAAGCCTTTCTACACCTTTCTACACCCTTATTCCTTTAGGACTTACATTAGCAATTACCACACTTAAACATGCATAATGGTAACTAAATTTTCAGCATTATAACACCACAAAACAGTCCCTAAAACAGTCCATATACATCACAACATGTCCAACAATTTCATGCAAGTTCTTGGCTACAACATGTCATAATTCCATAACTCTTATCTTAACTCCTAAAATCCAATTTCGTATTTCAATACTTCCATATAACTAATTCCAACTAAATATCAATGTTTCCTTTCAATTTCATCATGCAATTAGTGACAATAATAACAACAATAACCAACGAATCCAATAACACCAAAATCTGTCCCAAATTGGCAACTAGCCCAAAATTGTCACATGCAACGCTTAAATTCCAATTTCTCCTTAACACAAATTCATTACCTTAATTCTAACAACATGCATTCTAATTATATCATAGAAATAAGAATTTTATACCTCAAATTCGTTCCAAAACAGTCCATAATTTTCTGCCCATTGCTTGTCCGAAAATCCCCACTGTTTTGTATTTTTTCCCCTTTTTTTGTTCACTTATTCAACTCCAATTGACATGCAAGTGTTCTACAATGTTAAGCCATCATCCCTACACGTTTTTCTCCCAAAATTTCATCCCAAAAATTCGAATTTTCTGGGCATAATCTCGGCCCAGCAGTGGTTGTTTTGCCACTGTTTTTGGTGTTGTTTTGCTTCTAATTTTTGGTGAAAAATGTAGTCTAGGAAGAGAAGATAAAAACCTCAAATTGGGTATGGGGTTGGGTATTTTTCGGCTGAGCTTTGGAGGAGAGAATGAGAGTTTTTTTTGGTTAAGTTTAGAAAGAAGATGAAGATGAAGAGTGTAGGTTATAAAAAAAATCTGAAATTTCTTATTACCCTTTGGCCCCCCAAGTTCTTCAATTAATAAATCTTAAACCCACTTCTTTTAATTCCCTAGAATTTCATAAAGCCTCGTATCCTCAATGTCACAATTTTAATACAATACTATTCCATAACTCCATTGGAATAAATTCAAGTACTAGGATTAATTCTTGTCGTCACATGTATAGCACTAAAGAAAAACTATTCAGGGATAACATCCGTTTATACACTAATTTTCCGTATTAACATATGTAAGTGTTCCTTATATTCAATATCCGAATCTTACTTCCTTAATGACGTTCTTAATTATCGTCTTAATCTTACGAGGTGTAACAACCCCACTTTACAAGTCTTAGGAACCATTAAAAGTATCCCCAAACCTAACCTCAACCGTTGAGGATCATTAAAAGTTTTGGAAACTTAACCTTTACCCACACTACACATAACACTTAACGTCTATCGCGGGAATGGCTTTGGGTTTATGTTCCTTACAGGGATCATAACCCGAGGTGCTCTTGCTTCCACCGAAGCACTCAACTAAACCTTTACAGCTTAGTTTTCCCATTGAACCAAATTCCTGGGATCTCCAGTCAGTAAGGTTGGGTTACCACCGTATTAGTCCTTAAAGCTTGGGTTTTAAGCCCATTCCCCTAGACAAGAAGAATATATGATCTTTGGGTAAGCCCTTTGTCAGTGGGTCCGCTATGTTATCCTTTGATTTTATGTAATCAATGGATATTATACCCGTGGTGATCAACTGCCTAACGATCTTATATCTTCATCGAATATGATGAGACTTGCCGTTGTACATAGAACTCCATGTCCTTCCTAGAGCTGACTGATTGTCGCATTGGATCATTACAGAAGGTATGGGCTTGTCCCAATAAGGGACATCCTCTAAGAAGTCGTGAAGCCACTCAACTTCTTCTCCATGATTCCTATGGAGTTTTGTCCTTACCCTTATGTGGGACTCTATTAAGAATCATATTAGCAGTAAGGACGACTTCTCCCCACATGTTTTGGGGAAGACCAGAATTGATAAGCAATGAATTCATCATTTTCTTCAACGTGCGGTTCTTACATTCAGCAACACCGTTTGATTGAGGTGAGTATGGAGCCATCATTTGATGAACAATGCCCGATTCAACATAATATTCCTCAAATGACACCACATATTCTCCCCCTCTATCTCTACAAATGGATTTAATCTGCATGCTTAGTTGTTTTCAACTTCTGCTTTGTAACATCGGAACGCTTCAAAGGCTTCATCTTTACTTTTCAACAAGTAAAGGTAACAATACCTTGTGCTATCATCAATGAATGTCACAAAGTACTTGTTCCTCCCCATAGTTTGTGCAAACTTAAAATCACATATATCTGTGTGAATAAGTTCTAGAGGATCGGTATTCCTTTCGATGGATCGAAAAGGAATCTTTGTGAGTTTTGCCTTTGCGCACACCTCACACATATGTTGAGGGTTTACGTTGATAGACGACAACAACTCCAACTTCACCAACCTTTGGATGGACTTGTAGTTAACATGTCCTAATTTATGATGCCATAAATTAGAAGACTCAAGCAAGTAAGAATAAGATTCAATTTTATTGCTTGGACGTATTACAGACATGGCATTAACTTTGAAGAGGCCTTCACAGACGAAGCCTCTTCCCACAAAATTTCTATTCTTTGTGATTACAAATTTATTGGACTCAAATACTAGCCTAAAACCAATATTAACCAATAAATGACCTAAAATTAAATTCCTCCTAATCTCAGGGACATTCATCACCTCCTATAGAGTGAGCTCCTTTCCAGAAGTCATCTTCAGGACTACCTTTCCTACCCTCAGCACGTCAGAGGAAGCATTGTTACCTATGAACAACTTCTTGTCCGTAACTGGTGTATATGTGAAGAAGGCATCTCTATTGGAACATATGTGTCTGGTAGCACCCGTGTCCATCCACCATTGCATAAGATTCTCAACAAGGTTTACTTCAAGCACCACCACCAAGAACTCCTCAATCATGTCGTCAAAAAGCATGTCTTTGACGACGTTAGCCTATGTCTTGACTTTGGCCTTGGCCTTCTCTTGTTGCTTAGTATTAAGCTTGTGGCAGTCCTTGATCATGTGACCAGGATTTCCACAATGGGTGATAGTTCCCCTTGAACTTCTCCGCCTCCTGGGTCTTGCCATCTTTCTGGAACTTGCGCTTTTTGCTTGGGTTCTCTTTTGCCTCAGCGGGTTGTTTTCCCCTAGGCAAAGACTTCTTATTATCTTCCTGAATCTGGAGTTTGATAATAAGTTCCTCAAAGGTCATTTCCTTTGTCTTGAGTTTTAAGTAACTCATAAACTCATTCCACGAGGGAGATAACTTCTCAATTAGTGATGCAACAAAAAACTGCTCATTTGGTTTCATACCTTCCAAATCCAGGTGATGTAGAATCATTTGGAATTCCTTGACTTGGGACATCACAATTTTGCTATCCACCATTTGAAATTTCAAGAATTTCTCAACGACGAATTTCTTCGTACCAGCATCTTGTGCAATGTACTTCTTCTGCAGTTTTTCCCATAACTCTTTGGCGATACATACGGTGCAATACACCGTGTAGAGTGGGTCTGACAGACAGTTCAAAATATAGTTCTTACACATGAAGTCACTATGACTCCATACATCAAGAACCATCTTTATGCCATTAACGACATGGATACCTTGGCCCCCTTCAACCGTTTCATTAGACTGAGGGTCCACTTCATCTCCAGCTTGTGGAGGATCTTCTGTTAGGAAACGAGCCATTCCCATAACAGTCAGATAAAACAACATCTTCTGCTGCCATTTCTTGAAGTTGGAGCCCATGAACTTTTCTGGGCGTTCATGGTGGAACCTAGAGGGTGGAGGAACTGTAACGTTCCCATGAGCAGCAGGAAAGGCGTTTGATGTGCCTTGAGCAGCAGTGAAGGATTGGTGTGCCTTGAGCAGCAGTAGGGAAGGCAGAATGGTTGCCTTAAGTAGCAACAGCAGTATCAGAAGCGAGTTGTTCTCTTCCAGTCATCTTTCTAAGCACTTACAACAATCTTGTATTAAAATTGTGGGTAACAACAATTGTAGAAAATGGGAAGTAAGTAAATATTACAAATGCTAGAAAGGATAAACTACTCACGATTACAACAAACTGGAAATAAGAATGATTACAAACTCTTTGTGATTTGCTGAGACTAGTGAGACACTCTGTCTTTAAGACAAGATTGCCACGTATATATCCTTTTACGTTGTCGGGCAATAGTCTCCCAAGATACAACAACAACTTAACAAATGAGCAAAGGAAACTCAAGTGTCACTCTTGAAGAACTTTGAATATAGAAAACTTGCTAGAAAGGAAGAAGAAGATTTTAGAAAATTTCTAAAGTGTTGAACAATTGAGTCAAAGGCCTCAATTTATAGTGTAGGGAAATGACCCCTAAACTAGCCAACTAATGGCCTTCAATAGTCATATAATGACACTTATTGAGGGGTTACATTCAGCCAATTAATGGCTGAATTTATGTGCCAAATAATGGAGATTCAATGCTCCAAAACCAGCCCAGTCTGAACTTTCCATCTTCTCGTCGCAGCATTCTGCCCTTGAAGTGCCGCGGCTCTGCGAATTAGCGCCCGTGACGCCTCAGCTCCAGTAACCCAACCACCATTTAACACCGCGGCGCTACCATAGGTGTGCCGCGACGCTCCGACACCGCGGCTCCGACGGTGGTGCACCGCGACCCTTCACGGATGCGTGGCGATTTCCGACTCGTTTGATCTTACACTTCATACACTTCTTCCTTCGTTTACCAACGTGGAATACTTGTCATTTGGCCAATAATCGTCCAGCATTCTATGTCTCAAATGTATTACGTATGTACCAATATCTATTTCACTAATGAAATTTGCGATACTTGGCACTACGTGTACACGTGTGTGGAAACGATGTTTTCGACGTGCGGGGCCCCAATTGTTCGAGTCATAAATAATGGGATAAACTTAATTCCACATTAGGAAATTTCCAACACAATGATTTTTATTTTTAAGTTTTCGTCATCTCCACTAATATTACTATTTCTACAAGTTTTTAAAGTTGGCAAATTACTATAGTTTTTTCTACTAAATCAGTTGAAGCATCAAATATTTGTATACCATACGTATCCTTTCCATAAGAGTCCATCATGGCTTTTGTAGATTCAACAATATACTAGGCAGTTTAGCAATATTGTACATGGTTTCATCAACTAGTATTTTATCAATAAATCCATAAGTAAATAGTTTTGCTACTATATCAGGATTAGCATGTCCACTGCATAAGAATCTTGGGTATTTGCAGAGTTTAGCAGTGCGCAAAACGTAAGGGTTAGATTTATAATCATAAAACTTATTGATTTTTTCATAAGCATTAATAAACTCGGGTGTATATTTCAGTTTGTCACCCATTGATATTGTTGATGATAACTGGGAAGATGTTATTGAAGATGGCATAGTGGCAAGTTTAGACATAATAGGTGCTGAAGATGTTGGATTTTTTGGTTTTCAGAAATAGGCATAAGTGATTTTGGTGTTTGTAAGGTTTCCATGGTTTGTTGATCTTGTATGTCTTCTATGAGTTGGTTTATGAGATGAGTACATTCTTGTATATTTGTAATTATTGTTTCATGAGTTTGGAAAATAACCTTCCGTGACATTGGTAATATACTCTTCAAAGTTGTCACTGCTGGTTGACATTGTTATACCTGCTAAGAAAATCAGCTAAAATATTTTTAGTTCTAGATATATTTTAACAATAAAAACATAACAACAAAAGAAAGATTGTCATTTTTTTCTTGTTCAATTTCGGCAATGAATCTATTTTATTGGTTATAAAAGATTTTGCTTGAGTATTATCATTCGACTATAAATTTTACCTTGGTAATAAGTGATAATGGATTTTTTTATTCCTAATTTTACAGCTAATAGTTCTTTTTCATTAATATGATAATTTTTTTCATTTGGTTTCCATGTTCCTCCTCCATATCCACATATTAGTGGTTTTTCTTTATCTATATCATTCTTATCATAGGCTATGAGAACCGCTCCCCATCCTATGTCACTAGCATCAGTATAAAGTTCTAATTTGTCTTTTTCAATTGATATTCTATGTTTTGGTAAAACTTTTACTTCTTCTTTAATAGCTTTATCATGTATTTCAGTCCATTCAAATTTGTTTTTCTAATTAATTCTTGCAATGGTTTTCTTAAAAGTGGTTAGTCTTCTATATGGTATGAAGCATAATTTACCGCTCCTAGAAACTATTGTACTTCTGTTTTATTTTATAATTTATCTTTAAAATTATTTATTTTTGTTACAACATGTTCTTGTAATTGTAATCCCTCTTTATCTATAATATATTCTAAATATTCGATACTATTGTTGAAAATTTCAGATTTCTTTTCAGTTAATAATATTCCGTGTTTTTTTACAGTTTTTATAAATTCTTCTAGATGTTTTATACGGTATTCTAGATTGTAACTATATATTAATATATCATAACATGTACTATACAAAATTCTATTAATTTTCTGAACACTTGATCCATTCTTCTTTGAAATATTTGTGGTGTTTTTTTTTTAATCCAAATGGTAGTACATTCCATTCATAGTGTCATTGAGGGGCACTAAAAGCTGTTAAAGATTTTGATTCATTTGTTAATTTATTCGCCAAAATCCACTTTTACAATCACATTTACTAAACCATTTTTTATTTCCTAATCTGTTAATAAGGTTTCTTTTATATGGTAAAAAATATCCATCAAATATTGTCTTTTTATTTAATCTCTATAGTCTATTACCATCCTAGCCTTTTCTCGTTTTTCGTTCACTATGTTTTCTTACTAAAAAGGTTGGGCTACTATGTGAGCTTTTTTACTTTCTCGTATTATTTTTAGTTCTAACAATTCCTTTATTTGGGTTTCAAAGTCTTTCTGGTCTGTTGGACAATATCTAATAGGTTTACATCTAATTGTATCATTAGAATTTATTAATTTGATTTCTACATATACTTTATCTTTTTCCCATAATTGTACTGGATTTTCTCCAAAACACATTTTTAATATTTTCAGATATTTTTCTTTTAATATATGTAGATTATTATTCCTATCTGATTTTATATTACACAATCGTAACGTTTGTATCGGTAATATTCTTTTTAGTATTATCCATTTATTACAAGGTGTTTGTAAACTTAAAGTATTATTGTTTACAACTTGGGTTTTAAAGAAGTCTAAGAAATTATTTTCTAACAATACTTGTTGTCTCATATGATCTTCTTGCTATATTATTGGTAGTCGAAATATTGTTTTATCTAATATTATTCTCATATGTTCTGCTATTATATCTAAGTTTTTTATTTGTTCATTAAATCATAATACTCTTATTCTATGAGTTTTTGATTTTTTCCATCTATGTACCTCTAATACTTCTTTTCTCGCTAGACATATGTCTGCTCCACTATCTATAAAAAAATTTGTGTCACGATGTCATTATTGTAGTATAGGGTCACAAGTTCTTCCACTTCTCCTCATTTTGTCATTCCAATAATGCATGCCTTCCTGGCTCGTAACATATCTTCTATTTTAGATTTTCCTATGGCTCTTTTTGCACTTAACCATTCTTGGAATTTTTCAACAGTACAAGGTATTTTCATTTTTAAGTCTACATCATCTCCACTGATATTACTATTTCTACCAGTTTTGAAAAGTTGGCAAATTACTATAGTTTTTTCTACTAAATCAGTTGAAGCATCAAATATTTGTATACCATACGTATCCTTTCCATAAGAGTCCATCATGGCTTTTGTAGATTCAACAATATACTAGGCAGTTTAGCAATATTGTACATGGTTTCATCAACTAGTATTTTATCAATAAATCCATAAGTATATAGTTTTGCTACTATATAGGGATTAGCATGTCCACCGCATAAGAATCTTGGGTATTTGCGAGTTTAGCAAATGCGCAAAACGTAAGGGTTAGATTTATAATCATAAAACTTATTGATTTTTTCATAAGCATTAATAAACTCGGGTGTATATTTCAGTTTGTCACCCATTGATATTGTTGATGATAACTGGGAAGATGTTATCGAAGATGGCATAGTGGCAAGTTTAGACATAATAGGTGCTGAAGATGTTGGATTTTTTGGTTTTCAGAAATAGGCATAAGTGATTTTGGTGTTTGTAAGGTTTCCATGGTTTGTTGATCTTGTATGTCTTCTATGAGTTGGTTTATGAGATGAGTACATTCTTGTATCTTTGTAATTATTGTTTCATGAGTTTGGAAAATAACCTTCCGTGACATTGGTAATATACTCTTCAAAGTTGTCACTGCTGGTTGACATTGTTATACCTGCTAAGAAAATCAGCTAAAATATTTTTAGTTCTAGATATATTTTAACAATAAAAACATAACAACAAAAGAAAGATTGTCATTTTTTTCTCTTGTTCAATTCTGGCAATGAATCTATTTTATTGGTTATAAAAGATTTTGCTTGAGTATTATCAGTTCTGACTATAAATTTTACTGGTAATAAGTGATAATGGATTTTTTTTATTCCTAATTTTACAGCTAATAGTTCTTTTTCATTAATATGATAATTTTTTTCATTTGGTTTCCATGTTCCTCCTCCATATCCACATATTAGTGGTTTTTCTTTATCTATATCATTCTTATCATAGGCTATGAGAACCGCTCCCCATCCTATGTCACTAGCATCAGTATAAAGTTCTAATTTGTCTTTTTCAATTGATATTCTATGTTTTGGTAAAACTTTTACTTCTTCTTTAATAGCTTTATCATGTATTTCAGTCCATTCAAATTTGTTTTTCTAATTAATTCTTGCAATGGTTTTCTTAAAAGTGGTAAGTCTTCTATATGGTATGAAGCATAATTTACCGCTCCTAGAAATTATTGTACTTCTGTTTTATTTTATAATTTATCTTTAAAATTATTTATTTTTGGTACAACATGTTCTTGTAATTGTAATCTCTCTTTATCTATAATATATTCTAAATATTCGATACGATTGTTGAAAATTTCAGATTTCTTTTCAGTTAGTAATATTCCGTGTTGTTTTACAGTTTTTATAAATTCTTCTAGATGTTTTATACGGTATTCTAGATTGTAACTATATATTAATATATCATAACATGTACTATACAAAATTCTATTAATTTTCTGAACACTTGATCCATTCTTCTTTGAAATATTTGTGGTGTTTTTTTTTAATCCAAATGGTAGTACATTCCATTCATAGTGTCATTGAGGGGCACTAAAAGCTGTTAAAGATTTTGATTCATTTGTTAATTTATTCGCCAAAATCCACTTTTACAATCACATTTACTAAACCATTTTTTATTTCCTAATCTGTTAATAAGGTTTCTTTTATATGGTAAAAAATGTCCATCAAATATTGTCTTTTTATTTAATCTCTATAGTCTATTACCATCCTAGCCTTTTCTCGTTTCTGTTCACTATGTTTTCTTACTAAAAAGGTTGGGCTACTATGTGAGCTTTTTTACTTTCTCGTATTATTTTTAGTTCTAACAATTCCTTTATTTGGGTTTCAAAGTCTTTCTGGTCTGTTGGACAATATCTAATAGGTTTACATCTAATTGTATCATTAGAATTTATTAATTTGATTTCTACATATACTCTATCTTTTTCCCATAATTGTACTGGATTTTCTCCAAAACACATTTTTAATATTTTCAGATATTTTTCTTTTAATATATGTAGATTATTATTCCTATCTGATTTTATATTACACAATCGTAACGTTTGTATCGGTAATATTCTTTTTAGTATTATCCATTTATTACAAGGTGTTTGTAAACTTAAAGTATTATTGTTTACAACTTGGGTTTTAAAGAAGTCTAAGAAATTATTTTCTAACAATACTTGTTGTCTCATATGATCTTCTTGCTATATTATTGGTAGTCAAAATATTGTTTTATCTAATATTATTCTCATATGTTCTGCTATTATATCTAACTTTTTTATTTGTTCATTAAATCATAATACTCTTATTCTATGAGTTTTTGATTTTTTCCATCTATGTACCTCTAATACTTCTTTTCTCGCTAGACATATGTCTGCTCCACTATCTATAAAAAAATTTGTGTCACGATGTCATTATTGTAGTATAGGGTCACAAGTTCTTCCACTTCTCCTCATTTTGTCATTCCAATAATGCATGCCTTCCTGGCTCGTAACATATCTTCTATTTTAGATTTTCCTATGGCTCTTTTTGCACTTAACCATTCTTGGAATTTTTCAACAGTACAAGGTATTTTCATTTTTAAGTCTACATCATCTCCACTGATATTACTATTTCTACCAGTTTTGAAAAGTTGGCAAATTACTATAGTTTTTTCTACTAAATCAGTTGAAGCATCAAATATTTGTATACCATACGTATCCTTTCCATAAGAGTCCATCATGGCTTTTGTAGATTCAACAATATACTAGGCAGTTTAGCAATATTGTACATGGTTTCATCAACTAGTATTTTATCAATAAATCCATAAGTATATAGTTTTGCTACTATATCAGGATTAGCATGTCCACTGCATAAGAATCTTGGGTATTTGCAGAGTTTAGCAGTGCGCAAAACGTAAGGGTTAGATTTATAATCATAAAACTTATTGATTTTTTCATAAGCATTAATAAACTCGGGTGTATATTTCAGTTTGTCACCCATTGATATTGTTGATGATAAATGGGAAGATGTTATCGAAGATGGCATAGTGGCAAGTTTAGACATAATAGGTGCTGAAGATGTTGGATTTTTTGGTTTTCAGAAATAGGCATAAGTGATTTTGGTGTTTGTAAGGTTTCCATGGTTTGTTGATCTTGTATGTCTTCTATGAGTTGGTTTATGAGATGAGTACATTCTTGTATCTTTGTAATTATTGTTTCATGAGTTTGGAAAATAACCTTCCGTGACATTGGTAATATACTCTTCAAAGTTGTCACTGTTGGTTGACATTGTTATACCTGCTAAGAAAATCAGCTAAAATATTTTTAGTTCTAGATATATTTTAACAATAAAAACATAACAACAAAAGAAAGATTGTCATTTTTTTCTCTTGTTCAATTATGGCAATGAATCTATTTTATTGGTTATAAAAGATTTTGCTTGAGTATTATCAGTTCTGACTATAAATTTTACTGGTAATAAGTGATAATGGATTTTTTTTATTCCTAATTTTTACTAATAGTTCTTTTTCATTAATATGATAATTTTTTTCATTTGGTTTCCATGTTCCTCCTCCATATCCACATATTAGTGGTTTTTCTTTATCTATATCATTCTTATCATAGGCTATGAGAACCGCTCCCCATCCTATGTCACTAGCATCAGTATAAAGTTCTAATTTGTCTTTTTCAATTGATATTCTATGTTTTGGTAAAACTTTTACTTCTTCTTTAATAGCTTTATCATGTATTTCAGTCCATTCAAATTTGTTTTTCTAATTAATTCTTGCAATGGTTTTCTTAAAAGTGGTTAGTCTTCTATATGGTATGAAGCATAATTTACCGCTCCTAGAAATTATTGTACTTGTTTTATTTTATAATTTATCTTTAAAATTATTTATTTTTGGTACAACATGTTCTTGTAATTGTAATCTTCTTTATCTATAATATATTCTAAATATTCGATACGATTGTTGAAAATTTCAGATTTCTTTTCAGTTAGTAATATTCCGTGTTGTTTTACAGTTTTTATAAATTCTTCTAGATGTTTTATACGGTATTCTAGATTGTAACTATATATTAATATATCATAACATGTACTATACAAAATTCTATTAATTTTCTGAACACTTGATCCATTCTTCTTTGAAATATTTGTGGTGTTTTTTTTTTAATCCAAATGGTAGTACATTCCATTCATAGTGTCATTGAGGGGCACTAAAAGCTGTTAAAGATTTTGATTCATTTGTTAATTTATTCGCCAAAATCCACTTTTACAATCACATTTACTAAACCATTTTTTATTTCCTAATCTGTTAATAAGGTTTCTTTTATATGGTAAAAAATATCCATCAAATATTGTCTTTTTATTTAATCTCTATAGTCTATTACCATCCTAGCCTTTTCTCGTTTCTGTTCACTATGTTTTCTTACTAAAAAGGTTGGGCTACTATGTGAGCTTTTTTACTTTCTCGTATTATTTTTAGTTCTAACAATTCCTTTATTTGGGTTTCAAAGTCTTTCTGGTCTGTTGGACAATATCTAATAGGTTTACATCTAATTGTATCATTAGAATTTATTAATTTGATTTCTACATATACTTTATCTTTTTCCCATAATTGTACTGGATTTTCTCCAAAACACATTTTTAATATTTTCAGATATTTTTCTTTTAATATATGTAGATTATTATTCCTATCTGATTTTATATTACACAATCGTAACGTTTGTATTGGTAATATTCTTTTTAGTATTATCCATTTATTACAAGGTGTTTGTAAACTTAAAGTATTATTGTTTACAACTTGGGTTTTAAAGAAGTCTAAGAAATTATTTTCTAACAATACTTGTTGTCTCATATGATCTTCTTGCTATATTATTGGTAGTCGAAATATTGTTTTATCTAATATTATTCTCATATGTTCTGCTATTATATCTAACTTTTTTATTTGTTCATTAAATCATAATACTCTTATTCTATGAGTTTTTGATTTTTTCCATCTATGTACCTCTAATACTTCTTTTCTCGCTAGACATATGTCTGCTCCACTATCTATAAAAAAATTTGTGTCACGATGTCATTATTGTAGTATAGGGTCACAAGTTCTTCCACTTCTCCTCATTTTGTCATTCCAATAATGCATGCCTTCCTGGCTCGTAACATATCTTCTATTTTAGATTTTCCTATGGCTCTTTTTGCACTTAACCATTCTTGGAATTTTTCAACAGTACAAGGTATTTTCATTTTTAAGTCTACATCATCTCCACTGATATTACTATTTCTACCAGTTTTGAAAAGTTGGCAAATTACTATAGTTTTTTCTACTAAATCAGTTGAAGCATCAAATATTTGTATACCATACGTATCCTTTCCATAAGAGTCCATCATGGCTTTTGTAGATTCAACAATATACTAGGCAGTTTAGCAATATTGTACATGGTTTCATCAACTAGTATTTTATCAATAAATCCATAAGTAAATAGTTTTGCTACTATATCGGGATTAGCATGTCCACCGCATAAGAATCTTGGGTATTTGCGAGTTTAGCAAATGCGCAAAACGTAAGGGTTAGATTTATAATCATAAAACTTATTGATTTTTTCATAAGCATTAATAAACTCGGGTGTATATTTCAGTTTGTCACCCATTGATATTGTTGATGATAATCTGGGAAGATGTTATTGAAGATGGCATAGTGGCAAGTTTAGACATAATAGGTCTTTGAAGATGTTGGATTTTTTGGTTTTCGAAATAGGCATAAGTGATTTTGGTGTTTGTAAGGTTTCCATGGTTTGTTGATCTTGTATGTCTTCTATGAGTTGGTTTATGAGATGAGTACATTCTTGTATCTTTGTAATTATTGTTTCATGAGTTTGGAAAATAACCTTCCGTGACATTGGTAATATACTCTTCAAAGTTGTCACTGCTGGTTGACATTGTTATACTTGCTAAGAAAATCAGCTAAAATATTTTTAGTTCTAGATATATTTTAACAATAAAAACATAACAACAAAAGAAAGATTGTCATTTTTTTCTCTTGTTCAATTCTGGCAATGAATCTATTTTATTGGTTATAAAAGATTTTGCTTGAGTATTATCGATTCGACTATAAATTTTACTGGTAATAAGTGATAATGGATTTTTTTTATTCCTAATTTTACAGCTAATAGTTCTTTTTCATTAATATGATAATTTTTTTCATTTGGTTTCCATGTTCCTCCTCCATATCCACATATTAGTGGTTTTTCTTTATCTATATCATTCTTATCATAGGCTATGAGAACCGCTCCCCATCCTATGTCACTAGCATCAGTATAAAGTTCTAATTTGTCTTTTTCAATTGATATTCTATGTTTTGGTAAAACTTTTACTTCTTCTTTAATAGCTTTATCATGTATTTCAGTCCATTCAAATTTGTTTTTCTAATTAATTCTTGCAATGGTTTTCTTAAAAGTGGTAAGTCTTCTATATGGTATGAAGCATAATTTACCGCTCCTAGAAATTATTGTACTTCTGTTTTATTTTATAATTTATCTTTAAAATTATTTATTTTTGTTACAACATGTTCTTGTAATTGTAATCCCTCTTTATCTATAATATATTCTAAATATTCGATACGATTGTTGAAAATTTCAGATTTCTTTTCAGTTAGTAATATTCCGTGTTGTTTTACAGTTTTTATAAATTCTTCTAGATGTTTTATACGGTATTCTAGATTGTAACTATATATTAATATATCATAACATGTACTATACAAAATTCTATTAATTTTCTGAACACTTGATCCATTCTTCTTTGAAATATTTGTGGTGTTTTTTTTTTTAATCCAAATGGTAGTACATTCCATTCATAGTGTCATTGAGGGGCACTAAAAGCTGTTAAAGATTTTGATTCATTTGTTAATTTATTCGCCAAAATCCACTTTTACAATCACATTTACTAAACCATTTTTTATTTCCTAATCTGTTAATAAGGTTTCTTTTATATGGTAAAAAATATCCATCAAATATTGTCTTTTTATTTAATCTCTATAGTCTATTACCATCCTAGCCTTTCCTCGTTTCTGTTCACTATGTTTTCTTACTAAAAAGGTTGGGCTACTATGTGAGCTTTTTTACTTTCTTGTATTATTTTTATTTCTAACAATTCCTTTATTTGGGTTTCAAAGTCTTTCTGGTCTGTCGGACTATATCTAATAGGTTTACATCTAATTGTATCATTAGGATTTATTAATTTGATTTCTACATATACTTTATCTTTTTCCCATAATTGTACTGGATTTTCTCCAAAACACATTTTTAATATTTTCAGATATTTTTCTTTTAATATATGTAGATTATTATTCCTATCTGATTTTATATTACACAATCGTAACGTTTGTATTGGTAATATTCTTTTTAGTATTATCCATTTATTACAAGGTATTTGTAAACTTAAAATATTATTGTTTACAACTTGGGTTTTAAAGAAGTCTAAGAAATTATTTTCTAGCAATACTTGTTGTCTCATATGATCTTCTTGATATATTATTGGTAGTCGAAATATTGTTTTATCTAATATTATTCTCATATTTTCTGCTATTATATATAACTCTTTCATTTGTTCATTAAATCCTGATACTCTTATTCTATGGATTTTTGATTTTTTCCATCTATGTACCTCTAATACTCCTTTTCTCGCTAGACATAAGTCTGCTCCACTATTTATAAAGATTTTTTATTTTATCATTTTATTAGGTTTATATTTAGCTTCTATATAAATTGCTACCATTTAATTAGGTTGTTGTATTTCTATTTCTTTTGTTGTACTATCTATTTCTCTTAACTCTTTTACTGTTATTTCATTCAATATTTTCCTTATTCTATTAAGGTTTTTAGCAACCTTTTTATATCTATCATGATAATATTTATATCCTGTTCCATTAGTAATTGTACTAAGTTTATAGGCATATTCTCTTTCACATTGTATCAGTAATCTCTTTCTTCTAACATTCTTCTTTTTTCTTCTTGTAATCCCATTTTATTCTGAACTATTTTTCACTATCTGAGTATTGGTTAATAAAGTTAATATTTTTTGATTCTGTTTCGCTTTCTTCATCAGTCTCACTGACATAAAAGTCTTCATATTCATACCATTTATTATTTTCTTCTTTTATTTGCTGTAGATTCATAATAAATTTTGTTGTATTTATATACACATTTTTTCTTTAGTTTGGGGCATTTATTAACACAATGCCATTTTTCATTACAATTCCAACACTTACATTCTTTGGGTTTTTCCACTAAGGGTTTTATTTTATTTTTAAATCTCTTCCTAGTTTTAGGAGTATTTTTATATTTTTTAAATCTCTTTTTCCTATAAGGTTTTTAGTATGGTTTATTGTATCTATTGTATTTTTTATATTCTAAGACTTTTTTTATATCTCCTTTCTTTTCTTTTATCATCACATCCAAATACTAGTCTTTTTATGTGAATCCACATATTTCTCTTAATCCTAGTTTCTTATCCTTTTTAATTTTTTGTTGTATTTTATACCCTTCACATTTTCGCATTAAGTATGCTCTTAGTACTCTTATTCTTTCTCTCAATGTGTTCTCTCTTGGTTCTAATTGAGTATATTCTTTTGATACTTCAGTATTTTATGGTGTGGGTAAATGATCATAATAAATTTGTTGATATATTAAACCTTCTTGTGGTAAAAATCTTGCTTCATAAAATAATTTACTAAAACTTATTGTGTATTCTAGTAATTTATTAATTTTACAGCATTTCATGTTATTTAGATTCATTATAATTTCAGTTTTTCAACAAATACATTTTCTCTTGCTACTAACCATTTTTCTCCTAAAAATTCTCTTTTTAGTACAATATCAAATATCATTAGCAAAGATTTCCAGTCTCTTGCATGACTAAATACTTCTCCTCTTAGTTGGTATGCTATAGATTCTATCCAAAATGCTACTTTTCCAATTAATGTTTTAGATATTAGGTCACAAATGTAATCTAGGTTATCAGTATGTGTAGAGTTCATTAATGCTATATATATATATTCAAAGATTCCAATCATTTATTCTTCTACCTATTTCTTGTTCATCATAAACATTATCTAAATCTAGGAAGTATCCATTAAAGTTTACTATTGCAAGAAATTAATTATTGCAAGAATTAATTAGAAAAAATAAAAAATTTGAATGGACTGAAATACATGATAAAACTATTAAAGAAAAAGTAAAAGTTTTACCTAAACATAGAATACCAACTGAAAAAGACCAATTCGAACTTTATACCGATGCTAGTGACATAGGATAGGGAGCCGTTCTCATAGCCTATGATAAGAATGATATAGATAAAGAAAAACCACTAATATGTGGATATGGAGGAGGAACATGAAAACCAAATGAAAAAAATTATTAACTGTAAAATTAGGAATAAAAAAATTTCATTATCACTTATTACCAGTAAAATTTATTGTCAGGACTGATAATACTCAAGTAAAATCTTTTATAACCAATAAAATAGATCCATTGCCAGAATTGAACAAGAGAAGAAAATGACAATCTTTCTTTTGTTGTTATGATTTTATCATTAAAAATATATCTGAAACTAAAAATGGTTTAGCAGATTTTCTTAGCAGGTATAACAATGTCAACCAGCAATGACAACTTTGAAGAGTATATTACCAATGTCACGAAAGTTATTTTTCAAACTCATGAAACCATAATTACAAAGATACAAGAATATACTCATCTCATAAACCAACTTAGAGAAGCCATACAAAATCAACAAACCATGAAAACCATACAAACACCAAAACCACCAACATCTTTAGCACATGTTATGTCTAAACTTGCCACTATGTCATCTTCAATACCATCTTCTTCCCAGTTATCATCAACTATATCAATGAGTGACAAAATAAAATATACACCCGACTTTATTAATGCTTATGAAAAAATCAATAAGTTATATGATTATAAATCTAACTCTTATGTTTTGCGCAGTGCTAAAGTCAGCAAATACCCAAGATTCTTATGCAATGAACATGCTAATCCTGATATAGTAGCAAAACTATTTACTTATGGATTTATTGATATAATAATTGCTGATGAAACCATGTACAATATTGCTAAACTGCCTAGTATTATTGTTGAATTTAAAAAAGTCATGATGTACTCTTATGGAAAGGGTACGTATGGTATACAAATATTTGATGCATCAACTGATTTAGTAGGAAAACCTATAGTAATTTGTCAACTTTTCAAAACTGGTAGAAATAGTAATATTAGTGGAGATGATGAAGACTTAAAAATAAAAATACCTTGTACTATTGAAAAATTTCATGAATGGTTAAGCGCATAAAGAGCCATAGGAAAATCCAAAATAGAAGATATGTTAGGATCCAGGAAGGCATGCATTATTCGAATAACAAAAGGAGGAGAAGTGGAAGAACTTGTGACCCTATACTACAATAATGACATTGTGACACAAGACATTGTTGGACTCACGAACTTGCATGATCGTATAATAAACCTGAAACATAAACATGCAAAGGAGACCATGGAGTAATACCAACTTCTGAGTGGCCAGAATAAAGGCCCGTAATAAGTACTAAACATGTTAATACTACTAATAATACCATAAAAAAAATAAGGATCTTCTGATCCTTTTTGCCTAAATCATGATACGGTCCAATGTAGTTTAACTATTGTAAAGCCACAATGTAATTCTTGGATAAGGCCCAATGTAGTCTAAATATAGTAAGCCCTTATACTATAATCTATACTACAAGACATACTACTCAATACAAAGACATCCAAGAGAGATAACAACAAAACAATGGAAGACAGCTTGCAAAACACTTGTGAAAGGTAGTAGCTGGCCTCAGCAATTATAAAAGCCGACGGAGCCACGAAGAATCAAAGATAAAGATGACAACTGACATCTTTGAAAAACCTGCAATCATGGAAGACAAGCTACTATTTACTTTTAGACTTTTGTAGTATAGCAATAATGTAATCAGCTGAGTTTATCTATATAAAGAGCCTCTTGTAAACATTGTAAGACATTAGAAATCTGCAATAAAAATCTTTCTTTGAAAAAACTCTAATGTCCAGCTAAAAACCCTCTCAATCTATAATATTTACCAAGAATAATATTATAATACCATAGAGGTTACTTTGAAAGTCTATATTAGAATCATATTAGTCAGAAACTGGCATCTTAAAAGGAATTTTAAAAAGATTCTGTTGAGAAACTCCCAGCACCTAGGCTAATTATCCCGTTATTGTTGAGAAGAGATTGAAGGGAAGCAGCGCCAGGGTAGGTTGAGATATCCAGTGATCTAAGATTCTGCTAAGAGGTATGATTTCTAGATTATGTGCTTTTAATTATAGCCTTGATAAGTAAATATCTCTGTAATTGTAATGTTGATATTGGTTAATGATTATAGACTCAAAAATTATAAATGAATTTTGACCTAATAATAATCGCTTTCATACTACATGTTTGTTATTTGATAGACTTTAAATATTATTACCATATATTACCATCTAGATTCCTACCCTTTTTAGGCTCTATAGATGAAATCCGATCCGCCCAATTGATTGCCCCGATCTTTCCTCAAACGGTGTCAGATTATGTTTAACACTTTTCTCAGGAGCTTTGACATTAGAGATATCAAGCACGTCCTCTGGTGTTTCAAGAAACCAATCATAGAGATGGGCTAACTCTTCATTGATCATCCTCAAAAACTTGGTAAGTATGTTTTTGTAACTCAATCTTTTGGACTTGCCTCGGTGCACTCTTTTGATTTATTCAAGCATCAATTTCCCAATATTGATGGGTTTCCCCATCATCAAAAAGTACACAATACAAATCATTTTCTATGCCACATCGTGTAGTGGTCAAGAGGCATGATCCGATAATTGAGTAGCCTTAACCACATATGCGCCTCCTTCATGAAATTACCATTCTCATACTCGTGTGTTCTATGTACTTGTTGGGGTGTCATGCCTTTTTGGCTTTAGAATCAGCCCTACAAAGTTTCTCCCTGAAGGCCTTGTAGTCCGGCCACCGGATGAAGTTTTGTAATGGCTCAATGGGGTGGTCAGGTACCCTAAGAACTACACATAAAGTGGATGTATGTAGGGGCACTCATTCTCCCTGAATATGCACAATCTTTTTTTCCCGCATTTGTACCTACCAACCAGTAATTGGCTAGAGTTCTAGGACTAGGTCAACATTTACAGGCCCCGGATTATCAAACACCAACCTCCATCCCATAGAAATAATCCTGTCAAATATGGAAGGGAACTGGTATCTCAAAGTGTCTGGATTTATGGCGCGCTCATGCACATAACCCCCCGATAAATCAAATTTGTTATACCATTCCTCCCTTCACCTACATTCATAATGTGGGGGCGAGGCCTCGAAGTAGAAGCCCAAAGATTAGGGACATCTGGATGCTTGCCTCCTAACTATGATTTTGTGCTCTTTCTTGCCAGGGGTTTTGTAGAGCGGCCCCTTTTGGTGCCCTGGGATGAGGTGGCGATAGCTTTGGCTTTGCCTCTTAGGTTTACCATCTTCCTGCAAAACATCACACCAACTCATGAGTTCAATTCAAAAATCAAAGGGGCCATGAGATGACCCCACATTTGTTTTAAACTGGGAATGAACCAACCCCACACTTATTTTAAACTCAGTTACTAAAATCAAAATTAATAAGTTAACTAATCATATACTATTTGAAAAAAAAACAAAATAAGAAAGTTCATGTTTTAAGACCTAGGGTGAATTTGCCCATCTTTGAAATTTTATTTTCATCAAACTTCTAAATTTTGACTCAAATAGGTTCCCCAAGGGTTCGTGTAATCATTTAATGGTACAATGCTACTCAAGACTTCACAATCGCACACCAATTTTGGTTCAAGCATTTTTACGAACATCTTATGGGCATAGGATCATCCTCATGAATTTGACAACAATGGAGGGTGGTGAGACACTATAAATTGACATAGGAATCATCTCCTAGCCTTCAATAATATTCCCAAACAATTATCATCACAGAATACATAAACCCCGTGTTACACCTCGAAGTTCCGCGTTCTGTCGCGTCATCAATTAATACTTAAGTCCTCAGAAGAGGTACGACCTTACGAAAGGATAACCAAGGTTTATAACTTTTTACGGAAGTTCCAGAGTATATGAAAGCTAAACGGATCAAAGAAAGTACATTTCGGCGAATCAGAAACATTGGATGTTTAATGGAACAATTGATGGACCATCAAACTGCCAGGGTGAACGGTCAAATACCTGCGATTTTCTAACCTCAGGTGGCAGATTGATGGTCAAGATTGACAGACCTTTGGACATTTGACAGATCGCCAATCCCACCATTAAAGTACGGCAGTGGAATTGTTTTTACCGGTTTATATATAGGTCGGACGACTTGGGGGAACATTTCCTTCATGACCAGACTTAGAAACATCCCATAAATCCTCTATAACATTCCTAATCGCACTGAGATCAAATTAAATGTTCATTACGTAAGATTAACTTCATTAATCCCATGATTATCATAGGAATTGTCTTCTTCAGATTGAGTCGGGTATGGAAACCCTTAAAATTAGGGCAAGTTGCTATTTTGAGGAGGTTTGGATGCATCGAGGTAATGTTTATCCTTCTCCATCTATAATTGCGATTAAATGATAATTTAAAATAAGTCGTGAAAGGATTTTTATAATCGAAACCCGTAAACCTATGAAATCATTGAATATAGACTTGTGGGCTGTTTTGATCAAGATATGAGTTGAAATTAATTGATATATTGGTTGTTGGTGTTGTAAACCTAAGAAAATAGGTTCCGGAGAATCGTGAGGTCAAGATTACATAAATATCCATTTGTTAACAAGACTAAGAACCTTTTATGTTACGATAATCATTAAGATGCCTAAGTGAAGTTTCTTCTTGAATATGGATTAGTTATTGATATCAACTCTTTGTTGTTATAGATCATCATCCGTAAAGAATACAAGGGCTTATAGCATAATGTATAGCTTTGTGGATAAGGTATGTAAGGCTATCCCTTTGTTTCAAACCATGAAATCCAACAAGTTATCTTTTTTGAAATGAAATGCCAAAAGCTTTGTCTTATTGTATCTTGAAATCTCTTTTCGAGAAGTATTCATCGATTATCCTTATTCTCGTAATCTTTGTTGTTGGTTACTAAACTATCCTATTATAAGTCTTCAAATAAAATCACCATAACAAAATAGTCATCAAGTCAACTATAAGTCGTTCTAAGAGTAAATTCAATGGGTATACGAATTTCATAAGAGGCCAAAGTGTCGGTGTTATCACAGTCTGTTGCTCACACCCTCGAGTCCCATTGATATGTTTTTCATTGGCATTTGATATCATGCATGCAATCATGACTACATTTTGGATTGGGTTGCACGTTCCGCAACATATACATATTGGATCAGGTTGCACATTCTGCAACATATACATATGATGGATCGAGTTGCGCGTTCCGCAACACATACATAAATCATTGTGCATATTGCATATTCATACATATACCTAAGAGTAATGACATGTTATACCCCACACCACAAGACAAGGTTGGTTTATATAGTAAAGTCCTATCCAGATAGGTTGCATTAAGTTTCAGAGTTTCATTATTCACCTCATGTGGTCCCCATGTTGCTTATGCTTTCCTTTACAGCTAATCACTTCATATTGCTTTTATGCCTTCTTTACAGCTTACAAATTCATATTTATTCATGTTTACATACTCGTTATATATTATTTCGTACTAACATCCCTTTTGCCGATATCACTGTGTTTATACCACAGGTTCTAATAGACTCTGCTAGGCCACCTCTATAGGAGTTGTTCAGTTCAACCATCAGTAAGTGAGCTTCATTTTCCTGAAGCTTTCTAGTTATATATGGAGTATTTTGTAAAAGTTATGTACAATATAGGTAGGTCGCGACCCTGTCCCGGCCATATGTCAATTTAGTCACTCGTAGAGGCTCACAAATTTATTTTTATATGTATATTGTGGATTTGTAGCCTTGCCAGCTAAGTTTTATTTTGTTAAACCATGTTGTGACCTTGTTGGTCCTATTGTCTATATATGTGGGGTAACTCTCTCTTATCCAGTGTTGTTGTCATAATATATTCTAGTCTGGCCTTGTCATCCAAAAGTTCTACTTGTATAGAAGACTGGTCATCAGAGTCGTACGCTCGAGCTACCAAGGCACTGTGCCGGCCATACCCTCTAGTTTGGGGTGACAAACTTGGTATCAGAGTAGGTCAATCCTAGAGAGTCTGTGGGTTGTGTCTAGTAGAGTCTTATTTATGAGTGTGTTGTGCACCACACTTATAAACAGGAGGCTGTCAGGTATTTAGGGATGGTTACGGTTCTTTCACTTCTTCTATCATATTGTACAACTGAGTTACATGGCTATGAATCTAATTCGTGCTCTAATTCCTTTTTTAATAATCATGCGAGTTACTACAAGAGCTACTGCTAGTAATCGAGCCGGTGCTGATAGGGGTGAATGTACAAATAATGCCCCGCCCGGCCAAGTTGATAGGGTTAAAGCTCAGAGAGAGTCACACTCCCACGTATCACCAGTTCCACCCCCTCAAGAGGATATTAGAGGAGATGCAGTACCTCCAGCTCCTTAGGACACATTTCCTCCAAATTTGGTCCCTCTAGTTCCTCCACCCGAGTCTTCTGACCAAGGAGTGGCAAGTGTCATATAGTTAATGACTTAGGTAGTAGCCAACCAGCTGTATCAGATAAGGGCTTTTATAGTGCTAGGTCTTTTGATAGTGTTGGGGCTTTTAGGACTCGATAATTTCTTGGGTTGAGTCCTCTAGTATTCACTGGGACTGATCCAAATACATACCCCCAATATTTTATTGATCAGATGTTGCGGGTATTGTGAGTAATGCATGGTTCAGAGATGGAGGTAATAGAGTTGGTTTCTTTCAGGTTACATGATGTGCTTGTTCTGTAGTATGAGGCCTGAGAGTTATTTTAAGGACAAGATGCACCTTCAGCTGTATGGGAGGAGTTTATAGAAGCTTCATTGGATCACTATTTTCCATTGGAAGTACGAGATGCTAAAGTGGAGAAATTTTTAAACCTCAAGCAGAAAGGCAAGAGTGTAAGGGAATATAGTTTGTAGTTCGACTTGCTGGCTAGGTATGCTCCAAATATCGTGAATACCATGAGAGCTAGAATTCATTGGTTTGTAGAGGGTTTGGATCCTCACCTGATTGGGGAATGTACTATAGCCTCGCTGAACAGGAATATGGATATTGCTAGAATCTAGGCTTATGCTCAGGGTGTGGAAGACCGCAAGTGGCAGTTTTGAGAAGATCGGAGCACAGAGAGAGAATTGACCAAAAGAGCTAGGTCAGTTGGGTCATTCGGAGAAGCATCGGGTAGCTCAAGGCAATAATTTCCTAGACGTCTGCCTCGGTTTACTAATAATGCTCCATCTTAGTTTCAAGGGCCTATATATAACAAACATACTCATTTTAGGATAGAGTGGTAGCTCGTTAGGGTGCCGATGTGTGTTATACGTGCGATAAGCCTAGTCATTACATGCGCCAGTGTCTAAGTATAGGTAGAGATAATATAGTTCAGCTGATGGGATCGATGGAAGCATCCTCATTCAAGTGTACGCCCGCAGAGTGGTATTCCCTAAACCTCAGCAGGTAGAGACAGAGGCTGAGGAGGATCCTCTAGTCCAGGCGGTGCTCAAAACTGCATCTATGCTTTATCCGGCCGTTAGGATTGGGAGTGATCTCCAGATGTCATCACATGTATCCTACCTGTCTTTACCTATGATGTTTATGCATTATTAGATCCAGGCTCCAATTTGTCCTATGTTACGCCCTTTGTTGGGAGCAAATTTGGGTTTGAACCAGAGTTGTTGTCTAAGCCATACAAAGTGGCTACATTGGTTGGTTAGACAATCATAGGAAGACGAATTTATAGGAATTGTACCGTAATGGTTTGTAGACGCCCTACTTTGGCTGATTTAGTTGAATTACCTATGGTAAAGTTTGATATTATTTTGGAAATGGATTGGTTGGCCTGTTGTTATTCGAACGTCGATTGTCGGACAAAGATTGTTAAATTCATCTTCTCAAGTGAGCCGACCCTTAAAAGGAAATGCAGCTACGCCTAAAGACATGTTTATTACATACATGAAGGAAAAAAGATGATTTCCAAAGGTTATATATATATCATCTAGTTCGGGTCAGGGACGCGGATACAGAACCCCCAACCCTTCAGTGTATTTCAGTAGTCAATGAATTTGCTAATGTATTTCCAAATGAGCTTCGGACATCCCTCCAGAGTGGGAGATTGAGTTCACTATTGATATACTTCCAGATACGCAACCAATAGCTATCCCTCCTTATCAAATGGGTCCAGCCGAGATGAGGGAGTTGAAGGACCAGTTGAAAGATTTACTAGAAAAGGGTTTCATCAGACCTAGCACTTCTCCATGGGGCACACCGATATTATTTGTTCGCAAGAAATATGGTTTATTAAGGATATGCATCGACTATAGACAATTGAATAAGGTTACTATCAAAAATAAGTATCCACTTATGAGGATTGATGATATATTCTATCAGTTAGAAGGTGCTAAGTTTTTCTCAAAAATCGACTTAAGGTTAGGGTATCACCAGTTCAGGGTAAAGGAGAAAAATATTCCGATGACAGCCTTTCAGACCAGGTATAGCCATTTTGAGTTTCGGGTGATGACTTTTGGACTCACTAATGCTGCAGCAGCCTTCATGGACTTAATGAATCGAGTCTTTAAGCCATTCTAAGATATATATTTTGGTGTACTCATAAACTGAGGCAGACCATGCAGATCATCTCCGAGCAGTGTTACAGACACTCCAAGACCGTAAGTTATATGCTAAATTTTC
Organism: Anisodus tanguticus; assembly: GCA_034509755.1. Taxonomy (NCBI): domain Eukaryota; kingdom Viridiplantae; phylum Streptophyta; class Magnoliopsida; order Solanales; family Solanaceae; genus Anisodus; species Anisodus tanguticus. The sequence continues at coordinate 29,145,643 of CM067551.1, forward strand.
CAACTGCGAGTTTTGGTTAAACTCCATTTCCTTTTTGGGTCATGTTGTCTCCTTAGAATGTATCAAAGTGGAGACTCAGAAGATTGAGGCAGTAAGGAATTGGCCGAGGCCTACAACCCCTACCGAAGTATGCAGCTTCTTGGACTTAGCAGGATATTATCAGAGATTCGTGGAGGGTATTTCTTTGATCTCCACACCGATGAAAAACCTCACTCACAAAGCAGCTAAGTTTCAGTGGACGAATACTTGTGAGCAAAACTTTCAAGAGTTGAAGGACAGGTTGACATCTACACCTATGTTAGCTCTTTCCGAAGGTACTAATGGGTATGTGGTCCATTGTGTTGCCTCCAGAGTCAACCTAGGATATGTTCTGATACAACACGGAAAGGTTATAGCATACACTTCGAGGCAGTTAAAAAATCATGAGGTAAATTATCTGACTCATGATCTCGAGTTGGCCGCGGTAATCTTTGCCCTAAAGACGTGGCATCATTATTTATACGGAGTCCACATGGACATACTCACAGACTATAAGAGCCTATAGTATACCTTTCGCCAGAAAGAGCTAAATTTAAGGTAAATGAGATGGTTGGAATTACTAAAGGACTATGATGTTGACATTTTATACCACCCCGGGAAGGAAAATGTCATAGCGGATGCCTTAAGTTGTATGTCTATGGGAAGTTTGGATGGTGTCGAAGCTAACAAGATGGAAATTACCAAATAATTATATTTCTTAGTCAATTTAAATGTGCGACTCTTTGACACGGATGAAGGAGGAGCGGTACTGCAGAATACTGCAGAATCATCCTTAATAGCTGAGGTGAAGGAAAGGTAGTTTGAAGATCCCATGTTTGTACGAACGAAAGAAGGAATCCCCCTGCAGAAGAAACTGATATTTGAGCTTATGGGAGATAGAGTTCTTAGATATTAGGGTCAACTATGCATACCAAATATAGGAGGACTCCGAGAGCAAATCATGGCCAAAATCCACCAATTCAGATATTCAATTCATCCGGGATCGACAAAGATATATCATGACCTTCAACAAGTTTATTGGTGGAATGACATGAAGAAAGATATTGCAATATTCATAACTCAATGGCCGACATGTCAGCAAGTTAAAATCAAGCATCAGAAGCATAAAGGCTTTCTATAGAATATTGAAATCCCTACTTGGAAGTGGGAAATGATTAATATGGATTTCATCACCGGTTTACCCCGTTCTATCAAATGTTTGATTCCATTTGGGTTATTGTCGACAAGCTTATAAAATCAGCCAATTTTCTACCTGTTTGTACTACTTTCTCAGCGGAGGATTACGCCAAAATGTATATTAAGAAAATAGTTCGATTGCATGGTTTTCCAGTCTCCATTATATCAGATAGAGGTTCTCAGTTTACGACTCACTTTTGGAAGTCATTTCAGAAAGGCCTAGGCACCCAAGTCAACCTTAATGTAGCTTTTCATCCACAGACCTACGGTCAAGCCAAGCACACAATCTAGACACTCAAAGACATGTTACGGGCTTTTGTATTAGATTTCAAGGGTAGATAGGACAATCATTTACCCCTCACTGAGTTCGTTTAAAACAACAATTATCATTCTAGCATCAAGATGACCCCGTACGGGGCATTGTACAGGCGGAAGTATAGATACCTAGTTAGCTAGTTTGAAGTTGGCGAAACAGAGGTGCTAGGCCTCGATTTGGTCCAGAAGGCAGTGGATAAATAAAGCTAATTCAAGAACACTTATTGACTACCTAAAGTTCACAGAATTGTATTCATATGTTCGACGTTGCGAGTTGGAATTCACAGTAAATGATTAGGTATTCTTAAAGGTCTCCCCGATGAAAGAATTTATGAGGCTTTGCAAGAAAGGAAAACTTAGCCCCAGATATGTCATACCATATAAATTATCTGCAGAATAGGCTGAGTGGCTTATGAGCTTAAGTTACCCTCAGAGTTGGAAGCAGCTCACCTGATATTGCATGTGCTGATGTTTCCTAACTGCGTAGGAGATCTCTCCCGTATTACTACTATAGAGGATGTATACATCACTGAGAATTTAACCTATGAAGAAACGCCAGTAGCTCATGTAGACTGCCAAGTTCGATAGGTGAGAACTAAAGAAGGTGCCTCCGTTAAAGTGCTATGGAGGAATAATGATATAGAAGAGATGACTTGGGAGGCCGAAGAAGATATGAAGTCTGAATATCCTTACTTATTTCAGTCTTCAGGTTTATACCGGTGTCCGTGCGATACGATCCACTCGATTATATTTTACTAGACATTTCTAGTCCTATGTTTTGTTTAGGTATTAATGTAGAGGCAGATAAGACAAATGCAACTCGAAATATGGTAGAGGACAGTTAAGGTGAGTTATGGCTATCCCTCTTGAATCTTGCCTATATAGATGGTCGTATGAGGCTAAGTTATTCTTATTTTGTGATTATGCACTATCTAGCATTAGATATGTGTTTGGGCTACTTACCAGGTTTTGGATAGTCCTATGTACAAAGGAAACTCTACTAAATTTTTTTGAATCCCTAGAAGTTAAGAATATCTTTAACATTCGCGAACGAATGTTTCTAAGGGGGGGGGGAAGACGTTACACACCATAGTTCTACATTTCATCGCATCGTCTATTAATACTTAAGTCCCAGGAAGAGGTATGACCTTACGAAAGGATAACAAAGGTTTATAACTTATTTACGGAAGTTCCAGAGTATATGAAAGCTAAATGGATCAAAGAAAGTACGTTTCAGCGAAATAAAAAACAGTGGAAGTTAAACGGAACAATTGACGGACCGTCAAAGGGATTGATGGACCATCAAACTATCAGGGTGAACTTTCAAATACCTGAGATTTTCTGATCTCAGGTGGCAGATTGACAGTCGGGATTGACGGACCGTTGGACTTTTGACGGACGATCAATCCCACCATCAATGTATGGTGGTGGAATTTTCTTTACGGGTTTATATATGGGTTGGACGATTTGGGGGCTCATTTCCTCCATGACTAGACCTAGAAACATCCCATAAATTCTCTCTAAAGTTCCTAATCACTCTGAGATCAAATCAAAGGTTGATTACGTAAGATTAATGTCATTAATTCCATGATTATCATAGGATTGTCTTCTTTGGATTGAGTCGGGTTTGGGAACCCTTAAAATGGGGGCAAGTTGTTGTTTTGAGGAATATTAGATGCATCGAGGTAAATTTTATCCTTCTCCATCTATAATTGTGATTAATTGATGATTTGAAATAAGTTGTAAAAGGATTTTCGTCATCGAAATCCGTAAAACTATGAAATCATTTAATATAGACTTGTGGGTTATTTTGATCAAGATATGAGTTGAAATTGATTGGTATATTGGTTGTTGGTGTTGTAAACCTAAAAAAGTAGGTTCTGGAGAATCGTAAGGTCAAGATTACATAAATATCCCTTTGTTAACAAGACTAAGAACCTTTTATGTTAAGATGATCGTTAAGATGCCTAAGTGAATTTTCTTCTGGAATATGGATTAGATATTGATATCGACTCTTTGTCATTATAGATCATCATTCGTAAAGAATATGAGGGCTAATAGCACGACGTATGGCTTCGTAGATAAGTATGTAAGGCTATCCCTTTGTTTCAAAGCATGAAATCCAACGAGTTATCATTTTCGAAAAGAAACGCCAAAAGCTTTGTCTTATTGTATCTTGAAATCTCTTTTCGAGAAGTATTAATCAATTATCCTTATTCTCGTAATCTTTGTTGTTGGTTATTGGCCTATCCTATTATAAGTCTTCAAAAAGAAGCACCATAACAAAATAGTCATCAAGTCAATTATAAGTCGTTCTAAGAGTAAAGTCAAAGAGTATACGAGTTTCAAAAGAGGCCAAAGACCGGTGTTATCACAGTCTGTTGTTCACACTCCCGAGTCCCATTGATATTGATATGTTTTTCATTGGCATTTGATAGCATTCATGCAATCATGATTACATATTGGATCGGTTTGCACGTTCCGCAACATATACATAATGGATCGATTTGCATGCTCCGCAACATGTACATATTGGATCGGGTTGTATGTTTCACAACATATACATATGATGGATTGGGTTGCACATTCCATAAAGCATACATAAATAACTATGCATATTGCATTGCATATTCATACATATACCTAAGAGTAATGACATGTTATACCTCACACCATAAGACAAGGTATGCATTCCTTTTATATGGAATATTTTGCAGAAGTTATGTATAGTATGGGTAGGTCGGGGCCCTGTCCCGGCCATATGTCAGTTCAGTCACTCATAGAGCCTGACATACTTATTTTGGTATATATAGTGTTGATATGTAGCCTTGCCGGCTAAGTTATATTTTGTTAAACCATGTTGTGACCTTATCGGTTCTGTTGTGTATATATGTGGGATAACTCTCTCTTATCTAGTGTTGTTGTCATGATATATTCCAGTACGGCCTTGTCGATTGGAAGTTCTACTTATACAGAAGACTGGTCATCAGAGTGGTACACTCGGGCCAGCCGGACACCGGGTGCCAGCCACACCCCCTAGGTTTTATAACCCTTAAAACTAAAGAACTAGTGAATTGGAGTGAAACTTTCTTACCTTGTTGATGTTAATGGATGAGGGATTGAAGTTCTTAAGTTGAAAAAGGGTTAAAGGGAGGTTTAGAAGAGGATTTTGAGAGAGAGAGTCTATGAGAGACGAATACGTTATGTTTATAATGAGAAGTGGGTCAGGAAACTTTTAATTAAAAGACTTTTTATGAACTAGACATGTCCCGCATTGGACATGCATCGTGCGTCCATCGCACATAACTGATCTCTCGGGAAAATTTTAAGTACCCATACTGCTTATGCATCGTGGGTACATCACGCAGTTGGCATCCCACAGTAATATTTTTAGGACCCGCGCTGCATGTGCGTCATAGGTCCATCGTGAGGATTTCACCCTGCGGGGATTTTTTCTATGTGCATCGCATGCGTAATGCCTCTAATAAACTTGGAGCGTATTTTTTGATATATTTCTTTGCTTTGCATTCCCGCTCCATCCTTACCTTGTCTAATATTAACAATTACCAAAAGAAGTAGAGCCAAATATGGCCTGTTGACCGAGAGCCATAAGGCAGTAAAACCGAGAGCCATAAGGCAGAAAAACCGAGAGCCATAAGGCAGCAAAACCGAGAGCTTTAATAAGGCAATATACACTTGTATATTGTGTGTATATTGCCTTATTTAACACACCCCCTCAGTCATAGCGGGCGGTCTTCGAACGCTGAGACTATCCCTAAAATATTCAAAGAGAACCGCTGGTAGACCCTTTGTAAAGATGTCTGCAATTTGATAACGCGACGGGACATGGCATACGCGAACTTGACCCTTTGCAACCTTTTCGCAGACAAAGTGAATGTCCATTTCGATATGCTTAGTACGTTGGTGTTGAACTGGGTTACCTGAAAGGTAGATGGCACTAATGTTATCACAATATACCAAGGTTGCCTTCTGAATGGGACAATGAAGCTCCAAAAGCAAATTACGTAGCCAACATGATTCGGAGACCACATTCGCTACCCCTCGATATTCTGCCTCAGCACTTGAGCGTGATAGAGTTGCCTGACGCTTTGCCGACTAGGAGACCAAGTTGTTGCCAAGGTACATACAGTAGCCAGAAGTCGACCGTCTGGTATGGGACAACCACCCCAATCAGCATCCGTGTACGAGACAAGTGTGGATGTAGATGAATGATACAAGTGCAATCCATAGTCTAGTGTCCCCTGAATATACCGAATGATGCGTTTGATTGCATTCATGTGTTCAACTCTGGGATCATACATGAATAAACACACCTGCTAAATCGCATATGTAATATCCGGTCTGGTAAATGTAAGATACTGGAGTGCCCCTGCAAGACTGCGATAGCGGGTTGGGTCCTCGTATGGTGCACCTGCCGCGGCACTTAGCTTGGGGTTTGCATCAACTGGCGTGGAAGTGGACTTACAGGATGACATCCCAGCCCTCTCGATGATCTTAGCAGCATACTTCCGTTGAGACAGAAACAACCCACCTGAATGACGCTTGACAGCAATCTCTAAAAATTAACTCAAAGGCCCCAAGTCTTTCATAGACAATTCAGAACTGAGCATGGCCATGATAGACTGGTGCAAGGCATCGGAAGAGGCAGTCAAGATGATAACATCCACATACAACAGAATGTAGGCCAAGGACGAACCACGATGGTATATGAACAATGAATTATCTGACCTGCTGTGAGTGAACCCAATAGTTGAAACAAAGTCAGCAAACCTCGTGTACCAGGCTCGTGGAGACTGCTTAAGCCCATATAAGGACTTCTTCAACAAACATACATGATGAGGACGGTTTGGATCCCTGAAACCCAACGGCTGATGCATATAGATTGTTTCCTTGAGATCACCGTGTAGGAAAGCATTCTTGACATCCAACTGATGAATTGGCCAAGTCTTTGAAAGAGCCAAGCTAAGCACAATGCGGATGGTAGCCGGTTTGACCACCGGACTAAACGTCTCACCACAATCAATCCCAACCTGCTGAGTCTTTCCGTCACGCACAAGTCGCGCCTTATGTCGAGCAAATGACCTATCTGAATTTTCCTTATGTGCAAAAATCCACATAGACCTGATAATATTAATACCACAAGGACGGGGCACCAACTCCCACGTCTTATTATCAATAAGAGCATTATATTCATCAGTCATAGTAATTTTTCAATTAGGGTCATTTAAAGCTGACACAGGATTGTGGGGCAATGGGATTTAGAGACATCTGAATGTAAATTAAAATGTCTTTTAGGTGTAAAAATACCCCACTGACTCCGAGTGACCGGTCTATGACTCGAGGAAGAATTGAGTGAATTTTGGGATTTTTCTGGGCGCGGGACAGACGGGCCAAGCAGGCAGAGGGCCTGCTGGCCCAAATCGGTAAACTGTGTTGTCCGCTGGATCTGTTCCAGAATTGGGCTGGACTGGCCCAATTGCTGGGACTGATCCAGAAACTGGAACTGCAGCTGCTGGCGGGACTGTGGGACCAGCGGGTAGTGGGCCCGCTGGAGGATTTTGGGTGCGGGAGATGTCTGAAAAATTCTGAATAATATACGGGGATATTTGGTCATCCAAAAACTCATACGACCTAGGCTCGGGAGAATGCACTTTTGTAAACGGAAATTGGGTTTCATCAAAAATGACATGGCGATTAATTATGATTTTCTTGGAGGATAAATCAAAACACTTATAACCACGATGATTTGACGAATAACCTAAAAATACACACGGGGTAGACCGAGCCTGAAGTTTGTTAATTGTGGTGGATGGGAATAACGGATAACATAAGCACCCAAAAATCTGAAGATGAGAATAATAAGGGTTCTTATTATATAGGATTTTGAGGGGGGAAGAATATGTCAGACCTTTAGACGGAATTATGTTAAGAAGATATGTGGCCATTTGTAGAGCATGATGCCAAAAATATGGAGGTACGGAGGCATGAATTAAGAGAGTTCGGACAATGTTATTTATGGAACGTATTTTGCGTTCGGCTTTCCCATTTTGTGAAGATGTATGAGGACACGAAAAGCGAAAATTTATCCCATTATTAGCACAAAACTCCCGAAACTCCCTATTGTCATAGTCTTTCCCATTATCACATTGAATATTTTTTATTTCTCTTTCGAATTGAGTACGAATGAACGCTCTAAATTTGATGAAGACGGAAAACACTTGTGATTTATTTGCAATTGGAAACGTCCACAAAAATCTATAATAATTATCTAAAAAGAGAACATAATATCGATGACCCAATGAACTAAGAACCGGAGACGTCCATAAGTCGCTATGAATAATGTCAAATGGCATAGAAGTATGAGAATTGGAGTCTACAAATGGCAACTTAACAATTTTTCCTAATGAACAAGACTGACAAATTGGAGTACAACTCATACCCTTACAAGAAATAAAGCTATTTTTATCTAAAACTGATAAAATAGAAGATCCCAGATGACCCAGGCGAGCATGCCACATGGAAGGAGAGATGGCTGCAAAAGCTTACGGCAAGGCTGGACTCGTTAGGCTGAAACCGGGCATGATAGGATACAGATCCCCCCTACTATCACACCTCATGAGATGACTCCCCATCTTGAAATCCTTCACGAGAAAACCGAAAGGATCAAATTCAACGAAACGTAATTGTCATTTGTGAACTTTCGGACAGACACTAAATTTTTAATCAATTTAGGAGCATGTAAAGTATTTTTCAAGAGTAGTGGTGGATTGGGGGGAGACAACATTTTCTGACCATACCCTAGAATTAGAATAGAACTTCCATTACCAATAATTATCCCTCGGGGGGGTGCTCAAATTGGAAAAAGATGAGAGAGTACCTGATTCGGAAGTCATGTGGGTAGTGGCACCGGTGTCCATATACCAATTTGGGTCCGGTTGAGATAATCCCAGTGTGTGCATTGCGGCCTCGATGTCGGTTTGAGTGGGGCCTGCTGTATAATGGGCTTGCGGAGGTCGGGGCCCAAGAACTCCTGGCCGTGGTGAAGCTGGGCCATAGCCGCCGTTGCGTGCGCCGCGCCGGGTGTTGGGCTCGGACCGTTGGCCGGTCCACCGGCCGCCGGAACTCGCCTTCTTTGGATGGTACGGGTTCCACTGCCATGGGCCCCACTGCTGGGCCCAGAGGGGTGGTGGGCCACTATACCCTGGATGGGACCCACCTCCTGCTTGTTGACCACCGGAACCGCCACCAGAACCGCCGCGTTTGCCCCCGCGGTTTTTATTATTATTTTTGTGATTATTCTTGCCGCCACCATTATTATGGTTTTGGCCCGAATTATTCACAAAACCTGAAGAACTAGGAGAGGACGCCACCATGACAACTGGGCTTGCTCCAGTAGCCGCCTTTTTAGCCAAACCGGTTTCTTCCAACGTAAGCATGGAGCGGGCTTGATGAAAGTCTGGAAGAGGGTTGCTTTGGCGAAGGAGAGTTCCAACACCATTATAGGCCTCCGAAAGACCGGCAACCAACTGTAGAACTAGACAATTATTTGTTACTGGTGTGCCAACATTACGGAGTTGATCCGCCGACTCCTTTAGTTTCTTACAATATGCAGAAACGTTTGGAAATTCGTCCATTCGAACGAGAGAGAATTCCTACTCGAGTGTGACGACACGGGAATGTTGGTTGTCTTGGAATATGTCACGCAATCTATTCCATGCAGCCATAGCCGTGGTATCCGGCTCCATAATCGTCTGTAGAAGGTCCCGGCGAAATAGTGGCGTATATCCACCGAAGAACGGTAGCATCAAGTGTAATCCATAACTCAGGATCCTCCGCAGGAAGGGGTCTAGCGGGAGGAATGATGTGATGAAGAACTTGATAAGATATAGCGTGAATTTTAAACAACTCCGCCCACGTCGCATATTGGACGTTTTCCATCTCAAGGACAATAGGGATACTGCTCTTGATATTGGAAACCGTGAGGGCAGGGTGAAAATTGTTCTTAGACATATTGAAAGAACAAAGAAGAAAGGGAAATTTAAGAGAGGTGTTTTTGAGAGCGGAAGACGAATTTTGGAAGAGAAACCCGAGGGGGGGGGGGGGGGTCTCGGCCAAAAGGAGGGCAAAAGTTTGAGAGAAAAACTTTTGTTTAGACCTAGTCTCTTGATACCATGAAAGAAATAATCCCCTTGATTATTTTCATTGATTGAATAGATATATATACAAGTTACAAAGCCTTCTTCTACCATAATTCTAACTCTACAATTATGGTAGTGTATATTCCTAATTATGGTAACATATACATTACAATATATTACACATATATTTTTCTAATATACAATATTCTTACCTTGTCTAATATTAACAATTACCAAAATAAGTAGAGCCAAATATGGCCTGTTGACCGAGAGCCATAAGGCAGCAAAACCGAGAGCCTTAATAAGGCAATATACACTTGTATATTGTGTGTTTATTGCCTTATTTAACAATAACATCATCACGAATTAGTTGTTTCACATAACTATGTCGTAAACCAATGTGCCTTGATTTACCATTATAAACTTCATTGTATGCTTTAGCCAATGTAGTCTCATTATCACAATGAATTGAGATAGGTGACATGAGCTTTTCCCACAAAGGCAAATCATACAAAAAAATTAGTCACTCGGCTTCTTTGCTTGCAGATGCTAATGCAATAAATTCAGATGTCATAGTTGAATCTGCAATACAAGTCTATTTCTTGGATCCCTATGAAACTGAACCCCCACCAAGTGTGTATATCCACTCACTCGTAGAGGAATGATCACTATTAGATATCCAACTTGCATCAAAAAACCCTTCTAATACACAAGGAAATCTATCATAATGTATTTCATAGTGAATAGTTCTCCTAAGATACTTAAGTAGCCTTCGAACCGCATGGCAATAGCATAACTTGGATTATGAGTAAAACGACTCAGTTTTCCCACAGCAAAACCAATATCATGTCTTGTACATGTCATGGCATACATAAGACACTCAATTACCTTAGCATACTCTAATTGTTTCATAGGTTCTCCTATATTCTTAGATAACACTACATTGTGATCAAGAGGTGTAGATGCAAATTTACTATCAAAGTTGTTAAACCTCTTTAGCACATTTTCAATGTAATGTGACTGAGTCAAGGCCAAACCACTAGTATGTCTAGTAATTTTAATGCCTAAAATCACATCCGCTTCACCCATGTCGTTCATGGAGAAATTAGCAGATAAAAACTCCTTTGTGTCCACCACTTGTTGGAGATCAGTGTCAAATATTAGCATGTCATCCACATATAAACAATGACAACTCCCTTGTTTCAACAAACTTACTATATACACACTTATAGACATCATTGATAAGAAATCCATTAGAAAGTACAACTTGATCAAATTTTTGGTGCCATTATTTGGGAGCTTGCTTAAGCCCATACAATGACTTGATCAATTTACGCACTTTGTGTTCTTAACCAGGAATAACAAACCCCTCGGGTTGTTCCATAGACACCTCCTCATCTAATTCACCATTTAGAAATGCGGTCTTCGTGTCCATTTGATAAATAACGAGACAAAAAATTGAGGCTAATCCAATCAATACCCTTATTATTGTTGTCCTTGCAACAACAACATAAGTATCGAAGTAATCAATACCTAACTTTTGAGTGTAACCTTGGCTACTAAACGAGCCTTGAACTTGTCTATAGTTCCATCTACTTTCATTTTCCTTTTGAAAATCCACTTACAACCAATGGGTTTAAAACCTGGTGGTAGATCAACCAACTTCCAAGTTCTATTACCTATAATCGAATCCATTTCATCATTAATTGCTTCTTTCCAAAAGGAAGCATCTGGAGACCTCATTTCCTCATCAAAAGTGACAGGATCAGCTTCTAAATTATAATAGAAAGGTATGTAAGTGTCAACAGAAGACTGATCCCTACTTCCTTCAACGAGAAACATAAAGAAATCATCTCCAAAATCTTTAGCTTTTCGCGCCCTTTTACTTCTTCTTGGTTCCACAACTTCCTCACTAGTTGAGTTATTATCAACTAAACCATGCTCTTTCCGTAAATGAGAACTAGATGGTAACGTTGTGTCATGAGATCTAGGAATGGTACTAAATCGATTTTCATCAAAAATAGCATCCATAGATTCAATTATCGTATTAACAGAGTATGAATCATTAGGTTCAATAACCTTAAATCTATAGGCTTTACTGTTCATAGCATAGCCTATAAAAACACACTCAATTCCTTTCTCCCCAAGTTTCTTTCTTTTGGGCTCTGGAACTTTAACAATTGCTCTACATCCCCAGACCCTAAGATTACTCATGTTTGGTTTTCTCTTGTTCCAGAATTCATATGAGGTAGTCTTACTTCTCTTGTTAGGTACTCTGTTAAGAATATAATAGGTTGTATACAAGGCTTCACCCCATTATCCATGTCCTAAACTCGACTTGGATAACATGACATTTACCATTTCCGTTAGGACTCTATTTTTCCTTTCGGCCACACCATTCTGTTATGGTGTATAAGGTGTTGTAACTTGATGCACAATTCCAGTTGATTCAAAGAATGATGGATTATAAGATTCCCCATCTCTATCCGATCTAAGACACTTAATAAAGGTTTCACAATGAAGTTCTACATTACTTTTAAACACTTTAAATTTTTCAGGTGCTTCATTTTTTGAATGTAACAAATATACATAACAAAATCTGTAATAGTCAATAATAAAGGTAACAAAATAACATTTTCCGTTTGTTGTCACATTGTCACTCATGTCACATAAATCACTATGAACTAAATCAAGCAATTTTGAATCTCTTTGAACAGAAGGAAATGGTAATCTAGTGATTTTAGTGAGCATACATATTCTACATTTTACAACATTCTTGTCAATTGAAGGAATTAAAGATTGTAGAGCCATATCTTTCAACTTTATAAAATTTACATGTCCTAAACGATAATGCCATAAAGAAGAAGTATCAAGAGAGTCCAAAACCTAAACAGAAGAATTCATCACTTTATTAATGTTAATAAGGTTCAATTTACACATACCACAATGTAAATAACCCTTTCCTACAAACACCCCACCCTTAGAGAGTACGAAGTTTCCAGCCTCATACACTTGTTTGAACCCATATTGGTTCAAAATACTACTAGACATCAGATTCTTACTAACTTCTGGAGCATGATAAACATCATTCAAAGTTAAAATTTTTCTAGAAGTAAAACCTAATACAACACTTCCTTTGCCTAAAACACTAACAAGAGATTTGTTTCCCATATAGAGAAAAGTTGAATCTTCCACTGGTTCATAGGTCTTGAAGTGAGACTTGTCCTTGAAAACATGTCTTGTAGCACCCGAATCAACCCACCAATCATTATCATCTTGGACCATATTGATTTCGGAAATCATGGAGTGAAATTTTTGTTGACATCTGCAGCCTTTCGGTTCTTCTGTTCTGAACTTGAACTGCCAGGATCCTTCTTATTTGTGCAGTCACGTTTCATGTGAGGACCACCACAATTCCAACAAGCGAACTTATTTTTCTTGTTGCTGTCAGTTTTGTTCTTGTTGTTGTTATGCTCGTTTGAATTGAACTGCCTTTTCTTTCCTTTTCCCTTACTGGATTGGCCTTCCTCCACAATGTGGATATCCTGATATTTGTTTTCTTGTTTTCGAAATTCTTCTACTACACGAAGATGGTTAGCCAATTCCTCAAGAGTAAGATCCTCTTTTTATGTTTAAGGTTATGTTTGAATTCCTTCCAAGTTATGGGCACTTTATATACTATACAAGATACAACAATAGATTCATCCATATTCATGTTATGTTGTTTAAAATTTCCAAGGATGCGTTCAATCTCATAGAATTGCTCCATTACTGACCTTTTTTCATTCATAGAATAACTGTTAAATTGGGTAACAAGAAAATTCTTACATGTTGCATATTCACCCATGTACGTTTCCTCCAATTGATCCCACAGTTCCTTTGCATAAGACACAGTCTGGTAAGAATCGAACAAGGCATCAGTCATCCCGTTCAGAATAAGGCCTCGACATATGTATTCATCATTCTCCTATTTTTCCCTGGCGCGCGTCTCTGCAATGGTCTCATTCTCCTTTTCTTCTGGTTATGGAGTAGTCAAAACAGAAGCAACGTTCAATGTGGTGAGAAGAAAGTGCATTTTTTCTGCCTTCTTCGAAAATTACCACCATCAAACTTGTCCAGTTTGACAAAGTTTGATGTCATCTCCCTAATACTAGCCATGAAAAAAAATAGTCTTAAGATTGTTATAAACAGATTGTAGAAAATGTAGAAAGCCGACTTCACAAGCGAGTACGAACTCTGGTCTTAAGACTAATTCACCCCCATAGAGTGCACCGGGAAGGATTGCATGTCTTAGGGATACTAAGAAGTCTAATCAAATATCGTTTGCACTATAACAACGTTTGATTCCTACTGTATTGAGAATATTTCTGATTTTTGATTGATTTTTCTTATGGGAATATGGCAATCTATTTATAGATAGATGGTGCCTTTTCATGGTGCATCTTGAGATTAAACTAATGGTTATGAATGGTGCCTCTTGAGATTAAACCAATGGTTAAGAATGGTGCCTTTTCATAATTTTCTGAATTAATTAATTCTGTCAAAATATATTTTAGCCCATAAGGAAGAACTTTCCCTTATAAACACAATAATATAGTGTTTCCTCACCAATGTGAGAAATTGCTTAGAAATCTCCAACAAACAATACACCAAAACTTAATTATGCTAATGCTTTACAGCCATCTGAACCAGTGTAAGAATAGGATCTTAAACCGATCACATGATATTTGCATAGGAACCAACTATTGCACGGACAAAGAAGGAATTTGATGAATTTTCGCGTTGACAAAATTTAAAATATGCAGTGATAGCGAAGTTTTCATTTGGTCGACCAGATTTGCAAGAATTGAAGAGGATCCTTCCAATTTTATTAGAGATTAAAGGTCGATGTAATATTAGAATCTTAGAGGAGAGACACATATTGATACGTCTTTCGTTACTTGAAGATTATGCTGCACTTCAAGTGCATTTGAGTTAATCTATAAGGGAATGATTTATCCATTAAGATTTCTAGTTTGGGACCCATGGTTTAACCCAAGGAGGAAACCACGATAAGTTTTCATATGGTCGATCAGATTTGCAAGAATTGAAGAGGATCCTTCCAATTTTATTAGAGATTAAAGGCCGATGTAATATTGAAATTTTAGAGGAGAGACACATATTGATACGTCTTTCGTTACTCGAAGATTATGCTGCACTTCAATTGCATTTGAGTTAATCTATCAGTGAATGATTTATCTGTTAAGATTTCTAGTTTGGGACCCATGGTTTAACCCGAGGAGGAAACCACGATTGCAGTGGCATGGATTATCTTTCCGGGATTGCCCACCAATTTATTTGAAAATGAGTCTATCACTACTAAAAAAATGGACAAAATTGATCGAAAAAAATGATGGATTTTTCGATAAACAGTCGGTTTATTCTGTCGGTTTTTTTGATAATTTTTTAAATATTATTTTAAAGAAAACCGACATACTCCCGTCGGTTATTTTTTGCAAAACAAATGAGCAAAAATTATAATTATTTTTATATTTTTGTGTAAAGTAAATCGACGGACTCTGTCAATTTTTTATTTTTTTGTACAAAAATCTACGGAGTCCTTCAGTTTTTAGAGTGAAAAACTGCAGTTTAAGAGTATTAACTAAAACAACAGAAGTATCTGATCAGAGAACATGAGTAGTCTAGTGGTAGAGTTGTCTAATGTCATGGAACATACCTGGGTTCGATTTCAAGTTGCTACATTTCATTATTTTATTTTAAAAAAAACAACATCAACGGACTCCGTCGTTTTTTTTTTAGTTTTAAATAACCGATGGAGTTCATCAACTTTCCGTCGGTTTTGGGCAGTTTTAGTAGTGTATGTTTTTAATGGTCCAGGCAATAAGCACTCATTTGGTGATTGATACAACTACAAAAAATAAGACCAGATCAAGTTGTGCACATATGAAGGTGAAAGTTGATCTACTGAAAGAATTACCAAAGCGAATTCACATCAGTTGTGTTGATGAGGAGTTTGGAGATATCAAAGCTAAATTGAAAAAAATACAATATGATATCTGCTTAAGTATTATGTCCATTGTAAATTACAGGGGCATGACAATCTAGGTTGTTGGGTAGTCTATCCAGAACTCAGGCCCAAGAAAGAGGAGCCAAAGCCTGAAAAACCTACTAAAAAAAGTTACCGATAAGGGGCCTGCACTTGAAAATCCTAAACATAAGCAAAGCAATGAGGATACTAAAAAAAATATAATGCGACATATATTGCACCAAAAGGGAAAGGCACAAACAATCATGGGAAGAAGCAGGAGAATAACAATAAGATGGAGTGGAATGTAGTGATTAGTAAAAGGAAAAATAATAGCAATGTAGAGGAGATGCAAAAAAGTAAGGAGGAAAATGACACTAATGAGGAAAATGAGCAAAAAGAGAAGGCAAAATATCAAGACCTTAATAATGTGAATTCTTTTGAGGCACTTACTGATGTGGATGAGGAACAATCAGTGAAACTAGTATAAGACCAAGAAAAGAAACAGGTTGAGTCTTCCAAGCCATGGGTAGAATCTGTTTTTGTCAAAACTCAACAGGTTGAAGCTGAAAAGAGCCAGAGTGTAGTAGAATGTAGTTCAACTGATAAACCTACTAACAAGGAGAACAGCGAGGAAGGAAATATAGTAACGGAATCAGTTAACAACAATTAATAACAGAAATTACAAAGCATTAACACCACAAACCAACAGGAGGATGTGCAAAGACGGAAAGAACACAAGGTGAAAGAACCAGAAATAAATGGCAAGCAATTTCAAGAGACAAACAAGGAATACAACAAGCAAATACTTCCTAAGGTTGTTGAAGAGGAGGTCAATAAACCAAGTGATGGTGAGAAGGAGAATGAGAGGGCAAAAGGGATGCAGGATGTGGATTTAAACAAGAAGCCTGATAAACCTCCAGATGATGAAAGCCTAAATATAACAATTGGAGATATAGATGAAGTTGAATTCAAAGTTGATGACACAGTCATCATCAGTTGGAAACGAGGGGTTTGACATGGAAAACATGGGGGATTGACACACCAAAACCTATCTTTGCTGGTAGATAGATGCGCTTAATTAGTTACCTGAATTAAAGAGGGACACAAATACAAAAGAAGTAATTGAGGAAAATATGAAAGAAAATACTGGGAGCAACAAGGAGGAGAATTCAGTCAAAGAAGACGGCATGCACAAGAAGAACAATCAGTTAATAGCAAAAAACTTTGAAACTGGAGAAAAACAACAAGCAAAAAAGAAAGGAAAAGGAGATTGACATAGGGGATGGTGAAGAGATGGATGAACAAAACATAACACAGATCATTCAACATGCCATTACTAAGGGAGGAGTATCACCAAGATATTTAGCAAAATCCAAAAATAAGAATAACAGAAGTCCAATCAGGGACAAAAGTGTACCTCTAGCAACTACTGGAGGTGTGCAGCCAAGGAAAACAACTTTAAAATCCAACGGTTCTCAATGAATAGTGCATTGATAAGGAACATTATATTTGTTAACACTCAACAAGCTTTTGAAAGAGTGATGATGTTAAATAAACAAAAAAAGTTTAATTTATTGCATTAATAGAGCTATTTCTAGATCACAGACACATTGAAAAGTACAAATTATGGGTGGGAATGTCAATTGCTTGGCACAATAGTAATATAAAGATTTGAATATTTATATAAGATGGATATCAGGTGGAGACTCAGATGGACACTGAACAACTACTATCCTTGAAGTTGACAAAACTGGTTGGAGGACAAGAGTTGTTCATTACCATGATATATGCTAGTATTAATAAGGCAACTAGAGTAACATTGTGGAATAATTTATATATTTCCAGCACTATTGATGCACCATGACTAGTTGAAGAAGAATTTAATGTAATAGTGGATTACATAGAGAAATTTGGAGGGTTGGAAGTGCCTTTTGTGGAAGTGATTTCAATCAATGAATCAATATTTGCCAACTTACAGACCTGGGTTTCAAAGGCAGCATATATACATGGTGGAATGACAGATCAGATGAGTAATAATGCATTTTCAATAGAATGGATAGATGTCTAGCTAATTAAGGTTTACATCAATTATATCTGAATATTGAAGTGGAGCATCTTATCTATCACAACCCCTTTCGGGTATCATGGTGGCACCCACACTATCTTCCATCGGTGGGTGAACCACTTCCCAACCCAAGCAAATATAACATAAACTTAAGAGGAAAATAGAAGAACTAACTACTAAACTATATTGCTATATAAATAAAAGAAGTCATAAAAATACTGAATATTTACTTATTACATTTCTCAAATGATCCGGTCTAGTCAGTACAAGAGCCACAACATAGGGAAATAGAAAGTTTAAATACTATCTCAAAGGTGAAAAACAAAGACAGGAATGGGAAGGAGAATTCAGGACTGCTGAGGATAGGCGGTCTCACCCTGAAAGCTTAAGTCCACCGCCTCGGACGTCAGCCATGAGGTCCGATACTAGTTGATGGCTATGTATCTGCATCCAAAATGAATGCAGCAAGTGTAGTATGAGTACACATCATACCCCCGTAAGCATCATAGGCCGACAATGATAGATAACATGTAATAGACATAAATATCAAGTTGACACACAAGTATCCCTAACCTACACAATCTGATTAAGCACATTAGTCACCTTTAAATAACAGATATGGTTCAACACTTAAGCCAACTCAGAATCATAGAAGTACAACCCAACACATAATCACATTATCATGATAAGAATTACAATTAAGTACAAACCTCATGATTATAATGTGTGTTTATGCATGAATGCAATGGTACCTCTCAACAACTCGGTATACACATGCCACCAAACTTTGCCTAGTAGCTATGACCCATGGAGGACCCGCGAAGTCTATATACCACTCACAACCAACCAGAATGATCCCTCGGTCTGGCTAGAGCATCAATCACAAACTAATCATCAATCCATATCAATTTACATCATCTCAGTATTCCAAACAATCTCATAACAATATCATTTACCTTCATTTCCAAGTCTCATCGAACCAACAATATTCCATACCAACTCCATTTTAATATCAAAATAATATGACTGTATGAATGCAACAGTAAATAAAATAAGCAATCATGAAGTATGAGATGAACCCATGTTCAAGAGATAAATAACATATGCCTCAAAATTATTAATAACACATAATTCCACATAATCAGTCATTTCATATCAGGAGGCATAAGTTATAATTAATTTCAACAACCACAATTATTATCAATCATGTCGACAAGCCCATATAACAGTAGTCGGGATCAACCTAAGGATGATCCCCCAAACAGTTCAACACTGGTACCCACCCAAATGCTCATCACAGTCACTAAGGTGGCACCCCATGCATCACGCCAAATATCTCTCAATATTTATATATACTACATGAATCTATCGGAGTCTAATAGAGAAAATGGTAGCCTACCTCGATGCCGAAGTGGTGCCACAAACTAATCTTGAGCCAAGGCCTTGCCTTAGAGAAGTGCCTCCGAACGTTCATAGTTTATTATCATAGATTCTACGCTAACAGAGTATTCTAAATACATACAAAAAGGTAAAACCTTTCAAGAAATTGAATACCCGACCCTTAAAGCGACCCCGGGCCCACAAGGGTAAAATCGGAACTTTAATGTTACAAAATCATAATCGCAGTCTCATTAGTAATATCCTAAAGTTTGACGGCCAACTATCACCAATTAGGTCGTCAATTGCCTTTAAAATAAAAACCCCCAATTATAGACAAACCCTAGAAGTTCAGCCAAAATTCATGGAATTAAAATAACAATTCAAGCTTAGCAATAGGTTAACCCACTATTAATAAACTCTAATTTGAAATATCACACCTCAAAGCTCCAATATTGTCTTCCAATTTCATTTATTTAGTCCTCTTAATATTTAGTCATAAACCCTAGGTTTCTATCCCAAAAGATGATAAACAACATAGATTTAATGATAGAATCATAAATGGATAATGAAAATAGGATAGAATCCTTACCCCAAAGCTGGAATGAATGACAAGCCTTGATTTCCTCCATAATCCGAGATTAGAGTTATGAAAAGTGAGTTATGGAAAGTGAAATCGAACTTAAGTCTTTTATTGTTTCTGATACAACGATCCCGCTCCTACAAAATCTTTCTTGCAGGAGCGGCCTCACTTCTGCAAAAAATGACCGCAGAAGAGGCCCAACTTAATGTACCATAAATTCACAAAGGCGGAGATGACACTGCAGAAGCGGTTTACCTCTACGCATAAGGTTCCGCAAATATGATCCTTTACAAAATATCTTCGGCATTGCATCTACGGACCAACTTCCATAGAAGCAGCTCCGCAGGTGCGGTTAATACTCATTGGTGCGATTTCACCAGAACCAATAGCTATAGCAAAATCACAAATTTCCATCAAACACCCGAAACTCACCCAAAACCTCTCGGACAGAAACTAAATATGCTACCCAAGTGTAAACGACGCTACAAACTTGTTAGAGCACTTGGATTACTCATATGACCAAGCTAAGGTACACTTTTCAACAAATCCACTAAAATTTCACTAATTAGCAAATAAGGACTCAAAGCACATCATATTGCCATAGGAAATGAATCAAGGACTCGACTAAGTCACAAATGATGTTCCAAACCTACCGAAAGCGATGAAACTCGAAAAAGAACCCGTATACTCAAAATTCAACTTTGGATCAACCCTAGTCATTTCAAAATCATCAAACTTTGGTTTTTCTTCCGAAACTTATCTAACTCACCTCGGGAATCGTGTTATCCATCCTCACGAGTCAGAAACCCCAAAAAGAGTCTATGAAAAGGGTAACTTTGTCAAGTAAACGTGTTAAGCCAAAAATGACTGAACGTGTCGTTTACTCTTCATATCAACTTCGATCTCCCAAGTAGCCTCCTCAACGGATCGGTGCTTCCATTACACCTTCACAGAAGCAATCTCCTTTGTTCTCAGCTTTCTAACTTGCCTATCCAAAATGGCCACAAGCTCGCCTTAAAATCAAGATTCTAATCAAATAACACATAACACTAATTCCCATTGAATGATGTAGGGCCCATCAGTATGGTACTTCTTCAACATGGAAACATCAAATACTAGATGAACACCTGAAAGACCTGGTGGCAAAACCAACTCATACGCTACCTCACCAACTCTTTGAAGAATCTCAATTGGCCGAAAATACCTCGGACTCAACTTCCCCTTCTTGCCAAACCTCATCACGCCTTTCATAGGAGAGGCCTTCAATAAAACCCGATCACCAACCATGAACTCTATATCCCAAACCTTCTAGTCTACATATTTCTTATCTACTTTGAGCCGCTAGGAACTTGTCCTGGATCATCACCACTTTATCCAACGAGTCTCTCGACAAATTTTTACCCCATGGCCTCACCTTAAATGAATCAAACCATCCAATCAGAGAACGACACCTCCTACTATATAAAACCTCAAATGGAGCTATCTCAATGCTGGAGTTATAACTGTTGTTACAAGCAAACTCTTCCAATGGTAAGAATTGGTCTCAATGACCACCAAAATCAATCACACAATCCCATAACATATCCTTTAAAACCTAAATGGTCCGCTCAGATTAATCGTACGTCTGAGGGTGAAATGATGTGCTAAGATCCAAATGAGTACCTAACTCCTTTTGCAATGTCCTCCAGAAATGAGAAGTAAATTGAGTACCCCGGTTTGAAATAATAGAAATAGGCACCCCATGCAGCCGAACAATATCTCTAATATAAACCTTAGCGAATTTCTCAAAATTATAGGTTGTCTAGACTGGAATGAAGTGAGCAGACTTGGTCAACCTATGCAAAATAACCCAAATGATAACAAACTTGCCTAAACTCTTCGGTAGCCCAACTACGAAGTCCATAGCTATCCTCTCCCATTTCCGCTCGGGTATGGGCATCCTCTTAGTCATACCACCCAGTCTCTAGTGCTCATGTTTAACCTACTGGCAATTCAAACACTGAGACACAAATTCTACAATATCTCTCTTCATCCTACCCCACTAATAGTGTTTCTTCAAATCACGATACTTCTTCATTGCACCAGGATGAATAGAATATCTGGAACCGCTAGCCCATTCCATGATCAATTTTGTCAACCCTCCAACACAAGGTACACACATTCTCTCATTGATCCTTAAGATCCCCTCAACATCAATCATATCCTCCTTGACTTTCCATCGCATCACCTTGTCCTTGATCTTACACAATTTCACATCATCAAACTACTGGGTCTGATTTGCTCAAGAGACAACCTTGCCTTAGCACAAGCCAAAATCCTACCCAGTTTTGAAATATCAAGTCTCACAAAGCTGTTGGCCAAGGACTGAACCTCTAATGCCAAATGATGCTCATCAACAATTAAATATGTCAGTCTACCCATACTCACTTCCTTTCCGCTCAAGGCATCCGCCACCACTTTGGCATTTTTGGATGGTAAAGAATAGTCATATCATAATCTTTAAGTAACTCCATCCACCTACACTATCTAGATTTCAGATCCCGCTGACTGAACACATGCTGAAGGTTAAGGTGATCGGTTAATACCTCCTAATGAACCCCAAGAAATAGTGCTTCCAAATCTTCAATGCAAAGACTATCGCTGCCAATTCCAAATCATGAGTGGGGTAGTATTCTTATGCACCTTCAACTTTCTTGATGCATATTCTATCACTCCACCCTCCTGCATCAATATACAACCCAAACTAATCTTCAAAGCATCACAGTAAACAGTCAATTCGTTCCCCTCAATATGTAAGGCTAAAATTGAGGTTTAGGTCTAAAGTGAATTTAGATTTTGGAAGCTCTCCTCACACTCATCAGACCACTAAAAAGACATATCTTTTTGAGTCAACTGAGTCGAATGAGAATCCCTTGACGAACTGACTATAATAACTCGTGAAACCCACAAAACTCCAAACCTCAGTCACTATCGTTAGCCTAGCCCAATCTTTGATTGCCTTAATGTTCTTTAGATCCACCATGATACCCTCCTTCAACACTACATATCCCAGGAATGCCACAAAACCGAGCAAAAATTCACATTTCGAAAACTTGGCATACAACGTGTTTTCCTTCAACAAACCAATCACCACCCTAAAATGCCTTTCATGGGCCTCTTTACTGTTAGAATACACCAGAATATCATTAATGAAGATGTTAAAAAAAGAATCAAAATAAGTCTTAAATATCCCATTTATCAAACACATGAAGGTTGTGGGGGCATTGGTAAGTCCAAAAGACATCACCAAGAACTCATAGTTGCCATAACGAGTCCTAAAGTTTATCTTCAAAATATCCTCTGTCCTAATCTTCAACTGATGATACCCATACCTTAAATCAATCTTGGAAAATACTGAAGCAGTTTGAAGCTGATCGAACAAATCATCAATGCGAGGTATCATATATTTATTTCTGATAGTGACATTGTTCTAGTGCCAATAATCGATACACATTCGCATAGTACCATCCTTTTCTTTACAAATAAAACAGGAACACCCCAGAGAGACACACTGGTCAAATAAAACCTTTGCTCAAGCAACCTTGTAACTGCTCCTTTAACTCTCTCAACTCAGTTGAAGCCATCCGGTATGATGGAATAAAATGGGACGAGTACCCGGCTCCAAATCACTACAAAAATCAATGTCTCGATCCGGCGGCATACTAGGAAAATCCATCAAAAAACTCCAAAAACTCGCTCACTACAGGAACAAACTCGAGTGGAGGAGTATCCACACTAGTATCCCAAATATGCGCAAAATACGCCAAACAACCCTTTTCAATGAATTTCCTAGCCTAAAGAAAAGATATAATCCTCTTTTGTGTAGGGTTTGGAGTACCCTTCCATTCTGACCTTGGGATACCTAGCATAGCTAATGTGACCATCTTGGCATGACATTCCAAGATCACGTGATACAGTGACAACCAATCCATACCCAAGATGATATCAAAATCTACCATATCCAAGATAACCAAATCTACCAAAATGTCATACCCTATGAATGTAACCACACAAGACTGATAGACTCGATCTATTATCATAGAATCACTAATAGGTGTAGAAACACGAATAGGTACAACAAGTATATCATAGCATATCCAACTCGTAGAGAAATATGTAGACACATAGGAGAACGTAGAACCCAGATCAAATAAGAGGCAGACTAATGACATACTAAGATGATACCTATGATGACTGCATCAGAAGCCTCGACCTCTGGTCTACTTAGAAAGCATAGAAGTAGGCACATCCACCCTTGGAGTGAGGTCTCCCATAACTACTGCGGCCTGCCTGTGCCCTATCTATATAGAACAAAAAACCACTCTTACTTGCCTGATAACCACCTCTGCTCAACTGAGAACCCCATCTACCAGACAGTCCACCACCTCTAGTTGAGCGTTGAAGTCCTAGGTGTCTGAGCTCGTGAACCCGATGAGATCTACCCTGCCTGCATCTGGGACAGTCTCTTTGGAAGATCCCAAGAGCACCGCACTCATAACATATCATTCCCGACATAGGCTTCTGAATAATCATAGAAGAACCTGAGTTTCTTCTACAGTCTGAGAATTAGGAGTAAGAGCTCTTGGAGGTCTGCCCTGCACTATAACCACTCTGCCCAGAAGAGTCACTGACTAAAGTCTGAAGCGCTGACTAAATTTGGTGACTGGATGAGACTGCTGGGGTGTATCATATTGACCCAACCTCTAGAAGAAGATCCACTATAGTGGACAAATATGCGAGCCTTCTTATCGGCCCCACCCCTGTAGAGACCACCTCTCACCGAATCTACCATCATGTCATGATCTACCATAGTCTGAAATGAGGCCCCAGAAGCTACCAACTGTAACGTCACCAACTGAAGCGGGATAGTCAGTTCCCTCAGAAAGTATCTAACTCTCTCAACCTCAATGGCACTGTATAATGAGATAAGACATGGAATCGGGACTCATAATCAGTAATAGACATCCCTCCCTGCTCCAACCTAAAGAACTCATGCCTCTTGCTCACTTTCAAATTTAGGGGCACATACGTCTCCAAGAATACTTGATATAACTTAGTCCAAGTCAAATGAGGTGACCCAGTTGGCCAAAATTTGATATAAGATCTCCACCACTGTTTTGCTGCACTAATCAGCTGAAGAGCAACATAATCCACTTCATGTGACTCTACGATAACCAAAGTATGAAGTCTATCATGGCAACTCATAATGAATTCGTACACATCCTCCTCATGCGTACTATAAAAATAGAGAGGCTTCATATTAGAGAATTGCTTCAAAGTCTTTCGCTCCTCGTGGGTCATAACAACTCTAATAACTGGTCAAGGACCAAACTCTAATGTTGGCATCTCATCAATATGGGGTGCCATAGAATCTACAGGTTTTGGCCCAATGTACGGAACTGTTCTAGAGTCTGACCTCCTACTTGGGTCTGCGACCAATCCAAAGTAACTGGGAGAACACCCGCCTAGGCCAACCCATCAAGCAAGCTCAAAATACAAACCATAGTATCTTGTAGGACGGGTGTAGTTATAACCTCTGGCTGAGCCTGGGCTAGTCCCAGCTCCTCCTCGTACTGATCATCCTGATGCTCCATCTCTGGCTTGGGGGATAAAGATCTAGCACGAGCCTGGCCGACTCCCTGTGATCCACTCCTCACCGGTGGTGCTGATCTGGGTCTACCTCTACCCCATCATCTACCTCTACAACGACCACACACTATAGAGGCTAGTATTAGTGCCTGATCTTTAGTTGCATGTGCATGAGTCCTCATCATCTATGAGAAAATAGGAACACAAGGTCAGATACCAATTTGATCAAACTAGCATGAAAGGAATGAAAGAAGTGAAGTTTCCTAAATGTCCCATAGCCTCTCAAAAATAAGTATAGACGTCTCTGTACTAATCCCCAAGACTCTACTAGATATTGCTCTTGTACTCGTGAGACTGGTAACCTAAATCTTTGATACCAACTTTGTCACGACCCCTTTCAGCCATCATGGTGGCACCTACACTATCCCCATAGTAAGAGAACCACTTCCCAACCTAACCAAATAATACATAAATTTAAGAGGAAAATAGAAGAATTAACTACTAAACTGTCTTGCTATATATATAAAAGAAGTCATAAAAATACTAAATATCTACTTATTACATTTCCCAACTGATCTGGTCTAGTCAGTACAAGAGCCACTATATAGCGTAAATAGAAAGTCTGAATACCGTCTCAAAAGTGCAAAACAAAGATAGGAATGAGAATGGAGAATCCAAGGTTGTTGAGGATAAGCAGTCTCACCCTGAAAGCTCAAGTCCAATGCCTTGGACGTTAGCCACGAAGTCCGGCACTAGTCGACGATGTTGTATCAGCATCCAAAAAGAATGCAACAACTATAGTATAAGTACACATTGTACCCCCTAAGTATCATATGTCGACAACGATGGATAACATGTAATAGACATAAACATCAATTTGACACACAAGTATCCTTAACCTACACAGTCTAATTAAGCACATAAGTCACCTTTAAATAACAAATATGGTTCAACACTTAAGCCATATCATAATTATAGAAGTACAGTCCAACACATAATAACTTTATCACGATATAAATCACAATTAAGTACAAATCTCATGATTATAATGTGTGTTTATGCATGAATGCAATGGTACCTCTTAATGACAACTACGTAGAAAAGAAAAAACAAAACAGAAAAGGACATAATATAGCCACAATACTTTGTCTCATAGTTATGACCCATGGGGGATAGAGCATCAATCAACCACAATAATCCCTTGGTCTAGATAGAGAATCAGTCACAAACTTATCATCAAGCCATATCAATTTACATTATCTCAGTATTCTAAGACATCTCATAACAATATCATTTACCTTTCGTTTCCAAGTCTCATCGGACCAACAACATTCCATACCAACACCATTTCAATATCAGAAAAATATGACTGTATGAATGCAATGACAAATAAAATAAGTAATTATGAAGTATGAGATGAAACCATGTTCAAGAGATGAATAACACATGCCTCAGAATTATCAATTACATATAATTCCACATAATCAGTCATTTCATATCAAGAGGCATGAGTGATGAGTAATTTCAACAACAACCACAACTATTATCAATTATGGCAATAAGCCCACAAACAACAGTCGGGATCAACCTAAGGAAGATTCCTCAAACAGTTCAACACCGGTACCCATCTAAATGCTTATCACAGTCACTAAGGTGGGACCCCATCACGCCCAATACCCCTCAATATATATATATACTACATGCATCTATCGGAGTCTAATAGAGAAAACCATAGCCTACCTCGAAGTCGAACTGGTGCCACAAACTAATATCAAGACAAGGCCTTGCCTTTGTGAAGTGCCTCCAAATGTTCATAGTATATTATCATAGATTCTACGTTAACACAATATTCTAAATACATACAAAATGGTAAAACCTTTAAAGAAATTGAACACCCAACTCAAAAAGTGACCCCGGACCCACAAGGGTAAAATCGAAACTTGAATGTTATAAAAGCATAATTGCGGTCTAATTAGTCATATCCTTAAGTTTGATGGTCAACTAACCCTAATTAGGTCTTCAATTTCCTTTTAAAATAAAAACCCCCCAATTATCAACAAACCCTAGAATTTCACCCAAAAATCATGGAATTTAAATAACAATTCAAGATTAGCAATAGGTTAACCATTTATTAATAAACTCTAATATGAAATATCACACCTTAAAGCCCCAATGTTTGCCTCCAATTTCATTTATTTGGTCCTCTTAACATTTACTCATAACCCTAGGTTTCTATCTCCAAAACATGATAAACAACCTAGATTTAATGATAGAATCATAAATGGAAAATGAAAATAGGATAGAATCCATACCCCAAAGTTGGAATGAATGAAAAGCCTTGATTTTCTCCCCAAACCGAGCTTAGAGTTGTGAAAAGTGAGATATGGAAAGTGAAATCAAACTTAGGGTCTTTAATTATTTCTGATACAATGATCCTGCTCCTACAAAATCTTCCCCGCATAAGCGGCCTCGCTTCTTCAGAAAAATAACTGTAGAAACAACCAATCTTAATGTAGTGTAAATTCACAGAGATGTAGACTACACCGCAGAAGTGGTTCGCCTCTACGCACAAGGTTCTGCATATGCGGTCCTTTCCAAAACTTTTAAGGCTCGCATCTGCGGACCAACTTCCACAGAAGCGGCTCCGCAACTGTGGCCAATACTCGCTGGTGTGATTGCACCAGAACCAGCAGCTATAGCAAAATCACAAACTTCTATCAAACATCCAAAACTTACGAGACCTCCAAAACACAAACCAAATGTGCTACCCAAGTATAAACAACGCCAGAAAATTGCTCGCTCACACAAATTACTCATATGACCAAGCTAAGGAACACTTTTCTACAAATCTACTCATATATCCCAAATTTAACAAATTAGCAAATAAGGAATCAAAACACATCCAAAAGCCGCGGGAAATGAACCAAGGACTCGACTAAATCACAAATGATATTCTAAATATACCGGAAGCAACGAAACACAGAAATGAACCCGTATACTAAAAAGTCAACTTTGGGTCAACCCTTTTTATTTTAAAACATCAAACTTAGGTTTTTCTTCCAAAACTTATCTAACTCACCTCGAGAACCGTGCTACTCATCCTTGTGAGTCACAAACATTTAAAAGAGTCCACAGAAAGTATAATTTGGTCAACTAAAGGTGTTAAGCTAAAAATGACTGAATGGGTCGTTACATTATCAAACAAGGTTCTGATCACTCACCTTTGTTAGTTACTTGGTAAGGTGGACAATAGGGTAATCAAGAATTCATTAAGATTCTTAATTTCTGGCTGGAACACCCTACATTTCTGGATGTAGTGAAGGCTAACTAGAAAAGATTTCATGTATCAAATCCTTTCTACATTTCCATTATAAATTGAAGAAGTTGAGTAAAGTGTTGTATAAATGGAGTAGAGATACATATGGTGATATTTGTAGATAGATTAATACATTGGAAGTGTCACACCCTAACCTAGGTGAGGTGAGACAGGCACTCACTGCCTTACATACGCGAGTGACCCATTCGGTAACTTATAAAACTTGACATACAAGTATGACAATCTAGGCCGACACGACCAATCGGTAAAAGAATCTGAATGTATCATATGCCAACATGCCCATACTCAAGACACCCTGCAAGTAGCAACTCCAAAACGTATATATATAGCATATACATGGGCCTATAAGGCTTTAACCTGTACTAATATTTGAATAATATAATGTAACTGATTGCATGTATACATACGCCTACAAGAGCATCTAAGGACATCTAACCGGCATAACATGGTCGCGATAGGGCCCTGATCTCCATAAGTCTATATACATAACCAAAATCAGATAACCTCTAGACTCGGCTGCACTCCGAATGAAATAAAGTCTCGACAATCAACTGTCGAAATTGTGCCCTCTACTCTAAAGGCTTGTCAAACTAGCTATCTGGACCTGTAACATGAAATACATCATCCCTAACAAAGGGATGTCAGTACAAAATAATGTACCGAGTATGTAATGCGACTAAATAATTATAAATTAGTATTGTGATAAAAAAAGGTATAATTGATGAGAAGATTATGTATAATGAGAGTCAATCTGTAAGGTCATACAACATACTTTTACCAACGAGAATATGTGGTACTCTCTGTAGCTGAGCTTTATGTAATAACATTTCACACCTCATTGTATATCTAGTTTGTAATAGGTAAGTTGCATGAATACATAAAAATTGTAATGCTAACTACTCGTATCATCTCGTACGTGAGTACTAGCTACCAGACTCGTGAGTCTATACTTTCTCGGCTAGCGTACCAATACTCTGTCTCTCTTACCTGACTAATGAGCTGGTACTTCCACACTAACATATCTATCATCTACCAGGCTAGCACTCTTGTATTACCAGGTCTTTGACCTATTCACTATGCGAATATATCATATCAAGAAACAACAACATCGATAAGAAAAAGTCTCATATCATCATTGTTAGCAATTGTGAATAAGTGGGATCCTATAGTGGTCAATTCTTAGTTGTCACGATACTAAACTATCCATAAGGAAGCCACTCTATCTTGTAACTATTTTCTGATTGGAATAAGAGGCTACTAATAAACATACAAAACTCAAATCCTTGGGCACTATCAGAAGGAATATAGGTAAAGCTATCAAGCACATAGGTAGGACAATTTTTACTAGTAGTCGTTTTTCGACATAAGTCCCTATGGGGGGTCGTTGTAGCTTGAGTCGACTCTCTGAAGGGAACATAGGGCTGACAAGATCATATAAGACTCATGTCATGGGAATAATATCGATTAAAAATATATAAAATGACCTAGTTCATGAATAGAACCACACGCTCTAATGGCCATTATACTAAGGAAATCTTTACGAGGGGACCATTATAGCTTAATTTCACTTCCTGAAGGAGCATGGGCTACTAATGTATATATACATAAAACATAGCTTATCGAGGCAAGATCAACTAGGAACGTATGAATACATGGAGTACATGAGTAGATTCTCTAAAAGTTTTGTTTAGGATTCATTTATGAAAGATGAAGCTCATTATGGATTCATTCCAAAGAAGTGAATAACGAATAGCCTATCATACCTCTATGTTGACCTTTCAACGAAGATGTCGGAAACAACTCCCATTGCTATTCAATCTACAAACATGAAGACAACACTATAATTAATCAATGAGAGGCATGACAACTAGCCGACGAACGACAAACTTTCTTATATAAGCTCTTATGACTTATATCTTTACCTAGCCCCCTTCTAAATCTTGCAAATCCATTAATCAATACACAAACATACATATAAACATATCCAACCCCTTCATACAAAAAAAACAACCTAACTTATCACAAATCAGTCCAATACCTCATACCACACAACCAACATTCTACTACATCATTTAACCCTTAACTTAAAATTTGTAATAACTTAACATGTTTAGACCATCAAAAAAATCATCAACAACATGATAACACTTTCAACACCTAAATCATGAGAAGAATACTCTACAACTATGTACAACAACACCCTTTTACTAAACTTCAACATATAACACCAAACCATGCTCCCATAGCAACAAAATACATCTAGAGCTCAAGTTAATCCTATAAATACGGAGGAGAAGATGATTCTTACCTTAGATATCAAGATTTTCAATCCTCTACAACTTGAAAGAAGCTCTAATAACTCAATGCTAGATAAAGATAAGTCTAGCGAGCACCACGACCTTTCCGAAGGTAGATTTGGGCCAAATCTTGTTGAACTTCTTCTTGAATGATGGAGAACCCTTTGGGGAACTTCTATGGAGCTTAGCATCTTATTTAGGAGTGAAAAATGAAGCCTCCCACAACTTTTAAAGCTCAACCACTGCCTCAGTGACTCAACTTGAGGTGGCCAATACAGCCAACATTCTCCAAATGCCACCGAAAATTGGCGGCATTCTCCCAATTAGAGAACGTGGAAATTTTGCATGTTTTAGACCAGTTTGCGGTGCAACATACTCAATGTGTGACCGTATTTCACTTTGCATTCACCAACGCTCACCAAAACACATTTTCTTAAAACGTACATAACCTTTTATGCAGAGCTCCTATTAACGAACAGTTTGATCCGTTGGAAAGTAGACTCGGTGAAATTGAATTTAGATAGGTAAATCACCCCATAATTCCTTATATAATTGAAGATCTACCCACATATAGTTGGGCCAAAATCATGTCCAGAATTCTATCTGTCTTTCCCCGAGTTTCGACAAACTTAATTTTTTCATTTCGTTTAATCTTCAAATCTTACACTACTTAACTTGGTAAACACCGTTTAATCCCTTAAAACCTCAAAGATAATCTCAGTCTCCAAACTCACATCGACTGCCTTACGATAAAAATTAACATACAAAAATACGGGATATTATAGGAAGATGTGGTCAAAATCCATGAAGAAGAATTTAGAAAACAACTTACTAGAACTAATATGGAGAGGTTGTAGAAAGTACAAGAAGAGTTGATTAAGTTCTATGCAGTAGAATAATAATTTTGAAAGAAGAAATTAGGAATGCAATGGTTTATGGATGGAGATAGAAACATAAAGTTTTTTCACGCTCGTGTGCAAGGTAAGAGAAAGAAATTGCAGTTAACCAGAATACAAAATCAAAATTGAGTGTGGCTTGAAAGAGAAGAGGATATTGTGGTTGAGGCTATTAATTTTTTTTTAGTAGCAATCCATTGCAGAATCTGAAGCTAATGATTTTGAGCTATTGGATCATATCCCAAAATTGACCACATTAGAACAAAATGGTGAGCTTCATGAATTCCTTGAAGAAATTAAAATTAAGAATGAAATGTTTTGGTTGAATGGTAGTAGTGCAGGGGGGCTTGATAGCTATACAACAAAAAAATTTCAGACAACATGGGATATTATTTCAAATTAGTCATTACTATTGTGCATGCCCACTTTTGTGGACATGAACTCCAAAGATACATTACTTGCACTAATTTAGTGCTACTCCCTAAGAAGAAGAAAGTGATTACTTGTTCTGATATAAGGCCAATTAACTTGAGTAACTTCATCAGTAAAGTGTTTTCAAGGATAATTTATAAGAGACTAGAGAAGACGCTACCAAATATAATCTCTCCCCAACAGATAGGTTTTGTGATGGTAGGAGTATTGTGAAAAATATTTTACTTGTTCAAGAAATTATGCTTGATATTAAAATAAGAGGTAAGCCTGCCAACACAGTTATCAAACTGAACATGGAAAAGACTTATGATAGGGTATCTTGACTTTTCTAACAAAAGTGCTCAGGCAAATGGAATTTGGAGAGAGATTAATTGACATGGTCTACAGAATCATCTCAAACAATTGGTATTCTATTTTGAATAAATTGGTAGGCCCAAGGTTTCTTTAAATCTTATAGAGGAGTAAAGAAAGGTGTTCCACTATCACCTACTTTATTTATCTTAACTGTTGTTGGCATAAACACATCTGAGTTTTGTTGATTAGTTTTGATGATTGACAAAATGAATATGCAAGGTGCATAAACTAAGTCAAGTCTAGATACATGTTATAAGTGAACTAAGCTAGAAAAATGGTTGATATACAAATAAAAATTCCAAAAACAGGGAGCAACTCAGAGCTAGAATACATAGGGTAAACATAATGGGTCTAAAGACATATTCTATTGCAAGGAGAGTGAAGGTCAACAATGTATGACTCAGGTTCCAGTTTGGTGGTAAAAGTTTTCCATATCAGAATCATTGACAGAGTGAATGAACCAGGTTCCTAAACTTGTTCTATCATAGAGACAAGTGGCAGACGTATACAAATGAAAGGAGAGATGGCCCAGCTGAGAGAGCAGCTCAATGAAGAACATAATACGTATACAAACTTGTTCTACCTCAAAGGGTCAACAGGTGTAGTGGTGGAATATCCAGGTCTGTGGGGTTGCTCTATCTTAAAGAGACAAAAGTATAATGATTAGGTAAAGAAGACAGTAACAAAACTGAGTGAATCGAGCTTAGAGATCAGTCGTAGAGAAACAGACATGGAGCAACAATGAAACAGGTTTGTCAATATATTCCATCTAATATCTTAGTAGCATGTTAAGAGCTAGTTGCTACATGTACGAGAGGAAATTGATGGAACATGTATTTTGAACATGTTTCAGCTCAAAACAGTCAGAAGACTCCGAGGCTGGAGTACCAAGTGGTTGAACAAGGTCTAACAACATGTTCCAAACAAATCCTGCAATAACTAGGATTTGTGTTCTTTATGGAAAAGACTTGGCGTACAAGGCGGCAATATTCTATGCTATACTTATCAGGATTCTGCACCATACTTATCAAGAAATTTCAGTGTCCTACAAGGAAACTAAATTTGCGAGAAGGTGTAAGAATCCCAATCAACCTCAAAACATATTCTACCTTGATAGGCCATATCAAGCAGGGTTTAGGTCAGCCATAGTGATGAAGTCCAAAAGCTATAAATGTCAATTCTTACCATGAAGAACTTTGAGCACTCAAAGAGAGAAATAAGAATATTGAGCAAGAAACTATCAATGCTATATTCAGAGTTCTTTCAAAAAGTGTCACCCTAATACAATGAAGAAGATTGAAGAAGTTGTGTTACAGAGTTTATGTTTAAAGTTATTAAGTCTAGATTTGTAAATTAGTTTTGTTTATCGAGTTGTATCTTTATCTGCTTTATTAGAAGCATATAGTTAGATACAAAACATTATAAATTCAACTTCAAGTTGGTGTTCAACTTAAGGTTGCTTTCTCGTCTGAGGTTGATTAGTAGGATAAAAATTAGAGTTCATAGTTCCTAGGTTACAGAGTTTGTAACTTGAATTTGCAGAGGCTCACTGTTGTAGTGGAGTTGGAAATAAATCCTACAGAGGTGTAGGTCATGATTTTTACTACCCTTGTGAGCAAGGTGGTTTCCACACAAAAATATTGTGTCCTTACTTTACTGTTCATTATTATTATTCCGCAAAGCGCTAGCTTAGAACAGGTAAAGTAATGTGTTCTATATTTTGGCGTAAATTGGGTACTGCTTAAGATACACAGTAGGTCATGAAAAATAACAGCTGCAGAATACATGAACAAGGCTCTAAATTTGTTATATTACAAAGAAGGTTATATGGGATATGGAATCTCCAAATAGAGTCCTTATATTAATCATTTGGCATATTCATATAACACAATCATTGTCATATCTTTACAACCCGATTCACTAAAGATGTTATGGACACTTTAGTAAAATATCAGAAGATTAATGGCCAAAAGATCAATAAGGAGAAGAGTGTTGAGTATTTACACCACTATGTATCTCAAACAGTGTCCAATACTATGTTTTAGAAGATTAATATCCCTAGAAAATAGTTCTCTGTCACACCCCGTAGTTTCGCGTCCCATCGTGACATCAATGGATATCAAAGTTTCGAGAAGAGAAACGACCCTAAGGAAGCATAATGAAGGTTTATAGCTTGGTTATGAAGGTACCGTAGTGTTTGGGAGTTAAAACGTATCGAAGGAAGTATGTTTCAATAAAAATGAGAAATGGACAATTTAACGGGACAAATGACGGACCGTCCAATACTTTGACGGACCATCAAATACCCAGCCTAAGCCTTCCATCTTCCTGGAAGTTTGACGGGAAATATTGACAGACCATCAAAAGTTTGACAATCCATCAATTATACCGTTAAACTACGATAGTGGAAAAATTTGA
The DNA here is from genome assembly GCA_034509755.1 of Anisodus tanguticus. NCBI lineage: Eukaryota > Viridiplantae > Streptophyta > Magnoliopsida > Solanales > Solanaceae > Anisodus > Anisodus tanguticus. The sequence goes on from CM067551.1 coordinate 29,180,747, forward strand.
CGGGTTTAAATTCGGGTGTCATTATTTGGACTTCATTTTTTGGCCTAATCATATCATAAACACCCTATACATCCTCTCTGGTCATCCCATAACATTCAAGACCAATACTAAGGTAAATCACACAAGATTAACGTGATAAATCGTAGAAATCATCATCTCCATAGAGAGGCAATTTTAGAAACCCTTGAGATTGGGGCAACTTGTTGTTTCAATGGGGTTATTGCGTCAAGGTAAACTTTATCCTCCTCTATCTATATATATGATTAATTGATGATTTGGGATAAGTTGTGGGAAATTTTCGTAATTGAAACCCGTAACCCTATGAAATTATTATATATGGACTTGTGGGTTGTTTGATCAAGATATGAGTTGAAATTGATTAACATATCGATTGATGGTATTGTTAACCTAAGCGGATATGTTTCGGAGAATCATGGGGTCAAATTACATAATACCCCTTTGTTAAAAAGTCTAAGAATCCTTTGTGTTTGAGGTTATCGAGAAGATACCTAAATGGCATTTCTTATTTGGTTATGGATTCGATATTGATATCAACCCTTTGTTATAGATAATCATTTTAAGGAATACGAGGGTTTATAGCACGATGTATCACTTCGTGGATAAGGTATGTAAGGTTATCCCTTTCTTCAAAGTATGAAATCCAAAGAACCATCATTTTCAAAAAGAAACGTAGCGAACCATCCAAAGTCCTATGTTAAGAAATGTTTATCGCTTATTCATATTCTTATGATCCTCATTGTTGGTTACCGATGTCATAATTCTTTGAAAGAAAGTATTCCAAAGAGATAATTGTTGAGTCAACTAAGAGTCATTTTAAGAGTTAAGTCAAGAATTCTATGAGTTTCAAAAAAGGGAAATGAGTCGTCGTTATCATAGTCTATTGTTCACACCCCGAGTCCCCTTTGGTATTGATATAGTTTTCATTAGCATTTATATCATGCATACAATCATGATCATATAGAGGAATGGGTTACACGTTCTGCAACAATACATATAGAGGATCGGATTGCACATTCCGCAATAACACAAATAGAGGATCGGGTTGCACGTTCTGCAACATATATATTTATTAGATCAGGTTTCTTGTTCCTCAACACTTACATGAGTTGGTATGCATATTGCATTGAATATTCATACATATACCCATGGTTAATGATACGTTATACCTCGCACTATAAGACGAGGATGGTTTATACAATAGAGACAGGTTGTATTAAGTTTCAGAGTTTCATTTTTCACCTATGTAGCTCAGATTGCTTATGCTTTCCCTTACTTCACTTCATATTGCTTATATGCTTTTCCTTATATCTTACATATTTATATTTCTATTCATGCTTTACATACTCAATACACTATTTCGCACTGACGTCCTTCTTGCTGGGGGTGTTGTGTGTTCATGTCGCAAGTTCTGATAGAGACTCTGCTAGGCCACTACAGTATGAGTTGTTGAATTCAGCCGTCAGTAAGTAAGCTTCGTCTTTCCAAAGCTTTCTAGTTGTATATATATGTGTAATGGGTTAATCCCTCTTATCCAGAGTTGTTGTTGTGATATATCTCAGTTATCGGCTAGAAGTTTTGGTTACATAGAAGACTGGTTATCAGAGTGGTACGCTCGAGCCAGCAGCGCATCGGGTGCCAGCCACACCCCTCAGTTTGGGGTATGACACTATACCATCCCAAAGAGGAGGGAGGAATGAGTTTCAAATGTATGCAAGATCTGTCTAAGGCTTTGTTTGCTAAGATATGGTGGAATTTTACTTCAAAACAATCATTATAGAGGAATTATATGAGCAACAAGTATTTGAAGAAGTATAATGCTATAACAAAACAGTGGAAAGGGGGGACTTATGTATGGAAGAAGATTCTACAATGTAGAGATGATATTGATCATGAAATTTTGTGGCAACTCAAGCAAGGAAACTCTCATTTCTGGTTAGACAATTGAAATGGAATGGGGGATTTACATCATAGGGTCCCACCTAACTTTCAATGTGATCACATTGTAGTACTGGTTAATAAAGTATATGAGGAAGAGAGATGGAAGGAGGAGCAATTAAAAGAGATTTTACCTGAAGAGGTGGCTAATCATATCATTCAACATGTAAAGCAATCTACTAGAGGGGAGAAGTTGACAGAGCCTACTAGAAACGACATCCTAGGGGCTCTTTCACTGCAAGCTATGCATATCAGGTAATGAGACAGAAGAAGGAACCTAACATAATTTATGAATATATGTGGGTGAAAAGGCTACCTATCAAGATCAGTTTTGTTACATCCCGTGTTTTACACGTTAAGTTTCATCAATATGATACTCGTACATTCAGGGGTTATTCAGGCTTGTAACACCCCGTACTTTAAAATTTAGATTTGAATGTCCAACGTATATGATTAGACATGAACCCACACGAATAAAGTTGTGTTCAATTATTCAAGAGCTTAGCATATCAGAGAATAAAGCTCCGAAATAATTTAAGACTTAAAAAGTGTGACGATGGTGATTGAAAATAGTATTTGGTGTGTGACAAAAAAGGCTACGGACTAGTACTTTATCACATAATCATAATAATGAGTATTTAAAGTGTGTTTAAAAATAATAATTCTTACATATAATTAATTTGAGATCAAGAGTTAATTAAAGTGGGAGATAACGATCCAATTATGAAATTAGTGGGGACAAGTGCTTTAATTGGGGTTTGCACGTGTGGGCCTTAAGATGAGACAACATATGACTCATGATTAATTATATATGCATGGAATTGTGGCTTCTTTATAGCCAAGATTATTTAAAATTAAATATGGGTAATTTTGTGGGGCCCACAATCCACTAAGTGATGGTGAAATTTTATTTTAGCTAAGACACATCTCTTATCAAATATAGGCAGCAACTTCTTAGTAAACATAGGCAGCAACCTCTTAACAATTCATTTTGCTGGAGAAGCAAAAGCAAAAACGTTAGCAACAACACACTTTAGATTTTCACTTTGCCAAAAAATGTTGGCAGCAACAACATATTCCAGAACGAGTCTTTCTATCTCTCAAAGATCAAGATGTCGTAGTTGCTTGTATCATGAAAGCTCGGGACAGAACTAGCTAGTTCTAGCTTGTTTAAGATATGTAACCTCTTCCTAATTTTGTAAAGGAGGTTGTATAGATTGTTATTGGTGTGGTTATCATATATGACTCATGGGATGGTGATCGGATGTCATGAGTCAGAGATGTTGAACTTATTATGACCTATTTATATTATTTATTGGGGCTGCCTTGTTGTGTTGTTGTTGTTATAGATATCTGGAGCTGTTGTTGAAGTTATGTATATGTTGTGTGTATTGTTTTGGAGTTCGGATTAAATGATGGCGGCGAAAATGCCACAGTTGATTGAATAGGCGAGCTTACCTCTTGTCATTAGGTTGTTATGTTTTTTTTGCATTTGATACTAGTGTCATTATCGTTCTTGTAGATTAACCTATAAGGGAAAGTTGGTTTCATTGTCACGTTCATACATCGATATTCGAGGTATGTAAACGCTATTCCCTCTTATTTCTTTGACATGTATCTGTACCTAAAATGGTATCTGAACGAGTTGTACAAAAGAAGCATTCATATCGAGTTTGTGTCTCATATTGTTATATCATTCATATGATAATATTTGTTCCATGTGAGGAATAATTTCTTGTCTTAGAACTTATTCCACACTAGGAGAGCGTATATAGATTGTTCGGACATAGTCCATAGTTGATGTCATCTGATTTCACACCCCGAGCTATACTGGGTGGATATGACATTGTATTGTATTTCCACAGAGCCTATTTATGGCCTGGAACATTATGTTTATCCCATAGATCCCTGTTGTGTCCTGGTACGATATTTTCATAACGCCTCACAAAGGCCTGGTACATTATATTTTATTCCATAGAGCCTTGTTACATCTTGGTACATTATGTGCACCCATAGAACCCTATTTCGTCTTGATACGATTTGATATATATAAATATATCCACATAGCCTTATTAAGGACTGGTACATTACATTTATCCACAAAGCCTTTGTAGGGCATAGTACGTTATTGGTATTAATATTATTATTATTATGATTATATGATACGAGTTGGGAACAGGTAGGTACATCCTCATATTCCCCTTTGATTTTTAGTATGCTCAACTATCATGTTTAACAATTCATTTTCAAATATGTTATTTCACGTCTGCAGGTCCTGAGAGATGGATAGATAGATCTCCCCAGTAAATATTGCCGAGCATCAGCTTGATTGGTAAGCTCCACTTCTTCCGGAGTTACCAGGTTTAGAGTTTTGAGGTTGCTATGTATATAGCTTTATTGGTAAGCTCCACCACACTACAAATGATCTTTTGTAGAAGCTTGTAGACATGTCATGTGTGTGTCTAGTATGTACAGTATGTCCTTATAGGCCTTGATGTTGTCTCGCAAATCACATGGTTGCCTTGTCGGCCGTATATGCATATATATCTTTTTACATGATTGATTATCTTCATATCTATCCAAGTATAGCCTTGTCAGCTTATGATATTCTAAGTTGAGATATGATTTGGCCTGATATGTTGCTATACATGTCAAGTTGTGAAGTGTTACAGATAGGCGCTCGGTCAAGTAAGGCACCAGGTGTTAGTCTCTTCTCCATAGATTTGTGGCGTGACAAGATTCTTTGTTTGGAGATTATGGCAAGCAAAGTTACCACTAGATGACATTTGAAGTAGGGTTTTAATGTGCATCTAGATGTAGTTGTTGTGTGATTCCACAAGAGGAAACCATAGCACATGTGTATTTAAATTATAAGGAGGCACAAGATATTTGGAAGCATTTATTTCAACCTGTTGGTATGGATATAGAAGGTTTGCAATTAACTCATGCTATTTTAGCTTAGTCAGAAGAAAAAGTAAACCAACACATCAATACGGTATATCAGGTTATGCCTGCAATTATTGTGTGGGAACTTTGTAAGAGGAGAAACACTTTATTACATGGAGGAAAGATGTCCATTAACATATAAGATCATGCATACTTTAATTTTATTCATGAAGGCAAGAAGAAGGAATTTCAAGTATGCCCCATACAGTTAGGTGGATCTATTTAAGGCACTGCATTCTTATTCTCCTAAATTAAAGATCACTCTAGTATGTTGCAGGCCACCAGATACATAATGGATAAAATCCAAAATTGATGAAGCATCTAGAGGTAATCTTGTAAATATTCAAGGATGACAATTACTCTAACACCTAGGTTGAAGCTGAATCTACACTGCAAGGTTTGAGGTATATGGAAAGCACACATATACCTCAATTGATAGTGGAAACTGACTCTATATTGATGAAAAACATAATGGAGAGAAGGTGGCACAATCCTTGGAAAATCATCAATATAGTGGAGGAAATCTAAAGGATAATGGGTGAAAGAATAGTTCTGGTGAATCATATTTTTAGAGAAGGTAATAAGCTTTCAGATTACTTTGCAAATCTAGAATTGGAAAGGCGAGACTATAAAGCTAGCAATTTCTCAGACATGGAAATATAGGAAGGAAGGTTATCAACAGTGACAAAAATAATACTGTCGCGCCCTATTTTTTCCGACCCGCTCGGAGGTCAAAAGCGGAGCACGGCGTATTCGGTGTTTCCTGGGTAAAATGAATTGAGGAGTCGCCACCTAATTATTTTTTACGGTGAATTAGGACACCTAAATATTAAATTAAATGCTGCATTATAACTCCAATTTTAAGGTCTGCGAAACTAGTGAGATTCTAGGTAAGAGTTCTTTATTATCCTAAAGGGAAGGGATTAGGCATCCTTTAAGATCCGCTAACTTGCGGTTATCCGATCAAACTCAGGTTAATTATTGTTAGGAAAAATGCATGTTTTAAAGGTATAATAGATAAAAGATGTTTTGCAAATATTCAGTAAATGATGCATTTTAAAAAGGAAGATACATGTAAAGTTTGGAAAATATGCATTTGTAACAAATGATATGAATTATTTATAATGCCAAAGAAGTGATTTTTTGGAAAAAGCTTTGAGTTGCAAATTAAAAAAAATATAAACTTATTTGCATTTATTAAAGCAAATAAAAGATGACAAAAGTTGTTATGAAAATCTTGAATATGCGTGACGAGCCTAAAATAAATAACTAGCGGAGGGTTTCTAAGTTTGAAGTTACCCTATGAATTAATCCTAAGTTTGCCTATTCTAATCATTTCAATAATTTACATAAGTGCGATAAATAATATTACAATACAGAGTGGGGTAAAAGCTGAATTAAAGAAAGAAATAAAATAAATAAACACCGAGGAATAATCTGCCTTTATTTACTTTAATCCCTGCAAGCTGTCAAGAACAAACGGTTAGAAACAGTTAAATACAAATAACTTCATATCCGTATTCAAAACAGTGAATGTTTTAATCACGGGGGCTCAGACTTAAATTTTTGAAAAGAACATTCCAATCACGTCGTGGCTGCAAACATAGGACTAATATGGTTTATTTTGATTGCCTCGCCTACTAAACGTGTTGGTCTCTCGGGTGAAATAGAAAAGATCACTATAATCACGTCGTGGTCGCGAATATATAATTCACCTTGCCTACTAAACATGTTGATCTCGGATGAAATAAAGGTTTAAGCCTCATCATTGCCCGTGAAGTTATATTTCCGTCTTTACAAACCGTGGAGGCCTCAAAATCGACGGATATTTTTCATCGGCCGATGTAGTATCGTGTTCAAATCAAAGCAAAATTAAATCAAAGCAAAGATAAGCATAAGCAAAGCGAGCGAGCGAAGCGATAGCGATAGCGATACTTGAGCATGCATGATAGCTTGATAGATACTTGAGTAAATAGCAGCAAAAAGCAGAGAGGTAATTTCAAAAAGACGTAACGTTTAGTTTAAAAACAAGTAAAATAGTAAAACGGATATTTGAATGTCGAAACAATTGGACCGAAACAGAAAGCAATGTCCGAAAGGTGCGGTGTTTAGTTAAAAACAATAAAAACGGTAAAGACGAAGAAACAATAATCGAAAGGCAACAAATTGAAATAGAAAAACAAATTGCCCGAACAGACGCGGTATTTGTTCAAAACAGTAAAAATAGTAGAAAAGTAATCGAAACCGAGTAGTGAACTCGAAACAGAAAAACGGTGTTAAAGCGATCGTTTTCAGCCAAGAAACAAGAAAGAAATGGGTTTTAAAATAACGAAGAGTGGCCGGAAACGCAGAAGCCGTGGGCTGTCCGAAACAGCCTAAAGTAGCAGGCTTTTAGCCAAGAAAACAGCAGCAATTGTGCTAAAAATACAGCAGTGATAAGACATCAAATGAGCTCAAAATGCAGCAGTAAAATGTTTCCGAAAAGAAGTGTAAATGGTCCAGATTGCAGCAGCTGTGCGTGGCAAACGCAGCAGCAGAATAATGGCTCAAAAGTGCAGTAATCATCCCAAGTATTGCAGCAACTGGCAGTCTCAGAATCAACAGCCAAAAGGAACAAACCCTTAACGAGAACCATTTAAAGATGGCATGTATCCAGAATCTCAAGGTGCAACAGGATACCACAGCCACTGGTGGCACATCAAAGACATAAAGGAAAAGGTAAACGTAAAAACAAATCACACTAAACCTCAAACTTGAAAGATAAGAAGACAAAGAGGGGCTACCACCATTCATTTCCGATGCCGCAACAAGATTCAAAAGGCTTCTTGAACCTTAGGCATGGCAGGCTATCGAAGAAGGCTAAACCCAACCCGAAGCTTGTCTTCGCTTTCAACCAGCATAACAAGATAAATATAAAACCTAACATATATATTCTGAAGGTCTCAAACAAAGACAGGAACAACATGAGATGGAAGGACTGGAAACACAGACTTATCATTCAAACTTGTAGAACAGTGAGTGATTTCAAACATAGAGGATTCATATAACATGAAATACAAACCCTTCCAGTCAGATACATATTCAGCCATGTAGAGGCGTTGATATTCATGGAATATTCAAAGTATACATGATATGCTTGGGAATATACAAGGATATACAACCTAGATATTCATCTGGGGTATACCTAGATGTCTATACTTTGTATACACTGAAACATGCCATTACATGATCATGATTGAGTTGAACATAAGAGGCGAATAAGCAATATCATAAAATGAAACCAGCTAGTTTGTACGGGTACGAAATACTAGCATAGGCCTTGTTTAACAATTTAACATTTAGGGCATGTGCAAGATGGCTTAGGAGAACTTTACATGCTAATGTGGAGGAATTTGGACACTTAAGCAAGTAAAGCAAGTATATAGTCAATTTGATAAACATGCAGACCTAGAAATAAAAGGTAACTAAACATACATGGCATTTGATATGTAGAATCACATAAGCTGGACTAAGCATTTATAGTCACATTCATGCTATACATTAGGCATGATAACCCTTAAATAAGTGAGATAGACACATAAACACACTCATAGGCATACAACCACAGAATTGGCTAATCCAAAGATGACATTTTTGTAGGCACATCGCTGTCTAAGCTAGACCAAACATGCACATCTTTTCAGGTAAGCAACATACACTAACCACATGGTTCCAAAAAAAATGATTTTTTTTGCTATCACAAAAACAAACTTACACTAAGATAAGCAAAGATATATGCACAACCAACTTAGGATAAATATGGGAGGCAAACAGAAGAGACTTTCATGGTCATTAAAAAAAATAACAACTTAAGTATGCAAGGCCACAGGCACAAGGACATACACAATAATAGCTTAGGTTGTATGAGACATAATGATACTCCAAATTAGACATGGCATGACTCAATATGGTTATCAAATGAACCTTAAGTCAACAAGCTGTTATATCAAAGCAAAGAAATATCTAGGACATGTTAAATTAAGCACAAGAACTCTGATAGGAACAAACATGTTTCAATAGTATTTAGATTATCCCTAGTAAATCATATCCAGAAATACAGACATGCATGAGGCTATATATTGGTTATCTCCAGATTCATTTTTCATCCAGACTTAGGCAGACTAAATGAGTGTTCACAGAGAATACTAACATGCATCACATCACTCACAAACCACAAGGATATATGGACAGGACAAATACATAGAATATCCTAAGTGTTTCATCATGAATAGGCAGGTGCATTTAGGATTCGAGCCTAACTAGTCATATTAATCTCTTGAAAAGGGTAAGCCAGAACCAGAATAATGTAGACAAGTGTGGTAAGGTAAGCAATATGGCACAGTCTTGGTTATCCTAGGATTAAACGGACTAACCTAAACCAAGCATCAACCATTTAGATTATTATTTAACCAAACAGAGACTAGGTGACATATTATGAGCATTTTAAATATATTCAAACCAAGTAAGATGTCCAGAGGCCAACATACACATTATACAAGCATTGATTTCTCTTAACAACATGTTCTTAACTTAAAATTGGTGTTGAATGGCATAGCAAGGACACGGGGACATGGATTGGCTAAAAAGAGTCTTTAAGAGGTCGAACATGCCTCTCAAACCAACATCATATGAACCAAACAATCAAGAAATGGTTAAAAATAAACTATAGTTAACACACTAATAATTGGTTAATGAACACAAGCAGTAACCATTATAACCAGACATGCTTATTATGCTTAATAGATAACCTAATGATCCCAGGCAGTGGCTAATTTGACAAAACATACATAATAATTAACTAGCAGGATCAAATAATAATTAAACATGCTTAATCAACACGCAAACACATAATGTAAATTACACTAAGCTAATCACATAGAAGATCAAAAAGGGTTTGTGTTTACTTACCTTCTCCGGGTAGCGAACTGATGCGTTGTTTTGAAATGTCGAATCCGCGCGAAAATGTTTAGAATTCTGATTTATTTTCGATTTCGAATTCTGATTTTCCTCTGAAATAGAATTCTGCTTTCTGATGTTCGACCCGACCCGAAATGACCCAACCCGGCAGTGACCCGACCCGGCAGTGAAATCGACCCCAAAAACTCTAAAATATCGACTTCATAGACAGATTTTCGGACCTCCTCTAAATGAAGAACAAAGGGGATATTTATAGGTGGATTTCCCCCCAAGAAAGAGTTTGAAATTTGAATTAAAGGCAAAAGAAATCTGAACTTTGGAAGCGGATTTTAGGGGTATGGGTATGGTGAAGTGATGGGAGGGGTGTGGTGGTGTCAGGGTTTGGTGGTAGGGAGTTGGTGGTGGCAGTGGGTGAGGCGACCGGCGTGTGGGGTCGGGTATGGGGGGTATGGGGTGTGCGGCGGTTGAAGGGTTTTAAAGGTTTAGGTTTGTAGATTTTTTTATTTTGGGTTTTGTTTGGTTTGGGAGAATTAAAAGGGGGATGGGTTAAAAGAATTGGGTGGGTCGGGTTGGACGATGTGGGTGGTCCGGCGAATTGTTGGGTTGGGGTTATAAGGGAATGGGAATTGGTTTAGGGGAAATGGGTATTTAATTGGGGAGTTTGGCTTTGGGCTTGTTTGGTGTGGGCCGTTTGGGGGGGTTTGTTTTGTTTTGTGGGTTTTGATTTATTTTGGGTGAGGGGAGATTAAAGATGGTTGTTGGGCTTCGGTTTTGGGTGGCCGGTTGGGTTGAAAAAATAAAAGGGGAAGTTGTATTGTTTTGGGTTATGTAGAAATTGTTTTGGGTTTTGGGGAAAAAAAAGTTATGGGTTTAGAATATAAAAAGGGGTTTAATATTAAAAATATTATTTTTGTTTTGTAAAAGATGTGAATTATTTAAAATAACATAACGATGTGATAATAATAAAAACTATAATATTTGCGAAATGTTTAATGCTTAATAAAAATGGAAATGCGATGCGATTTTGCGAAAATAAAATAGCATAGAATTTTCGGATAAAACTTATGATTATGATAAAAATGCAAATGATAGTAAAAAATGAATAATAATAATAATAAGAGAATAATAATAATACTAAGAGAATAATAATATATATATATACACATGTATGTTATATAGATTAAAATTGTTTTGAGGTGTTAAAAATATTTAAAATTGCAAATCAATTGGAAAAGACGGGACAAAATTGGGTAGTCAACAAATGAGGTGGGCGCCTGACTGAAATTAAAATTCCCGCATTATGAGGTGGGCGCCTAACTGAAATTTAAATGCCCAAATTATGAGGTGGGCGCCTGATTGAAATTTAAATACCCGAATTATGAGGTGGGTGCCTGACTGAAATTTAAATACCCGCATTAGGAGGTGGGCGCCTGATTTAAAACATACCCGCATTAGGAGGTGGGCGCCTGATTTAAAACATACCCGCATTAGGAGGTGGGCGCCTGATTTAAAACATACCCGCATTAGGAGGTGGGCGCCTGATTTAAAACATACCCGCATTAAGAGGTGGGCGCCTGATTTAAAACATACCCGCATTAGGAGGTGGGCGCCTGATTTAAAACATACCCGCATTAGGAGGTGGGCGCCTGATTTAAAACATACCCGCATTAGGAGGTGGGCGCCTGATTTAAAATAAAATACCCGCATTAGAAGGTGGGCGCCTGATTTAAAATAAAATACCCGCATTAGAAAGTGGGCGCCTGATTTAAATAAAATACCCGCATTAGGAGGTGGGCGCCTGATTTAAAACATACCCGCATTAGGAGGTGGGCGCCTGATTTAAAACATACTCGCATTAGGAGGTGGGCGCCTGATTTAAAACATACCCGCATTAGGAGGTGGGCGCCTGATTTAAAACATACCCGCATTAGGAGGTGGGCGCCTGATTTAAAACATACCCGCATTAGGAGGTGGGCGCCTGATTTAAAACATACCCGCATTAGGAGGTGGGCGCCTGATTTGTGTCGTCGTATTGACGTAATGTAAAGTGTGACCCTATGGTCGAACTGTTATGCCATAATAAAAGCGATGCAAAAGTTGAGTAGATGAGAATGCGACCCTGTAAGTCGAAATACCGTTCTTTGCGTGGACACAACACGGTTGGGAACATGTAGTTTAGCATGACGTCTTTGTACAGTCTCCAAACAGGAAAATGATCCTTGTGGTGAGCTGCGATGCGGAGATCCCTTGTGAATTTGCTCATAAATATTGCAGCTTCCCTGCCGCTTTCCAACTGAAGAACCTGTACTCAAATAAATTTATGAGTTTGGGGAGGGGGAGTTGATTCGCGTTGACTTTGTAGCTTTGGCCTTGATACTTGTATGTCCTGCTGATTCGGACTTGTAGCCCCTATCTGGTTCTCCGTATTGGATAGCCATTAACGAAATATTTGTTGAAAACAATTTGTTTGTAACAAGTATGCATATCAGTAAAATTCTGTTGAATTCTAATGAAAAATATTTGTTGAAAATAATTTGCTTATAAGGAAGTATGCATATATATAAATGTTTGTCGAGCAGTGACATGCGGTGAAACAAAACAAACGTCTTATGCAAAATCATTCTTCTAGCTGAAGACGTAGTTTGCCGATGCCTTTCCATGTTTATCGGCGTCCTCTGGCAGTGATCCCTTAAAAAATGCCCTAGTTTCCGATATGCGAGGATGATGAACATTCGAACGGACAACCGAGTCTTGTCTGGGTTGCTTGCCTGTCCTATCAGGGTGATCAGATGGGTGCATTTTGTCGTATGGGAGATAAAGGAAAAGGATTTCCTAATGGTGGGACCGAGGCCGATTTAGGCCGCCTACGTATCCTGCCAAGGGAATCAGGTCATCACGTAGTTCATTACAAGCAAAGGAGATTGTAAGGGTTTTTCTAAAAATGGGACCGAAGCCGATGTGGCCGCCTACGTATCCCGCCGAGGAAATCAGGTCATGACGTAGTTCGTTACAAGCAAAGGAGATTGTAAGGGTTTTTTCTAAAAATGGGACCGAAGCCGATGTGGCCGCCTACGTATCCCGCCGAGGGAATCAGGTCATGACGTAGTTCGTTACAAGCAAAGGAGATTGTAAGGGTTTTTCTAAAAATGGGACCGAAGCCGATGTGGCCGCCTACGTATCCCGCCGAGGGAATCAGGTCATGACGTAGTTCGTTACAAGCAAAGGAGATTGTAAGGGTTTTTCTAAAAATGGGACTGAAGCCGATGTGGCCGCCTATGTATTCCGCCGAGGGAATCAGGTCATGACGTAGTTCGTTCTACAAGTAAACAAATGCGATTTTTCGGGAAATTTCAGTCTTAAAGAGGCGAAACCCTATGTGGGTTCTATGTGTATCCCGCCGAGGGAGCGCAACTTTTACAACATAGAAAAAGTATTACATAGAGAATAACTAATCTTAGATATGGTATATCTTCACCTGCATCCGCATTGATGGTTTTGAGCCATTCTCGCCATCGATAAGGTTGCCCGGACGATTGCGTCCATCAGGTGCTTGGTTTCATCAAGGTCTCTTCGTAGGTGCGATTTGGCTTCGAATGATAGGGAAATGCCCCAAGTAGAAGTCCCGGTCGTAGCGTGGCAGCCCAAGAGTACAAATGGCAAACGTCCGTGCCGATGCTTGTAACTTATCAACCATCCCGATGTTTCATCCAAATCGGCTTTGACTTATTCCAAAAAAAATGCCCCAATTCTTCCGGTTGCGAGTCTTCCTCATATTCTTCGAAGTCTTGCTCGTTGTTTGGGACCTTGTTTGCTTGTTTCATTATATGTCACATATTATCGACAAATTAGTTTGCATGATGAAAAAGAAGAAAATTATTAAACAAAACAGATTTTAAACTAGCAAAAGCATTGAGATGTGTCATTTTGAGCTTTCAAAAGGTGGAGGTAAAACATATTAAATGCATATATGTGATTCAGGCCTCAATCTGAATCGCATTGTTTCATTAAATATTAATACAATTTGGGTAGACATGATTGAGAAATAAAAGATGGGGTGCTCCGCTTGATTTTAGTCAACACAAATCAACCTTTGGGGAAATAAATTAGGCAAAATAAACTCCTTTGAAAAAAAAATGAAGAAAACTAAGTTAGTATAAGACGAGTAATTATTGCTTCAAATAATATGAACGGAGTGGAAAGCAGCACAAAATAGCAAGCAGATTGTATGAAAATTATATGCGCGTCCTAATATGCATGGGGCCTCTCTTATGCCAGAGGTGGGCCTAAACGCCAGATATGCGGGATTACGACAGATTGATCCAAGCTGCTAAACTGTAATGCTTTTGTCGGAAATGAGACAAAATGAATGTACATTTTCCAATTTCAGCATGTCATGATTAGGCTTGGATTAGTCTTATCATTATCACGCTACACATAATATGCTGATTGGTCGTTGGGTTGTGAGCCCTGTGGACAATTTTGGCGGATTTCTTAATTGTGGAGTCGATGCCAAGGATCGATCCACCTAAGGTGTATGCATGCATGACTTAAAATAAAGGGTGGTATAGCTCTATCTTAAATTTTCTAAGATTTGGCTGACTAGACACAAGGTTCCCGAGCGGACTATTCGAGTGAGAAGGCTACGCGGCCACCGGATGGTCCGGTCACTCCGCGCATACGCCAACTCTCCTAAAATTTGGTAGATTGAAAGAAATTTGCGGGTGCGCAAAACACACCTCGCGTGTAGTGTGTGATAGTGTCAATTTTCCAGAGTGGAAGAAATATGAGCGAAATGCCAATTTAAGGAAAGCAGTAAGAGAATATAATAATTAAAGCAGTTTATGCAAAATCTCATAAATGAAACATATCAAAGCATTAAATCAAATAAGGAACAAAAGTAAAGCAATAATTAATCCGAACTTGTTATGGTTAAGAACCTGAAGTCCCCAGTGGAGTCGCCATTCTGTCGCGCCCGATTTTGACCCGACCCCCCGCGAGAGGGCGGAGCGGAGCACAGACGTGTTTCAGTGTTTCCTGGGTAAAATGAATTGAGGAGTCGCCACCTAATTATTTTTTACGGTGAATTAGGACACCTAAATATTAAATTAAATGCTGCATTATAACTCCAATTTTAAGGTCTGCGAAACTAGTGAGATTCTAGGTAAGAGTTCTTTATTATCCTAAAGGGAAGGGATTAGGCATCCTTTAAGATCCGCTAACTTGCGGTTATCCGATCAAACTCAGGTTAATTATTGTTAGGAAAAATGCATGTTTTAAAGGTATAATAGATAAAAGATGTTTTGCAAATATTCAGTAAATGATGCATTTTAAAAAGGAAGATACATGTAAAGTTTGGAAAATATGCATTTGTAACAAATGATATGAATTATTTATAATGCCAAAGAAGTGAATTTTTGGAAAAAGCTTTGAGTTGCAAATTAAAAAAAATATAAACTTATTTGCATTTATTAAAGCAAATAAAAGATGACAAAAGTTGTTATGAAAATCTTGAATATGCGTGACGAGCCTAAAATAAATAACTAGCGGAGGGTTTCTAAGTTTGAAGTTACCCTATGAATTAATCCTAAGTTTGCCTATTCTAATCATTTCAATAATTTACATAAGTGCGATAAATAATATTACAATACAGAGCGGGGTAAAAGCTGAATTAAAGAAAGAAATAAAATAAATAAACACCGAGGAATAATCTGCCTTTATTTACTTTAATCCCTGCAAGCTGTCAAGAACAAACTTTTAGAAACAGTTAAATACAAATAACTATATCCGTATTCAAAAAAGTTGAATGTTTTGATCACGGGGGCTCAGACTTAAATTTTTGAAAAGAACATTCCAATCACGTCGTGGCCTGCAAACATAGGACTAATATGGTTTATTTTGATTGCCTCGCCTACTAAACGTGTTGGTCTCTCGGGTGAAATAGGAAAGATCACTATAATCACGTCGTGGCTGCGAATATATAATTCACCTCGCCTACTAAACATGTTGATCTCGGATGAAATAAAGGTTTAAGCCTCATCATTGCCCGAAGTTATATTTCCGTCTTTACAACCGTGGAGGCCTCAAAATCGACGGATATTTTTCATCGGCCAAAGTGTAGTATCGTGTTCAAATCAGCAAAATTAAATCAAAGCAAAGAAGCATACAGAGGCAAGAAAGAGAGTAGCGATACAATAAAAAATGTAAATAGCGTAGCAGATAGCGATAGCATTTGCAAAAGATGAGCGCGAGCGAGCGATAGCATGAAGCGATGGCGATAGCGAGCAAGAGAGGTAATTTCAAAAAGACGTAACGTTTAGTTTAAAAACATAAAACAAGTAAAACGGATATTTGAATGCCGAAAACGCAGTGGATTTCGAAACAGAAAGCAATGTCGAAAGGTGCGGTGTTTAGTTTAAAAATAGTAAAAACGGTAAAGACAAGAAACAAGAATCGAAACCGGCAACAACCGAAAAGTAAAAAAATAGTGCCCGAACAGACGCGGTATTTGTTCAAAACAAAAAATAGTAGAAAAGTAATCGAAACCGAGTAGTGAACTCGAAACAGAAAAAAAAGTGTTAAAGCGATCGTTTTCAGCCAAGAAAAAAAGAAACAAATGGGTTTTAAAATAACGCAAAGAGTGGATTGGAAACGCGAAGCCGTGGGTTGTCCGAAACGACTTAAAGTAGCGATTTTTAGCCAAGAAAACAGCAGCAATTGTGCTAAAAATACAGCAGTGATAAGACATCAAATGAGCTCAAAATGCAGCAGTAAAATGTTTTCGAAAAGAAGTGTAAATGGTCCAGATTGCAAGCGTTTTTGTGCGTGGCAAACGCAGCAGACGAGAATAATGGCTCAAAAGTGCAAGTAATCATCCCAAGTATTGCAAAGAATCGATCTCGTAATCAGAAACCAAAAGGAACAAACCCTTAACGAGAACCATTTAAAGATGGCATGTATCCAGAATCTCAAGGTGCAACAGATACCACGCCCACCGGTGGCACATCAAAGACATAAAGGAAAAGGTAAACGTAAAAACAAATCACACTAAACCTCAAACTTGAAAGATAAGAAGACAAAGAGGGGCTACCACCATTCATTTCCGATGCCGCAACAAGATTCAAAAGGCTTCTTGAACCTTAGGCATGGCAGGCTATCGAAGAAGGCTAAACCCAACCGAAGCTTGTCTTCGCTTTCAACCAAACATAACAAGATAAATATAAAACCTAACATATATATTCTGAAGGTCTCAAACAAAGACAGGAACAACATGAGATGGAAGGACTGGAAACACAGACTTATCATTCAAACTTGTAGAACAGTGAGTGATTTCAAACATAGAGGATTCATATAACATGAAATACAAACCCTTCCAGTCAGATACATATTCAACCATGTAGAGGCGTTGATATTCATGGAATATTCAAAGTATACATGATATGCTTGGGAATATACAAGGATATACAACCTAGATATTCATCTGGGGTATACCTAGATGTCTATACTTTGTATACACTGAAACATGCCATTACATGATCATGATTGAGTTGAACATAAGAGGCGAATAAGCAATATCATAAAATGAAACCAGCTAGTTCGTACGGGTACGAAATACTAGCATAGGCCTTGTTTAACAATTTAACATTTAGGGCATGTGCAAGATGGCTTAGGAGAACTTTACATGCTAATGTGGAGGAATTTGGACACTTAAGCAAGTAAAGCAAGTGTATAGTCAATTTGATAAACATGCGAGACCTAGAAATAAAAGGTAACTAAACATACATGGCATTTGATATGTAGAATCACATAAGCTGGACTAAGCATTTATAGTCACATTCATGCTATACATTCGGCATGATAACCCTTAAATAAGTGAGATAGACACATAAACACACTCATAGGCATACAACCACAGAATTGGCTAATCCAAAGATGACATTTTTGTAGGCACATCATTGTCTAAGCTAGACCAAACATGCACATCTTTTCAGGTAAGCAACATACACTAACCACATGGTTCCAAAAAAAATGATTTTTTTTGCTATCACAAAAACAAACTTACACTAAGATAAGCAAAGATATATGCACAACCAACTTAGGATAAATATGGGAGGCAAACGAAGAGACTTTCATGGTCATTAAAAAAAATAACAACTTAAGTATGCAAGGCCACAGCACAAGGACATACACAATAATAGCTTAGGTTGTATGAGACATAATGATACTCCAAATTAGACATGGCATGACTCAATATGGTTATCAAATGAACCTTAAGTCAACAAGCTGTTATATCAAAGCAAAGAAATATCTAGGACATGTTAAATTAAGCACAAGAACTCGATAGGAACAAACATGTTTCAATAGTATTTAGATTATCCCTAGTAAATCATATCCGAAATACGGACATGCATGAGGCTATATATTGGTTATCTCCGATTCATTTTTCATCCAGACTTAGGAAGACTAAATGAGTGTTCACGAGAGAATACTAACATGCATCACATCACTCACAAACCACAAGGATATATGGACGGGACAAATACATAGAATATCCTAAGTGTTTCATCATGAATAGGCAGTGCATTTAGGATTCGAGCCTAACTAGTCATATTAATCTCTTGAAAAGTAAGCGAGAACGAGAATAATGTAGACAAGTGTGGTAAGGTAAGCAATTAGTCTTGGTTATCCTAGGATTAAACGGACTAACCTAAACCAAGCATCAACCATTTAGATTATTATTTAACCAAACAGAGACTAGGTGACATATTATGAGCATTTTAAATATATTCAAACCAAGTAAGATGTCCAGAGGCCAACATACACATTATACAAGCATTGATTTCTCTTAACAACATGTTCTTAACTTAAAATTGGTGTTGAATGGCATAGCAAGGACACAGGGACATGGATTGGCTAAACAGAGTCTTTAAGAGGTCGAACATGCCTCTCAAACCAACATCATATGAACCAAACAATCAAGAAATGGTTAAAAATAAACTTTAGTTAACACACTAATAATTGGTTAATGAACACAAGCAGTAACCATTATAACCAGACATGCTTATTATGCTTAATAGATAACCTAATGATCCCAGGCAGTGGCTAATTTGACAAAACATACATAATAATTAACTAGCAGGCTCAAACAATAATTAAACATGCTTAATCAACACGCAAACACATAATGTAAATTACACTAAGCTAATCACATAGAAGATCAAAAAGGGTTTGTGTTTACTTACCTTCTCCGGGTAGCGAACTGATGCGTTGTTTTGAAATGTCGAATCCGCGCGAAAATGTTTAGAATTCTGATTTATTTTCGATTTCGAATTCTGATTTTCCTCTGAAATAGAATTTCGCTTTCGATGTTCGACCCGACCCGAAATGACCCAACCGGCAGTGACCCGACCCGACCCCAGTGAAATCGACCCAAAAACTCTAAAATATCGACTTCATAGACAGATTTTCGGACCTCCTCTAAATGAAGAACAAAGGGGATATTTATAGGTGGATTTCCCCCCAAGAAAGAGTTTGAAATTTGAATTAAAGGCAAAAGAAATCGAACTTTGGAAGCGGATTTTAGGGGTATGGGTATGGTGAAGTGATGGGAGGGGTGTGGTGGTGTCGGGGTTTGGTGGTAGGGAGTTGGTGGTGGCAGTGGGTGGGGAGGCGACCGGCGTGTGGGGTCGGGTATGGGGGGTATGGGGTGTGCGGCGGTTGAAGGGTTTTAAAGGTTTAGGTTTGTAGATTTTTTTATTTTGGGTTTTGTTTGGTTTGGGAGAATTAAAAGGGGGATGGGTTAAAAGAATTGGGCTGGGTCGGGTTGGACGATGTGGGTGGTCCGGCGAATTGTTGGGTTGGGGTTATAAGGGAATGGGAATTGGTTTAGGGGAAATGGGTATTTAATTGGGGAGTTTGGCTTTGGGCTTGTTTGGTGTGGGCCGTTTGGGGGGGGGGGGTTTGTTTTGTTTTGTGGGTTTTGATTTATTTTGGGTGAGGGGAGATTAAAGATGGTTGTTGGGCTTCGGTTTTGGGTGGCGGTTGGGTTGAAAAATAAAAGGGGAAGTTGTATTGTTTTGGGTTATGTAGAAATTGTTTTGGGTTTTGGGGAAAAAAAGTTATGGGTTTAGAATATAAAAAGGGGTTTAATATTAAAAATATTATTTTTGTTTTGTAAAAGATGTGAATTATTTAAAATAACATAACGATGTGATAATAATAAAAACTATAATATTTGAAAAATGTTTAATGCTTAATAAAAAATGGAAATGCGATGCGATTTTGCGAAAATAAAATAGCATAGAATTTTCGGATAAAACTTATGATTATGATAAAAATGCAAATGATAGTAAAAAATGCGAATAATAATAATACTAAGAGAATAATAATATATATATACACATGTATGTATATAGATTAAAATTGTTTTGAGGTGTTAAAAATATTTAAAATTGCAAATCAATTGGAAAAGACGGGACAAAATTGGGTGTCAACAAATACTCCATACCTAAGGGTGAAAATTGGAAAAGATGATGCAGTGTGTGCAATTTGAAGTAAATCAGGAGGAAAGAACATGAATAAAGAGAAGAGGATTCGTTATGGATCAAAATTCTCAAATTCTTAGGAAGAAGAGAATGGATATCCCTTTGTACTCAGTTGTTTCATGTGCAAGTACTAGAATCATGGTGTATTCACTAGTAAATATTCAATCTTTTGAACAGGAAATCACCATACAATACACTGTGAACAACATGGAGAAGATAACAAAACAGGAACACAAGGAAGATCACACCAACAACAAAAACACAAAACACAGGAAAAAATGGACTTCTGAAAATGAAAACCCCCCTATTTTTCATACACATATATAGATCGAAGAGCCAAATAAATGAGGTAACAACATACAAGATTGGCACAAAGGGAGAAATAAACACATGCACAACATTTGACAACTGGATATACCCAAGAGTGCAATCTCAGAACAAAATCGGGAACAATAAACATTCATCAACAAGTGACAAGCATCATCGGAGCAGAAGTACATCATTTTTATTACGCCCCGTACATTCATGGCAGAATTCATCGTATGTGAATCAATATGATCCGGATAGGTTAAGGACCTTTACAAAGATAATGATGGGTTAAAACAAGTGTTGAGGAATTATCGCGAGGATTGAAGGTTAAATGAATTAAAAATGTTATAACTCGTACTTTTAGAGTAAAACTAGGGGTGATTAATATACTAAGGAGGTTGTGTTTTTAGGTATCTGAATCATATAATATTCGTATGATAAATTTGTAGTCAAGCAAGTTGTAAAACAAAAGTCAAAAAAGTTATCGCAAGTTACGTTCATAATTCTACTGAAATTTGGGTCCAATGTCACTGAGCTTTCTCCCAATATACATGGAATTATGAGGTGATCCACCAACGAAATTGAAGGTATATGCGTCTAGTTTCCAACACATTATAATGTTCATCAATACAATATCGGAGTAGAGAGATATTCAACATTTTCGCGAGACTACATAGGCAGCCCCTTTTGGGACCCACTATTTTGTGGCCGTCTTAGTCCACCTTACATTCATTTTTTGGGCTTCTCTTAGATCATTTTTCAACCAAATATCATCCTAACACTCTCCTAAGACCTCTCAACAGTTCCCTAAGGGTTCCAAGGAAAATCCAAGCGATTTTACCCAAATCTCACCTTAAACGTTAGCCTAGAACAGGAAAAACACTCTCATGAGATTAAGATGCTATTGAGGGTTGTTGTGAATTAGGAGGAGTTTGGATTGAAGATTGTGGTTGCTGTATAAGTTTAGTATAACACTCTTCTAGTTGTGATCAAGTTTATATAAGTGTTGTTTGGATGATTTTGTTGAAGAAAGTGCAACTAGTACCTAGAAGTGATTATTGGAGTTGTTGAACTATGTGGACGGTTTTGGAAGATGTAAATACGACTTAGTATGGTTGGACATCATGGTATATCTTATCTATGATGTTTTTAATATGTTTATGTTTGTTTACATGTCCAGCTTGTTGAAGAAATTGTTAACTAGAAAAGAAAATGGTTATGTAACACTTGGAAATAGTTCATAGTGTTGTAATCTTGTTTTGGACTGTTTTGTGTGGCTTTGAAAATAAGTAGGAGGTTGGAAATACTCTGAATATATTTTGTAACATGTTGGGCATATTGTTAATTTGAAGCACAAATGATAATGGGGTTGAAGGGTTCTAAAGGGATCCAATCCGAGCTTGTCGCTCGTCTTGATAAATAGTAGTTTCATTTGTGATGTTTGTGCACTTGTTGTTGTGTAAATGGATTTGTGTTGTTGGGTATATTGTGGTTCTGCAAGTATATAGTTGAAGGTTATATGTGTTCTTGTTGTTTTTATAAACTTGGGCAAGTAAGGAAAACGGGGGATATGCAGTCCGATTTTGTATAGAATGAGCTTGTCACTCGACAGGGGATTGTTGAACTACTCATAATTAATGTTAGTACCCTTATTGTTTGTTGTATACTTAGGCGTGAAGGAGGTTGATTCCATCTTGATACATCGTGGTTCGATATAAGGTATGTTAAGGCACATTCTCTCTTTCTTTTGGCATGATTCCTAACGAACGTAATATAAACGAATTCCCTTCCAATAAGGTTCTATTCTTGGTAATTAGAAAACGTGCAAGTTCTTCATTCCAATGAAAAGTATATGATTATGTTTATGTTCTAATTCTTGCCTTCTCATATAAGGCATATGTTGATGGTATGTTTTGCTTCTTATGACATCATATATTGACAAGTTAGCTCGCATAACGTATTCAGAGGTTTACCGACCTTATGTCACTCCGACCATGTTTAAAATGTTCTTCTGAGGTTATTCATACATTAATATATGTATTTATTATCTTACTGCGCTGCGCTATAGTCGGTCGGGCGGACACTTATATGTGCACACCACATAAATTGGGTACGTTATGATGATGTTAGCCCCAAAGAGCGGCATGATGATGATGATACAACCCCATAGTGTGTCTTATATATATGTATATGTTTTTAAATAAAAGCATGCATATAATGTCCCTCCGTGGCAATACATAGCCCAAGTTGAGTTTCTTATTCCTCTATCACATTGATGTCTTTCTTTATGTTGTTATCCCCCCTTACTTACCCAGTACTTTATTCGTACTGACGTCATTTTTGCTTGGGGATGCATTTCATGCCTGCATATCTCGATAGACAGGTTGGCGATCCTCCACGGTAGGTTATCTACTTAGCGGAAGATGTTGTCGCACTACACTTACTCCAGAGTTGCCATTGATTCGGTATTCTTATGTGTATATGTTTATGGGTATGGCAGGGCCCTGTCCCGACCTTATGATATTTATCTCCTGAAAGGTTTGTAGACAATGTCATGTATGTAGATGTTTTGTATGGCCTCATCGGCCCATGTTTTGAAATACGGATGGTTATGTCGGCCTTGTAGGTTCGTACATCTTATGTATAGGCTTGTATGCCATTCTGGGTCACCCTTTGTTCAGTATTTCTTCTTGTTTTATTTAGATTATCTCATGAAGGACCTTTTAGATTATTTATGCTTAATAGTATGGTTGTAAGATATGTTATGTTGGTGCTCGGTAGTTTAGGCCCAAGCACCAATCATGTCCTTTGGTTGGGAATGTGACAAAGTTGGTATCATAGCAGGTTTGTCCTAGGAATGTCTACAAGTCATGTCTAGTAGAGTCTTGTTTATGGTTGTGTTGTACGCCACACTTGTAAACAGAAGGTTGTAGGACATTTAGGATGGTTACCTCTCTTTCATGTTCTAGATCGTGATTATAGGGAATCAAGTCTAACATATACGTTAATATAGGTTTTCAAAGAAATGTCTTCGCCCAGAAGAGCTGCAGATAGAAGATATGTTAAAGAAGGATTGTGAGAGGGCATGAGAGGTACGCCCTCTATTGAGATAGATCCGTCTGAGTCCTAGAGTGAAGTGGTTATGAGATGTATGCTATCTATCTATACAGACTCGTCTAAGAACCCGAGCAACTCACTTCCTCAGATAGTCCCGGTTCTACCAGTATTAGAGGATCTGAGGGAAGCTCCAGCTTTATTAGCTTCACCAGTTCCACCTATGGCTTCGCCTGATCAAGATGTGAGGAAAGCGGTATAGGTATTTTGATATAGTTAGTTTCCTTACAGGCTTGGCGTCAATCGAGAGACCATGATTGTGATAGAGCCTTTGAGGGGTCAGAGTGTTTGAAGCCTAAGGAGTTCGGAGAGTCAGAGCCATTTATATGTTCAGGAGATAATTTCGATAAAGATAGAGCATTGAACAAGAGGGCTAGGATACTTGGTGATTATAGAGGATTTTCGGGTGGTGGTAGGTTGCAGCAGACTAGGTTTGTACGGCGATTCGTGTGTGATCAAAGTTCTCAGGTGATACCAAGGCTGGGTTCGTAGACATCAGTGTGCCAAGATCTGGCCAGTATGGATAGATTGGAGCTGCCCCGGCCATTGTGTCATCAGTGTGGTCGGGCGCATGTCGATCAATGTTGTGTAGGTATGGGAGTTTATTTTTGGTGTGGAAGCAAAGAGCCAAGAGATACGGGCATTTTCGATACTTAGGCGTAAATACCAAGATAGGAGTGGGGATAAAGCATTGAGCTCCGGTGCAATGTGAACCTTTCTTTCGAGTACAAGTATATACCTTACATTTTGTGAAAGCCCTCATTTTATGAGTTGGTAACAAGATATTGCATGTCCTATATTACTAATGTCCTGATTATAGAATCTGATTTTTTTGTATTAATAAGAACTTAAGGCGTTTTAATGGAGATAAGTTTCAACTATAAAGTAAAGATCAAGGTGAAGCTCTTATATATCCAAACGATGATCAGGGCCATACTTATGCTTTGCTAAATTAATAAGACGTAAACCTTTATAAATGTTGCAATGGATATACGACCCGGTTTCCTTGTTATGATGCTTAAATTAGTCAGTAAGATGTTAGCCAAAAGTGCGGGAAAGTTTAAATGGATGGTTCCTGGTCCTTATGGATAGGTTGTAATATATGTTAACGTATTGAAGATAGACAGTAAGATCACGATGTGAAAGATATCACTAAGGATTTTCTACGACTATGGGGTCAGTGAATAAGTAATGCAATAGTAAGCGGTTAGGGAATAAGGCTAGTTAAAATAAAGAAAGTTAGCAATAAGAATGTTTTGCCGCGACACTCTGAATTAGAAAAGAAGCAAAGGGTTGTGAAAAGTTGATATGAAATTCAGTAAAGTGATAAGTATAGGATGGGGAGTTCACTAGAATACAAAAGTCAATTCATGGGAGTGAGATAAGATTTGTAGGCAAGAAAGGACAGAGAAGGAGTGGGTCTTGAAGATATGAAGCAGAACAGGTCATGGTTATTCAAAAAGTTAACTAGTAACTTTGAATGGGGGACTATCAGAAAACCAATTTGATCATGTAACCAAAAAGGACGTTTACATCGGAAGATATCTTCGGAAAGACTTGAGTCAATGCAGCATTTAGGAAGCCAAAGGATTCCCACCCTAGCTAGTATTGCAGTGATTGGATGAGTGAACGAGTGGAAGGATGAAAATGACTGATAGAATTAACTTATGGAGAACTCCTTGAAAATATACGTGAACCAAAATTAAGTTTGTCTAAACAAGGTCTGATAACAAGAGTGTACGACTCTCTACCAGTGTAGGTTTTTAAAAAAAACGTCTTAGATTAAGTGAGGTCATTCTAAGATTAATTGTAAGACGATAGGATATGGTGAATGAAGGATGGAAGGACAAACAAGATTTTAACTATAGAGTATCGAGTCATTTCCCTAAGGAGGAGATGAAATGCTAAAGTATTAAGTTGGGAATGCGCCTTTTGTTCAATAACAAAGAGAACTGAAGGATTGTGGCAAATGAGAATAAGAGAAGTTTCAAAATGACATGGGAAAGCAATTGATATGGGGACGGGACAACATTAATATACAACGTGATGACGAACGTAGTTGGACACTGTGTACAGAGCATGTTAATCCAAGAAGGAGTTGAAGATGAAGTCCGGCTTCCACGGAATTTGATTGACAATGATAAGTGAAGGTAGAACGGTTCAACAATAGGTAAGAGATTGGAAAATGAACTAATTACAATTGCGGTTAAAGTTACAAATAAGCCTTGGGGAAGTATCCTAAAAGAGTATTCACTCCAAATTAATCTTATAGTAGGAAAACCTCGAAAGATAATTGAGGCGACAGTAATAACAAGGGAATTAATACAATATTTCGAGGAAAGTCTAAGGAAAAAAAACTATCAAAATGGGAAATAATAACGTTGATACTAAGGGTTATATGTTGAAAGACATGATCCTCGAGGAGTTACGACAGCAATGTAATGATACATCAAATTATTGCAAGGGTGGATGACTCGAGTAGGATGGAAGATAGCAGGAAGGGGAAAAGGTCAACAGAGGAATTTTAGGATAACTTGTATAGGAAATCTAAACTATGAGGGGACATATTTGAGCCGCCAGTAAAGCATAATGAAATAAGTAATAGGAGGCCGTTAGCAATCGATGATAGTAAGGAGGATAAAATAAAAGTGTTCTCCCACATATAACGGCTAGCTTAAACTAACATGGAGAATATAGAGCTAATATCATAGCAAATATGGTTATTTTTCATAGATAATTGACAATAAGCAAGCCTATAGGTGAAGATGGAATTGCGAGAACTCATTACTAGTTAGCACATTGGGAGAGTCCTCCTGATAGATCAATAGGAAAAGGGTATAGTAACCAGAATATGGTAGGGTCACCTTACATAATCTAGGGGAAAGGAATGTCGACATAAACAATTCCATATTAAAGGAGGTCAGAAGAGGTATCTAGCAAGAGAAGAGTTATAACTATGACCCCGATAGAGGGGTGGTCTGGAACACGTTGGACCAATGACGTGTTCCAAGGGTGGAAAGAGCTACAAGCCAAAGGTATGAAAAACTTTATTTTATTCATTTCGAAAATGTCGAAGATATGCCATAGTGTTAAGGAATGTCATTTGAAAAGAAAGATTGTAGGATGCATCACATAAAATGTTAGGAGCTCAATGGGTTGATACGGAACATAATAATCATGATGCGGCCATGAGGAATAACTAATATGAAATTTGTTGCGAGCTAATAAGTCTGACACTACATGGGCGCTTACAGATATCTCAATAAGATTTAGCTTACTGTTACTGGACAAGTTACCAAGGATTATACGATGTGATAAGAAAACTTCAATGAGCCCTCTCAAGGAAACTTGGATGTATAAATTACCCGCCAGTATAACTACAGAAGTTGATAATTAGGTGGGATATATATACTGTGAACAAAGGTTCTAGACTTTATGAAGAAATTTATCAACTATCGCCTACTGATTTACTGTATGGTTGAAAATCATGGTAATAACTTGACTATGATGTTGTTAATATGGTTATGTTTGTTTACATTTCCAACTTGTTGAAGAAATTGTTAACTAGAAAAGGAAATGACTACATAACACTTGAAAATGGTTTATAGAGTTGTTATCTTGTGTTGGATTGTTTTGTGTGGCTTTGAAAATAAGTAGGAGGTTAGAAATCCTCTGAATATATTTTTTAACATGCTGAACATATTGTTAATTTGAAGGATAAATGATAATGGGATTGAAGGGTTCTAAAGAGATCCAATCCGAGCTTGTCGCTCGTCGTGATAAATAGTAATTTCATTGGTGATGTTTATGCACTTGTTGTTGTGTAAATGGATTTGTGTTGTTGGGATGTTGGGTGTATTGTGGTTCTGCAAGTATATGGTTGAAGGTTATATGTGTTCTTGTTGTTTTTATGAATTTGGGCAAGTAAGAATAACGGGGGATATGTTGTCCAATTTAATATAGAATGAGCTTGCCACTCGACAGGGGATTGTTGAACTACTCATAATTAATGTTAGTACCCTTATTGTTGTTTGTAGACTTAGGCGTGAAGGAGGCTAATTCCGTCTTGATACGTCGTGGTTCGATATAAGGTATGTTAAGGCACATTCTCTCTTTCTTTTGGCTTGATTCCGAACGAACGTAACATAAACGAATGCCCTTCTAATAAGGTTCTATTCTTGGTAATTAGAAAACGTGCAAGTTCTTCATTCCAATGAAAAGTATATGATCATGTTTATGTTCTGATTCTTGCCTTCTCATATAAGGCATATGTTGATGGTATTTTTTGCTTTTAATCACATCATATATTGACAAGTTAGCTCACATAATGTATTCGGAGGTTTACCGACTATGTTCATAATGTTCTTCTGAGGTCATTCATGCATTATATATATGTATATATTATTTTATCGCGTCGCGCTATAGTCAGTCGGGAAGACACTTATATGTGCACATCACTGCAGTTGGA
This sequence comes from Anisodus tanguticus, assembly GCA_034509755.1. NCBI lineage: Eukaryota > Viridiplantae > Streptophyta > Magnoliopsida > Solanales > Solanaceae > Anisodus > Anisodus tanguticus. Next base: position 29,209,037 of record CM067551.1, read on the forward strand.
TACGTTATAATGATGTTAGCCCCAAAGGGCGTCTTGATGATGATGATACAAACCCACAGTGTAGCTTATATATATATGTATACATTTTTAAATGGCCCTCAGTGGCAATACATAGCCCAGGTTGAGTTTCTTATTCCTCTATCACATTGATGTCTTTCTTTATGTTGTTATATGCCTTACGTATCAGTACATTATTCGTACTGACGTCTCTTTTATCTGGGGACACTGCATTTCATGCCTGCAGGTCTCGATAGATAGGTTAACGATCCGCCATAGTAGGTTATCAACTCAGTGGAAGTGTTGTTGAACTCCACTTGCTCCGAAGTTGCTATTGAGTCTATATGCTTATATATATATGTTTATAGATATGGCAGTGCCCTTTCTCGACCTTATGATATTTATCTCCTCAGAGGCTTGTAGATAGATGTCATGTATGTAGATGTTTTGTATGGCCTCGTCGGCCCGTGTTTTGATATACGAATGGTTATGTTGGCCTAGTAGGCCCGTTACATCTTATGTATAGGCTTGTATGCCATTCTGGGTCGTCCCTTATTTAGTATTTCTTCTTATTTTATTCATATTATCTCATGATGGCGTTTTTGACACTTTTAAGCATGATAGTATGGCTAGTAAGATACATTATATTAGTTATCGGTAATTTAGGCCTGAGTGTCAGTCCTGCCCTCTGGTTGGAGGTGTGACAATTTTCATCTTCAATTGATACAAAAACAAAAAAAGGGTACAACAAGGAGGAGGACAAGCAACAAACATGAGTTCCATGAAGCAACAGAGCTAACCCATGGATGGCATCGAAGCATAAGTAAAACCACCTGTAACACCAACAATAATAGAGGGTCGATTCGACCTCATGCTATGGCCAACACTTACCATTTTGACTGAGGCTTTCCGTTTTTCTTTTTCTTTGGAGACAATTCTGTCACAATTCCGTCACAAATTCTCATTTGTGACGGATTCATTACCGACTTTGGGTCGTGACATAGTTATTCGTCGTAAATTTTGTGATTAAAAATAATTTTGTCACAAATTTTAGTGATGGATTAATGACGGACTTGTCCGTCACAAAATTGTGATGGATGCGTTATTCTGTCACAAAATATTTGACATAAATATATTAAAATCGTCAAAAATTGTGATGGATTAAAGACAGAAACTTTGACACAAATTTGTGACGGACAAAAATTCCATCACAAAAGTCTATTTTACTTTTTAAATATATAATAATTAATTAATCTTTTTATTGATTATCAATATTTAATTTATATTTAAATTGATAATTAATTATTTATCAGTTGTTTATTATCAAATGGTGATTAAATTAATAATAACATAATTGCAATTATAAAGCCTACCCATCTTATTTATTTATACACACTACTTTACCTTCATATTTTCTTGTCTTTCGATGTGGGAGATTTGTTTTGCCAATATTTGTGACGGAATTAGTCCGTCACCAATCTGTCATTAATTTTGTGACGGAATTTTTCGTCACAAAATCTATTAAATTTAATTAATAATTATATTGTTAAATATTTTGTTATAGAATTTTAATTTCCGTCACAAGGTCCGCCATAAATTTTATTTTTGAAATAAAGAAATTATCTTCATAAAATTTGTGATAGATTATTCTGATCGTCATAAATGTTTGAGTGATTTGTGACTGATTTTCATTTCCGTTACAAAATTGTGATGGATTTTGACAAATCGTGATTTTAGTCACAAATTTGTCATGGAATTGTGATAGAATGTTATTTCTTCTTAAATTTGTGACGGATCATCATTTCCATCACAAATTAGTTAATTCTATCACAAATTCGTCTCAATTTTGTGACGGATTTATCTGTCATAAATATTCTGTCACAATTTCATGTTTTTCTTGTAGTGGTGGAACTATCTGGATTTGGTTTGTTTTTTAATTTAATATAATAGCCACTAGGTGAAAAAGCCTAAGGCCCTTAAAAAAATAATTAAAAAGGATTGTTGTTTTATATATTTTTTGCAAATGATACATGATAATACATATTACATTGAGTATAAACCTAAGTGAATGAACATTAAAGATATTATTAACATTTTACGCAACACACTTCTTAATTTACTATCTGAAAGTAAAAGTAAATGCTAAGTAAAAGACAATGACACACGTGATCTGTTGTTTTGGTGTAAATTCTGAGTAATTGAATTATTTGGTAAAACAGTGGAGATAGTTTTTGCAAGTATTTGTTTCAAAATTTTGAGATATTCTCTTTGCAAATTGTTAAAAAAGTTTTTAATGTTAAAACAAGTCTGATGAGTTACATTTTTTTTTGGGTTTACCACCCGATTTTCTGATCGTATTGGTGTCTGACTAAATTTGGAGTTTTGTCGGAAAGTCTTATATTTGGGATAAAATTCTCTAACAAAGATATCTCCGCATCTAGCAAGATCAAATTTGAAACACCTGATTAATAATAAAGAAGTGCTTATCACTCCACCACAACTCTTGTTGGTTCAGATGAGTTACATATGGTTCACCAAATACTATTCTCTCATTCATAAATTTAAAATTAGTTACATTAATTCAGATGTATACTTTTTTTTTTCAAATGTTGTCCAAACAAAAACATCTCATTTTTTCAGTAAAACATCAATGTTTGGAAATAGCGGTGGAGGCGGCACTGCGCGATTGGCGGATAGTGGCATTGAATAAGTGGTGAAAGGAGAATCTATGCACGACGTTTCCTTTCTAAATTCTAACACAAACAAGGACTTACTACTCCATACATTAGACGCGCAAATTTCTCACAATTCGGACCGCACGTCAGTTTCTGCTTATACTCTACTTTTTTTCTCTTTCATCGAATTAGTTATTACCGTAGATTTCACATTTTCACTGTACGGCCTCTTTAGCTGTCTTCTTTCTTACTTTTATGATGTTTTCTATTGACGCTTTTATGTCGTGCGAAGCGGACTCTCCTCTATTTATGGCAACTTTTTCTTTTTCTTTTAATTTTAAATTTTTATGTTTAGTTTGGTTTTCTTCGGTACATACATGGGTAATAGTTTAGCCTAGAGGTGTCCAACGGGCCGGGGCCGGGGCAGGCTTGGCGGAATCGGGGCGGGGCGAGACGGGGGGTGGAGGCGGGATCGATACACTGGCGGGATTCGTCGATGTCCCGTCCCGGTTCCGGTCCCGTCAGAAAAGGGTACCGTTCCTAGCGGGGCGGGCCGGGATCGGGTCGGGGGCGGGATTTTCCTTTTTTTTTTTGCATTTAATTTTAAAAAATAACATATATATAAACAACTCAATAATTGAACAAGATAGTGTAATAAAAACATCACAAAACTGTTTTTGTGCCCCTTATATTATTTACTAGAAATATGATTGTTTTGTAATACAAATACAATTGTCAAAATTGCAACTTTGTGGTGTTGTTCAAAAGTTGCAAATGACATAGTAAAATTGCAATTAAAGAAATTACATTTTGAAAAAAACCTGTTCTAGTTTCTTTATAATTTCCTATGGTTCTTCCACCACCTTCGGATAAGATGTCGTTGTAGTTTTCGTCTTCTTCTTCGTTGATCTCCGGTTGACCGCACCTTCTCTGCTCCGCTCGTATCCAATCTCTGAATAATACTGCAATCTCCAAGCTGTCTCCGGCTAATGAGTGTATGTGCTCTCATATTTGATATTTGCCGGCAGAAAAAGCGCTTTCAGACGTTGTTGATGACACTTGAATGTTCAAAATATCTCGGGCCATCATTGAAAGTGTCAGAAAGGTCTTCTCATTCCCTCTCCAGTATTTCAGCAAGTTTTCACGTCCTTCTTCATTGAGAACTGCTTGGTACGGTATAGTACTCTGCAAAACAAAAACATCAAAGTCGCTAATTTGGTTAGTAGTGTTACCACCACACATTTTATTTATGAGGCTTTCAATATTAGTCGCAGAAACAGCATGTCTTTTATAAGGTTGTATTGAAGAAGAAGAAGGAGAAGAAGAAGAAGGAGGAGGAGGTATGGAAGCCGGTTGGTTGCTAGCACTTTCTTGTTGGTAATACTTATATATTTTTTACATTCGTCTTCTATGCTAGACATCACTTCTTATTTAATTAGTTCAATAGGTGGTGGATCATTTGGATTTTTGGGAGTTGGAGGTGGTAGTACTGCTATACAATCATAAATAGTTTCTATAAGTGACTTACATCCGTCTATTTTAATAGTCGGATTTAATACAACACCAATAATATAAATAGTGGGAATAGGAATAAAATATTTTTTTATTTTGATAAATATTTTTTAATAGCTGCCTTATAATCTGGTTTATCCATATATTCATTAAGTAATAAAAATATTAGAGCTATTTAAAACAACATAGTTGAAATAGTAGGATAATATATACCAGAAAAATCTTTTGTTGCTTGAAAAAATTTCTCTAGAAATACAATAAGTTCAAAAAAAAATTCCCAATTGCTATCTACAACCATATCAGTTGGATTTTGATTATGGGCGTTAAAAAATAAAGTTATAGGTCTTCTATAGTCATAAGCAACAAGTAGTTGCTCGTACAAAGAATTCCACCTAGTGGGTACTTCTTCGGGAATTTTTCTATAAGGTAGTTGACAATCGTGATAAGTTTTTTTATAATCTTTTTTACGTTGTATTCTATTATTTTTAAAAATAAAGTTTATAGCATATTGTATTTTACTAAAAATGTCTTCAAAAAGTGATAGACTCCTTTACAACTAAGTTATATATATGGCACTCACATTTTATATGAAAATGATTTGGAAAAGATGGAGTTAAACTATTTTTTAAAATTGTAATAGCATAATTATTAGAAGAAGCATTATCTAATGTAATAGTCATAATTTTATCAGTTATTCCGTAATAATCGCACACTTGATAAATATTTTCTGTAATAAAAGTATCAGTGTGCCTATCATCGATAAATATACGCTAAAATACGTTTTTGCATAGACCATTTATAATCTATCCAATGACAGGTTACCGTTAAATAATCATGGTCGTTAGTACTACGACCTATATCAGAAGTGATAGTCACTTTGCCATTAAAATGATATAACGAATAACGTAAATATTGTTGATATTCATGTGCAAATTTAAATACATCTCTCTTAACAGTTGATCTAGGAAAACCGATAAAAGTAGGATTATACATTTCTCTAATGTAATGAATAAAACCAGGAGATGAAGGAAATGAAAAAGGCAAATCCTTCACAACAACTAATTTTGTTATTGCTTCCATATCTCTATGTTTATTGTAATTATGGCCTACAATTTCCCCCGTCGTAGGGTTAATTTGACCCTGTACTTGGTCTGGGACAATATGTGAACCTTGTTCCGATGGAGAGGGCGTTTCCGCACTAGGTTTTTCAGCCTTGTATTGGGCAAACCTAGCTGGGTGATCCCTTTCTATGTGTCTCATTAATCCCTCCATCCTACCCTGACCTTTTCCAGTTTTAAATTTAAAAACATCTTTACAAATTTTACATCTAGATACTTGATTGTCTACGTCCCTATCAAAAAAATTTCATGCATCTGATTTTAATGGTCATTTTGCTGGATCTCGTCTCATACTAGGGGAATAAGAGGCATTCCAGTTGGAGGTGCACTAGTGGGGGTGCTGTCATCTACATTAGTGGGTGTGTCATCTAGATCATCGTCTAAATTAAAGTCTTTTTGAGTTCCAGAAAATAGCTCATTGTCTAAATCTAATGGTATTGCAGAAATGTTCAGTGTCAACAAAATCATCTTGTGTAGGAATGGGATCCTGTCTAGGAATACTAGAAGAAGTACCCCAACCCTTGTTACCCCTACTAGAAGAAGTCTTACCCTTACCCTTAAACATACCTATAATTTCTTTCATTTTAATTATGCTAATAAATAGTTAAAGATAATGAAATTAAGTTCGCTAAATAAAATAAAGAAACAATAATAATTTAATGAAGGAACGAATGTACCAAACGCCGACGTATAATCTAGAGGTTGAAAATTAAAACTTTGCTCGATGGAAGATCCTCAAGCTAGTTGCCAACTTCACTCCCAAAGAAATAAATAAAATTGAATATTTAGTAGACAATGTAGACTTGTAGAGAGATAGATTGAGAGATTGTAGGAAGATTTGTGAGAAAGATGAAGAGAAAATGAGGTATTTATAGTTGAAAATTGGATTAAAGTGTAAATATAGAAACTTAGGGGTTAAAAATAAATATTAAGGGGATAAGGGGGGTTGGGGGAGGGGGAGGCCAAAAATAGCCATTGCATAACGGCCAAAATATAAAATGGCCGTTGGTACAACAGTTATTTTGTGCAAAGGGAGGGATCGGGCGGGATAGGGGCGGGACCGGGATGGGCTGGCGTGATTGGGGCGGGCCGGGTCCGAGCGGGACGAGACAATGTCCCGTCCCGGTACCGTAATTTATTTATTTTTACATATCGGTGTCGGGGCGGGACCGGGCCGACCTAGCTCACTGGCCACCATTAGTTTAGCCTAAAATATATTCTCCGTCCCAAAAAACAATGACTCACATTTCTTTTTAGTCCGTCAAAAAAAAAATGACATATTTCTTTATTTAGCAATAATTTAACTTTAAACTTTACCTTTTATGCAAAACAAGATAACATATAACCACACAAATATATTTGCTGATTTTAGACCGTAAAATTCAAAATTCTTCCTTTATTTCTTAAAATGTGTGTCAAATATTCACATCACATAAATTGAGACGGAGGGAGTATTTATTAAGAATATCAATTAAATTTATTTGAATGGGGTCTAAACCAACGTATAATCCAAATAATATCAGTCCCTTGGTAGTGTTGATCATCATGTCCATCATAAATTTTATTCATACTGATGAATTCTGTATAAAATCGGCACGAATTGTATCTTTTTTGTAATGAATTTTCACAGTTAGTCAATTAATTAATTTAATGATTCACTTGACTAGGTAATTAGCTAGGTGGTGTAGTGGTGGCACCTCTTATTTGAGTTGTGAGAATTGCTGGGTAATAACCAAATTTCTTGTGGATCTTTTCATAATCTAATAACCCTGAAGAGGGTAGGAATATAGATGGTAGATTGATAAAGTTTGTCTAAGTTTATCAGATAATATGCATGTAATAGGGAGACGGGGAGTATTAACTCAAAATCCATTTTTTAAATAAAAGTCTATAATCTTTGACCAATATAACTATCATAACTATAGAGTTCAACATTTATCAAGATCATAATTAAAAACGCATAGTCTAGAAATCATACCTCTTAGTCAGATTTTTAGATGACCGGAGATCTCAACCCACCCTTGGCTCTGTTTCCCTTCTTCTTCCACGAATTTGCGGGATGATTGGCCTAGGTGCCTGGGAGTTCTCAACATATTATCTTCTAAAATTCTAGCTAAGGTGGAGGTTTATAGACTGATATGGTTATAATTATAATCTTTCAAAGTGTTCTTATCTCTGATATTATGATATTACAATTGATCTGGATTATAGACTAAGAAGAGGTTTAGCTAGGCATAGAGATTCTTAAGTAAGGAATTGTATAGAAATTTTTTGAATGAATAATCAGGTTACAAGAGGCTCCTTATATAGATGACCTCGACTGATAATTGCTTTTCAAAAGTTGTAAATAGTAATCACTTTTTCAAAAGTCGTAAAGTACACAGTAATCACTTTTCCAAAAGTCTAAAGTGCTACAGTTTGTCTGCTTGATTTTTCAAAAAGTTGTTTGTCTTGTTCTCCTTGGTAATACTGCTTTCCAGGTGTCTTCCTTGATAACTTCTTCTGCTTTCCATGTGTTGTTGATAATATCACTTTTATGATTGAGTTGACCTTCTGTCCGATTCTCTTTTGTCTTGTCATGATTTTGTTAATACATGGTAATACGAAGTAATACATGGTAGTAAATTGGGCTGCAAGTAGTAAATACTACAGGCTCCCTGTTCAGAGTATCTTGTTGGGCTGCAAGTAGTGAAAACTACAGGCTCCCTGTTCAAAGTATTCATTTGGGCTGCAAGTAGTGAAAACTACAGGCTCCCTGTTCATTTGGGTTTCAAGTAGCAAGGCTACATGATACCTATTCAAGTAGTAATTTTTTTCAGATCCTTATGTAAAAAGATCAGAATTTCCTTCTTTTTTATTACATTGGTGGTAATAGTAGGTCTGGTATTTATTACATGTCTTTTATTTTGTCCAACTGTCCTTTGATATTGTTCCACTATCTCCTTTGCATGTTTGTATTTCATGTTTATGATTTTGTCATGCATGTCCGCTATCTCACGGTGTCCTGTGTCATGATGTCATTGTCATAATATAGGGTGATAATGTCTTCTACTTCTCCTTCCTTTGAATCTCCAATAATACATGCTTTCTTTGCTCTCAGCATGTCTTCTATTCTTGTTTTTAATCTTAGTAATCCAAATATTCTTTTTGCACTTAGCCATTCCTGGAATTTTTTCAAAGTGCAAGGGATTTTCTTGTTCAAGTTTTCATCATCTCCACTGATAGTACTATTTTTCCCTGTTTTAAATATCTGACATATCACAATTGGCTTACCAGTTAGATCTGTTGATGCGTCAAATATCTGTATTCCATATATCCCTTTTTCAAATGATTCCATCATCAATCTTGTGGACTCCACAGTGATTCTTGGTAATCTGGCAATGTTACTCATGTTTTCATCCACTATTAATTTGTCAATAAAACCATAAGTGAATAGTTTTGATACTATTTCCGGGTTTGCCTGCTCGCTGCACAAGAATCTGGGATACTTGCTCAATTTAGCGCTGCGTAGAATGTGAGGGTTAGTCTTATAATCATAGAATTTATTAATTTTTTCATAAGCGTTGATGTATTCAGGTGTGTATCTCAGCTTGTCGGCCATTGATGATGTTGATGAAGAGGATGGTATTGAAGATGGTATGGTTGCTAGTTTTGATACAAATGGTCCCATGGTTTTGATAGTAGGGTTTTCTGGTTTTTTAGTTGTAGTGATAGGTGATCTGGATTGGGATTCATTTTTAAGGTTTTTATTGTTATCAAGTCTTGTATGACTTCTCTGAGTTGGTTTATAGTATTGATGTTTTCTTGTAATCTGGATATTACGATTTCATTGGTTTGTATAAGGGAATTTATGGCGTTGGTAATGTATTCTTCAATCTTATCACTGTTGTTCGACATCGTTATAGCTGCTAAGAAAATCAGCTAAAACATTCTTAGTTCCAGATATATTCTTAATAATAAAGTCATAACAACAAAAGAATGATTGTCATTTTCTCCTTTTATTTAATTCTGGTAAATGATCTATTTTATTTGTAATAAAAACTTTTACCTGTGTGTTATCAGTTCTAACAATAAATTTTACTGGTAGTAAATGGTAATTAAGTCTTTTTTATTCCAAATTTTACTGCTAATATTTTTTTTTCATTTATATGATAATTTTTCTCATTTGGTTTCCACGTTCCTCCTCCGTGTCCACAAATAAGTGATTTTTCTTTATCTATATCTTCTTTATCATAGGCTATGAGGACTGCTCCCCATCTTATATCACTGGCGTCAGTAAAGAGTTCTAGTTGATCTTTTTCTGTTGGTATTCTGTGTTTTGGCAATGTCTTTACCTTCTCCTTGATATCTTTTATGGCTTTAGTGTGTTCTTGTTTCCATTCAAAGGTTATGTTTTTCTTTATCAATTCTTGTAATGGTTTTCTCAAGAGTGGTAAATCTTTTATATGGTCTGAAGCATAATTTATTACTCCTAAGAAATGTTGTACCTTTTTTTATTTTCTAATTTTTCTTTAAATTTTTTATCTTTGTTACTATATGTTCTTGCAGCTGTAATCCTTCGTTATCTATAATATATTCCAAATATTCAATATTGTTTTTAAATATTTCGGATTTCTTTTCAGATAATAATATTCCGTGTTGTTTTATAGTTATTATAAATTTTTCTAGATGTTTTATATGATCGTCTAGATTGTCGCTAAATATTAATATGTCGTCGACATATACTACGCAAAATTTTGTTAATCTTCTAAATACTTGGTTCATTCTCCTTTGGAATATCTGTGGTGCATTTTTTAATCCAAAGGGTAGTACATTCCATTTATAGTGTCCTTGGGGGGCACTAAAGACTGTTAGAGATTTTGATTCTTTTGTTTGTTTTATTTGCCAAAATTCACTTTTACAATCAAATTTACTAAACCATTTTTTATTTCCTAGCCGGTTAATAAGGTTTCTTTTATATGGTAAAACATATCCATCAAATATTGTCTTTTTATTTAGTTCTCTATAATCAATTACAATTCTGGCTTTTCCTCTCTTTTGTTCACTATGTTTCCTTACTAAAAAGGCTGGGCTGCTATGTGGGCTTTTACTTTCTTGTATCAGTTTTAGTTCTAATAATTCTTTTAATTGAGTTTCAAATTCTTTTTGGTTTGTTGGGCTATATCTAATAGGCTTGGATCTAACTATGTCATTTTCGTTTATCAGTTTGATTTCTGCATATATTTTTTCTTTTCCCATAGTTGAATTGGATTTTCTCCAAAGTTTATTTTTAGTGTATTAAGATATTTTTCTTTTACTAGTTGTAGGTTATTATTCCTATCAGTTTTTATAGTACATAATATTAATGTGTGTATTGATAATATTCTTTTTAATACTATCCATTTATTACAGGGTGTTTGTAAGCTAAAAGTATTACTATCTATAACTTGTGTCTTAAAGTAATCTAGGAAGTTATTTCCTAATAACACTTGTTGTTTCATGTTGTCTAATTGATATATTATTGGTAATCTAAATATAGTTTTTTCTAATACAATTCTCATGTTTTCTGCTACTACATCCAGTTATTTTGATTGCTCGTTAAATCCTGATACTCTTGCTCTATGTGATTTGGTTCTCTTCCACCTATGTGATTCCAATACGTCTTTTCTTGCTAAGCATAAATCTGCTCCGCTATCAATAAAGATTTTTTGTTTTATCATTTTGTTAATCTTGTATTCTATATGGGCTTCTATATAGATTGCTACCATTAAGTATTAGGATTTTGTTCAATATTTATTTCTCTTAACCTTTGTTGGAGGTTTTCATCTTGTTCTAATTCTCCTACCTCTTGGCGAATGTTTTCATTTTCCATTAATATTTGTATATTTCTTCTTATTTTAATAAGCTGTCAATTTATTTCGCTTATTCTTTCTATTATTCTCTTAAGGTTTTTTGTAACCTTGTTATGTCTATCTCTGTAATATTTGTTTCCTGTTTCACTTGTAGTTGAAGTTATAACAAGTTTATAGCGAACATATTGTTCACATTGTATCCAGTAATTTCTTTCTTCTAGTAGTTTTGTTTTTTCCTTCTCTAGTATGTTCATTTTATTTAGAAGTATTTTCACTTTCTGATTGTTGGTTAATGAAGTTGATATTTTCTAAGTCTGATTCACTTTCTTCATCAGTTTGGCTGACGTAGAAGTCTTCATATTCATACCATTTATTAGGGGTGAGCACGGGTACAGGGTACCCAGCTACCCGATCGGAACCGACACTAACGGGTAGGTTCCGGGTAGATATATTATAATAACGGGTAGGGTCCGGGTAGTAAAATTAGGAACCGATCAATGTCGGGTCCGGTTCTGGTTCCGGCAAATAGAGACAGGGTACCCGGAACCTATAAAATATTAAATATTTTTACTTTTTTGAGAAACATTTGGACCACTTTTAACTTTCTCCAAAATTGTTTGTTGCACGTCTGCACATTGATTTTCACCTCTTTATTCTAGAATGCTCTTTGTGCCCTAAGAGAAAACACCCAAAACTCTCTCAATAACAATGGCGTTTTAGCTACACCACCGAGCTTCATTGTCGTCGTTGTTGAAGCTTTCTCTCAGGTACTTTCATCGTTGTCGTTGTTGAAGCTTCACATTTGCCTCTTTCTTCCCTTGGTTGTGTTCACGTCGTTCCTAAAATGCATATGGGTTCATATCTAACTCTTCAATTTCTTTTTAATATCCTATGCTTCTGTTCTATTTCAGGCGATACTCATCTTCAATTTGTATTACTTTTTTATTTGAAATGTAAATCTATTTTTAAAATTTGTGTATATTTTTGTAGTTGTGAAGATGAAATTTAGGGATTTACTAGTATAATAAAGATTTTCTTTTGTATCGAAGAGCTTATGAACACGAAAATAAGTTTAATTTAGATATTTCCAAATTTATTTTGAAATCAACACATTCAATTAATTGAGTATCAAATTTGGCTTGCAATTTTAGGTTTTGGTTACAGAATTAAATTTTCTAAAACTTCTTATAATGGTACTAAAAACTCCGATTGCAGGCTAAAAAATTACTGGATGAAATTATTTTAGAACTCTTTTTTATTCTCATAGGCTAAAAAACTGTTGTTTAATCTGTGTTTTTTTATTTACAGGGTACCCGGGAACCTACCCGGACCCTGCGATTCCGGGTAATGATTGCTACGGGTAGGTTCCGGATAGTAAATTTAGGAACCGATCTTTTAATGGGTAGGGTCCGGATAGTTCAAAAATGTTAGGGTACCCGAACCCGCTCACCCCTACCATTTATCATTGTCTTCTTTAATCTGTTGTAAACTCATATAAATTGTGTTGTATTTATGTATTTTACTCCTTTTTTCTTTTGTTTTGGGCATTTATTAGCGTAATGTCCTTTCTCATTACAGTTCCAGCATTTACATTCTTTAGCTTTTTCTGTGTTTATGGGTTTTACATATCTTCTTTTTCTAAATTTTCTCATATCTAATTTTTTTTTCTGGTTTCAGGGGTATTTTTATACCTTTTAAATCTCTTTTTTCTGTAAGGTTTGTAATAAGGCTTATTGCTATAACTTTGTCTGTTATCATAATTTTTGTAATTTTTATTTTTCATGTATTTCTTTGTTTGATATCTTTTATTACTCTTTTTATATTTTTTCTTTCTGCAAGTACATTTTCTCTAGCTACTAACCATCTTTCTCCTAAAATTTCTCTTTTTAGTATAATATCAAATATTATCAGCATAGATTTCCAATCTGTTGCATGACTAAGTACTTCTCCTCTTAGTTGGTATGCTATAGATTCTATCCAGTATGCTACTTTTTCAATTAATGTTCTAGATATTAATTCATACATATATTCTAAGTTTTTCGTTTGTGCAGAATTCATTATTACTATATACATTGCAAGGTTCCAATCAGTTATTCTTCTTCCTATTTCTTGTTCATCATAAACGTTATCTAGGTCGAGAAAATATCCGTTGTAATTTACTCCTTGTGCCATTGATCCTACAAACTCTTTAAATTCTACTTGTTGTCCTAATGGTATGTGGTTTGGTAATCTAGTTCGTTTTCTCGCCATTACTTCTAAGTTAGGATCTACTAGTTCCTCTTCAGGATAATCATTTGCATCTTCATTTATTACATCTCTGTTTCTATTTCCATTTCCGCAGGTCTATTATATTCTTCTTCTATATCACTTTCAGGTTCTTCTTCTATGATGACATTTACTCTTTTCATTTTTTGTAGAGCTTCTATTAACTGGTTGTTTTCTTTTACTATCTCTGAGTTTTCTGAGTTTTCTACTTGCTATATGAATTCTACTACTTGTATTTCTCTGTTAGTTGGTTTATCGTTACTATCTGAATCACTATCAGTTTTTTCATTACTGCTAGTACTTCCGTCACTTGTATTTCTTATCTTCTTTTTTCCTTTTAACCTTCTCATTTGTTCTCTAAGGATTTGCATTTCTTCCTTTAATTCTTCTAATTCTTGTTTTACCCCTTTTAATTCTTCTTTTGTTTGTTTTAGTTCTTCTTTAGTTTCATTTAATTCTTCTTTTGTTTGTTTTAGTTCTACCTTTGTTTCTTTTAATATTTTTTTCGTGTCTCTAAACTTATGTTTATATTTTTTGTATCATACCATTCTTCGTTACTATGTAATTTCAACCTTGTGTTCTCTGTTTTTAACTCAGATATTTCTAGTTCTTGTTTATCTAGTTTTAGGTTTAGGTATTCGTAGGTTGTTTTTTTTGCATTTTTCAGGTAAATGTTTTATTCTTTTGAATCTTTATCTTCTTTTGGTGTTCTTGTCCTTATAGGTTCATATTTGTATCTTTCTTTTTCTATTATCTTTTTACCATTATTTCTTAAAAACGTAAGTACACCGGGTATATTATGTTCTTGCTTTTCCATCAAAATTGTCTTTTTTTATTCAATATTGCTAGACCGTCCAATGTTTTTTCTACTTGGGATGATAATTTTGTTTTTATCTTACTGATATCCATCATTATAAGTTTTTTACTTCTTCTCCACGCATCGATTGACACTATTTCAGGTTGTTGTGTGGTAGTGTTAATTATTGTATTTTCTTTACTCGTACCGGGTTCATTATCTCCTGCTACATGTTTACCTTTATTTTTGTCTTCTATTATCATGTTAAGTTTTTCTAATATTATTTTAAACGTTGGTATTTCAGATACATTCCATAGGTTAGTTAGTTCTTCTCTTATCATCTGTTGTATTTGTGTTTGATTCTCTTTTATTTCATCCATTATTGTCAACATACTTTTCAGTTTTTCTTTACTATTATTTCTTCCCATAGTGCATTAATCTTTTTGTTATTATTAAGGGTGGCCAGTGGGCCGGGCTCGGGTCTGGCGGGCCGGGTCTGGCGGGGTCGGGGTCGGGGCGGGAAAAGGGGTCAGGGTCGGGTCCGGCGGGGTCTGGCTGGGTCGGGTCTGGCGGGACTTGCTCCAGTCCCGTCCCGATCCCGATCCCGTCGGTATTGGGTCGGGGCGGGGTCGGGTCGGGCTCGGGGCGGGGTATGGAGGTTTTTTTTTTTTTTAAATAACATATGTATAAAAAAAACTCAATAAACAAAACAAGATAGTGTAATAAAAACATCCCAAGGCTGTTTTTGTGCCTCTTATATTATTTAATAGACATATGATTTTTTTGTAATACAAATACAATTGTCTAAAATCTAAATTGCAACTTTGTGGTGTTGTCCAAAAGTTGCAAATTACATAATAAAATTGCAATTAAAAAAATTACATTCTCAAAAAAACCTGTTCTAATTGCTTGTGATTTTCTGTGGTTCTTCGGTTGGAATTGGTATTTGTTGGTCAAATTGATCCACGTCGCTTCCACTACCTTCGGTTAAGATTTCGTTGTAGTTTTCATCATCTTCTTCGTTGATCTCCGGTTGACCGCACCTTCTCCGCTCCGCTCGTATCCAATCTCTCGAATAATACCGCAATTTCCATGTCGTCTCCGGCTAATGAGTGTATGTGGTCTCCTATTTGATATCTCGCTCCAGTAAAAGCGCTTTCGTACGCGATTGATGACGCTTGAATGTTCAAAACATCTCGAGCCATCAATGAAAGTGTCGGAAAGGTCTTCTCATTCCCCTCCAAAGTATTTCAAGCAAGTCTTCATGTCCATCTTCATTGATAACTTCTTGATACGGTACAGAACCCTGCAAAACAAAAATATCCAACTCGCTAATTTGGTTTGTAGTAGAGGTACGGCCGCACATTCTATTTCTGAGGCTTTCAATACTAGCCGCAGAAATAGCATGTCTTTTGTGAGGTTGTGTTGAAGATGAAGAAGATGGTATGGAAGCCGGTAAGTTACTAGCATTTTCTTGTTGATAAAATCTATATATATTTTTGCATTGGTGTTCTACGCTAGACACCACTTCTTCTTTAGTTTGTTCAATAGGTGGTGGGTGATTTAGATTTTTGGGACTTGGAGGTGGTAGTACTTCTATACAATCGTAAATAGTTTCAATTAGTGATTTAGTACCGTCTATTTTAATAGTAGGATTTAATACAGAACCAATAATATAAATAGAGGGAATAGGAATAAAATATATTTTTAATAGCTGCCTTATAAGCTGGTTTTTTCATATATTCACTAAGTAATAAAAATATTAGGGTTATATAAAATAACATAGTTGAAATAGTAGGATAATATATACCGGAAAAGTCTTTTGTTGCTTGAAAAAATTTCTCTAAAAATACAATAAGTTCGGAAATTTTTACCCAATCACTATCTAAAATCATATCAGCTGGCTTTTTATTATGAGAGTTAAAAAATAAAGTTATAGGTAATTTATAGTCATAAGCAACAAGTAGTTGCTCGTATAAAGAATTCCACCTAGTGGATACTTCTTGTGGAATTTTTCTATAAGGTAGTCCACAATCGTGACAAGTTTTTTTATATTCTTTTCTACGTTGTACTTTATTACTTTTAAAAATAAAGTTTATAGCAAATTGTATTTTACTAAGAATGTCTTCAAAAAGTGATAGACCATCCTTTACAATTAAGTTATATATATGGCACGCGCATTTTATATGAAAATGGTCTGGAAAAGATGGATTTAAACTATTTTTTAAAATTGTAATTGCATAATTGTTATTAGAAGCGTTATCTAATGTAATAGTCATAATTTTATCGGTAATTCCGTAATAATCGCACACTTGATAAATATTTTCTGCAATAAAAGTACCAGTGTGCCTATCATCTATATATCTATACGCTAAAATACGTTTTTGCATAGACCATTTATAATCTATCCAATGACAAGTTACGAGTTAAATAATCATGGCCGTTAGTACTACGACCTATATCAGACGTGATAGATACTTTGCCATTAAAATGATATAATGAAAAACGTAAATATTGTTGATATTCATGCGCGAATTTAAATACATCTCTCTTAACAGTTGATCTAGGAAAACCGTTAAAAGCAGGATTATATATATCTCTAATGTAATGAATAAAACCGGGAGATGAAGGAAATGAAAAAGGCAAATCCTCCACATCAACTAATTTTGATATTGCTTCCCTATCTCTATGTTTATTGTATTTAGAGCCTACAATTCCCCCCGTCATAGGGTTAATTTGACCCCGTACTTGGTCCGGGACGATGATCGTATGTGAACCTTGTCCCGATGGAGCGGCGTTTGCGCACCCGGTTTTGAAGCCTGGTATTGGGCATACCTAGTTTGGATGAGCACTTACTACGTGTCTAATTAAACCCCCCGTCCCACCGTGATATTTTCCAGTTTTAAATTTTAAAACATTTTTACAAATTTTACATATGGCTACTTGATTCTCTACGTCCCTATCAAAAAATGTCCATGCATCCGATTTTAATGGTCGTTTTTTGGACCTCGTCTCATACTAGGGGGAATAAGAGGTATTTCAGTTGAAGGTGCACTAGTGGGTGTGTTGTCATCAACATTAGTGGGTATATCATCTAGATCATCGTCTAAATTAAAGTCTTCTTGAGTTCCAGAAAATAGCTCCTGGTCTAAATCTAATGGTATTGTAGGAAAATGTTGAGTATCAACAAAATCATCCTGTGTAGGAATAAGATGACCAGAAGAAGTATCATTGCGCTGGTTGCCCCTACTAGAAGAAGCACCCTTACCCTTACCCTTAAACATACCTTTTAATCCTTCCATTTTAATTATGATAATAAATAATTAAAGACAATAAAATTAAGCGCGCTAAATAAAATAAACAGACAATAATAATTTAATGAAGGAACGAATGTACCAAACGCCGACGTGTAATCGAAAGGTTGAAAATTGAAACTTTGCTCGATGGAAGATCCTCAAGCTAGTTGCCAACTTCACTCCCAATTCCCAAATGAATAAATAAAATTGAATATTTAGCAAACAATGTAGACTTGTAGAGAGATATATTGAGAAATTAGAGAGATTGTAGGAAGATTTGTGAGAAAGATGAAGAGAAAATGAGTTATTTATAGTTGGAAAATTGGGTTAAAGTGTAAATATAATAACTTATGGGTTAAAAATAAATATTAAGGGGTAGGGGGGGGGGCTAAAATGGCCGTTGGCCAACAACCATAATCTAAAATGGCCGTTGGTGCAACGGCCATATTTGCAAAGGGGGGAAAAGGGCGGGGTCGGGTCTGGCGGGACGAGACATCGTCCCGTCCCGAGTTCGAGTCCCGCCACCGCTATTTTTTTTTTTTAGCGGGGTCGTGGCGGGACCGGGGCGGGCTCGGGTCGGGGTCGGGCCGTCCCGGCCCATTGGCCAGCCCTAGTTATTATTAGTCAGGATTATTTACTCTCTTTTTCCATCCATTTCTCATATCTATCCATATTTTATCAAATTTATCACTTCATCCGTTATTAAGTTAATTTTTGTTTTTCCATTTACACTTGTTGTGTCTATTATGTTTTCATGTTTCTTGGAGAAGATGATTATTAGAAATAAGAAAATAGACAGAAGAAGCATTGAGTAAGGCTTTGAGGCGTAAATGGCATCCCTTATAAATTACTATAAGCAATATTATTGAAGACTTTCCTAGAACTCTCTCTCCAAGTTTTGAAATTCACTTTTTATATCTGCAAATAACTTACTGCAAACACTTTTAAGGCACAAAATTCTTTTCGTAATTTAGTTGATCCTTCTATTTATGACCAACAAACGTATTGTCTTTCAACGTACACGTCCTTAAATGAAAAATTACAGATACCCTTTAACATAACCATTCGGAAGAAGTACACAACTATTGTTAAATTATTACTAGTTTCATAAATTTAATCATCGATACCAAACCAGTTGCCAAAGTTTGATAACTACAACGCCTATGAATGGGTAAAGAATGGTGGATATAGTTAAAACGTAAAACATTTTCATCTAACCTTGTTATAGCAGATAATTCAATTGGTGAAAGAAAAGGAGTAGCGCGTGGACCCGTAAGTACAATTGCATGCATCCAAGTTAGGAAAGGAAATATTATAGCACAACACACAAACATAGAGCTTTTAATATGGTAAGTAAAATATGAAGTGTAGCATGTTATTAAACAAAGCCAGATAGAAGATGATGAAGAAAAGGAGACCACGTTGATGGCCTCAACCCATCGTCCAACTGTATGCTCTTCTGTCCTCCTGCTTTTCTCCATTTTTTTATTCTCTTCTCCCCCCACACAACAGTGATCCATACAACTAACTTCTCTGTGTCTGTTGTGTACGCATATAACATGTAGAATTAATTTATATACATTGATAGAGTAATAATTTTTATATTATTATTATTATATTCTACAATATCTTGTAATAGGTGATTTACCTTATTCTTAATTCCTGTGATCAATTATCTGTAAATATCTTTTAGGTAATAATCTAACAGTATAATTATTTTTACACATATAGAAATTAATAATACTCTATGCATATACTATATATGTATATTATATCATGCATATTCCATCAATCTCCCAGTACCAACATCCACCCCCTCACCCCACTCCTATTCCTATTTCTCAAGTTTATATAGTCTTGAAGTTCTCCTTTCAAATCACCTATTTTCTGTCCTTGAACTTCAGTCATTATTCTCTCTTTTATTTTTGTGCATGCTTATCGAGATGACGATGAGCAATATTAACCAGAATGTGAGTGGGCATCACAACATTCGGGGTGAGCGAGATACGACTTTGACAAAGGTGTTTGTGGGAGGGCTGGCATGGGAAACTCCCAAGGAAGCCATGAGAGAACACTTTGACAAATATGGTGAGATCTTGGAAGCTGTCATCATCTCCGATAAGCTCACCGGCAGATCCAAGGGCTATGGCTTTGTATGTTAATTCACCTCATCCTTCTCTTTACAGTTGAATATATTCTTCAATGTGTCTCTATGGATATACATATATTTGTGATAATAATTCCATAAGTGACACCCTTGAGTGATGGACCACTAGCACAACTCATTGAGTTGCATTTGGTAGCTAATTAATGGGGTTGCGTCTTTCAAAAGGTTCAACTATGTCTTGACTACTCATGAGACGCAAAATAATTTATACAAATCCAAACACACTTTTAATTTCCTTTTTGTTGTGCATCGGAATCATGTCCCTCCATGGGTGTCTGCCTAGATATATCTTGAGGTTTTCTATCTTAAGTCAAAAGAGTAGTCGTTGTGTTATTACATTAACCTCTATGACAATTTTTTACAAGATTATAGTATATGGCAAATTAGTTAATTTTAATCAAGGTACCAATTAAAATATGTTTTGGATATTTATTTGTACTTACCGTGAAAGTAACTCGATTGTATGCTAGTGTATGATCTAACTCAATCCCAAGTTAACTTATACGATGAGAATTGTCCAAGTTCATATAAAGAATTCGATGTAGAACTCTTAACAGTAACTTATTAGTGCATAGTAACTTCTTCTTTTCTTTATGTTTTTAGTCTTGGAATTTAGGTATTCCGATCTGTGTGGTACTTTTTATGTTAAATGTCTCAATCTTTTTTCCCTCTTTTGGATAGGTGACGTTTAAGGAGGCAGAATCAGCCAAAAAGGCATGTGAGGATGCTACCCCCATTATCAACGGCCGCCGAGCCAACTGCAATCTGGCATCCCTGGGCGCACGTCGTTCCAGGCCCCCTCCCTCTATCACTCCCCCTCCTCCTCCTCCTCCTCCTCCTCCTCAACAAGGTACCAATATAGATATACGTATTATGGAAAAATTCATGCATTCAATTTTTATAATTTATCAAGATCAAGTGATAGTTAATATAAAAGCATGCTACAGTATTTACACCAAATATATCAACTTACCATGGTTAAGGAAATTATTAGAATAAAAATATGATGTTAACTAATTAATCACAGTAAATGTAGAAATTATGTACAAGCACTTGAAATATATTTATTAATTTGGTGTAAATATTAAATAGAGACAAATTTTTATCCTGTGATGATAAACAATCTAATAGTATCTAATTTCTATATTTTATTGAAAAATGTTGAAGGACCCAATGTGGTAGGACCAAGGGCCAATTCAGCATCACCTGGAAGTCACTTGCAGTGGTACTATCCTCCTGCAGCACCCCAAGCTGCAGCTCCGGCTTCACCATTTCCCCATCATCAACCTCTTCCATTCTATGGGTATACATAAATTAAACTCTAACCCTCTTCTCTTTTCATTTGATTCGGATGCCCATATTGTTCTAAGTTTAGTTTCTAATCCAACTTATTCTTACTAACAATACTCCCCCCATTTCTCTTTAAATGACAAGATTTGGTGTATGAGGGTCAAAACAATTACTAGTAGTAATTTTTATGTATTTTCACGTGAATATAAATTATTCAAATTGTTCAAATAAAATTTACACATGTAGAATCAAGTAAAGAGAATATTCTAAGTTACAATGATATCAAAATAGTTAAGAAATGTTTTGAGAAAAAGCATGGTAATTTTTTTTGACTGTTCAAATAATAATATTGCCGCATAAATTAAAATTGAGGGAGTTCTACTTTGAAAATTCTAAAAGGAAGAACGATATGTTCCAATATTTATTTTACATAGTTAAAACAACGATTAAACGTTGCAACTGTAAGCAAATTGTTCTGAAGAATTTCCTAGATTATAAATTGAAATATAGACATAATTACTTCGACTGTTGGTATTTTTGCAGGTATTCTCCAGCTTACATTGCCACAGATATGAATTACAATCATGTAAGTAACCCGAAAAAAGAAGCAAATGTTCATCATTTGGAGTGTGTTTGGTATTTTCAGAAAATGTTTTCCAACTTTTCTATGTTTGGTTGGTCAAAATATTTTAAAAAATATTTTATCTAGGAAAACAAATTTATTAAAATGAGAAAAATGATTTTCCTAATAGAAGTAGGAAAAACAAGTTCATAAGTGATATTTCAAGTTCATTGTTTTTTCCCCACTCACCCAATGCTTTCAATCCCCACCCCCTTGACTCTCCCACCCCCCGCTGCCCCGAACCCCCGCTCCCCATCCCACCCCACCCCACCCACGTAGTGTTTTTCTAGATTACATATAAATGTTCTTGAAATAATAATTTTTGCTTAGTTATCAAATACTAAAAATAAATAAGAAATCTACTTATTCTCAAAAAAAAACATTTTCTAGGAAAATGTTTTCCATCCTACCAAACACACCCTTGGACTTCATTTTCCTTTTCCATTTCCATTTTGGGGAATTGATGTCTTAAACTGGGTGTGGTGTGGTCCACAGAAGCTAAGATACACTGGTGGGGCCTACATGAATGGGCATTTCTCTCAAGTGTATCCAGGTCAGCCAATGATGGGTGGCAACACATTGATGCCAATGTACCCATACTATCACTTCCATCATCAATCACAGACAATGGCCCTTCCAGCCCATATGTACTCTCCAACAGCTGCTGGCCCGATGACTGTAGTGCCGGCCCTTATGTCAAAGCCCACATCAGTTCCTCCTGCTGCAGGTACCTACCTATTATTATTGATTTTTAATCAAATTTTATTGAAGAATATATGATGCTCTCACGTGGCCTCACATGGGCTTATATTAATTTCTTAATTAATTGCCCGGGACCCCTCTTCCAACACATATCCACGTGCTCTAAGAAGAAAATATTCAACATCAATCCACAACAGAGTGGCATAAAGAGATTCATCATCATTCCCATAAGTCAACAATGTAGAAAAAGTAAAAAAATTGCTTCTTTATAAGTATTAGACTAATCCCCTCGCAATAAACTAGACCAATTTATATTTGTGTTGTTATTTAAAGTAAATTGTTAGGACCTATAGAATCTCGTGGTCCGATCTTTTTTTAGATCTAGTGGAAACTTAGTACATCAGATTGCCTTTTTTTTTTTGTTAGAATACGCATACCAGAACATTTAAGATAATAGTTTAAAATGCTATGAAAATGTAATTCTAGTTAGTACAATATCGAATTAAGTTTGAAAAGAGTGTAACATTAGTTTTAGTACTATCTAGACTTGTTAGAGGAGAGAGAATTTCTCATTCAAGGACATGGAAAGAGAGAAGTAATTTTCTGTCTTTAAGTAGTGTATAATTTTTTTAACTAAGATGATACTCGAAGTTCACAAATAAAGATTATCTAAACACGTAGGAGTAGTAATTAGTATGAAATGTGAAAAATATTACTATTTTGATGATAAAAAAGAATCAAGGGTCACATGGTATACAGTCACTTGGAACATGACCATGTGAGAATGCTCGAGATTGTGTAGAAATAGTTAGTTAGTGGTTGTTAGATAAATAAATTTGAAAACTGATATTACAAAAAAACAGTTTGTTTGGCTGTGGAATAGGTACAATTGTGATCAGAAGGGTGATGGCAAAGAGCAATTAGAATGGAGAAGGTGGTGATTGGATCAAATAACAAACGAGGATGACAGGCTGCTCAGAACAATGCTATTATTAGAGATATTCTGCAGTGGCTCTTCTAATTTCCAATTTCATTTATTTTTTTCTTTGTAATTTTTCTAAGCAAGCAAAAAAAAAAAGTATTATTATTATCAATCAGGCAGCTAATCAGATGTATTCATTCTTGTCTATGCCTTTCTCTCTATGGCTAACATATGAGCTTCTAATTAAGCATAATTATTGAAATCTATATTTATTGTAACCTATAAACTTCATCCTCTCTAGCTGAATATTGCATCTGTTGGGAGCTTTGCTCTATGGTACTTTATAAAGCAGTACGGAAGTATTTAACTATTACAAGTATTCGAAAGGATAAACAAAGATTCAATAATTCAACATGGAATTTGAAAATTACAATAGTTACACAAGTAAAAACTGGAAATTCCAGTTTTATAGAAGACGGAAAAATATAAATTGGTTTTTGCTGAGTCGAGTGTAGCACTCTGTCCTTAAGACAATATTTCCCCGTATGCATCCTTTATACGTCCTGGACAATTTGTCTCCCAAGATAAAACAAAGCAATGGAACCCTTGAGCAAAGGAAACTCAAGAGCTACCGTGAAGAATATTGAGTAACGAAATGATGCTTGGAAGTTGTAGGAAGAAAACTATTTCGGTTGTGTATTTTCGTGCACCTTTTTTTCGCATCTGTTTTCGTATTTTCGTGCATATGTCTTAGTGCTCAACAATGGTGTAAGGGGGTGTTTATATAGGTGAGGGAGGGGCTGAAAAAGCGCCTCCATAATAGCCAAATAATGGCCATTATGGAGGTAGTAAAGCCACCAACATAAATGGTGAAAGACCAACGGATTTGACCATTATAGGAGGAGTAATTCAGCCAAAATAAATGGTGAATTGAGTGCTTGGCAACTGCTTTGACTGCGTTTCGGAAACTTGAGGGACCCCGCACATCTTGAAACTTCGGGGACCAAACGTACATCCGGGAAACTTCGGGATCAAACCGTACTTCGGCAAAGTTTTCTCGGCCCAAAAAGATAATATCGGAAGACCCACAGCCCCACGGCCCACGACCCGTGATCCGTGATCCGAGAACCCGGAACCGGAACAGAACCGGACGGGACGGGGCGGGCGGCGCGCGCGCGTGTGGTCTTTCCTCGAACCGAAGCACATCTAGGTCCTCCTCCTTTAAACACATGGGATACCCCTTGGGGTCCCAAACCCCAAACGAATTTCGAATCTTATATACACAACAATTCTTTCTTCCTCTACCGATGAGGGAGAATTACACACAATACCACACTTTCATGCTTCAAACACCTTACTTCGTGAACCAATATCTCTTTCATTTCTCAATGAAATTTGACGATTCTTGGCCCTACGGTTATCTACGTACTTAGTAGATCATGAATGTGTGAAGAACCGGATTATCCAACATACGTTACACTAGTGTTTAAGCCGTTAAAGTTGGTCGGTCGCAACTCCCGCCAAAGGCAAATTTCCAACATCATCTTCACCAGTTCTCTCTCACACACAGAGAAAAATATATATATACAAACACCACTATTATATATACATATGATGGGGTGAGGGAGGTGAATGTGACAAGGACATCAATTGGGTAAGAGCTGATCAATGCATGATTAAAAATCAAGATGGGATGGGAGAAAATCTATATTTCATGTTTAATTTTGAGATGATCTTGTTTAGCTAAGTGGCGTATGTAAAATTGGTGCAAAGCAAGGATGAGACGGAAAAGTGGATGAATAGGGAAGTGTATAAAATGGCGAGGAAGGAGGCAAAGCTAGCGGTTACGGAGGCGAAAATGGCGACTTTGAACGCCTGTATGTGGAATTAGAGGATAAAGGCGGGGATAAGAAGTTGTACAGACTAGCCAACGCAAGAGAGAGGAGGGCACGTGACTTGGATCACATGAGGTGCATCAAGGACCAGGACGGCAAAGTATTGGTGGAGGAAGCGCATATCAGGCGGAGGTGGCAGTATTACTTCCATAAACTCTTGAACGAAAAAGGAGATGGAGACATTGTGCTGGGAGATCTGGAGAATTCTAGTAGGTATCGGAATTTTAGGTATTGTAGAAGAATTAAGGTTGAAGAGGTTAAGGGTGTTGTTTGCAGGATGCGCAGGGAACGAGCGACCGGGCCTGATGAGATCTCAGTTGAATTTTGGAAGAGTGCAGGCAGGGCAGGTTTGGAGTGGCTGATTGAGTTGTTTAAAGTTATTTTTAAGACGGAAAGAATGCTCCAAGAATGGAGGTAGAGTACAATGATTCCCTTGTACAAAAACAAAGGTGATATCCAGAGTTGCAACAACTATAGGGCTATCAAGCTGCTGAGCCACACTATAAAAGTTTGGAAAAGGGTCGTGGAGATAAAGGTGAGGAGAGGTGTGTCTATTTCCGAGAACCAGTTTGGATTCATGTTGGGGCGTTATTACTGAAGTCATTCATCTTATTAGGAGGTTGGTCGAGCAGTATAGGGAGAGAATGAGAGACTTACATATGGTTTTCATCGACCTCGAGAAGGCATACGACAAAGTCCCTAGGGAGGTTCTATGGAGATGTTTGGAGGTTAGAGGTGTACCTGTGGCGTATACTAGGGCCATCAAGGATATGTATGATGGAGCCAAGACAAGGGTACAAACAGTAGAAGGAGACTCGGAGCACTTCCCAGTGATGATGGGGCTGCACCAGGGATCAACTCTTAGCTCATTCCTATTTGCCTTGGTGATGGACGGATTGACGCGACAAATCCAAGGGGAGGTACCATGGTGTATGTTATTCGCAGACGAAATAGTCATGATTGATGAGACTCGCAGCGGAGTGAACGCCAAATGGAGGTTTGGAGATAGACTATGGAGTCTAAAGGGTTCAGGTTGAGTAGGACCAAGACATAATATTTGGAGTGTAAGTTCAGCAACGGGAGCGGCCCTAAGACAGGCATGGAGGTGAGGCTTGGTACTCAGGTCATTCCACAGAAAGGAAGCTTCAAGTACCTAGGGTCAATTATCCAAGAGAATTGAGAGATTGATGACGATGTCACACATCGTATTGGGGTAGGGTGGATGAAATTAAGGCTCGCATCTGGAGTGTTGTGCGATAAAATGTGCCACCAAAACTTAAAGGCAAGTTCTATAGGGTGGTGGTTAGACCTACTATGTTGTATGGGGCAGAGTGTTGACCAGTCAAGACTTCACACATACAAAAGATGAAAGTTGCGGAGATGAGGATGCTGAGGTGGATGTGTGGGAATACAAGGAGAGATAGGATTAGAAATGATGATATCCGGGACAAAGTGGGAGTGGCCTCGGTGTAGGATAAGATACGGGAAGCGTGATTGAGATGGTTCGGGCATGTGCAGAGGAGAGACACAAATGCCCAGTGCGGAGGTGTGAGAGGTTGGCAATGGACGGGTTCAAGAGGGGTGGAGATAGGCCGAAGAAGTATTCGGGGAGATGTCATTAGACATCTAATATGATGCATGTGCAACTTATTGATAACATGACCTTAGATAGGGGGTTGTGGAGGACACGGATTAGGGTATAAGGGTAGTAGGTAGTCGAGCGTAGTCCTACTAACGCTTACAAAATGATAGTTGTAGTGTTCTTACTGTAGGCCCGATTAGTCTATCATACTTATACGCGCAATATTGCTTTATAGTCCCCTATAATTTGATTTCTGCTACTATGTTTTCTTTAGTGTAGTTTGTTTATCTTATTTAGTTGTGTTAGCTACTGCTTCCTTTTGTTAGAATGCGCTACTATGGCGTATTCGATTTTGTTATCAGCATGTTCATACTGCTTTAATTTTTTGTCTGAGTCTGACCGTTTCTCTTGCTTTGCTTGTGATTATGCTTTGTCTTGAGCCGAGGGTCTCCCGGAAACGTCCGCTCTACCTACCAAGGTGGAGGTAAGGTCTGCGTATACTTTACCCTTCTCAAATCCTACGTTGTGGAATTTCATTGGTTATGTTGTTGTTGTAACTAGTTAGTCAACTCATAGATACAAATACATATAAGGTAAAAATTATCTTAGCATTGAGCCGATAAGCTAACCTTTTAACTACGTCTAATATCAATATCGAGACAATTTTATGACCTAAAAAGAAGATTTCCACTAAAGAGAAAATCTTAAAATATAACAGTTAAGTGCAGTAAACTGTCGTAGAAGTATAAGTACAGTTGTAAAAATTAAAATGATGACAAAAACAATATTTTCAAGGGATGCGTAGATATTTTACTCTAGATTTAATACCATTGTGATAGTAGAATATTTTCATTTATTCAGTAATAAAATGCTAAATGCTCCAACATTAACACCCAAAATCATAAGCCTTATTACGCGAGAACATGTGTTTATCCGAGTTACGAGAGCTTTAAAAGTAGTTACCTAAATGTAGTAATTATATATCCTAATAACTTTATTTATTTGTGGAACACGTTTTACACCTAAGATGGAGATAGACAATGTATATGAAGGGGTGCAAATTAATTAACCTACGTATTTTTCAAATCAAGTTTTATATATAGTTAATTTTTATAAAAAAATATGTAAATGTACTAAGTTTATTTAATTATTACAAAGAAATAATGATATATACAAGAATATTTATATCCACTTGCTTAAACTTTTGTTTCTTCGCTTGATGGAAATGGAGAGGAAGAACATGTGGCGGGCAGGATCCTAAATCAGAATGGGACAGTCATGCTTTTCATAAAATTTTGAACTCTCGATCTGAAAACATATGACAGTAACCAAATGAAGAGCTTGGTAGGTAATATCAATATTTTATAACCCAATTGAGGATCACTTGTCTGTCTGGCTTCTGAATATATTAGGACAAAAAGAGAGAGAAAACAACAGCTTCAAAACCATGTGCAGAAAACCTGTAGATTTCAATCTATGTGCTACTACTACAGTGTTAAAGGTGTATTAGAATATGTTAGGTCTATTTATGGTAATATATGATTTGATAATTATAATAATATAAGATTTATAGTCTTATCAGAATAGAATTACCTTTTATACTATTAGAGTAGAAAAATGAGGATATTATCTCTATATAAAGATGTCATTATGATGAATGAAAACTAGAAATAATTCTCCCATTATTAATTTTTGTTTCTCTAAATTCTCATTCCTATCTCGATTTTAACATGATATCAGAGCAGGACTCATCTCACCCGATGTTGAACTTCCCAAATTAAAATTGTCTACACACTAGATGTCCAGCCCTGGGCGTGAAGTGGGTGTTGAAGAATGAAAAAAGTACCACATCGGTGGTTAATGAGATGGGTGGTCTCCATATATGAACTTGAACAATCCTCTCTCCATGAGCTAACTTTTGGGATTGAGTTAGGCGCATAATCCATTTCTTTACATGGTATCAGAGCCACGTTAAAAAGAACACAAAAATCCTAAAATAATGACAGATGACGATAAAGAAACCGGCGATACCAGCAAAAGAATTATCAGTGAAGAAAATAAAGCCCAAAAAAATAATCTCTCCCTACGACATTACGTCGAATGATACCCCTGGAATTGAGGTGACACAAGTCCAATTAAAG
The DNA here is from genome assembly GCA_034509755.1 of Anisodus tanguticus. Taxonomy (NCBI): domain Eukaryota; kingdom Viridiplantae; phylum Streptophyta; class Magnoliopsida; order Solanales; family Solanaceae; genus Anisodus; species Anisodus tanguticus. Next base: position 29,237,848 of record CM067551.1, read on the forward strand.
GGGGAAATTATGAAGAATGAGATAGATCCACGAGGACAGCCCTAAGAGCAAGAAAGAAGTTAGGCTTCGTCAACGGAACAATCAAGAAACAGGATGAAGAGTCACCGGACTTGAAAGATTTGTGGACTATAAACTCACTATTGGTTTCGTGGATTCGCAACACCATAGAACCGATGCTTCCCTCAACAATTACACATAAAGAGGACGCGGAAGAATTATGAACGAGCATCCGATAGCGGTTCGCCGTTATTAACGGCCCGCGGATGCAACAACTAAAGGCTGAACTAAGGGAGTGCAATCAAAAGGGAAGGACCATAGTGGATTACTATGCAAAACACACTAAGTTGTGGGAGGAATTGGCGAACATATCCCAACTTGTACGTGCATAAAGTGCACGTGCAATCTAGAAACGGTCCTAGAAGTCAAAAGGGAAGAAAAAAAGTGCATATTTTTCTCATGAGATTGGATGAGGGAACAATGGAACGATGAGGTCGAACATACTGGCCCAGGAACCGTTGCCATCATTAAACAAGGTTTATTCAAAGTTAGTGCAAGAAGAGCGCGTGAGAGGAATCACACGGAAAACAGAGGACCAGAGTGAAATCATGTGTTTTGCCGTACATGAAAGAAACTCTTACCATGACCAAGGTAATGAAAAAAAATGATGGTGTATTATGCAAACATTGCAAGCGATTCAGACACGTTGTAGATGAATGTTTTTGACTCATTGATTATCCGGATTGGTGGCCAAAAAATAAAAAAGAAGATGAGAAAATCGGAGGAAGAAGACGATCGGGATCCGATTTTGGAAGAGGAAACTATCGGGATAACAACGCAGTTGTAAAAGAAGGAACTCAGGTGAAGACAGGATCGGTGAACACAGGTGGCACAAGACGTCACAATTTGAGCCATGAGATCCGGAAGACTGTGATTCACATGTTGAATTCCTAGAGAATAAACCTTAATGGGATGATGGATAGTTAGACCGAAAACTCATCATAGATCATAGACTCTGGATCTACCAACCATGTTACAGGTAATCCGAAGAAACTAAGCATTAAGAGATAGATTTTTAAGTGTCAAGTTGGTCTTCCGGACGGAAGTAGCTCGATGGCTACAAAAGAAGGAACAACCACGATGAATGACATGATATGGTTGAAGAATGTTGTTTATGTTCCGTATTTGACATGCAATTTAATTTTTGTATCACAACTAGTTGATTATTTAGATTATGATGTGACATTTAATAGAATTATATGTGCTATACTGAACTCCACCACGAGGAAACTGATTGGAAAAGGTGAATGTCAATGTGGACTTTACTATTTTCGGAATGTGCTATTGATATGAGCTATGAAGGCAGGGGCAGTTGATTGGTTTGATTTTTGGCACAAATGGTTGGGTCATCCTTCAGCACAAGTAATGAAGTCTGTTACGACATTAGGCTTAAAAGAGAGTGGTGATAAATTGGATAAAGAATGTGATGTATGCCAACAAGCAAAGCCAACGAGAAGCATTTTTCCTTTAAGTCATAATATTGCTTCAGATAATTTTGAGATGATCCATTGCGATTTATGGGGATCATATAGTACCCCTTCCTCTTGTGGTGTTTCATATTTTTTACTATTATGGATGATCGTTCACGAGCCGTGTGGATCTTTATCTTAGTTGATAAGAAAGAAATATCCCAAATCTTGAAGAATTTCTTGCTCTTATGGAGAGGTAGTTCGGAAAAATGGTGAAGATAGTTAGAAGTGATAATGAAACTGAATTCACATGTATGAAGACTTACTTTTTTTCGAACATGGAATTCTGTTTCAAACATCTTGCACAGGGACACCTCATCAGAATGAAAGAGTTGAAAGAAAACACCGTCATATTCTTAACATGGCGTGAGCATTGAGATTTTAGGGCCATCTTCCGATTATATTCTGGGGAGAATGTGTTTTGACTGCAGGATATTTGATCAATATAACACAGTATTTGATTTTGAATTGTAAACCCCTACAAAACTTTGTACGGGAATGCGCCCCATTATGATCACTTAAGGGTGATAGGGTCACTATGCTACGCACACACAAAGGGAAGAATGAGGGAAAAATTTGAGAGTCGGAGTCGTAGACGTGTCTTCTTGGTATACCCCTACGAAAAGAAGGGTTGAAGATTGTATGACTTAGAGAATGACAAATATTTGATCTCAAGAGATGTGGATTTCTACGAGACTAAGTTCCCATTTGCTATAAAATGAAGTAACTTAACCGATAGCATAGAAGCAATACCGAGCGAAGGAGAATCTTCGGAACAAAGTTGTGTTAACGTGGACGAAAAAGATGGAGGAATAAACCAACACAACTTCGAAGAATACAGGACTAATAATATAGGTACGAATGAAACTCATATGAACACTGAATGTCGAACCTACCGATCAGTAGGATTTAGATCGAACAAAGGCCGATCTGGATAGAGATAACATGGATAAAGTACAACTGCAAGGTATCCGTACCAACAAAATGCATCCGGATGAACAATTGGTCGAGGTAAACGTTAAAAGCATGAATTAATCCGGTTACACGACTACCTAACTGCACTTTTTCGGAAACAAAGTCCATCAACTCATCCGCCTGGTCCTCGACAATCCTCCGGTGCATCTTATCCTTTAGCTAACTATATATCATGTGATAATTTTTTCTCGCAATACCAAAGGTTCCTTGCAGCAATTACCACAGGAACCAAGCCAAAAACCTTTTCGGAGGTAATGAAAAAAGAATATTGGAAAGCAGTCATGAGGCAAGAGATCCAAGCATTGGAGGATGATGAAATATGGACACTAGAAACTTTGCCTCCAGATAAAAAGCCCTTGGATGTAGATGGGTGTACAAAATCAAGTACAACACGGACGACACAATCGAGCGATATAAAGCTCGTTTGGTCATCTTTGGAAATAAATAGGAGGAAGGAATTGACTACAACAGAACTTTAGCTCCGGGTGCTAAAGTAGTGACTATTGGCTGTTGCGGCAGTACAAAATTAGGAGTTGCATAAGATGGATGTGCATACTGTTTTTTTACAAGGTGAGCTTACAGAGGAAGGTTATATTAAATTGCCACCGGGATTTTGTGTTCCTAATCCGTGGCAAGTATGCCGACTCCATAAATCTTTGTATGGTTTGAAGCAAGCTCCAAGGTGTTGGTTTGCGAAATTGTCAAGTGCTTTGATGAAATATGGGTCCAAACAGTTTTACTTTGATTATTCTATATTCACTATGCACCGGGGAGGTATGCAACTTAACATCTTAGTCTATGTGGATGACTTGATTATCTTCGAAAATGACCATAGTGTCATTGAATGATTCAAATCTCCGCACTTATTTTCACATGAAGGATTTTGTCCCTCTGACATACTTTCTAGGAGTTAAAGTTGCATGTGGACCAACTGGGTTGTTTCTATGTCAATGAAATTATGCCTTGAATATATTCTCTGAGTCTGGTTTACTGGAAGCTAAACCAATCAATATTCCTATGGAACAGAATCACGGTTTGGCGTTGGCCAAATGAGATACCTTAAGAGATCCGAAACCATACCATCGTCTGGTCGGTAGACTAATACCTCAGTTTTACGAGACCTGAGTTTTCGTATTGCGTGTATGTTCTTTCCCATTTCATGCAGCAACTAAAGGAAGAACACTGGAATGCGGCTGTCCGTATGGTGCAGTACTTGAAGAAGAACCCAGGACAAGACATTGTGAAGTGAAAATATTGTGATCTCCAATTGTACGGATGGTGTGATTCAGACTGGGCCGGATGCCCATTGACTAAAAAATTACTTACCGGTTGGTTTATATCTCTCAGGAATTCACCCGTATCATGAAAATAAAAAAACAACACATTGTCTCTCGCTCGTCAGCAGAGGTGGAATATCAATCAATGGCAATAATAGTATGTGAGTTGAAATGGTTAAAGGAAATTTTACATAGTTTGGGTTTTGAACATAAATCTACGGTGAAAATATATTGTGATAGTCAAACAACATTGTATATTGCACAAAATTGATGTTTTATGAACGGACTAAACACATTGAAGTCGATTGTCACTATGTCCGGAACGCGCTCCAATCTGAAATAATACTTCCCAGTCATGTGTCAACCAATGATCAATTGGCCGATGTGTTTACAAAGGCTTTGGGCAAATCACAACATGAATATTTAATTGGAAAGTTGGGCATTCGAGACGCTCATGCTCCAACTTGAAGGGGGTATTAGAATATGTTACATCTATTTATGGTAATATATAATTTGGTAATTATAATAATATATAATTTTTAGTCCTGTTAGAATAGGGTTACCCTTTACCCTATTAGACTAGGAAAAAAAGATTTTATCCCTATATAAGAAGGTCATTATAATGAATGAAAAGTAGAAATAATTCTTCCATTATTCTTTTCTCTCTAAATTCTCTTCTCTCGATTTTAACAAGGTGTGACAATTACAATACCAAGGTTCTCGTCTTTAATTAAGATTTTTTTCTTATAGTAGCTGGCCTTATTACCACTTCACTTAATAGCCTTTTCTTCGACTTTCTTTCCTTATAACTAATATAACGGCATGGCCGGCTACCATAACATGACGATCAAATTTTTGAACAACCGAAATATTTAACAACAAACATTATTTTCATTCTCAAGGAGTCGAGGTCTCTCTTTTATAAAACAATCAACTTTTTTTTTTAGTTTTTAAGATAGAAAAATTTCACTCATTCAAGAGCCAGTAACGCCCAACTTCCGTGCAGATTAAGAAAGATAACAACCAACCACAAAAAAAAAGAGAAAAGGAAAGAAAGAAAAGAAGTGGATGTCTAGGATGTTATACTAATTTGATTCTATTAACCTCTCATCGTGTAGACTTACGTTTGCTTTTGTACTTGAAGTTCTTCCTTCATACCAAAAAAATAAACTTCACAGATCGTTTGTGTTATTCGCTTGGTTCTAATATGATTCCCATGACATATTTTTTTTATCACTAAGGATAATTGTGATCTCATCGTTCATCTCAAAGAAGAGCATCAGATTCAAGGAAATCAAAGGAAGAATTAGTATTGAAAGGTAGTACAAAGGATGGAGTGCTACGTTTTTTAATATAGATTGATGATCACCGTATCACTAGCTAAGGCCATATTAATGTTGTCCAATTACTTTGGACACAGTCCATGGAATGCATTTTACTGGTTGGGGACTTCTATTAGGTCGGGGGATGCTAAACGGAATAAATCTAAAGCCAAAATATATTAAAATGAAAAATTTACGTAAATGTATAATCGGCCAAACTTAATCACCGGCAGTAGTCAAAATATATAAAATCTATACACTAATAGATTTATAAAATCTATACACTAATAAATCTAAAGCCAAACTATATAGTACATTGATATTCGATCAAAAGTATATATTTTTAGTTATATTCAACCTTATATTTTGGTACTTTAATCGTCGCTTGCGTATTATTTATAGTTCTTTGTTCTTAATGTTACGTTTTCATGTTTGTAAGATGTGTGTTGGATGAAAATGAACTGAAATGGAATGATTTGGTGCAAGTCGAGTGATGATTGAAGGATGGTCGGGCTCGCCTATGGTCCTTGCAAAGAGAGAGTTTAGATGAGCCAATAAAAGTTTTCCAAACGAGTTTGGCATAGAGCCTGTTTGGCCAAGCGGCTAAAAACTGCTTATTTGTTAGAAGCAGTTTGTGTTTGGCTAATTCACTTGAATAATGCTTTTAAAAAGCAAATTGTATTTGACTAATCTTCTTAAATATGTTCTTTTGAATGTCAAATTATTAAAAAGAACAAGTATCAGTGAATGTTTACCATTAAGATTATTTCATAAAGAGAAATTAAGTTAAATATCTATTATGAAAGATTTTTAAATTAGGTTATATATTTTTACTATAATTAAAATTATATATATATATATATATATATAAATATATAATTTTCAATTAATATAATACATAAATAGATCAAATAAAATAATGAATATTGATATTATTTATACCTAAAAACATCAACCAAAATAAAATTTAATATCAATCCACAAATCTTTATCTGTTACCTATTTTTTTTGGTATAACCTTTATCTGTTACATACAAAAAGGTAAAACGTTAAAGCTTACTATATATAATGTAAAACAAAACAAAGGATCATTAAATTAGAAATTAATGAGGGATATATTTAAGAAAAATGTATTTATGGTAGGAATATTTTATCTTGAACAAATAAATTTCTGCTTCTCCCCACAGCAAAAAAACTGCTAATGAAGACAAACGTGCAAGCCTCAAAACAGTGTTGGCCTTAAAAAATGGTGTTGGCCTCAAAACCGCTTGACCAAACAGGATCTTAATTTATTTCATTTTCTAAACATTCTAGGTCATATAAATATATCATAAGATGCATTATTTTGGGGAACAACCTAAGGAGGACAAGAGGCAACCACAACAACACATGGAGTAAAAACTTAATACTGAGCTTTTCTTCTCTTTATATTTTATTATTTGTTATTTGGTTATCATGTATATGTGAAGCTAAACTTCTATTCTAAGGTTTTGATGAAATTAATTGTTGGATGAATTCTTGTTATATTTTTATATAATTAAGCCATTTTATTCTCTATTTGTTCAACTGCGTTTTTCTTGTTGTTTATTGAATGGTCATCGATTAGCTGTGCGTATTTATGTATTCAATCATTTGGTCATTTTGAGCATTTTTTACTTTTCCTCAAAATACCCTTTTTGTAGTTTCATCTTGATGTTTATGACTTGCGGGGATGGGTGACACATTTCCCAAGACAATCGAGTGAGTTCCGGATAAGTTTTAGAAAAAATAGAAGTTCTTAAGTTAAGAAAGTGAGGAAGTTTGATCAAAGTCAACATCGAAGGTAAATTCATCTTTTTCAAAGTTTTGTCGATTCCATTATGTTCGAAATGTGACTTATGTCTTAGTCGAGTCATTGGATAGTGTCCTAAGGGATTCATGTGTCATTTTGGTCATTGATTGAGAAACTAGTTAAGTTAAGGATTTGAGTTGACCACAATCAACATCGGTTCAAGACGACCTATTTCGGTATTTTGAGTGCATGAGCAGGAAAATACCAGTTATGACTTTAAGTTCGCCCTTAAATTTCAAGCTTCCTTTAAAACTTCAAATCATATCTCTCTCATTTTAAGGCCAAATTGAGCTATTCAAAAGGCTATCTTTGGTAGACTTTCGCAAGGATTAAGTTGGCGTTGTCAAAGGTGAGTTGCGTGATCATCTAACATCTGATTTTGGCCAAGACAACTGCTGTTCTTTTTCTTTCTCACTTGTTTTGGAATTTAGTTGCTTTTTCTCATAACTTTGGGAGCTCGAATTGAGGCTATTTCAAAGGCATTCATTTCGTATTTGTTTGGGGGTAAGAATATAAAACATATATCATGCTACTCTATTGATTTCATACATTATTTAGAGTTGATTTCATGGTTGTGTGTTGGAAAATCAGAGTTTTTTTATCCGAAGATAGGTTTTCGGGAAAATAAGAAATTGAAGATCAAGTTGGGGTTTTTTTGACAAGGTTTTCTTGATTTAATATCCTTGAGTTGAGGACAAACTATTTTGAAAGGAAAATTTTTATTTGATCACCAGAATTCGGGGCTACTTTTTGTGATTTTAATGCCCTAGAACTCAAAATATATTCAGATACTAAAATATCCCGATCTGCGTTTTTAAACACTATGCATGATTTTTTCTTCTTTGCGATTGTGACCCGCGATGCCTCTGTCGTGAAGGCAAATTTGTTTTGTCCAAAAATTTCTTTTTTGCGATTGCGACCCGTAAATTTCACACCAGTAAAACCAGCAACAACCCAATCTTCGTTTTAGTATCCGGAACCTCATAGAGATAAACCATATATGCATTTTAGTCTTAAAACTCGTTTCGACCAGCCCGCACACTTGAAATACCTAAAAGAGGTTGTCTTGACCTGATATTGACTGAGGTCAACTCCAAATCCTAAATTAGTTTCTCAACAAATTTCTAAATCACACCCAAACCCCTAGGAACTTAACCAGCGGCTCGACTAAGTCATAAATGACATCTCAAATCTGATGGAATGACGAAACTTCAACATGGACTCATTTACGCCCAATGTTGACTTTGGTCAAACTTCTCAAATTCCATTACTTAAGAACTTTCAAGTTTACTAAATTCAATCTGAAACTCACCTGATTACCTCGGAAATCGTGCCACTCATTCCCGCAAGTCAATAATACCATTTCAAAATTATAGGAAGAGTAATTTTTTTACCATCAATGTGGTATGAAATGTTTTAGGAATGCAATTGTCATGTGACCTAACTTAAATTAATTTATGAACCATTCATCGAAAGAAAGAAATACAAAGCTGAGGCACATTTGACCTTTTAAGGTGTTATGTTGAGGTGGTGCGTGTAAATATGATAAATTCCAAGGCATTACAATGAGCTTATAATAGAATTTATGAAGCACATACATATACTTATAGTCCATTCCTTGAAAAGAATGTGACTTGTGATAAGCGTTGTGAATGCGAGATCATTCTTGAAAATGAATGTGGCAAGTGTGGATAATGAGGTTAATAGTCGTATGTTAAGTTTTGAAGTCAAACTAGTTGTAAGTCAAAAGTTGGCAAAGGTTATTGCAGTATTGGAAAAGATTTTTCCACTGAAGATTTGGTCTGGAAAGTCCTAAGATCCTTTCGCATGAGTGGAAACAAAAAGTGATAGCCATTCAATAAGAATGTGAGTTAAGCATAATGCGAATTGATGACCTCTTCATAACATCTAGTTCCTATGATCTCAAGGAAGCTGATCAAATAAATAAGGCATCTACAGACAATAGCTTTAAAAGCCGAGTGAGACTCAGATGAAAAGATGCAAAGGATACATGTATAGAAAGGCAAACAAATTATAAAGAAAGGAGGCACTAAATAAAGTAAGATAGATGACAAAGACAAGTGCAAAGGTTGTTTCATGTATGGAGGATCTAAACACATGATAGAGAAACACACACCATGTGGAGCTGGATGGATAAAGGCTATGATAGTTACATGGAACTTAGAAAATAAAGAAGTCTCAAAGAATGACGGGGAGAGTCTGATGGTATTGCTACTAAAGGCTCAGGCTTAGGAACAAGAAATGATAAGGTAAGAGCTGCAGATCCAAACAGGGTTGATCGTCTCTCCAAGTCAAAGTTGATGACCTAAATAGTCTCATTAATTGACAAATATCGAGATTTAAGGTTAGAAAGAAGTGAGTTACTTAGTAGATTTTCTCAGTTAAGAGGTAAATTAGTAGATTGCAAGGCCAGCAACCATACAAAAAAGAGAGAGAATATCCTCCCTCAAAGAACAGGTAGAGCAGCATGATTCACCTTTCTTGTTTTACAAACATAAACTGAAGACCTCAAAAAGGACACCAACAGAAGAAGCATCTGAGACTCTATCTGGTAAAAACAATCAATACAAAGGTATGTAATGGCTAACCTTTTCCTTAAAGCATGAATTCTGAACTATTTATTAGTTTCCAAAGAAAACATGTCTAAGTATGTATTCTAACTTTGAGTTGTTTGTACCTTGTCGAGAGAACATTCTTGTCTTATATTATATCCTATCTAGGTTAGATTGGCAACTATTATTCTGAACTTCTTGAGTTTCATAGTCCTCCTAAAAGGAGCGTATCGAAAGATCTATTCCTAAGAGCCAACCAAATATCATTCAAAAGTAAAAGAAAGAGTTTCAAAGAGTTGAAAAAACTAATAGTGATATCTATGTATATGAATAAGAGTTATAATTACTGCCGATCTCTACTATGTCGCATATATGCATTGATTTATAAATACCATGGGTTGGGTGACATACATTCATACATATAAGATTACCACCCAGCTATAATCAGTTGGGTGATGGACATTGATATATACATGTGTACCATCGAGCTATAATCAGTTGTGTTACACCCCATACTTTAGATGTTGTTATCGTTGTAAGTTGGTCGGCGTATGTTTTTAAAGAGCGAGACCCCTCCATGAGGTTAGTAAAGGTTTCATGGAGTGTTAGGTAGGTTTCAGAGGAGTTAGAGACTAATCAAATCAATGGAAATAAGTGTCGATGAATTTTGAAAAGTATAGAATGATATGCAGATCATTATGCCGCACAAAACATGATATGCCTTGCATTTGGCACCGTAAAGAATCCATGAAAATTGCCCACATTTCTGTTATTAAATGCGGTTGGATATGCGATCTAATAAGGTGATATGCGCCGCAAATTATGTTGCATATAGGGAGGCGGTGACCGGCATTCTTTAATTATTTATGTGGTGCTTCACCATTTTCACTCATGTTTTGACCTAAAAGAGCATAGACCCTCCTAAACTCTCCCCAAGGGATCCTAAGCAAATCCAAGGTTAAATCACTCCAATCTTTCACTAAAAGTGTAGGGAAGGTAAAAAAGATCACCTAGTTCATGTTGTTGCTAAGTTATAGGATATCTCAAGCTAAAGAACAAGGGTTATAAAGCTTAGTATTGTTGTGTTGAAGTATGTTCTTTCCCTTCCTTACAAAATTGATCATGTCTAAGTCTTAGATAAGTTATATGGGTGAAGTAGTGCAAGGTAGATGATTGAAGAAGTTGTGTAATTGTTGTAATTTTGTTGGGGTGGTTTCTAAGGTTGTTGTAATGGATATAATATGGAGTTGTGAGTATGATGATTATGATATGGGTTGTGTTCTAGTTGACGAGGGGAAATTGTTAATCCTTTGGTTACCATGAAAGTAACATGAGAAGTATGCAATCTAGATGTTCGATAAAATGTCATAGCGATTTGATTCTTAGTTTATTGATCCAATCGTGAACCAAGTCATCTGTATTGTGTAGATAATAGTTGTAGAGCAAACGGGGGTTCATGGAATATTGTAAGCTAAGCGACCCAGGTATGTAAGCCTAACCTTCCTTTCAAAAGCATGAATTCAAAAACATATATCGATTTCCAAATGAGTTTTCTAGTAAAATATGTTAAATCCATGATTATCTATCCCTTGCTGGAAGTACATTTTGTATTGAAATCATATCTTGTTTGCTGCATACTTGAGTTTCTTATCCCACCCGATGGAGCGTATTGAAAGCATAAATTTACATACCGACCATATGTCGTCCAAAAATGAAGAAAAGAGTCTCATGAGTAACAGAGGGATAATAGTCTTATTAGTACTATAGTATAACATATACACCACCGAACTAACATCGGTTGGGCAGTTATTTATGCATGTACAACCCTGGGATATAAGCAGAGGGAAGTTATATGTACATAAATATCATGGTATATGATCAGAGGGCAGATTATACATTACAACATATGTATATGAGTCTCGGAATAGTTTCAGAGTTTCACAATTCACCTTGAGTGGCATACAAGTTATCAGGTTACCTCTTATATCCTGCATTACATTTTATACTTTCATATTATTATTCATGGTTTACATACTGATATATTTCATTCGTACTGACGTCCTTTTTGCCGGGGGTGCTACATTTCATGCTGCGGATTTAGATAGACCTCTCCAATAGGAGCTGTTTAGTCTCAACCATCGGTTGGTAAGCTTCACCTCTTTCAGAGATTCTTGGTCAGGGATTAAGGTTATGTAATATGTATATATGTAGATAATGGGTAGGTCAGGCCTCTCTCCCGACCATATGAAAGTTTAGTTACTCATAGAGGCTCATAGACCTCGTCAGTCTGTTTAGTAGTAATGAATGGCCTTGTCGGCCTGGTTATTGTTTTGCTAATTATTCTACGACCTTTACGGACTTGTTTATATGTATATATATATTGAGTTGATCTTCCCTCATTCAATTTTAGAGGTTTGGATCATATCCCTATTTATAGATTGTGGCCTTCTCCGCCCCTCTATTGTGTTGATTGTGTTGTTATTAAGATTAAATCCTAGAATGACTTTGTCGGTTGGAAGTCCTATACGTTCAGAGGTCTTATTTTAATAGTGGTACTCTTGGGCAAGTGAGACAGATGGTGTTGGCCGAACCCCCTAATTTAAGGTGTAAAAAACTAGGTATTAGAGTAGGTTAGTCCTAGGGAGTCTATGAGCCGTGTCTAGTAGTCTTGATTATGGGTGTTTTGTGCACCACACTATAAGAAAGAGGTTTTCAGACATTTAGGGATAATTACTATTCTTGCCAATTACTAGAAAGACTACCGCTAGCCGTCTAACCAGTACATATAGGGGATAAGGTACTAGTAATGCACCGCCTGACCAGAGTAATAGAGCTGAGGCACATGGTGAGTTAAATTCTTATGTATCACTTATTCCACCCCCACGTGAGGAGGTTAGAGGAGGCATATTACCCCTAGCTCCTCAGGATACAACACCTCCAGCTTCGTAGAATTCGATTCCTTACATTCTCCACCTGAGGCTTTTGAGCAGGGTGTGGCGAGTGGTGTACAATTATTGGCACAAATAGTAGCTTCGCAACAATTATAAGGGCCTCTTCAGGTGTCAGGCCTTCTGATGGCATAGAGAGCTCCAGAACCGAAGAGTTCCTCGGGTTGAGCCTGCCAGTGTTCACCGGTACTGACCTATGTGTAGATCCTTAGGTCTTTATTGATCAGATGCAGCGGGTATTGAGGGTTATGAATGCTTTGGAGATTGAGGCAGTGGAGTTGGTATCTTTAAGATTGCAGGATATGGCTATATTTTGGTATGAGGATTGGGAGCGGTCTAGAGGACCAGATGCATCTACAACTGTATGGAAAGAATTCTCAGATGCGTTCACTGATCATTACTTTCCACTGGAGGTATGAGAGGCTATGGTAGACCAATTTTTAAACCTCACGAAAATTAGTAAGAGTGTACGAGACTAGGGTCTTCAGTTTGATTCTCTGGCTCGGTATGCTTCTAACATTATGGATGTAATAAGGGCTTATGTTCATCGGTTTGTATCAGGCATGGATCCACATATAATTGGAGAGTGTACGACAACTTTCCTAAATAGTGATATGGACATCTCTATGATACATGAATATTCCCAGAATGTCAAGGATCATAAGAACTAGTTTCGAGTTGATAGAGATGTGGAAAGGGAGTTGAGTATGAGGGCTAAATCAATCGGGTCCTTCGGAGAGACATCAAGTAGTTTTAGGCAGCGATTCCCTAGGCATCTACTTCGGTTTGCTAACAATGTTCTGTCTCAGTTTCAGGAGCCCAAATATGACATGTATGCACAGTTTGGACTAGGTCAGAGTTCGAGGGCATCTAGTTCTTAGAGATAAGAGAGTTTGGGATGGATGTGGCCTCTACTATCAACATGTGGCCAATACGGTAGGGCACATTTAAGACAGTGTCATCGGGGTTCTGATGTATGTTATTGGTGTGAAAGTCCTGGTCACTATATGCGCCAGTGTCCGAGCAGGGGTAGAGGTGGTATGGATCAATCGATAGGGCTGACAACAACTTCCTCGTTGAGTGTACGTCTGCTAGGTGGTGGGACACAAACCTCAACAATAGAAGTAGAGGTAGATGGGGAGCATCCAGTTTAGGCGATGCCCATAATCGCATATATGCTTTATCCGGTTAACAAGATTTGGAGTCATCCCATGATGTTATTACAGTTCTATATCCGTCTTTGCTTATGATGTATATGCATTGATAGACCCTGGCTCCAATTTGTCCTATGTTGTGCCTTTTATCGCTAGTAAGTTTAGGTTTGAGCCAGAATTATTTTCTAAGCCATATGAAGTGGCTATGCCGGTCGGTGACACAATTATACCTAGACGAGTCTACCTAGGTTATACAGTGATAGTTTATGACCGTCACACTTCGGCTGAGTTAGCTGAGTTGCCAATGGTTGAATTCAATGTTATTTTGGGCATGTATTGGTTGGACTCCTATTATGCTAATGAAGATTGTCGAACGAAGGTCGTTAGATTTAGTTTTCCAAGGAGCCGACCCTAGAATGGAAGGGTACTTCAGCTACGCCTAAAGACATGTTTATTTCTTACCTAAAGGCAAGATAAATAATTTCCAAAGGTTATATCTACCATCTGGTGTGGGTAAGAGATGCAGATGCAGAGCTTCTGACCTTTTAATATATCCTTGTTGTAAATGAGTTCCCCGATGTATTTTCGGATCAACTTTTGGGTATTCCTCCAGAGAGAGATATCGAGTTTACTATTGATGTGCTTCTATATATGCATCAAATATATATCCCCCCTTAGAGAATGACTCCTGCTGAGATGAGGGACTTGAAAGAATAATTGAGAGATTTATTAGAGGAAGGATTTATTAGGCCTAGTACTTCACCGTGGGGTGCACCACTATTTTTCGTTCGCAAGGACGATTCTCTGAGGATGTGCATTGATTATAGACAACTGAATAAAGTTACTATCAAGAACAAGTATCCACTTTTGAGGATCGATGATCTATTTGATCAGCTGCAGGGTGCCATGTATTTCTCGAAGATTGATTTGAGATTTGGGTATCACCAATTCAGGGTAAAGGAGCAAGACATTCCAAAGATAGCCTTTCAGACCAGGTTTGGTCACTTTGAGTTTCTAGTGATATCTTTCGGACTCACTAATGCATAATCGACCTTCATGGACTTAATGAATCGTTTATTCAAGATGTTTTTGGATATATTTGTGATCGTATTTATTGATGATATTTTAATATACTCCCGGAATGAGGTAGATCATGCGAATCATTTGTGAGCAGTGTTACAGATGCTTCAGAATCGTGAGTTCTACACCAAATATTCCAAATATGAGTTCAGGTTGAACTAAGTTGCTTTTCTAGGTCACATAGTTTCTTCAGAAGGTATTAAAATTGACAATTAGAAGTTTGAGGCTATAAAGAATTGGCTGAAGCCCATGACCCCTACTAAGGTACATAGTTTGTTGGGCTTAGCAGGTTATTACTGGAGGTTTGTGGAGGGATATTCTTTTATCTCAGCACCTCTAACAAAGCTTACTCATAAGGTGGCCATATTTCAGTAGTTAGATGCGTGTGAATGAAGTTTCCAATGGTTGAAGAATAGGCTGAATCCGCACCTATCTTGGCACTCCCAGAAGGTATCGATGGGTATGTTGTTTATTGTGATGCCTCTAGAGTTGGTCTAGGATGTGTTTTGATGCATCACAACAAAGTTATTGCATATGCTTCTATACAATAGAGGAAGCACGAGTTAAACTACCTGACTCATGATCTTGAGTTGGTGGCTGTTGTTTTTGCCTTAAAGACATGGTGTCACTATTTATATGGTGTCCATGTTGACATATTTACAGACCATAAGATCTTACAGTACATATTTTGACAAAATGAGTTGAATTTGAGGCAAGGGAGGTAGCTTTAGCTATTAAAATATTATGATGTTGATATCTTATACAATCCCAACAAATGAATGTTATAGCTGACGCCTTGAGCCGTAAGTCTATGGGAAGTTTGAACCATGTTGAAGCCAACAAGTTAGAGATGACCAAGAGTTGTGTCAACTAGCCAGGCTGAATGTGAGACTACTTGATATGAGTAACGGAAGTGCTATGGTTCAGAATATCGTAGAATCATCCTTAGTAGCATAACTGAAAGCATGGAAGTTTGAAGACCCTGAGTTAGTCAAAATAAAAGAGGAGTCCCCCTTCAGTATAAGCCAATTGATGAAAAAATCCCCGTGACCTCAAGGTTCAAATTTAATCCTCGAAGTAATAAGCTCGGAATTCCAAAGATGGTCGATCAACCTATGCTAATGTGATTATTATGGCATAGAGAATGGAATGGAATGGAATTGGACTTATTACGTGAAGATTCAAGAACATGTTTATATTCAACTTTGTATGTAGGTCTTGACCGAAGACCATGTTTGTTTTCTTTTAGCTTGTCTTTGTTTCTTAGCTTAGATTTTGGCTCTTAGCTTAGGACATAGTATGCCATGTAATAACTACCTTAGGACAAAATTAATAGGCCACGTAAAGGGTGACAAGGTCGAGAGTCTTCCAAGAATATTACTAAGCAAAAAAGTCTTCCAAAGAGATGACTAGGCCGTGAGTTGGAGGACAAGTTGGCAAGGACAAAAATGATCTGAAAGTTAAGGCTCCCTAGAAGGAAATTCATGAACCTACTAGCTCATTAAATTAGCTACTTGAAGCCATCAATGTCGTCCAAGGGGAAAATCAAGAGGTGGCCGAATGGATCATCAAACAAGTACAAAGAATGTAAGCTTCCAACCACATTCCAAGGAGATGAGATTTTTGGAAGAACCAAGTTCATGCATTCTTCTTCATGGGAACCAGAAAAGGGGTGTGAAAAGGTTAGATTCATCTTTTCCCCAAGTATAGCCAAACCCCTTTCCATTGTTCCCATTTAGGACGAAATACCCTTGTCCCCAAGTTAACCCAAACCCATTCCCATTTGTTCCCACTAGGCCAAAATTGTCATGTCGTTTGTGTCCTTTAGTTTGCCTTCGAGAATAGTCCATGTTGTACTATAAATAGGCTCCTTAGGATATGTAAATATTTAGAGTTTATTGATATATAAAAGTGAGTTTTACTCAAATGCTAAGGTATTCAAATCGTGTGTTGTATACATTAGTTGGTCCTTGTGTGGGCCTTTGGTTGTTGTGTGAGCCAAACCCCTTAGTGTAAGTTGAAGCTAGGACTCTGTGACCTAGTTAAACCCAAGCTAAGGTTTCCCTTTAGTGTAAGTCTTGGTTAGGACTGTGTGACCTAATCAAAACCCAAGTTCGAGGAACTCCCTTAGTTCTAAGCGAACGTTGGAACTGTATGGACCAACCTAGCCTAAGCTTCGGGTCATTAAAAAGGCTTCCGACCACCCTTACTTGGCTAGTTCACGGGCTTGTACTTAGCAACCCTGGTCTTGACCTTATGGAACTGGTCTCCATCTCCCTAGTGTTGACCCGGGCAGTAAAACCCCAGTGTCTATATCCTTGTCATATCGACCTTACCTCACTTAAACCATATAAACCGAACCAACACTTAACAAAATCAACCATCCTTCACTCGAGCTTGCATCTGGAAACTCGTGTTCAATCTTCACCCAACCTACTATATACCAACCACACTTACCTCCCACAGTACATCACAAACACCCTTCCCCAAGTTTGACGACCGAAACCACACATACACAATCGTCCAAACCCGACAACCACAAACAATCCACTTAAATAACCTTCACCGGAACCTCACTGTTTCAGATCATTCCTGAGACCTTTCCATCATCAAACCATCAAACCCAGATCACCATATCCATCCTCAACATACCCGAAACAACTCTATAAAACGTCTTGACCCATTTCCATATACAACTTCCCGAAACAGTCATCAACACCATGCTGCCCGACCGTAACACACCTACCGAGAACCTCACTGGTCAGGTCTTTTCCGTGGCCTTGCCACTACCAAACCACCGGAATCAAACCTTCACTAAAACCCTCAACCCACCCGTGACAACCCCACAAAACACCTAAGTCCCTTTCCAAGCACAGCTACCCAAGACAGCCAACAAACACCACCCTATCCGGCCAAACGGAGAACCCGAGCACCCATACTTTGGCATCTAATTTTGGGTCAATCCGAATATCACCAACACCTGACCCACTTACCAAATATCACCCTTCCTTATTTGCATTATATTGGTATCATAGAGAGGCCATCCCGTCCAACGATTTGACGCTATGGCTCATGTAAACAAAGAAGAGCTAAAGAGGATCGTAAGTGATATCTTTGCTGAATATGCACCAATCTTGTGGAAAGAATTTGCAAGACATGCCATTAGTAAAATTTCCAAGTAAAGGGTTGTTCAAAACAGTCAAAGGCTTGAAAGGAAAGGTACCCCAAGGTTCTTTGTAAAATCCATGAATGTTAAAGAAAAGGGCGGTACCTCTTTTGCCAATCCCTTGTATCGGTAAAAAATTGAAAAGAAGGATAAAAAGAAAGAAAAGGGAAGAACTTATTTCGCTAATCATTTTATACCCAATAGCGTGAAGAAGTTACAAAAGTGGTAGATAAAAAAAAGGAAAAAATGGTTCCAATGTCAAAAGGTAGGACACTTTGCAAGTGAATGTCCTAATTCCCGAGACGTGCTTAGAGAGGAATATCGCGAGTGTGGATTTTCCTTGGCTATTATGGAAACCATACTACTTGAAGATCAAGAAGAAACATAGACTCCCTTACTTGATGCACTGGAGATGGATAAAGATTCAAAGAAGGGGAGTGCCATAGATACCGACTTCAAGGAACTCTTGGATGATGTATGTCCGAATGATCTAGCATCCGAAGCACCAATGGAAGATGGTGAACTTGCTCTTGATTTATTTTCAAGAAGTTCATTATCTACGCACCAAGACCATGGATGCCATCCGGAAGACACTAAGGACTTGCTAGGCCAAGAACAAGAATTGTTTGGCGGAAGCTATGACCAAAACGGCCTTAACCCCTACCCAATCCTCAAATTGTTGATGCCGATAGAGGATGTGACTTGGCACGCATGTTACCAAGAGGTTGATAACCTCACCATGAAGTTCACAATTCCTATGCAGAGTTCGAAGGATATTTTGAATGAATTTGCAACCGGACCACCACCGATGAAAAGCATTGAACGTGTTCCTGGTTTCCGACCACCCTCACTTGGCTAGTTCACGGGATTGTACTTAGCAACCCCGGTCTTGACCTTGTGGAACTGGTCACCATCTCCTTGGAGTCGACTCGGGAAGTAAAACCCCCAAGTTTTTATCCTTGGCATATCGACCGTACGTCACTTAAACCATATCAACTGAACTAACACTTAACCAAATCAACCATCCTTCACTCGAGCTTGCATCTGGCAACTCGTGTTCCATCTTCACCCAACCTACTATACACTGACTACCCTTACCTCCCACAGTACTTTACAAACACCCCTCCTAAGGGTTAACGACCGAAAATACACATACACAATCATCCAAACCCGACAACCACAAACAGTCCACTTAAATAACCTTCACCGGAACCTCACTAGTTCAGATCGTTCCCGAGACCTTGCCATCATCAAACCACCAAAAATTACCATAGCCATCCTTAACGTACCAAAAACAACTCTATAAAATGTCTTGAAACATTTACCTGTACAACTACCCAAAACAGTCATCAACACCACGCTGCCCGACCGTAACATACTTACCGAGAACCTCATTGGTTCAGGTCTGTTCCATAGCCTTGCCACTACCAAACCACTAAACCCCGACCTTCACTATAATATTCAACCTACCTCTGACAACCCCACAAAAAACCTAAGTCCATTTCCAAGCACAGTTACCCGAGACAGCCACCAAACACCACCATATCTGGCCATATCGAGAACCGGAGCACCCAGACTTTGGCATCTAATTTTGGGTTAACCCGAATATCACTAAAACCCAACCCACTTACCAAACATAACCCCTCCTTACTTGCATCACTAATACTGGAGCTTTTAGGAGAAAAGGTTCTCAGATACCAAGGCCGATTATGTGTACCAAATGTTGGAGGGCTCTAAAAGTGAACTATAGCCTGAATCATCTAGTCCAGGTATTCTATTTATCATGGCTCAACAAAGATGTATCATGATATCGGACTGGTCTATTGGTGGAATGATATAAAATGCAATACTATAGAGATTATGGCCTAGTATCCTATTTGTTAGCAGGATAAGATAGTGCATCAGAAGCATGAGGGCTACATTCAGAATATAGATATTCGACTTGGAAATAGGAGATGATCAATATGGATTTCATTATAGGTTTTCCCCGTTATTATCGAATGTTTGACTCAATTTGGGTTATCATCGACATGCTTACAAAGTCAGCCCATTTTTTACCTGTTCGAACCACTTATTTAGATGAAGATTATTCCAAGCTTAATATCAAGTAGATACTCCGATTACATGGTGTTCTAATTTCTATTATATCCGATAGAGGTTCCCAGTTTACAACTAACTTTTGGAAGTTATTTCAGAGGTGTTTAGGCACCGAGGTGAATATTAGCACAACATTTCATTCGAAAATGAACAGTCAGGCTGAGCACACTATCCAGATGCTCGAGGGCATGTTACTAGATTGTGTATTGGATTTTAAAGGCAATTGAGATGATAATTTGCCGCTTATTGAGTTTTTTTATAATAATATCTATCACTCTAGCAATAAGAATGCCCCATATGAAACCTTATATGGACAAAATTTTAGATCTCGGATTAGCTGGTTTGAAGTGGGTGAAGCTGAATAGCTAGGCCTCGACTTAGTTCAGCAAGCTGTGGAGAAAATGAAGTTAATCTAAGAGTGCTTATTTATTGTCTAGAGTTGGCAGAAATGCTACTCAGATTTTCGACGTCGAAATTTGAAGTTTGAAGTTGGCGATTGGGTATTCCTATAGGTTTTGCCTATGAAAGGCGTGTTATGAGATTCGGTAAGAAGGGAAAACTTAGTCCCAGATACATCATACCATATAAGATCATTCAGAGGGTATGCCATGTAGCCTACAAGCTTGAATTACCCTTATAATTAGAAGTAGTTCATCAGTGTTCCACGTATCGATATTGCCCAAGTGTATAAGAGATCCCTCCCATAGAGGATGTTTAGATTATCGAGAATCTATCTTAGGAAGAGGTTCCCATTGCTATTCTAGATCGGCAAATTCAGAAGCTATAGATTAAGGAAATTGCCTCCGTTAAAGTATTGTGGAGGAATAACAACATAGAGGAAATGACTTCGGAAGCCGAGGAAGAAATGAAATCTAGATACCCTCATCTTTCCAAACCACAAGTTCACATTAATATCGTGTGATATGATTTTCTTATTATTACACTATAGTGAGCTTATGTTATATATATATATCTTGTTTAGGTAATAACGATGGCTAGGGTAGAACCGGTGCAACTCAGACTTCAGATAAAAGTGTGTGAGGTGAGTTATGGCTATCCTTTTATAACCATTGATGCGTTGATGGTCGTGTGAGGCCAATAATATGTTATATCTATTGATGTGTTAATGAAACTTACTGTGATTTCTAGATGCATGGAAGGTGTTGGATAGCCCTATTTATAGAGGGAACTCTATCGAAATTTTGTTAAGTTTCGAGAGTTAAGAATCTTCAGTTACGTGTCTCAACATTCGGGGACGAATGTTCTTAAGGGGAGAAGGATGTTATACCCCATACTTTGGATGTTGTTGTCATCATAAGTTAGCTGACGTAGGATCAGCGACCGCATAAGGTGATATGGGTCACATATCAGGAAGCATATGGGGAGGCAATGACTAATTTTCTGTAACTATTTAAGTGGTTCTTCACTTTTTTAACTCATTGTTTGACCTAAACAGAGCATAGACCCTCCTAAAATCTCTCTAGACTTTCCCCAAAGTATGCTAAGCAAATCCAAGGTTAAATCACTCAAATCTTTCACTAAAAATGTAGGGAATGTGAAGAAGACCACCTAGTTGATGTTGTTGCTAAGTTGTGAGTTGTCTCAAGCTAAAGAACAAGGGTTATAGAGCTCCTTATTGCTGTGTTGAGGTAAGTTCTTTCCTTCCCTTATGGAATTGAGCATGTCTAAGTCTTAGATAAGTTATATGGGTGAAGTAGTGCAAGGTAGATTCTTAAAGAAGTTGTGTTATTGTTGTAATCTTGTTGGGGTGGTTTCTAAGGTAGTTGTAATAGATATAAGATGGAGTTGTGAGTATGATGATTGTGATATGGGTTCTGTTGTAGTTGATGAAGCAAAATTGTTAATACTTTGGTTACCATGAAAGCAACATGAGAAGTATGCACACAAGATGTTCGACGAAATGTCGTAGCGATTCAATTCTTAGTTTATTGATCCAATTGTGATGCAGGTATGTAAGGCTAACTTTTACCTAAGCGACGCAGGTATGTAAGGCTAACTTTCCTTTCAAAAGCATGAATTCAAAAACATATATCGATTTCCAAACGAGTTGTCTAGTAAAATATTTTAAATTGATGATTATATGTACTTGTCGGGAGTACCTTTTGTATTGAAATCACATCTTATTATTGTTACACCCCATACTTTTAATGTCAATTGCGTCGTAAATTAGTTAACATAAGATTAGAGGGACAAGGTCATTCTTAGGGTTATTGACGTTCAAAACAGTGTTACGTATGTGTCAGAAGGATTAGCGGTTAAACAAATCGAAGAGATTGAGTTTCACCAATGTTTAGTGTTTGGGAATGTTTTACAGAACGTTAATATTTCAGACCTTAAAGTGCCACAATGATGGTTGAAAATTACATTTTATGCGTGGAAAAAGAGGCTATGGAATAGTATTATATGACAACATCATGATAATGATTTTATGAAGTATGTTTAGAATGATTATTATATAAGTGAATTATGATCAAGAAATTAATTATGTGGGTGATGTTAGTGGACAAAATGTCCACGTGGGTGTCCCACAAGGAAATGGTCACCATTATAAATAATAAGGGATAAATACTAATGTTTGGTCTAAGAGACAACAATGTCGACTCCATTATTACTTATAAAGGAAGTGACTAGTTCATCTAGGTGGCTAGCAATGAAGTTAGGAAGTGATATGTGTCATTCCCATGGTAATTTTACATAAAAGATGGAATTTAACTAAGTCAAATTTGGGGATAATGTTACACCCCATAAATTCGCGTTCAGTCGCATCGTCGATTGATACCTATGTCCCGGAAAGAGGTACAACCTTACGAAAGAATAATAAAGGTTTATAACTTGTTTATGGAAGTTCTGGAGTATATAGAAGTTATACAGATCAAAGGAAGTATATTTTGATGAAATAATAAACTGGGCATGTTTGACGACAAGGTTGACGGACCGTCAAAATGCCAAGGTGAAATGTAAAAGTGGCTGAGAGTTTCTAATCTCCAGAGGAAGATTGAAAAACCGTCAAATGTTTGATGGACCATCAATTCCACCATCAAATTGTGCCAATGGAAATTTTTTATGGGTTTATAAATGGGTTGGACGATTTGGGAGCTCATTTTCTCCATAACCAAACCTAGAAAAACTCCCTAAATCCTCTCTAAAGTTCCAAATCTTCCCAAGATCAATTCAAATGTCAATTACGTAACATTAACACTATTAATCCTATGATTATCATAGAAACTCTATTGTCCTTATTGAATCGATTTCGGAAACCCTTGAATTTGGGGAAGTTGCTATTTTGAGAAGGCTTGGATGCGTCGAGGTAAGATTCACCATCCTCTATCTATGTTTGTGATTAATCAATGATTCAGAGTAATTTGTGAAATGAATTTCGTAATCGAAACCCGTAAACCTATGAAATCATTGTATATAGACTTGTGGGCTATTTTGATCAAGATATGAGTTGGAATTGCTTAGTATATTGGTTGTTGGTGTTGTAAACCTAAGAAAGTATATTTCAGAGAATCGTAGGATCAAATTACATAAGTATCCTTTGTGAACAAGTGTAAGAATCCTTTGTGTTTAAGTTTATCGATAAGATGCCTAAATGAAGTTTCTTATTTGGATATGGATTCAATATTGATATTGACCCTTTATTGTTATAGATAATAATCTGTAAGGGATACAAGGGCTTATAGAATGGCATTTAACTTCATGGATAAGGTATGTAAGGCTACTCTATTTTTTTCAAAAGCGTGAAATTCAAAGAGTTATAATTTTCAAAAAGAAACGTTGAGAGCTTCACTCTATTTCCTATCAAAGTCTCTTGTTGAGAAGTGTTCATTGCTTATTCAAATTCTTATGATCCTTGTTGTTAGTTGTTGGTCTTATCATAAGTCTTCGAAAAGAAGCATTCTAAAGAGTTAATCATTGAGTC
Organism: Anisodus tanguticus; assembly: GCA_034509755.1. NCBI lineage: Eukaryota > Viridiplantae > Streptophyta > Magnoliopsida > Solanales > Solanaceae > Anisodus > Anisodus tanguticus. The sequence continues at coordinate 29,261,740 of CM067551.1, forward strand.
GACAAAGAGTCATGTCAAGACAAAGCCAAAGAGTTTACGAGTGTCATAAGAGGCCAAAGAGCCATTGTACCACAATTTGTTGTCCACACCCACAATTCCTATTGATATTGATATATATTTCTCATTGGCATTTGATATCATGCATCCAATCATGATCATATATTGGACCAGGTTGCACATTCTGCAACATATACATATATTAGATCGAGTTGCACGTTATGCAACATATGCATAAATTAGATCGGGTTACACGTTTCCCAACATATACATATAATGGATCGGGTTGCACGTTCTGCAACACATACATATGCATAAATTATTATGCATCCAATCATATACATATATTAGATCGAGTTGCACGTTATGCAACATATGCATAAATTAGATCGGGTTACACGTTTCCCAACATATACATATAATGGATCGGGTTGCACGTTCTGCAACACATACATAAATCATTATGCATATTGCATTGCATATCCATACATACATCTTAGAGTATACCTAAGAGTAATGACATGTTATATACCTCGCGCTATAAGACGATGGTAGTTTACACAGTAAAGTCGATCCAGACAGGTTATATTTGAGTTTCATAGTTTCGTTATTCACCTCATATGGCATCCAGGTTGCTTATGCTTTCATTTATAAATTATCTATCATATTGATATTATGCTTTTCTTACAGCTTACAGTTTCATACTTCTATTCATGCTTTACATACTCGGTACATTATTTTATAATGACGTCCCTTTTGCCGGGGGCGTTGTGTGTTCATGCCACTGGTTCTGATAGGGATTCAGCTAGACCACCACTGTAGGACCTATCGATTTCAGCCGTCAGTAAGTAATATTTTCTTTCCTAGAGCTTCCTGGTCAGCTAATGAGTATGTTTGTGGAGTTATGTACAATTTAGGTAGGTCGGGGCCCTGTCCCAGCCATATGTTAGTTCAGTTATTCGTAGAGGCTCATGGACTTCTTTTGGTATGTATATGTCACACCACAAACTGGGGGGTATGGTTCGAACCCGGTGCCCTGCTGGCCTGAGCATACCACTCTGATGACCAGTCTTCTATGCAAGCAGAAATTTCGGTTGACAAGGCTGTACTAGGATATATAACTATAACAATTCCGGATAAGAGATATTAACCCAACACAAATATACAATGGGACCTACAAGGTCGCAACATGGTTTAACAAAAGCTAACATAGCCAACAAGGCTACACAACTATATTATACATACCAAAATAAGTTTGTGAGCCTGTACGAGTAACTGAACTGATATATAGTTGGGACAGGGCCCCGACCTACCCATACTGTACCTAAATCAATAATATGCTCCCTACCTATATGACCAGAAAACTTCGGGAAGACGAAGCTTACTTACCGACGGCTGGACTCAACAACTCCTACTGAGGTGGCCTCGTAGAGTCCCTATTAGAACCTGTGGCATGAACACACAACGCCTCCGGTAAAAGGGACGTCAGTATGAAATAATGTACTGAGTATGTAAATCATGAATAATAATATGAATGTATAAGCTATAAGGAAAATAATATAAGAAATATAAAGAGAATAGCTGTAAGGGAAAACATGGAGTTCTCAACATTTCTTTTTGAAAATGATAATCTTTTAGGTTTCATGCTTTTGAAAGAAATGGATAACCTTACATACCTTATTCACGAAGCGATACATCATGCTATAAGCCCTCATATTCCTAATGAACTATTATCTATAATAGAAAAAGAGTCGATATCAATACCGAATCCATAACCAAATAAGAAACTCCCTTTAGGCATCTTCTCAATAACCTTAAACACAAAGGATTCGTAGACTTGTTAACAAAGGGGTATTTATATAATTTGACCCCACGATTCTCCGAAACATACCTACTTAGGATTACGATACAAAAATCAATATGTTAATCAATATCAACTCACAATTCCAACAAAATCAGCCCACAGTTCAACTTATCATAATTTTATAGGTTCACGGGTTTCGGCAAGAAAATCCTTTCACAATCTATCCAAAATCATCAATTAATCGCATATATAGATAGAGAAAGGTAAATTTTACTTCAACGTAACCAAACCTTCACAAAACAGCAAGTTGTCCCGAATTCTAGGGTTTCAAAAATTGCCTCTCCACGGGGGTGATGATTTCTACGATAATCACAAAATTGGTGACGTTAATCCAACGTAATACGTTTTGGACTTGATCTTGGTGCTAGGGATTCATTAGAGAGGATTTAGGAGTTGTTTACAATTTGATATGGGTGAAAAATGATCTCAAAGTCGCATAACCCGAATAAATACCCGATTGAAAATTTCCACCATCATACTTTGACGGTACACTCGACGGACCGTCAAAATTCCGACGGTCTGTCAATGTTCCCCATCATACTTCTTGGAAGATTTAAAGCCCAGGCTAGGTATTTGACTGTCCGTCAAAGTATTTGATGGTCTATCATTTGTCCCATTAAGTTGCCTAGTTTCCCATTTTCATCGAAACGTACTTCCTTTGATCCTTTTAGCTTACGTATACTCCGAAACTTCCGTAAACAAGTTATAAACCTTGATATGAATCTCTCCAAACAAAACTCAACTCTTTTTGTTCAAAACCCTTTCCTTCAAAACTTTGAATCAAAATAAAGATGATGTGCAATGACATTTATTTTGGCAAGAAATTAAGAACTCTTTTTAAGCAATTCATTACAAGTAAAACATACTATGTAGCTCAAAGGTCAACCATATTCTACGAATTCTTAATATTGGGGTGTGACGCCTTCCTCGAGGAATTAACAAAACCCTTACCTCGAACTCTGGTTTTAAAGGATTTTCTTTTGTTTGAAAACACCATTTTACTTGGTTTTCCTAATTTCCTTATAAATTAGGTGGTGACTCTAAAATATAAATATCCGAATAGAGTCCAACAACCTCTTAGTAGCTTTTATGCATCGCATAAAAGTGAATCGTAACATGGCGACTCTGCTGGGGATAATCCTAAGTTCTAACCATAAGGGTTCTGATACAATATGTTTTTAATTGTTAATTGCATATATGTTAATTTCTTGCAAATATAACTGTCATAGCATGCATTTTATAAATTCTGCTAAATGACACGTACGCACACTTGCATCAGTGCACAAAGATGGTTATGCGGTTTTGCAATCGTCCTCCACTAAAAAACCAAATTATTTCTTTAGAACACGTTGAAGATGGAGTTAGTTCGTGGTCATCCAAAAGTAGACAACGGTTCACCTCGAATATTCCGCTCGAGTCCCCTGTCATTAAAAAAACCACTATAGTTTGCCTAGGGTAAAGCGAAGCCAAATCCCAACGGACTAGCACATACTTACCTAGACGGGTTTGGATATTCTAGATATATCTAGATCCATTAGGCAACTACCTTGTGTCAAGACTGTTTATGATCCGACGACACTGCATCAAATTACATGCTAATTGAAACATGATTGTGCCTTGTGTGATAAACCATTGTCCTTTGGGGGGTGAGAAATTAATCATGTTGTGCTTTAAAGATTCATGCCAACCTTAAGTTCGATATGGTCCTTAAGTCACCCGAGTTGCTAAAAATCATGTGGGCTTGGGTAGATGCCGCAAAACAAATAAAGGTTACAGATGGTCTATACCTACCCTCAGTGATGACAATGAAATATTGTAGGGACCTGATAGAAGTCCTCACCGAGTATTGGGAATGTGATAGAAGGTATTTAGGTTCAACCCCTAGCCTTTGCCATATGCCTTTTAGGACTCATGATTTTCCCAAAAAATAGACACATTGCCATAAATACCCATGTCATTTATGTCACCAATGCTATATTTTATGGAATAACAACAAATGGAGAAACCAAATACTTTGAGTTGGTCCCCGTCATCCTAGCAGACATGTACCGAGCCTAGGTAAATATCAAAAACTTCATAGGTACTTCCAAGGGCAAAACTTACTATTGCAATGGTGGATCATCAAGCAGCCGAACAAATCAAAGGATCCCTCATACCTAGACAAGCAAAATAGGAAGGATAACTTCCTAACCCATTGTCCAAACTTTGGGAACCAACCAAAGAGGGATCGACCTTTATCTTTTAGAAACATAGGGAGGATAACATAAAATGGATGTTCCCCAATTTCATATCAGAAAACATTATGGTCAGAGGTAGGAAATACCCTTTCATTCAACTTATGGGGGTCCTAGGAATTCACCCATATGCACCTCCTAGGGTCCTAACACAGTTTGGTAGAAGACAAGTGACCTCAAGTATGAAATATGGGGAGTATGTGGTTAATTATGAAGAAGACATAATTAAAGGGGTTGTGGATATCATTCAATAATGGAATGGTCAAGTGAGATAGGGTCCAGAGACTATCCCAAGATAGGTTCAATCCTCGATATGACGTAGATTACACGGACTGGCTGAGGGAAAATTTGTGAGGCACCCTCACCCTAGGACCCAACCGCTATCACTATGTCCAAGACATTTATTCAAAAGCTGTGATCAAGATGCGCCTAACCCAAAGGAGAGTTGATGACTGAGATGCCAAATATGTTGAGAAGATAGAAGATGATCAAGCCGTCATAGCTAGTCTAACCAAAGAGTTAGAGTTCACTCATGTGGGCTTGGAGAATCTCGATGCTCGGATGAAAAAAGTGATGGATGAGACTACTCCATTGACCTTCACGGAGAAAGGTTTCTAGGTAGATTCACTGTTGACATCGACTCACCTCCGGATCTGACCGCCCTTCTAAGGGACCAGAATGATCGGATAGACAGAGCCTCATCATCCACTACTGGAGGCCAATTATATTGCTTTCCTTTATTTTCTTTATAGCCCCTTGTTGGCTTTATCATATTTTGTCACCCCTTTGGGAAATATTATTATTAATGAAATTATGATTATGAGAGCAATGGTTTGAATTAAAAACTGGCATAATTTTTTTTCAAAACGATTAGAAAGACCTCGATGTAAAAAGGTTTTCGGAACACGCATATTACAATTGCAATTATATGATTATGTGATATCATTCTTATGTGCTTTCATGTGTTTCGACCAAATTTGTGATTGATTCTACATTTCGGAAAGTAACCCATTGAAATACACAAGAAAAATACCAACAACCTGACTAAAACTACATCTCTTCTATACTTCAGACATCGGGTACCTCCATCATCTTACTCCTTCTATATATCTAAGTCAATGATTTATTTTTCTAGGCTTACATTGCTTCCTTCGTATATAAAAGGAAGGTAGTCTCTCATACTCTGAAATTTCAATATCATACTCGCATCTCTGGCATATCAATAATCTAATTAGAACCTTTCATGGGTTGAATTTCAATATGAATGACCCAAGGTCTTTCTAGTTATTATCATAACTAAAACTGGGTAAAGCATGAGTTAGACTAGAATTTTCACAACTCAGCCTTATTGCACGATCTATGAGATGAAAGAACAGAAAATCTCCCTAAATGCTTGGCAGTCTCCTATTTATAAGTTTGGTGCATAACACACCCATAAACAAGACTCTGCTTGACACGTCTCACAGACTCCCTATGACTGATCGACTATGATACCAAGTTTTCACACCCTAAACTAGAGGGTGTGGCCAGCACTCGATGCCCTGCGAACCCGAGTGTACCACTCTGATGACCAGTCTTCTGTGCAAGTAGAACTTCTGGCTAACAAGGTCGTACTAAGATATATCACAACAACTCTAGATAAGATGGACTAACCCAACACATATATAAAATGGGACTTACAAGGTCACAACACGATTTAACAAAAGATAACATAGTCGACAAGGCTATACACCCATACTATACATACCAAAATAGGTATGTGAGCCTGTACCAGTAACCAAACTGACATATGGTCAGGACAGGGCCCTAACCTACCTATACTGTAACTAACTCTACAAAATGCTCTATACCTATATGACCAGAAAGCTCCGAGAAGACAAATCGCACTTACTGATGGCTGGACTTAACAACTCCTACTGAGGTAGCCTCGCAGAGTCCCTATCAAAACCTGTGGCATGAACATATAGAGCCCCAGGCAAAATGGATGTCAGTATAAATCATATAAGCAATATAAAATGAATAGCTGTAAGGGAAAGCATAAGCAATCTGAGCCACATGGGCGAGCAATGAAACTCTGAAACTTAATACAACATGTCTGGACAAATCCTTATTGTATAAACCATCCTCCTCTTATAGTGCGAGATATAAAGTATCATAAACCTTGGGTATATGTATGAATATGGAATGCAATATGCACACCAACTCATGTATGTGTTGCGGAATGCGCAATCCAAACGATCATAACTATATTTTGCAGAATGTGCAACCTGATCCAATAAATGTACATATTGCGGAACGTGACACCTGATCCAATATATGTATATGTTGTTTGAATGATATCAATGCCAATGAAAACTATATCAATACCAAAGGGGACACTGGGTGTGAACAACATACTATGATAACAATGGTTCTTTGGCCTTCTTAGAGACTCATAAATTCTTTGAGTCTATTCTTAGCACGATTTTTTGGTCGAGGTGACGACTATATTTTAGAAGCTTTATTTTGAGGACTTATGATATGATAAGTAACCAATAAGGAGGATCGTAAGAACTTGAATAACAGTGAATACTTCTCAGTATGAAACTTTGATAGATGAGAGAATAGAGTTCTCAACATATCTTTTTGAAAATGACAATCTCTAGATTTCATGCTTTTGTAAGAAAGGGATAGCTTTAAATACCTTATTCACAAAGAGATACATTGTGCTATAAGCCCTCGTATTCCTTACAAACTATTATCTATAACAAACAAAGGGTCGATATCAATACCGAATCCATAACCAAATAAGACACTCCCTTTACGCATCTTCTCAATAACCTCAAACATAACATATTTGTAGACTTGTTAACAAAGGGGTGTTTATGTAATTTGACCCCATGATTCTCTGAAACTTACCCTCTTAGGTTTACAATACTAACAATCAATATGTTAATCAATATCAACTCACAATTCCAACAAAATCAGCCCACAACTCAACTTATCATAATTTTATAGGTTTACGAGGTTTGACTATGAAAATCCTTTCACAACCTATCCCAAATAATCAATTAATCATATATATAAATAGAGAAGGGTAAATGTTACCTCAAGGCAACCAAACCTTCACGAAATAGTAAGTTACCCCAAATTCTAGGGTTTCTAAAATCACCTTTCCACAGAAGTGGTGATTTCTACAATAATCATGGAATTAGTGACGTTAATCCAATGTAATATACTTTGGAATTGATCTTGGGTTCTAGGTATTCATTAGAGAGGATTTAGGAGTTGTTTACAATCTGATTTGGGTGAAAATTGATCTCAAAATTGCATAACCCGAATAAATACCCGACTGAAAATTTCCATCGCCGTACTTTGATTGTACACTCGATGGACAATCAAACTTTCAACGGTCCATCAATATTCCCCGTCAAACTTCCTGTAAGATTGACAACTTTGGATGGGTTTTTTATGGTCCATCAAAGTATTTGACGGTCCGTCATCTGTCCCGTCAAGTTGGCCAATTTTCCGTTTACATCAAAACATACTTACTTTGATCCATTTAGCTTCCATATACTCCGAAACTTCCATAAACTAGTTATAAACCTTGGTTATCCGTTCGTAAGATCATAGCTCTTCCCGAGACTCAAGTATCAATTGACGATGTGATAGAACGCGAAACTATGCGGTGTAACAGTAGAGTGTTGATATATATATCCTTGTTGGATAATTTATCCCTTGTGTGACCTCATTGGTCCTATTATGTATATATATGTTGGGTTGATACCTCTTGTTCAGTGTTGTTGTTACACTATATCTTAGTACGACCTTGTTCGGCGGAAGTTTATTCATCTGGATGCCTGGTTATCAGAGTGGTACGCTCAGGCCAGCAGGGCACTGGGTGCCAGCCACCCCCTAGTTTGGGGTGTGATAAACTTGAAATCAGAGCATGTCAGTCCTAGGGAGCCTGTGAGCTATGTCTAGTAGGGTCTTGTTTATGGGTGTGTTATGCACCACACTCATAAACAAGAGGCTGACATGCATTTAGGGATGGTTGATGTTCTTTCACTTCCTAGATCGTGCTATAGAGCTGTGTTACATGGTTTTAAGTCTAATTCGTGCTCTAATTCCTTTTCTAGTAATAATCATGCCAATTACTACAAGGGCTACTGCTAGTAATCGAGCAGGTGCTGATAGGGGGTAAATGTACCAGTAACGCCCCTCTTGACCAAGTTGATAGAACGAAAGCTCAAGGAGAATCTCACTCCCATGTATCACCAGTTCCACCCCATTAGAAGGAGATTAGAGAAGATGCAGTACCTCTAGCTACTCAGGACACAGTTTCTCCAGTTCCATAGAATCCGGTTCCTGCAGTTCCTCCACCCAGTAATGTCAAATAAGGGCTTCTATTGGCATTGGGTATTTTGATGGTAATGGGAGTTCTACGACTCGAGAATTCCTCGGGTTGTGTCTGCTAGCATTCACTGGGGCTGATCCACATGCATAACCCTAAGACTATATTGATCAGATATTACATGTATTGCGAATGCCGCATGCTTCAGAGATAGAGAAAGTAGAGTTGGCCTCTTTTAGGCTACGTGATAGGGACATACTATGGTATGAGGCTTGAGAGTGGTCTCGAAGAACAAATGCACATCTATCTTTGTGAGAGGAGTTTTCAAAAGCTTTCTTAGATCACTATTTTCCATTGGAAGTACGGGATGTTAAAGTGGAATAGTTTTTAAACCTCAAGAAGAAGGGCAGGAGTGTAAGGGAATATAGTCTGCAGTTCGGTTCTCTGGCTATATATGCTCCAAATATCGTGGATACTATGAGAGCTTGAATTCATCAGTTTGTAGCAAGATTAGATCCACACCTGATTAGAGACTGTACTACAACCTTGTTGAATAAAGATATGGATATTGATAGAATCCAAGTATATGCTCAGGGTGTTGAGGACTGTAAGAGAAAAATCCGAGAGGATAGAAGTGCATAGAGAGAGTTGACCAAGAGGGCTAGGTCAGCTGGTTCATTCGAAGAAGCATCGGGTAGCTCCAGGAAATAATTTCCTAGACATTCGCCTCAGTTTGCTAATAGTGCTCCATCTCACTTTCAAGGCCTAGATATGACAGCCGTACTTCGTTTGGGCCAAGGCAGAGTTCGAGATCATCAAACTTCTAGAATGAAGGGAGTTCAAGCTAGATGAGACCACCATTGCCCTTTTCTGGTCAGTGTGGTAGGAGACATCAAAGACAGTGTCCTCAGGGTGTGAATATGTGTTATACGTAAGGTAAACCTGTTCATTACATGCGCTAGTGTTCGAGTGTAGGTAGAAATTATGTAGCTCAGTCGATGGGATCGACAATGACATCCTCATCAACTGTACATCGACAGAGTGGTGGGCCCTAATTGCTAAAAGGTAGAGAAAAAGGCCGATGAGGAGTCTCTAGTTTAGGTGGCACTCAGAACCACATCTATGCTTTATCCGGCCGCTAGGATTTGGAGTCATCTCCAAATGTTGTTACAAGTATACTATTTGTCTTCACCTAAGATGCTTATGCATTGTTAAATCCAGGCTCTAATTTGTCCTATATTATGCCCTTTGTCGCGAGCAAATTTGGGTTTGAACCAGAACTATTGTCTAAACCATATGAAGTGTCTACTCTTATTGGTGAGATGATTGTAGCAAGATGAATTTAAAGGAATTGTACCATAACAATTTTTAATCGCCCTACTTTAGAAGATTTAGCCGAGAACTATGGTTTATTTTAACGTTATTATGAGCATTGATTGGTTGGCTTCTTGCTATGCAAATGTCAATTATCGGACAAAGATTGTCAAGTTCGGTTTTCCAGGCAAGCCGACTCTTAAATGGAAGGGCAATACAGCTAGCTACGCCTAGAGGCAGATTTATCTCCTACATGAAGGCAAGAAAGATGATTTCTAAAGGTTATATATATCATTTGGTTCGAGTAAGGGACAAAAATATAGAACCCCCAACCCTTCAGTCTGTCCCAGCAGTTAATGAAATTCCTAATGTGTTTTCGGACGAGCCTTCGGGCATTCCTCTAGAGCAGGAGATTGAGTTCATTGTTGATGTACTTCCAGATATGCAACCGATATTTATCCCTCCTTATCGAATGGCTCCAGCTGAACTGAGGGAGTTGAAGGAGCAGTTGAAGGATTTATTGGGAAAATGTTTCATCAGGACTAGCACTTGCTATAGGGCACACCAATATTATTTGTTCGCAAGAAGGATGTTTTCTTAAGGATGAGCATCGATTATAGGCAATTGAATAAAGTCACCATCAAGAATAAATATCCACTTCCGAGGTAGATGATCTTTGATCAGTTACAAGGCACTAAGTATTTCTCAAAGTTTGATTTAAGATTGGGATACAACTAGTTGAGGGTAAATGAGAAGAATATTTCGATGACAACCTTTTAGACTAGGTATGGCCATTTTGAGTTTCGGGTGATTTCTTTTGGACTCACTAATGCGCCAGTGGCCTTTATGGAATCAATAAATCGAGTCTTCAAGCCATTCTCAAATATCTTTGTGATCGTGTTCATTGATGATATTTTGGTGTACTTACGGACTAAGGTAGATCATGCAAATCATCTCCGAGCAGTGTTACAGATGCTCCAAGATCGTAAGTTAAACTCTGTTTCCTTTTTGCGCCATATTATATCCTCAGAAGGTATCAAAGTGGACACTCAAAAGATTGAGGTTGTGAAGAGCTGGTCGAGGCCTATAACTCCTACTGAAGTACGTAGAGTTTTTAGTGTAGTAGGATATTATCGGAGATTCATGGAAGGTTTTTCTTCTATCGCAACACCTATGACCAAGCTCACACACAAGGCAGCTAAGTTTTAGTGGACATATGCGTGTGAGCATAGTTTTCAAGAACTGAAGGACAGGCTGTATGTGTTAGCTCTTCCCAAAGGTACCAATGGGTATGTGGTTTATTGTGATGCCTCGAGTTGTCTTAGGATGTGTTATGATGTAGCATGGAAAAGTTATAGCATACACTTCAAGGCAATTAATGAAGCACGAGGTAAGCTATCCAACTCATGATCTCGAGTTGGCAACAATAATCTTTGCCCTGAAAATGTGGTGTCATTATTTATATGGAGTCTACATTGACGTATTCAGAGACCATACAAGTCTACAATATATATTACTCCATAAAGAGCGGAATTTAAGAAAAAGAAGATGGCTGGAGTTATTAAAGGACTACGATGTAGACATTTTATATCATGCCGAAAAGGCAAATATCATAGCTGATACCTTAAGACGTAAGTCTATAGGAATTTTGAATGTTATTGAAGCTAACAAGCAGGAACTGACCAATGAATTATATTTCTTAGCTAGTTTAAATATGAGACTTTTAGATGCGGATGACAGAAGAACGGTGGTGTAGAGTATCGCAAAATCATTCTTAATAGCTGAGGTAAATGAAAGATAGTTTGATGACCCCTAGTTGGTCCGAATGAAAGAGGGGATTCCCCTGCAGAAAAATCCAATATTGGAGCTTACGGGAGATGCAGTTCCTAGATATCAAGATTGACTATGTGTACCAAATGTAGGAATACTCCAAGAGAAAACTATTGCTGAAATCCACCAGTCCAGATATTCCATTCATCCTGGATCAACGAAGATGTATCATGACCTTCCACAGGTTTATTGGTGTAATGACATGAAAAAGATATTGCAGTATTTGTAGATCAATTTCTGAATTGTCAGCAAGTTAAAATTGAGCATCAGTAGCCTGGATGCTTGCTACAGCATATTGAAACCGCTACTGGAAGTGGAAAATGATTAATATGGATTTCATCACCGGTTTACCCCGTTCATATAGAAAATTTGATTCCATTTGGGTTATCATTTACAGACTTACTAAATCAGCCCATTTTCTACCCATTCGTACTACTTTCTTGATAGAGGATTACGCCAAGCTATATATCAAGGAAATAGTTCAGTTACATGGTGTTCCAGTCTCTATCATATCCAACCGAGGTGCTCCATTTATAACTAACATTTGGAAGTCATTTCAGAAAGGTCTAGGCACCCAAGTGAACCTTAGTACAACTTTGCATCCATAAACTGATGGTCTAGCCAAATGCACAATCTAGACACTCGAGAATATGCTACATTATTGGGTATTGGAATTCAAAGGTAGTTGTGACGATAATTTGCCCCTCATTGAGTTCGCTTATAACAAAAGCTATCATTCCAGCATCAAGATAGCCCTGTATTGGAATTCAAAAGTATTCTGGGCTGGTTTGATATGAACAAATCGAGTTACTAGGCCCCAGATTCATTGGACCATATAAGATCATCCGCAGGGTAGGCCGAGTGGCTTATGAGCTTGAGTTACCCTCAGAGATGGAGGTAGTTCACCTGCTATTCTATATGTCGATGTTACATAAGTGCGTAGGAGATACCTCCTATAGATGTACATATCATTGAGAATTTAACCTATGAAGAGACTCTGGTAGCTATTTTGGATCGCCATGTTCGAAAGATGAGAACTAAAGAAGTTGCCTCCATTAAAGTGCTATGGAGGAACAATAATATAGAAGAGATGCCTTGAGAGGCTGAAGAAGTTATGAAATCCAAATACCCTTACTTATTTCAGTCTTCATGTATTAATGTTAAGGCAGATATGACAGGTGCAATTCATAATACGGCAGAGGACAATTAATGTGAGTTATGGCTAACCTTATTTATTCTTGCATACATAGATGGACATGTGAAACCAAATTGATCTTATTTTATGATTATGTTGCCCTATGTGGCGTTGGATATATGTTTAGGCTATTTAACAGGTTTTCTATAGTTCTGTTTACTTTTGTATACTACTTTCTTGATGGAGGATTAGGCCAAGCTATATATCAAGGAAATAGTTCGGTTACGTGGTGTTCCAGTCTCTATCATATCCGACCGAGGTGCTCTATTTATGTCTAACATTTGGAAGTTATTTCAGAAAGGTCTAGGCACCCAAGTAAACCTTAGTACAACTTTGCATCCATAAACTAATGGTCTAGCCAAATGCACAATCTAGAAACTCGAGAATATGCTACGGTCTTGGGTATTGGATTTCAAAGGTAGTTGTGACGATCATTTGCCCCTCATTGAGTTCGCTTATAACAAAAGCTATCATTCCAGCATCAAGATAGCCCTGTATTGGAATTCAAAAGTATTCTGGGCTGGTTTGATGTGAACAAACCGAGTTACTAGGCCCACATTCATCGGACCATATAAGATCATCCGCAGGGTAGGCCGAGTGGCTTTTGAGCTTGAGTTACCCTCAGAGATGGAGGCAGTTCACCTGCTATTCCATGTGTCGATGTTACATAAGTGCGTAGGAGATACCTCCTATAGATGTACATATCACTGAGAATTTAACCTATGAAGAGACTCTGGTAGGTATTCTAGATCGCCATGTTCGAAAGTTAAGAACTAAATAAGTTGCCTCCGTTAAAGTGCTATGGAGGAACAATAATATAGAAGAGATGCCTTGAGAGGCTGAAGAAGATATGAAATCCAAATACCCTTACTTATTTCAGTCTTCATGTATTAATGTTAAGGCAGATATGACAGGTGCAATTCATAATACGGCAGAGGACAATTAATGTGAGTTATGGCTAACCTTATTTATTCTTGCATACATAGATGGTCATGTGAAACCAAATTGATCTTATTTTATGATTATGTTGCCCTATGTGGCGTTGGATATATGTTTAGGCTATTTAACAGGTTTTGTATAGTTCTGTTTACAAAGGAAACTCTGCAGAAATTTCTATAGCCCTCGAGAGTTAAGAATATCTTTAACATTCATGGATGAATATTCCTAAATGGGGAAGGATGTTACACACTGTAGTTTTGCGTTCCATTGCATTATCAATTGATACCTATATCTCAAGAAGTGGTATGACCTTACGAAAGGATAATAAAGGTTTATAACTTGTTTATGGAAGTTTCGGAGTATATATAATCTTTACAAATCAAAGGAAGTACGTTTTGACGAAATCGGAAACTGCGCATGTTTGACGGTAAGGTTGACGGACCGTTAAAGGGCCTATAATTTTTTGATCTCAGGAGGTAGATTGACGATCTAGATTGATGGACCGTCGAATGTTTGATGGACCGTCAATCCTATCGTCAAATTGCGGTGATGGATTTTTTTATGGGTTTATAAATGGGTTAGATGATCTGGGGGCTCATGTTCTCCATAACCAGACATAGAAACACTCGCTAAATCCTCTCTAAATCATCCCAAGATTAATTCAAAGGTCAATTACGTAAGCATAACACTACTAATCCCACGATTATCATAGAAATTAGTTTTTCCGTATTGAATCAGTTTTGGACTTGAATTTGGGGAAATTTGTTGTTTTAAGAAGGCTGGGATGAGTTGAGGTAAGATTCACCATCCTCTATCTATGTTTGTAATTAATCGATGATTTAAAGTAAGTTGTGAAAGGATTTTTGTAATCGAAACTCATAAATCTATGAAATAATTATATATAGACTTATGGGTTATTTTGATCATGATATGAGTTAAAATTGTTTAGTTTATTGGTTGTTGGTATTGTAAACCTAAGGAAGTATGTTTAGAGAACCATAGGATCAAATTACATAAGTAGCCTTTGTTAACAAGTGTAAGAATCCTTTGTGTTTAAGGTTATGTATAAGAAGCTTAAATGAAGTTTCTTATTTCGATATGGATATGATATTGATATCGACCCTTTGTTGGTATAGATAATCATCCATACGGGATATGAGGTCTTATAGGATGACTTGTAGCTTCGTGGATAAGGTATGTAAGGCTACCTCTTTCTTTCGAAAGCATGAAATCCAAAGAGTTATCATTTTAAAAAAGAAACGCTGAGAGCTTCACTCTATTTCCTATCAAAGTCTCTTGTTGAGAAGTGTTCATTGCTTATTCATATTCTTATGATCCTTGTTGATGGTTACTGGTCTTATCACATGTCTTCGAAAAGAAGCATTCTAAAGAGTTAAACATCGAGTTGACCAAGAGTCGTGTCAAGAAAAAACCAAAGAGTTTATGAGTCTCAAGAGAGGCCAAAGAGCCATTGTACCACAGTCTGTTGTCCACACCCCCGATTCCCATTGGTATTGATATATATTTCTCATAGTCATTTGATATCATGCATACAATCATGATCATATATTAGATCGGGTTGCACGTTCCACAACATATACATATATTAGATCGTGTTGCACGTTCTGCAACATGTACATATATTAAATCGGGTTGCACGTTTCGCAACATATACACATAATGGATCGGGTTGCATGTTCCGCAACACATACATAAATCATTGAGCACGTTGCATTGCATATCCACACATACATCTTAGAGTATACCTAAGAGTAATTACATGTTATATACCTCGCGCTATAAGACAAGGGTAATTTACATAGTAAAGGCCGATACAAACAAGTTGTATTTGAGTTTTAGAGTTTTGGTATTCACCTCATATGGAATCCAGGTTGCTTATGCTTTTATTTACAGCTTATATACCTCATATTGATATTATTCTTTCTTTACAGCTTACAGTTTGATACTGCTATTCATGCTTTACATACTTGGTGTATTATTTTGTATTGACATCTCTTTTGTCAGGGGCGCTGTGTTTTTATGCCGCAGGTTCTGATAGGGACTCAACTAGACCACCACTCTAGGAGTTGTCTAGTTCAGCCATCAGTTACTAAGATTCATTTTTCCCGGAGCTTTCTGGTCATCTAGTGAGTATGTTTTGTGGAGATATGTATAGTATGTGTAGGTTGGGGCTTTGTCTCGGCCATATGTCACTTTAGTTACTCGTAGAGGCTCATAGACTTGTTCTTGTATGTACAGTGTTGATATATATCCTTGTCAGCTAAGTTTTCTTTTTTTAAATCATGTTATGACCTCGTCGGTCCTGTTATGTATATACATGTTGAGTTGATCCCTTTTTTCAGTATTGTTGTTGTAATATACTTTAGTACAACCTTGTCGGCCGAATGTCTAGTCATGTGGAAGCTTGGTCATTAGAGTGGTACATACGGGCCAACAGGGCATCGGGTGTCGACCACACACCCTAGTTTAGGGTGTGACAAATAATTTGCTGAAAAGCCCAAAACATTACAACAACATATTTACTATGGAAAAACTACTTTGAATTGGCAAAACTATGCAACAACGTATTCAGTAAGTTACACACAATAACATTATTCCATACACAACAATGTTATTCAATATTATTACGGGTTTCGCTCACCTCTTCGATCTCATTGTTTGGCATTTGTCGCGTTGTTGAATCTGGGCTTTATTCGAAGTAAAGTAAGGTTGAAGAAGATTATTTCTTGGTATATAAGGTAAGGATTCTCCTATCCTAGATATATTCAATTTCATCTAGATCATAGCTAACATCTGGGATGAGGAATACAAAATTAATTACGGAAAATTGTATGAGGTGTTGTTATTCTCGTATGGGTTGTGTGGTGATTGTTTTAAGTTATTTTGTGGCTGGATTTAATGGATTTTATGTTTCTAGTTATTTCCAACTTTAGAGGTGTAAAAGAAATAGGGGAGATGTTGTCTGATTCATGATAAAACAAGCTTATCACTAGATATACATGATATACCAGTATTTCGTAGCTTAACGAAAACGTTGTTGTCATTATAAGTTGAGGCTCAAGATGAGCTGCATTTGTTGTCTTTTCAATAAAACCAACAAAGGTATGTAAAGGATATCCCTTTTCTTTGGTTCGACATGGATTTTCTTATTGAGTTAATTCCAACTAATTGCACAAAGATGTGCTAACTGTAGAGATCACATTCGGATTGCCATGACCCTATTCTAGATGTTCTCTCTTATCGTGAATGAGTTGTATTTAGCCATGTTTAGCTATAAAGTTGAGACGATATAAAACTTGATAGTTGAACGTAAGTAGTCATGCACTTTCCTTTGGGGCCATTCAAATACACTTGACTTCGAGGATATTTATACATGTTTAGATGCCTTATACTAGTCTAAGTAGTTGGTATTATGTTGCATAGTTAGTAGATGATAGAGGCAACTAAGTATAGTTAGTTTTCGTTATTAACTCCTCAGTTTATACTTAGATTTCTTTATATTTTAGTACAAATAAGTTTCAGTGGCATTACATACTCGATACATTACCTTGTACTGACGTCCATTTGCCTGGGGATGTTGTGTTCATGCCCCCAGGTTCATACATGTTGTCGAAACGATCACATCAGTAGGCTTTGTTGAGTGTCAGCTTTTCTGGTAAGCTTCAGGTCATTCAGAGTTACCAGGTCTAGTTTTGTGAACCTACAGATCATGGATAGGCCTGGGCCTTGTCCCGGTTATGATACCGTTGTGACTCGTTATAGGTTTCTAGACGTGTCTTGTATATTCTATGTTGTTAGTAGGGTGGCCTAGTCAGCCCTTGTATATATAGTCTATTTTGGATTTTGCTGCTTGGACTAGGGTAGGCCTTGTCGGCCGCCCAGTATATATATGGGGGGGGGGGGGGAGGGATGGTCCCGCTTTAGTAGAGTTGGTCCTTATTTACAAATATTTAAGTACATAGCCCTGTCAGCCTATGTTGATGTTACGTTTAAAAACTGAACTTAATGGCCTGGTTTGTTTTTTGAGGCATAGATTGTGAGTTAAGCTTGGTATGCTCGGACCTATCAAGGTACCGGGTGCCAGCCACGCCTCATCTAGGTTGGAGTGTGACAAATTTGGTATCAGAGTAGGTTTGTCATAGGGAGTCTACAACTCGTGTCTTGTTTATAGATGTGTTGTTCACCACATTTATTGACAAGAAGCTATAGGGCATTTAGGAGTTCGTTACCCTTTTTTATGATCTCAGATCATGTTATAGAGCTGAGTATAAGCAATTCAAGTCTAACTTATGTTTTCAATACAGATTGTTCAGAGATGCATGTTATTAGGCGAACTTCAACTAGTCAGATGGTTGGTACGGCCGTAGGAGAGGGTACAAGTCGACCACCACCAAATAATGCAAGCCGACATGAGTTCCAGGAGGAGACAACCCCTCAGCTACCTCCGCCTCCTCAACCACGTGAGGATCTCCCTAAAGATATAGCCACCAATTCAGCCTCCAGTTCCTCCTCCTAAACTATCTGATCAGGATATCAGGAGTGTGGTGTACTTATTAGCTTAGATAGTGGCTGCGCAGAGTCAGTAGGGAGTACTGACTAGTGTTGGGTCTCTAGAAGGGCCTAGAAGTTTTAAAGTTCAGGAATTCGTATTATTGAACCCTCCAGAGTTTACAAGGTCAAATGAGAATGAAGATCCTCAAAATTTTACGAATCATATTCACATGGTCTTCAGAGTTATGCATGCTATAGAGGTAGCAACTTTCAGATTGTGAGATATTGCCATCTTCTAGTATGAGATATGGGAGCAGTCTAAGGGAGAGGATGCCCTACCAGCAGTTTGGGAAGAATTTACAGAGGCCTTTCTGGATCATTATTTGCCTTTGGATATCTAAGATGCCCGAGTTGACCAGTTCTTGACTCATCAGTATGCCCCATATTTTGTTGATATGATACGAGCTCAGATTCACTAATTTATATCAGGTCTGGCGTCGAAGTATGTTGAGGCATTTACTATAACTACAATGTATGAAAGTATGGATATCTTTCGTATACAAGCCTTCGCTCAGAATTTGGAAGAGCATTACCTTCAACAATCGGTTACTGAATTGATTGAGAGAGAAACATAAGAGAGAAAGACTTATTGGGCCTTAGGAGGAGTCTCAGGTTTGTTCCAGGCCACGAGCGTTCAGACATGTATCCATGCCTCAGTCTTCTCAGTCCCAGGGTTAGAATCTGATTATTGTGTCCCATCAGGACTGGGTAACATCTCACGAGCATCAGGTCCACAGTGGCAGCAAATTTAGACCGGATGAGATCTGTCTCTCCGTGTTATAATTCTTGTAGTAGAGGACATCATAGAAAGGGTAGTTTAGGATCGATCGCTTGTTATATATGTGGTCGTGAGGATCACAAGATGAATTATTTACCGGATAGAGGGCAAGGTGGCAAGGATCAGCCGACTAACTCAGTAGCAGGGTCATCTACTTCAGTGCACCCTCCACGGTGAGGGTCCCAATCTTCTACAAGTAGATGTTGAAGTTGAGGTGGAACCTCTAGTTCAGGCAGTAGTTAGAACCGCATCTATGCTTTAGTAGGTTGACAGGACCCTGAGTTTCCCCTAGATGCCATGGCAGGTACAATGAGTTTGTGTTCATATGATATTTATGCTTTGAAAAGCTTTGGAACTTCCTCCTTTTTATATTACTCCATTAGTTATGGGAGAGTGTTGTATAATATCTGAGTTGCCAACTAAGCCGTTAGTGATTTTCAAGATAAGTGTCAAGTTTGATATTCCTAGGCAGGTCCTAGAAGATCGTGCAACAATGATATGTAATCATCAGACCTTATGTTGACCTTATAGAGCTAGAAATAGTCACTTTAGACGTTAAGGAAGGATAGCGCTTTGTTATATTAATATGTAGTATTAGTAAAAGAATTTTACCGCCAATGGAATTAGCATACTATATTTGAGGTGGATTGTAGAACGATAGCGTTAAAGGCTAGAAAGATTAGATAAGAGGACAAATCCGAGAGAAACTTAGAAATCTTTAGACTTCCAAGGAGGGATATAACTTAAAAAAGAACCCAATACTCACGGATAGTAGAACTATTAAGGGGTAATTAGTGTAAGCTTACTAAGAGGAATGGTAACCCCTCATAAGAGAAGGTACGATATAAAGTTCAACACATAAGAATCCGGTGTTAGGTGGTTAAGAGGGAACAAATTTATAGATAGTGAGCAGGGCTAGGATATATTAAATAGTCTTAAACCACAAATGTAGCAATTGGAGTAGGAGTAGTGCTCATAGGTAATGACATCCCTAGACTACAAGTATCGAAAAGTTATGGGAAAAATAGGTATAATACGACGTGAGGTCCTAATTGAAAGTATTATGTAAGACGAGGTGCCCCGACACAAGAACTTTCGCAAGCCTCTGAGGGTTAACATTCGTGGATGAATGTTTCTAAGGGGGAAAGTATGTTACACCATACTTTTAACAACAATTGTGTCTTAAATTTGTTGACATAAGCTCAGAGGGACAAGGTCATTCTTAAGGCAATTAACATTCAAAACAGTGTTACGTATGCGTTAGAAGGATTGGAGGTTAAACAAATCAAACAGATTGAGTTTCACCAAAGTTTGGTGTTTGGGAATGTTTTACGAAACATTTTTATTTTGGACTTTAAAGTGCCACAATGATGGTTGGAAATAATATTTTGTGTGTGAAAAAAGAGGATATGAACTAGTGTTATATCACATGATCATGATAATGATTTTATGAAGTATGTTAAGAATTATTATTATTTAAGTAATTTGTGATCAAGAAATTAATTATGTGGGGAATGATTAGTGGATAAAATGTACATATGGGTCCCATAAGGAAATGGTCACCATTATAAATAATAATGGATAAAAACCAATGTTTGTTCTAAGAGGCTGCAACGTGGGCTCCTTGTTCACTTATAAAAGAAGTGACTAATTCATATAGGTGGCTAGAAATTAAGTTAGGAAGTGACATGTGTCATTCCCACTGTAATTTAACATAAAAGTTGGCATTTAACTAATTCTACTTTGGGGATAATTTGCTGAAAAATATAACAGATTGCAGCAACATATTTACTATGGAAAAACTACTTTGAATTGGAAAAAATGTACATCAACATATTTAGTAAGTTAAACACAACAACGTTATTCCATACACAAAAATTTTAATCAATTTTGTTACGGGTTCACTCACCTCTTCGATCTCGTTGTTTCTCTTTGTTGCTTTGTTGAATATGGGCTTTCTTCGAAGTGAAGTAAGGTTGAAGAAGAGGATTTCTTTGCATATAAGGTAATGATTCTCCTCTCCTAGATATATTTAAGTTCTTCTAGATCATAGCTTACTTCTGGGATGAGGAATACAAAATTAATTGCAGATAATCATATGAGGTGTTGTTATTGTCTATGGGTTGTGTGGTGATTATTGTAGAAATACAAGTAGCAGTCTCATGTCTGGATTTAATGGGTTTTATGTTTTGGGTTATTTCCAGTATTTCGTAGCTTAACGAAAGAGTTGTCATAATTATAGGTTGAGGTGCTAGATGATTTGCGTTGGTTGACTTGTCAAGAAAACCAACAAAGGTATGTAAAGGCTATCCATTTTCCTTGGTTTGGTATGATTTTCTTACTGAGTTAATTCCAACTAATTGCACAAAGATGTGCTAACTGTAGAGATCGCATTTGGGTTGCCATGACCATATTCTAGTAGTTTTCCATTGTCGGGAATGAGCTTTAGTTAGCCATGTTTATCTATAAAGTTGAGACGATAAAAAACTTGATAGTTTAATGTAAGTAGTCATGCACTTGTCTTCAGGGCCATTCAGATACACTTGCTTTTGGGGCTATTTAAATACACCTACCCTTCAGGCCATTCAGATATACTTGCCTTCGTGGCCATTCAAATACACTTGGACTCGGGGCCATTCAGATACACTTTCCTTCTTGGCCATGCACTTGCCTTTGGGTTATTTATATATATTTAGATGCCTTATATGAGGCTAAGTAGTCCATATCATATTGCATAGTTAGTAGATGATGGAGGCAGCTAAGTATAAATAGTTTTCATTATTAACTCCTCAGTTTATATGCAGATTACTTTATATTTTAGTACAGTTCAGTTGTAGTCGCCTTACATACTCGATACATTACCCGTACTGACTCCCCTTTGCCTAGGGACACAGTGTTCATGCCCATTGGTTCAAACAGGTTTATAGGAAGGATAACATCAGTAGGCTTCGCTGAATGTCAACTTTTATGATAAGCTCCAGGTCATTCAAAATTTCCAGGTCTAGTTTTGTGTACATACATATCACAGGTATGCCGATTCCCTATATCGATTATGATACAATTGTGACTCGTTAGAGGCTTGTAGATGTGTCGTGTATATTTTGTATTGTTAGTATGGTGACCTAGTCTTGTATATATAGTCCATTTTGAATTTTCCTGCTTGTAGGGACTAGGGTAGGCCTTTTCGATCACCTAATGAAATATATATATATATATATATAGGGGTAGGTGGTCCCATTTCTGCCAAGTTAGTCCTTATTTACAGATATTTCCATATAGTTCCTTTCCAGCCTAAGTTGATGTTACGTTTACAGACTAACCTTAATGGCCTGGTTTGAATTTTAAGGCACAGATTGTGAGTTCAAATTGGTACGCTCGGACCTATCAAGGTAGCGGGTGCCAGCCATGCCTCACCTAGGTTGGGGTATGGCAGTTATCATGGCTTGTTTGCTACATAGTTTAGTTTCTTATCACTCTCAATGGAGCGTATTGAAAGAATATGTTTACATACTGACCAAGTGTTGTCAAAAAAATTAAGAAAAAAGTTGTATGAGTTATAAAGGGCCAAAAGTGTTATTATTACTATAGTATAACACATACACCACTGAGCTAACCTCAGTTGGGAAATTATCTATGCGCATACACACCTTGGGCTATAACTGGAGGGAATTTATATGTCTACAAACACCCCAGGCTATAACTGGAGGGAAAATTATATAGTACGACATACGTATATTTGTCTTAGAATAGTTTTGGTATTTCACAGTTCATCCTGAGTGGCATATAGGTTATCAGGTTACCTATTATATCATGCCTTACAATTTATACTTTCATATTGTTATTTATGCTTTACATACCGGTACATTTCATTCGTACTGACGTCCCTTTTCCCGGGGATGCTGTATTTTGTGCTGCAGGTTCATATAGGGGCCCAGATAGACCTCTTTGGTAGGAGCTGTTGAGTCTAAGCCATCAGTTGGTAAGCTTCGCCTCTTTCGGAGATTCCTAGTCAGATGTTGAGGTTATGTAATATGTATATATGTAGATTATTGGTAGGTCGGGGCCCTTTCCTGACCATATGACATTTCAGTTACTCGTAGAGGCTCGTAGACCTGGTCAATCTATTTAGTAGTGATGTATGCCCTTGTTGGCATGTTTATTGTTTTTCTAACTTATGTTACAACCTTGTTTATATGTATATATATTTTCAGTTGATCTTGCCTCATTCAAATTTAGAGTTTTGTATCTAATCCCTATTTATAGATTGTGGCCTTGTCGGCCCCTCTATGGTGTTGATTGCGTCGGTATTCAGATTACATCCTAGAACAACTTTGTGGGTCGGGTGTTTTATACATTCAGTGGTCTTATTTTAAAAGTGGTACACTCAGGCAAGTGAGGCACTGGGTGTCGGCCATACCCCCTAGTTTAGGGTGTGACAGGTTGGGTGATATATATTTATCTATATGCATATGAGTTTTAGTAAGGGGACAAAGTTTCTTTATTCACCTTAAGTGGCATTCATGTTACTAGGTTAAGCTAGAGGCACGGATAGACTTTTCTAGTAGAAGTCAGTTGAGTTCAATTATTATTTGGTAAGATTTGCTTCTTCCGAGGCTATCGAGTCAGAGGTCATGAGCTGAGTCTTATATATATGTACAGATGATGGGTAGGTTGGGCCCTGTCTTGACCATATGACAATTATGATTTCTTAGAGGCTTTGAGACCTAGTAGGTATGTCTAGATGTCCTGTACGGCGTTGTCAGCCTGGATGTTGACTAGTTGAGTTGTAAGATACCCTTGTCGGTCTTGTATATGTACGTATATATGTCTGTTTGGGATTGTTTACCATTCTAGTTGAGATGTCCAAATAACATCCATAGTTTTCAAGGTGGCTAGCTTATCTTGCTGCTAGTGCACCACCATAATTTCAGGGGCCTAGATATAATTGATTTGCTTACTCTAGGCTAGGTCATAGTGTCACACCCCAACCTAGGGGGGTGTGGCTGGTACTCGGTAGCTTTCTAGGTCCAAGCGTACCAAGCTACACTCGAAGTCTGAGCCTTATAGGTAGCTAGGCCCTTGAGACCATACAGTGAAAGCAATCTCTAACTAAGCCGACAAGGCCGAACTTATTCTTATGAAAGACTACTGTGGTCCAAGGAAGTGTCTCTAAACACTTATACTAGCAAACTTTATATAATATAAAACGAGGGCCAATAAGGCCATTGACAAACTGTACATACTGAACCTGCGTCTACAAAACCTCTAAATATAACTAGCATCAAATGTGGTCGGGACAAGGCCCCGGCCTACCCACAGTCTGTACAAAGCCTGATACATGACCTCTAGCCTTGACTGCACTTCGGAAGAGATGGAGTCTTCCCGGTCCTTTGCTAAATCCCAATCTGCTCCACTTGGCGAACTTATCGAACTGATTACATGTATATGCATGCATGAAATGCAGCACCCTAGCAATGGGACGCTAGTACAATGTAATGTACCAAGTATGTAAGGCAGAAAAGTAAGGACTGGAGTGGACAAACCACAAACTCTATATCGTCTTACCTGGCCACTGTGTTTTGGACCACTTGGCCCCTATGTCTATCTATTCTTTCTCGGCATTAAGTACTATCTCTGGTTTCTTATCTTTATTACATTACTATCTAGCCTACAATATGAACACAATACTCTATCCTTACAAGGGATACGATGTTTAAGTACATAGCCCCAAAGGTAAGTGTATCTGAATGGCTCCGAAGGCAATATATATATGTATAACCTCGAAGGAAAGCGCGCGTCTGTATATCCCCGAAGGCAATCTGTATATATAATGCACATATCTATATAGCCCCAAAGGTAATTTGTATCATATCCCCACAGGCAGTGTCAATACCCCGAAGGCATGTGCATACCTACATATATGCAACCATCTGTAAACTAAGTACCTACCTACATAACTCATAGCTGGTCTAGTTCTTTCTATAATTCCTAGTTCGTACTTGCTAATTCTTGATTCCTTTTCTTTAGCTTTTGGAGAACTTAAACTATCTTTGGTCAGGTCTGACCTAGCCTATTATATTACTCGTCCTATCTTTATGAGTTATAACTACTTTTAAGTTTGTTGAGTAACTTGCACGACTACTATTCTATATTCTTCTGAGTGACTTATCTTATCATACTTTGTATTATTTTTTTCTTAACCTTAGGGAACTCTTAATCCTCTTCGAATATGCATACATGATCATCTTTCTAGGATATTACAACTTTATCTTCTAGCTAGTAGAATCTCGTCCTCTCTTTACTTATGTTCTCTTACTAATTTATTAGATCTTTCTTTGAATCTCTTTCAATTGAAATTCTTAATGTATAGGTGGACAGCTTACGAATGTCTTGTTAATAACTCTGATCCTTAGGACTTTACCTAGAAGCTCTACTCGATATCGACTTCTTAACTCCTAGAAGGTCTCAATCCGTCACTAAGAAAATAAAGGCGAACTAGCCCCCTTAGGCTTCTAATAAAAGGGGATGGTGTTATGGATTCATGCCAGAAAGAAAGAAAGATATCCCTTACATACCTTGGAAGGAGATCTTTGATGACGACACTGAAATACGACTTCTCATCATCCATCTACAACAACAAACAATACTTATGTCAATAATAAGGGACATACCTCTAGCTATCGAGCGACAAGCTCGTTTTACGGCAAGTTGGACAACACCTCCCTTGAATTCTTACTTCCTCCATATCAAGGACAACATCCCCAATAGAAACAACATAAACAATTTATCTTTCATAATTTCCAACCATCCAGTCTTAAGGAATTACTCCCAAACAAATCATGCTTTTGTGAAAATATCTGCTATTTGATGACGTGTCGGGACATGTAACACTCGCACTTGTCCGCGAGCCACCTTCTCACGAACAAAATGGATATCTAACTCAATATGTTTAGTGCATTGATAATTGATCGAATTCCCTAAGATATAGATTGCACTAATATTATCACAGTATACCAGTGTGGCTTTTGGAATTGGGCAATGAAGTTTAAGTAACAGATTTCTAATCCAATATGATTCAACACAACATTGGCAACAACACGGTATTCTGCTTCAGCACTTGAATGTGATACTGTAGCTTCACCGAGGAAGACACAATAACCTGAGGTGGAGCATCTGGTGTCCGGACAACTTGCCAGTCTGCATCCGTATAAGTGACAAGTTTGGAAATGGAGGACGAGTATAGCTGTAATCCATACTCCAGAGTGCCCTGAATATATCTCACAATGTGTTTTACAGCATGCATATGTTCCTCCATCGGATTATGCATAAATAAGCACAATTGTTGCACTGCATAAGTAATATCTACCCTGGTGAACGTGAGATACTACAAAGATCCTGCTAGGCTGTGGTATAATTTTGGATCGGCAAATGGTTTGCTTGAGGTGGCACTCAATTTAGACTTAGTGTCTACCGGGGTTGCCGAAGGTTTGCAAGATGACATTCCATCTCGTTTAACAATCTCAGATTCATACTTCTTCTGCGAGAGAAATAATCCACCTGCATGGAGTGTCACATCAATTCCTAGAAAGTAGTGTAGTGGACCAAGATCTTTCATAGCAAATTTGGAACCAAGCTTTCACATATACTCTTACGAAGAGAGTCTGATGATATTGTTAGGATAATATCATAAGATAAGTAGTATCATTACCCTGACGATAAATAAATAGAGAATTATTGGAACGGCTATGAGAAAAACCAATGTGCGACACAAAATCTGCAAACCGCTTATACCATGCCATGGGGGCCTGCTTCAGTACATACAATGATTTGTTGAGCAAACACACATGATTGGGATATTTGGGATCTATGTATCCCAACGGTTGGTGCATGTAGACGGTTTCATTGAGGTGTCCATGGAGGAAGGCACTTTTGACATCCAATTGATTAAAGGTCCATCCTTTTGGGAGAGACAAGCATAGAACTGTTCTGATAGTTTTTGGTTTGACCACTGTACTGAACATCTCCCCGCAGTCTACACCAACCTGTTGTGTCTTCCCATCACCTACAAGACTATGCCGCTCAAAAGTTCCTTCAGAATTTTCTTTCTGACCGAAAATCCACATAGATCGAATTATATTAGCATTAGATGAACAAGGTACTAAATACCACGTCCTATTTTTCATTAGAGCATGATATTCATCATCCATGGCTATTTTCCAATTCGGGTCCTTTAGAGCTGACACTTTGTTATGAGGCAAAGGTGATTTCAAGACCTGGGTGTGTAGGCTATACTTGGTATTGGGTTTGACAATTCCATGTTGACGACGGGTGACCGAACGATTCGCATGGCCAGTGGACTGGACGCCACTGGCCGAGAGTGATAAATGTCGAATGCAAGGCATCCTAGTGGCAGTGGGCTGAGTGACCCTTGGGTTTGAAATTGCGCCTGGAGCCGAGAGGTGACTGGGCCTTAGAAGTGAAGACTCAAGTTGCTATACTGAATTGTCAAGCGGCTGGGCCATTGTTCTTTGGTCAAGTGGGCTCAAGTTAGTATTTTCAGCACAACTAGTGGGTACTGAGCTGTGAAAAAATGTGTTAAGATACGAAAGCTTATCATCATCCCAAAAATCATAGGTATGAGTCCCGGTGTCATGTATCTTGTCAAAAGGAAAAACTGTTTCATAAAAAATTACGTGCCAACATATAATTATTCTTTTAGAAGAAATGTCGTAACATTTGTAACCGCGATGATTTGTAGGATATCCCAAGAAGACACATGAAGTAGACCGGGTTGAAGTTTTGTGATTGTGGTGAATGAAAAGAGGGGGTAGCAAAGGCAACCAAACACTATTAAATGAAGATAAGAGGGCTCTCGTAAATAAAACATTTTTAGTGGAGCTTGGTAAGACATATTTTTATGAGGAAGAATATTCAACAGGTAAATGGCCATTTGGAGTGCATGATGCCAAAATATGGGGGGGTAGTGAAGCATGAGCAAGAGATGTTCTAACAATATTGTTTATGGTTCTAATTTTGCATTCAGCCTTCCCATTTTGTGATGATGTGTGAGGACAAGACAGACGAAATTTATACCATTTGTTTTGAAAAAATTCCCAAAACTGATTATTGTCAAATTCCCTCCCATTAACACATTGAATATTTTTAATCTCCCGTTCAAATTGAGTTCAGATGAATGTTCTAAATATGAGAAAAGTGGACACCACTTGTGATTTTTCGACAAAGGGAATGTCCACAATTAATTAGAGTAGTCATCTAGTATGAGTAAATAATATATATGACCCGAAGAACTCAAAATAGGTGATGTCCAAATATCACAATGTAAAATGTCAAATGGCATAAGAGTGCACGAAGTAGAAGAAATAAATGGCAATTTAACATGTTTACCAAGTGCACAAGAATGACACTTATTTAGAGTCCGTGTTTCGGTACAAGAGAGGCCAAAACAGACTCTCCCAGATGTCTAAAATGTTCGTGCCATAAAGATGGTGCCAAGGCTACAAAAGTAGATGGAAACTTGGACTGTTGATTGGGTAAACTTATAGGATATAGCTCTCCCTTACTATCACATCTCATGAGAAGCTTCCCCGTCTGAAAGTCATGCATGGAAAATCCAAAAGGGTCAAAACGAATAGATACCAAATTATCAGTAGTAAACTTTCTAACATAGACCAAGTTTTTGATTAATTTAGGAGCATGAAGGACATTCTTTAAAATTAGTGATGGGTTTGGTGGTGACAATTTGCTAGAACCATACCCTTTTATTGAAATGGAATAACGATTTCCGACAATTATACCATTATCATTGCTCAAATTAAAATAGGATGAGAGATTACTTGGGAGGTCGTCATATGGGACGTCACTCCGGAGTCCATATACCAATTTGAATCTGGTGGATTGAGTTTGAGGGTGTGCATGGCGGACTCAATATCCGTGGGTTGGACGTAGTTACATCATGTTATGTGCATATGTGTAGTGTAGTTACATCATGTTATGTGAAATGTGATAAGGAAAATAGGGGAAAGGACGTGCAGGTGGGGTGAGTTTTCTGTGGTGTGCAAATTTGGTTAGTTTAGGTTTATCGACCCGTTAGGTCGTTTTGGTCATTTTGCATATTTTTTGCAAATGCCATTTTTCCTAGTTTATTTTGATGTCCTTGATGCGCGGAGAAGGGTGGCGCGAGTCCCGAGGAAATCATATGGAAATAACATAAGACAATCTAAGTTTTGAGTTTTGGAAGTTTTAAGTTTGACTAGGAGTTGACTTTGGGGAATGCACGCTCGGGATCGAATTCTGATGGTTCCATTAGATCCGGAACATGATTTTTGACGTAGGTGAATGGTTAGAATGAGCCCCAGATTATTTGAGTATGATTCAGGTAAGTTTGTGGACTTTGGAAAGTTCTTTAACTTAAGAAATGAGTTTTAGTAGACTAAATTCAACATCGAGGGCAGTTGAGTCTTTTTCAAAGTTTTGGTGATTCCATTAGGTCCTGAATGTCGTTTATGACTTATTTGAGTAATTGGTTTGGTTCCCGAGGGACACAGATAGATTCTGACGCTTGGTTAAAATTTTAGTAACTTAATGAAATTGGAGTTGACTTTGAGTAAACAGTGGGTCAAGACAACTTCGTATGAATATTTTGAGTGCGCGAGCAAGTTCGTTGCATATTTTTAGGAGTGCTTTGCATATTTGATTGTGTCCAGGGGGTCTCGAATGAGTTTAGGAGAATTGTTTTAAGGAGCTTGTTAATTTCTAGTGTCTGGTACGTCGCACCTGCGTGGTATGGTTCACACTTGCGAGGTTACACCTTCGCAAGGTGGGCCACAAATGCGAGAAAGGGGAATTAAGCAGGGGCTTTCACCTGCGAAGATTTGAAAGCAGGGGTAAAGTTTCCCATGGGATGTCGGGCCACATTGGGGGACCTCGTACCTGCGAGATCGCTGAATCAGAAGAATTAAAACACCATTTTGAGCTAAGACAATTCATTCTCATCATTTGGGTAAGATTCTAACCTCCCTTTTTGCGATTCTATCATCAATTAGTAGGGTTTTATGGTAGAAATCATGAATTAAGGTTGGAAAAATAGGAGTTTATGAACCTTAGGTAGAATTGAGAGTTTCGTGATTTGAGCATGCAAATAAGGTTGGCTTTGTTAATTTTTGGTATATAGAATCCATAGATAACGGGTAAACTAATTTTGGAATAAGTTTTATGTTTTACCATTTTTGGTTCGGAGTCCTACTTTGGGTGACCTTTTGGGTCCTTAAGTTTTATCTAGCAATATGGGTGTCAATAGAGTCATGTGTTAACGTACTATCCGTATTTGAATAGATTGGCACCTTTCGGAGGCTCTACGAATATGCAAGGATTTATTATGATTCGCGGACTACTATTCTAGTCAAGTTGAGATCTTGTACCTTACTTAAGTGTCATGGTTAGTCAAATTTACTAAATAAGAGGCGTAACAGGAATAATAAGAGGGTCCCGTCACTTCTGAGGTGACTAGCACTTGTGTCGGGCACCGGTGACATGTTATGGGAATTTGTTCCTTTAAATTGTGTAGTGAATGTCATGCTTTGGACACTAGCTGAGAGAATAATATGATCCTATGGATCTGTGTTTGGGGTATGATGCCCGTACTTTACGCATCATTACTATATGCATGTCTTATATATGACTGTGTATTTCCATCACTCTTTTATACTCGTTTAAAAGTGAAAAAGAAGCATAAGACTGAGCCTTTATTATGTAAATGGTTAAGAGTCGGATCATTATGGCATAAATTGATTAAATATAGAATATTTATTGCATATCATGATTTTTTTGTGTTTTTCATATCATATTCATTCTTCATATAGTATCTCATGCATGTTATACTTGAGGATACACATGTGGGTCCGAGGGAAATAATTCTGGACGGTGTGATGCGCTGATATGATCCTGCGTGGCTAGAGACAGGTACTGTGTGAGCCTATTAATGGTTGCGTATCAGAAGGGAAAGGATTCTGGATGGTATATGGACAATCGCGAGTCCTCCATATGTCACGATTCATAGAATTTGAATGTGTGTGTACCAGAGATGAGTAATAAAGGCCTTGCATTGAATTTTCATTTTCATCTCAACCATCATATATATTCCTTATCTGATTGATGCGTAAACTGTACCTGAACTCTATTGATTTGATTATGTGAGTACTTGACTTGTTTTGAGGGACTAAATGGTACAACATAGGCCTGAATTCGTAATTTAAGTATACTTGAAATTGTTGTTATTAACATATGATCTAATGGTGGTTAGTGTGGTAGTAGTAATCGAAAGGCAACCATCTTTTTCGTTAAAGATAGGGTAGGTCGATGATGTTGTTGAGTACACGTTGTTTTCTGTACTCAGCTATACTTGTTGAACCTTTTTGTGTGCAGGTTCGGTTCCTATTACTAGTGGACTGCATGACTACCCCGTCCGTTGAGGAGCCGTCAGAGGAGAATTCGAGGTGAGCTACTAGTTGATCCGCAGCACCAGATTCCCATTTCTACTTTACTTTCAGTCTTTTATATTCAGCCTGTATTCTTGTGTTTTTGCGCAGATCATGTATTTCCTATTTCTAGCAAGTTCTTGTACTAGTGACATAAATCTTGGGGGTCGTACTTTTATTTCGTAATTTTATGAGTTAAACTCTTACAAGACTTATAATTGACTTGTATAACCTCTTCCGCACTTAATTTCCTTAATTTATTATTTATCTTGGATTGTGATTGGCTTACTAATTCGGGAGAGTTAGTGCCTTTATGGCTTCCATTTTGGGTCGTGACATTAGAATGATTTTTTTTTTTGTTTATTTCTTGTCTTGTGGTAACTTCCCCATTTAAATAAAATATATAGATGTATATAAATAAATATATATATATAATTAATCTTAGATTCAAATTCAAAAACAGTAACTAATTATTATCTAACGTAATTAATTATATCCTAAAACTATCACATACATTTTTTTCTCCTACGATATATAAAAATTATGAAATCACTTTATCTTAAAATATATAATTAACTTTCTCCTAAATTTTGAATGCAAAAGTTCAATTAAAATTTATTTTAATGCTTCAAACTTAATTTAAAAAATCTGCAATTCTTAGTCTTAAAACATACTGTTAACTTCTTCTCAAATTTGAATTCGAAAGGTCAACTGCTGAGATGTACTCAATTTAAATTGATAATAATGATTTGGAATATATAGATTTCTTTTCACATTTTAAAACAATAACAACAACATACCCAATGAAGTCCCACAACATGGGGTCTGTGGAGGGTAGAGTGTACGCAGACTTTACCACTACCTGGTAAGAAGAGAGATTGTTTCCGAAAGACCCTCAGCTCAAAAAAAAGCATAAGCACAAGCAAAGCAAGAGAAACGGTCAGACCCGGACAAGAAATTTAAAGTAGTACGAAAATGAGAGTAACAAAGCGAATAAGCCATGATAAAACATTTTGAAAAATGAAGCAGTAACTAACGTAGGTAAATAAGATAAACAAAGTACACGAAAGAACATACAGCGGCAGAAATCAAAGGACGGGGGACTATAAAACAATACTGCACCTACTAGTATGGTAGGCGAAGCAGGGCTACAATAATAACACTACAACTACCAGTATGTAAGCGTAAGTAGGACAACGCTCAACTACCTACTACCCTTACGCTAATATGTGTTCTCCACAACCTCCTATCTAAGATCATGTCCTCAGTAAGTTGCACCTGTGCCATATCCCATCTAATCACCTCTTCCCAATTCGGCCTACCTATACTCCTCCTAAACTCGTCCATAGACAACCTCTCACACCTCCGTCTTGGGGCATTTGTGCCTCTTCTTTGCACATACCCGAACCATCTCAACCTCGCTTCCCATATCTTATCCTCCACCAATGTCACTCTCACTTTGTCCCGGATATCATCATTTCTAATTATATCCCTCCTTTTATGTCCACACATCCATCTCAGCATCCTCATCTCCCCAACTTTTATCTTTTGGATGTGCGAAGTCTTGACTGACCAACACTCCGGCCCATACAATATAGTCGGTATAACCACCACCCTATAGAACTTGCCTTTAAGTTTTGGTGGCACCTTTTTATCGCACAAGATTTCAGATATGAGCCTTCATTTCATCCGCCCTACACCAATACGATGTGGGACATCGTCATCAATCTCTCCATTCCCTTGGATAATAGACCCAATATACTTAAATCTTCCTTTATTTGGAATGACCTGAGTACCAAGACTCACCTCCACGCCTGTCTCATGGTCTCTCCCGTTACTGAACTTGCACTCCAAGTATTCTGTCTTGGTCCTACTCAGCCTGAACTCTTTAGACTCCAGAGTCTGTCTCCAAACCTCCAGCTTAGCGTCCATCCATCATCAAGGCAAATAAGAATGGGCTAAGAGTTGATCCCAGGTGCAGCCCCATCATCACTGAAAAGTGCTCCGAGTCTCCTGTTTCGATTCAAAAATTTAAGAATTCGGGTCAGACTTTTTAATTGCAGACTGTTCGTTTATTTTGGCATTTGAACATCCGTCACACATCTATCTTGCTATTTTACTAATTTGGACAAATACTGCATTTAGGCCAATGAAATTGAATTTGAGGTCGTGCCCCTTCAGAAAATGCTCATTGGTTTCAGCTTGTTGTTTTTGGTATAATTTACTGATTTGAACATGATACTACACTGGCCGATGAAAAAATATTTGTCGATTTTTTAGGCCTCCACAGTTGGAAAGACGGAAAATAAAACTTCTGGGCAAGGATGAAACTTAAATCCTTTTTTCATCCGAGAGACCAACATGTTCGGCAGGCAAGGCAACTAAAATGACCAACGAGTCATATGTTCGCAACCACGACGTGATTGGAATGATCTTTTTAAAATTTAAGTATGAGCCCTCCGTAATCAAAACATTTACTGTTTTGGATACGGATCTAAAGTTATTTATATTCAACTATTTATAACTGTTTATTCTTGACAGCTTGCAAGACATATTTATGAAAGTTAAAGAAGACAAGATACCCCCCGGAGATGACTTATTGTTGTTTTATGTTTTTAATTCAGTTTTATGTTATTTTGTATGGTAATATTATTGTACTCATGAAATTATTGAAATGTTTAGAATAGGTAGACTTAGAATTAATTAATAGGGTAGTCTAAAACTGGAAACTCGTCGCTAGTTTATTTATTTTAGGCTCAGTTAGTTTTAAAATCGGAAACCGCTTGTTTATCTGTTTT
Source organism: Anisodus tanguticus (assembly GCA_034509755.1). Classification (NCBI taxonomy): domain Eukaryota; kingdom Viridiplantae; phylum Streptophyta; class Magnoliopsida; order Solanales; family Solanaceae; genus Anisodus; species Anisodus tanguticus. Next base: position 29,296,088 of record CM067551.1, read on the forward strand.
AGGCCCGTCACCCATATTTTCAAAATGTTAGTTTATTTATTTTAGGTTCGTCGCTCATACATCCAAAACGCTAGCTTATTTTGAATTGTTTAGAGTTTTCAAAACTATTGGTCATCTTTTTTTCACACTTTAAATCATACAAATAGAGTTTTATTTTTATCCGATTCGTTATTAAAAATGACTTTCAAAAATATCACTTTCTTTGCATTACCAATAAGTTGTTTTCTTCTTACTAAATCACCTTGCATATATTTTATCAATTTTCTTGCAAATGCATACTTTTTTTTAACTTTACATGTATTTTTTAATGCCATACAAATGCATATTTGTACAAAATGCATCCTTTTATTAACTACTTGCAACATTATTTTTATACTTGTAAAAACATGCATTTTTGTTAGCATAATAATTAACTTGAGTTTGACCGGATAACCGCAAGTTAGCGGATCTTAAAGGATGCCTAACCCCTTCCCTTAGGATAATAAAGAACCTTACCTAGAATCTCATTAGTTTCACAGACCATAAAACCAGAGTTATTTTGTATCATTTAGTTAACATTCAGGTGCCCTAATGCACCTTAGAATAGTTAGGTGGTGACTCCTGAAAGCAAGCATTTTTATCCAAACCAGAGGGAATCGACCCATCATGTCGCGAGCCGAAGTAAAAATGGGCGCGACAAGTTAGATTAGTTACCTAGTTTGTAGCTATGTAAATAACCATGTATTACTATATATTGTACACAATAATGAATGAAAAGGCAGGGAACATATTCCTTTATGGAATCAGCAGTCAAAACCTAAACATAAATTTCCCCCAGCCGTCGTCGGCCTCCCACCTACCACCGCCGCCTCTCTCTCTCTCCATCTCTCTCCCCAATTTTCAATTTTCAATGGCTGAACAACCCAAGTTCCTTCTTGCTCTTGCTGTTAACAACATCAAGAATTTCATTTCCATTACTCTTGAGATGGAAAAAGTTCAGTATTCCTTCTAGGCGGAATTATTTAAAATCAATTGTCGTGTCTACAAAGTCATCGATCACATCATCCCTCCTAAGTCAAAGTCCAATGCCGAGCCCCAGGAGAAACATGATGGTTCTGATGATGAACTTTGGTCACGTTTAGATGTGGTTGTTCTACAATGGATCTACGACAAAATCTCGAATGATCTAATAAATACAATTATTGAAATCGACGCTACTGCACGACAAATATGGGAGTGATTGGAAAGTATTTTTCATGATAACAAAACACAACGTGCCTTATATTTCAAAAATCAATTTAAGGACATTTAGCAAGACGATTTTCCTAATGTGTCGGCCTATTGTCAAGAACTTAAGATGATTGTCAGTCAACTCTCCAACATCAGTGCACTGGTCCCAAATCAATGATTAGTTATGCAACTCATTGCGGGTTTAAATGAAAATTATTACGGTGTCGCTACTATCCTCCAACAAAGCACATCGTTGCCTCCATTCTATGAGGCTCGTTCGAGACTATCTTGGAAGAAACTCTAAAAACCAAGCAGGCAATGGCTAATGCAGCACTATTGATGTCTCACTCCAGACTACAATTGGTACATGGATACTGGCGCCACATCTCCTATGACGGCATCCCAAGGTACTCTCACGTCTTATTTCAAAATGAGCAATTTAAATCGTAATATTATTATTGGTAGTGGACAAGGCATTCCCATTTGAGGTTATGGACAATCCTCCCTCTCCCCACCACACCTCCCATTATCTCTAAAAAATTTCTTCCATTCCCCGAAACTTATTAAAAATCTAATCTATGTGCATCGTTTCAGAACCGACAATAATGTTTTCCTTGGATTTGATTTTTTTGGTTTTTTTGTGAAGGACCTTCGACAGGGATGCGAATAATGAGATGTGATAGCACCGGAGACCTTTATCCTATCACTACCACCGTCGGACCTCTAGCCTCTTCTCCATACGGCTTCCCGATACAGCTTCCTCCTCTCGCCAGTTCCCCCGCCACATCTCGCCGATCCCGCTACCGCTTCTCAGCCAGCGCATATGCCCCACCTTCTGGGTCCCAGCTTTCCCAACTTCCCTCTTAGCCAACCGCTTACCCAGCCACATCCTATCCACCACCACCCCCCACGGCACCCCTACGGACAATGGAAACTCATGTTATGCACGACATTTCCAAACCCAAACAACAATTTAATTTATCGACTTCAGTTGCCCCGTCACCTTTTTCTTGCAACCCAAAAAATGCCTTGTCCAATCCAAATTGAAAAACTGCCATGACTGACGAATATAATGCTCTTATTGAAAATAAGAAGTGGGATCTAGTGCCTCGTCTCCTGATGTTAACGTTATTCATTATATATGGATTTTTTTAGCATAAAAAGATATCTGAAAGTTCTTTTGAGAGGACAAGGCCCATGTTGTAGGTGATGGCAGGTCTCAACAGGTGGGAGTGGATTGTGATGAAATTTTCAGCCCGGTGGTGAAACCGACAACTATTCGGATCGTACTCACTATTGCTCTGTCCAAATCATGGCCTATTCATCAACTTGATATAAAAAATGCCTTCCTGCATGGGGACCTTCACGAAACCATTTATATGCATCAGCCTATGTGATTCAGGAATCCCGTTCATCCAAATTATGTGTGTCATTTGAAGAAATCGCTATATAGGATGAAACATGCTCCTAGTGCATGGTAACAACGGTTAGCTGATTTTGTATCCTCGATCAGTTTTTCACATAGAAAATCTGATCATTTACTTTTCATCTATAGCAACGGTAATGACATGACATACATTCTATTATATGTTGATGATATCATCCTAACTACATCTTCTGATGCACTTCGCCGATCCATTATGTCACTCCTTACTTTTGAGTTTGCTATGAAGGATTTGGGGCCCCTAAGTTATATTTTTGGCATTACTGTTATGAGACATGTAGGTGGCTTATTGATTTGTCAAATGTAGTACGCCGAAGAGATTCTTGAATGACCACGCATGGCATCTTGTAAACCGGCCCCCACATCAGTGGATACTAATTCCAAACTCAGTGCCTCTTCAGGTTCTCTATATGCAGATCCGACTCACTATCGCAGTTTAGCAGGAGCATTGCAGTATCTCACTTTCACGAGACTAGATATATCATATGTCGTACAATAAATATTCTTATATATGCATAGTCCGAAAGATGAACATATGCATGCGCTCAAACGTATTTTGCATTACGTCCAAGATACTTTCCACTCCGGCTTACACTTTTACAAGTCCTCAATCTCTGGTCTCATCTCTTACACTGATGCTGACTGGGGTGGATGTCCAGACTCTCAACGGTCTGTGTCGGGTTATTGTGTCTTCCTCGGAGATAACTTTATTTCTTGGTCTTTTAAAAGACAACCTACTTTGTCTCGATCCAGTGCCGAAGCCAAGTACAGAGGAGCAGTGAATGTTGTTTCTGAGTCTTGTTGGATACGCAACCTTCTGTTTGAACTTTACTGCCCAATCCGCAAGGCTACATTGGTTTACTGTGACAATGTAAGTGCGATATATCTTTCCGACAATCCCATTCAACATCAGCGCACTAAACACATTGAAATGGATATTCACTTTGTACGTGAGAAAGTTGCTCGTGGACAAGTTCGTGTCCTTCATGTTTCTTCCCTGTATTAAATTGCTGACATATTTACTAAAGGACTTCCGCGCATACTCTTTGATGATTTCCGAGTCAGTCTCAGCGTACGAGAACCTCTCACTTCAATTGCGGAGGTGTGATAGAATATTACCAGAATATTACCGTATCGTTGTATATCTTTTATATTTGGTTAGTTAATATTCTCATTGTAATTAGTAAGATTAGTTACCTAGTTTGTAGCTATGTAAATAACCATGTATTACTATATATTGTACACAATAATGAGTGAAAAGACATGGAACATATTCCGTTATTTATGTCAGATTAATTTTTGTGTTTTCTGAAATGGAACTTTTGAACGATGTTACTCTAAAATAATTAATGCAAGCTCAAAAATAAAATCAAAATAACAAACTAAAACCTATAAAAAGAAAAACAAGAACGTATAATTGTAAATGAATGAACTTATCCTATTGTAGTTTATTCTTCTTTCTAAAGGAGGGTGATGCAAATATTTATTTTGACAACAATAAATCAAAATTTTATTTTCAAATTTTGTATTGTTACAGGAAGATTTGAAATTTAAACCAATTCAACTTAGAGATGGTTTAACTGAAGGCAACAAATATTTAAGTTAAATGGCTAAATGAAGTGACACGTGACTTAAGTTAGATGGTTTAACTGAAGCCTCTTGAGTTAAATGGAAAAAGAAGTGACAGGTGATTTCATAATTGTTTTGCCAGTCAACCCAAATGAAATGAAAAAAATAAAAATAAAATTACATAAAACAGAAAAAGAAGTTGTAAACATAAAAGGCAAGATAGAGTTTATGGTAGATTGATAAAAATTTAAAACTTAAAATTTATGTAAATGTTGAGATAATTTGGATTGATAACATAATACCATATTCAAACATGATTGGAAGAAAGTATATATTTATATCCATCTTGGATAATTATGAGTTGATCTTTAATTATCAGGGTCGAAGTTTAAGACGCGATGGGTCAAGTTTAGGCTGAGTTTGAGATGCCTCATGGGTTGACTTTGGGCTAGCTTTTATCATGGGCTAAGACGGGCTGTGTCCAAACATAACCCATTTGTAAAGTAACCCATGCCCAACCCATTAAAACTTGAGCGAATTGGGAAGTCAAATAAGTTGGAACTGAATTTATCACCCCTAATGATATGTATTACTCCTAATCATGGTGTACCCTTGATTAGACAATGAGACTCATATTTGTTTTGTGCATCCTTATTTTATGAACTTACCTTGATTAAATGTAAATAGTGTGATTTTGCACAATTGAACTAGATAGGAGAGAGCACATTATGATACTATAAGAAGCTTACAATAGACCCTTGTTGTCCGGCTTTTCTCCGGACCCCGCACATAGAGGGAGTTTAGTGTACCGGGCTGCCCTTTTAAGCTTTTCGGATCTTACAAAACAAATACCACATTATCAATTTTATATGAAATCCTTCTGTCAATTCATTTTAAAATTTACATTTATATCGATAAAGAAAATCAAACAATATCGGGGTCTTTTATTATATCAAAATATCAAGAACTTTTAATATAAATTTGTATAACATAAATCATTTATATAAGAATATGTAAGAATCTTTTTATTTTTAGAATATTTATATTTGGTGTATATTCTAATAATTTACGTAACAATTGAATCAAAATTTAAAGAACGGGATCACTAGGCCATTTTTAAAAAATAGCGAGCATTATTCATGCCTCCCTAAATTTGAAGGAATTTTATGTCTAACCTCGAATCCACAAGTCAAACAACCAACTACACATTCAACCATTGGACATCCTTAACCCATTAAATTCTAACAACTTTATTCTTTTACAACCCAAAATAAACTTACAAGTCAAGATTTTCAATTTTGTGGCTACCATATGGCAAACCATATTTCACATCTCTATACCGTCAAATATAGCTACCCTAAACATGCATAAACTAACAAGATTTCGGTTTACATTGGTGTAGAAAAAGTCCTAATTATTCTACTTGAGAGTTCTAAAATCCAATGATACTTCATGAGTTAATCCGCGTATTTGGTGAATAAATAACCAAGGAAATCAAGGGAGATCTTACCTTTGATGGGAGGAGGAAACTAGAGAGAGGAAGATGTTGAGGGTAAAGAATGGATCTTGGGCTTAATTCAACCCCTAAAGCCTACTTGTAGGGTGGGGATTGTCCAAATACATATAAGAAGTTCATGTTCTCATTCCATTTACGATATGTGACTCTTAACACTCCCCGCACGTCCAAACCTCGTTAATTGGAGCGTGGACAATATAATTTGGGGGTCCAACATTGATGAACAAAGAATTTGAATGGGTCTGGCTCATATACCATGTAAAGAAATGGATCTTTGGCCTAACTCAACCGCAAAATCTAGCTTGTAGGTTAAGGATTGTCCAAGTCCCCATTAATGGTAGTGGAGATTTTGAACTTGCAAATCACATTTTGTGGTCTAATTTTATTAAAATCAAATATTGCATTAATGTCCCTCCACTGAAATTACGGACAAAGTGGAGAATAATTTACGAGAGGAGATTAGATTTTGGTAGGGGGATTGTTGTGAAATGGATAGCTCAATTCATTTTACTAGTAGGATGACATCAGGGATTTTGCAGTCAGAGAGGTTACTAATAATAATATATGAAACAACGAGCACTTACATCTTCATGAATTATTAGAAAAAATTCTAATGGTGTGGCTAAATTAGGAGGTATTTGCAGATATCATGAAGACAAGTTAGTTATGGCATTTGCTTATTCTCTTGGAAGGGACATGTAACGACTCGCATAGTCATTTTGAGTATTTAACCTAGAAATCGCTAAAATATCATTCTCAAGACTTTATTTGTGTGTTTGTGACTTGCGGGGATGGGTAACACTGTTCTTGAGACTATCGGGCGAGTTTCAGATTCAGTTTAGCAAATTATGAAATTTTCAAGTTAAAGAAATAGAGAGATTTGACTCATAGTTGACTTTTGAGTAAACGCATCATTTTTGAGGTTTCATCGATTCTATTAAGTCTAAAATATTGTTTATGACTTATTTGATCCTTCGGTTTAGGTCCCTAGGCACTCGAGTGCATTTTGGGTAGTTGGTTGAGAAGTAGACATTTCATAGCTTAAGAGTTGACTTTGGTCAAACTTAGGTCAATGAGACCTTTTCCGAAAATAATAAGTGGGCGAGCAAGTCCGAATAGTGTTTTATTTATTGAAATGCATAGATGATTTGTGTCCGGGGTCCCAAATGAGTCTCGGTGTTGGATCGAACTTGGGAAACTTGAGATTGGGACTGGTTCAGCTGGTTCCGAGTGTAATTGCACCTGCGATCAGGGGCTCACATATGCAAAGTCGCACCTGTAGGTGGACTTCCGCACCTGCAAGGTTAGGTAGGGCAGGAATGGATTGCACTTGCAATGTGGCTGTGCAGATGCAAAGTCGCACCTGCAGAAAAGAGGAGGGACTTGAGCCTCGCGCCTGCGGAGTATCTTCTACCGGTGCGATCTCACACCTGCGCTGGGCCTTTTACACCTTCTATGGGCTTGGTAGTTTAATTGGGGGAATTCGCACAAATGCCTCTCTTACGCGATGGTCTTTAATTTTTTCTCCTCAAATTAGATATCTTTAATTTTTTTCATTCGCCTAAAAACTCCTGGGTTTTGGGTTTGAACCCCAACTCAGTAAAAAATAAAAAGAAAATTCACAAGGCAGAGTTTGAATTTCATAAGACATAGTTTGTCTGCAGGAAGAGTTTGTGCTTACAAAATCTAAACTCTGCCTTAAGAATTATTTTTTAATTTTTGGCTGAGCGAGGTTGGAACCCATAAAATTTGGATATTTTTAGCCATTTTTTAAAGCGAAGTACAAAAATCAAAGACGAACAATTTATAGGGAAAAAATTAAAGACCAGTTCCTTTGAAGGGTATTGGCGTAAAAAGTTGTTTAATTGGGAATCATTACAATTCTAACCCACTTCATTATAAAACCATTTTGGGAGCTTGAGGGCACGAATTTTGGAGATTTCAAAGAGGTTTTTGAAGATTCATCGTTGGGGTAAGATACTACCCTAATCTAAAAGCATTTATTCACGGGTAAACAAGCTTAAGAAGATCCACAACCCTTTAAGGTTTTGAAAGTAAATTCTAAGGACCAGGGTGTGAAAGAAGCAAATGGTGCAAGTGATAAAGCCTCAATGGAGTTTGGAAATCTGAGTTTTCAAGAAAAGGGTCTTGAAAAGCCTCCTGATCCAATGAGTGAAACCTCTCCTTCAAGCAAAGAAGAGGATAAAATTTGTATTTTTGGTTTCTAATTTGATCACCCTACCTAAACCTCCTGATGAAAGAGGAGTGGATATCAATAATATGATAATTGAGGAAGTCCCTGAAACCCCATCTCATTTGATTCCTAATTCAGTCCACAAAAATGTGACATCTCAACAGGATTTGATAGCTAAAGAGGTAAACAATAATGTAGATAGGATGCAAAAAAGGGATACAGTGGAAAGTACCAAAGATGTCAAGATTCCTGACGAATATGGTCACTTTGAAACTGAATCTGAAGAAGAAATGGAAGACTACAAATCTCAAAGTGAGTATGCATGCTTGTCAGACAGTGAAATTCCCATCAATACATCCAAACATAGTGATTCTGCAGAGATGGAAAGCTAGACATATTCCAAAGAGCATAATTACTCAACCATCATAGCAGCTCATGAAGTACTGGACAGAGATCAAATTGTTTAGCTCTGTGAGTTTTACTGTCATTTTTATCATAGTTACATTTTATTTCTCGTTTAATGATTAACGCATTAACTTGGAATATAAGAAATGTAAGGACTCAAAGAGATTTTGAAAGACTTAAGTCCATCAAAATTCAAAACAGTCTAACTTTAATTTGTCTACAAGAACCTTTTGTAAGTGCAGATCACATATTAAGCTACATGAAGAATATAGACATGCAAGGATGCTTTGCCAACATCAACAACAAAATATGGATTTTCCGGAATAATGACATTGATGTTGTCTTTAAATAAAATACTGAGCAACATGTGACCTTTTCCCTCATCATAGAAGCATCTCAACTAAGCTACATATTTCTATTATTTATGCTAAATGCAGGAACATTTTGAGGAAAGATCTATGGGATAATCTGGAAGATCTTTCTTTAAGAATTTCTGGACCTTGGTCTTAGATGGAGGATTTTAATACCATTACTGATGTAGAGGAAAAGAAAGGGGCTAATTCTCATAGAATGGATAGGATCGTTGATTTTTTGAATTGTTTAAGAGAATGTGGAATGCAAGATGCAGACTTCTCTAGGAATATATTTACTTGGTGCAACAACAAAAGTGATCCTAAAACTATTTGGAAGTGATTGGATAGGATGGTTTATAACTCTGAGTGGTTTGATACTTTTTCCCATACCAGTGTTTCACACCTAGCAAATGCTTGCTCGGATCATATTCCAATAGTAATGAAAGTCTCCAACTCTATGAATAATAATATCAAGTATTTTAAATTCCTATATATTTGGGCTGAATATGAAGACTTCCAGAAAGTTTTTAAAGAGGTATGAGATCAAGAATGCTATGGTACACTTATGTGGATTCTTCACCAGAAGCTAAAAAAACTGCATCAAAGCTTAGTCAATAGTCTAAAGCCACCTATGGAGATATTTTTGAAGAACCCAAAAGGATGGAGATGTGCATTACCAACCTAGAAGAGGTCATGCAGAATGATAATTGTGAGGTGAACAAGACCAATTTACACAGATCAAAAGAAAGCTATTTTCAGCACCTTAAGATACAAGATTCTATTCTTAAACGAAAAGCCATAATCAAATGGCTGAAAGATGGATATGTAAATTCTGCCTATTTTCACAGTGTTATGAAAGATAGAAGAAAAAGGTTGTATATAAACAAAATTCAAATTAATAATGATGAATGGGTTGAAGAAACTACAGTAGTAGTAGATGCAATAGTCACATATTTTCAGGGAGATTTGTGTCAGCCCTATATAAATATAGACTATTATGTTCTTAATTATGTCAATCCTATAATTTCTAATAAGGATAACAATGAGCTTACTGAGTTCCCTACTCATGAGGAGATTAAAAATTGTTCACTCACCATGGATCCTAAAAGTTCCCCAGGACCTAATGGTTTTACTGCATAATTTTTTCAATCTTGTTGGAGCATTATTCATCATGATATTTATCAGACTCTGATTTATTTCTTCTGTAGTGCCAATCTTCCTAAATATATTACTCATACTTGTATTGTGATGCTTTTCAAAGTGCCCTTCCCCAAAAAATTCAATGATATTAGACCTACTAGTTTACGCAATGTTATTAGTAAAAGTTTTGCTAAATTACTTAATTCTAGATTGTCAAAGATTCTTCCAAAAGTTATCAATGAAAACCAAAGTGATTTTATTAAAGGAAGGTCTATCACTGATAACATTTTACTTGCTCAAGAGGTTATTCAACATATCTCTAGGCCTAGTGATCATGGAAATGTTGCTTTAAAATTGGATATGGCCAATGCTTATGATAGAATGTCTTGGCCTTATTTGTGCATTCTGATGAATGAAATGGGTTTTAATGAGCTCTGGATTGATATGATCTATAGACACATTTCTAGTAACTGGTATTCTCTCTTAGTCAATGGATCTATGCAATTTTTTTTCAAATTAGAAAGAGGTTTAAGACAATGAGATCCTATATCTCCCTCGCTTTTTGCTATATCTGCGGAATATATTTCTATTAAGCTTAACTCATTAAATAACCAAAATGGCTTTAATAATTTCTATATGAACAAGAATGGTCCCTTAATTAATCACCTAGTTTTTGCTAATGACATTATATTGTTTTCAAGAGGAGATAAGGACACTTTGGAACTTCTTATGGACACCCTAAAAGACTATGAGAAGATCTCTGGACAAAAAATCAACAAGTAAAAATCTTGCATTATTCTTGCCCCTTAAACTCAAGAGGAAGAGATTGTAAGAGTTCAAGGCATAATAGGGATGGAGTACAAGGAATTGTCAATCAAATATTTAGGTTGTCCATTATATGTGGAAGGAAGAACATTGCAATTTTCTCAGACCTGATTGCAAACATCCTAAAAAGGATTTTAGGCTAGCAATCTAAGTTGTTATCTACAGGAGGAAGGGCTATTCCAATAAGGCATGTGCTCTTAGCTATGCATGTTCATATGGTTGTTATTCACCCTCCCAAAGGAATCATTGAGCAAATTGAGAAAATGATGGCCAAATTCTTCTGGAGAGGTACAACTAAAAGGAGGAATTACCATTGGGCATCATGGAAAAGATTAACTAATCTATATGATGAAGGCGGGGCTAATTTCATAAAACTGGGTGACATTTGTAATTCTTTTACCATAAGGTGTGGTGGAAGCTAAGAAATGGGAATTGCCTATGGAGGAACTTTATTATGACCAAGTACTGCTCTAGAGTTCACCCTTTGATTAAAAATGGTATTCTGGGCCGTCTCCATCCGGGAATGCAATGTTTTAAATCAGGAAATAAGTTGACAATCTTATCCTTTGGAAAATTGGAAATGGGGAAGTTGAATTGTGGTATGATAATTGGACATCTTTAGGAGCTCTTTATGACTATTTGCCTACTGATTGTTTCCCTAGAAAGTTAAAGCTTAGTGAGGTACTGATATATGGTCAATGGAAATGGGGGGGGGGGGGGGGGATAAAATTTGAAATTGCTCTCACATCTTATCTGCTATTTATGGCATGCACATTATTCTGAATGATGAGGAACTTGATAATCCCATTTGGATTGCTGACACTAAAGGAATGTTTTTTGTAGCTTCATCTTGTCATGTATTCAGAGTAGAACACAACAAAGGGTGGATAGACAACACAAATTGGCATAAAAAAGTTCCAATCAAAATGACTAGAATTGCCAGGCTTGGTATATCTTTGCCTTTAATTTGCACTTGCTGCTCTATACCCAAAATTGAAATAGTTGATCATATTTTCCTTGAATGGGATTTTGCTAAGAAGATTTTTGTATAATAGAGGGTATTATGGGGGTTCCTACTATTACCAGCAACTTCAGACAACTGCTCATTAATTGGGGGAGATTTAAAGCCTATAATCCTATCACTAATATGCTGAAAGATTGCTTGCCTATTATAACTATGTGGAGATTTGGAAAGCAAGATGTGGCATCAAATATGGTAATGAGAAGAGCAATATTAACAGAACCATAGTCAATATTATTTCAACAACTTTTATACTTCTTCAGCAATAGTTTGCTATATTAATACTCAACACAATATGAAATATATCATGAGTCTTTGTGATAATCACATCTCTTTCCGGAAGAATATTTTGGTGAAATAATTGAAACCATCCATGAGTTTTGTCAAACTTAACACTGATGGAAGTAGCAAAGATGGTTTATGTGCTGAGGAGGTGTCATTAGAGACTATAAAGGACATTTGGTGATAGCATTTACAATAAATCTCAAGGAATGTACTAGCAATTGGGCAGAGGCAGTTTCCCTTTTATATGGTATTAGATGGTGCTTGGAAAATAATTATCAGTACATTCAAGCTGAGAGTGATTCAAAGCTTTTGGTAGACAGTGTAAATGGAACTTACCACATACCTTGGAACATCCATTGTGAAGTTAGAAACTCAGGAAAGGCATGGAGTTGAATGGTTTTATCCTTAAAAAATGTGTTCAGGGAAGGGAATAAAATCGCTGACAAACTGGCCTATCTAGGACATGAATACTCTCAAACTCAAACCTTCTTCCAATGGACTAATAAAGGATGTTAGAGGATTGATGAACATTGAAAGATGGGGTATGCCATCAACAAGAAGCTGTGAACTAAAGAACTCTCTTATCCACTTTTATCTGCCATGAGTTCTCTGTATTTTTCCTTGTCTAGGATTTCTTTTGGTGCTCTCAAGTAGATAATTGCATAGGTAACTAGTGTACCTTTAGCATTTTCTTCATCTGACTAGGTTAGACTAGTTCAAATCAAATGTATCAGAGTTACTTGTAAAGAGTATAACCCCTTCAAGCTCTCATGTAACTCTTATTGGAAGATGAATAAAATGCTTAGTTGGTACTAAAAAAATTAGTGATTCTCCATGTGATTTTGGTTGTAGAACATAAGGGTTTTTCATGTATTTTTGGAGTTTATTTTAATTAGAGAAATTGAATGATCAATTGTGAATACAACTTCATGATTCTTAAGAATATCATTATCTAGTATATGGGTAATACAATTTTATGTTCAATTTCTTATTTTGATCTTCAGGGTTCGGGATAGGATTTTTGAGTTGATTTTGGACCCGTAATTTTTCATATCAATGTGGGTGTCGTTAACTTCGTATTCTTATGTAGATACCATATTTGAATAGAGTGAACTCGTTCGGATGCTTGAAGGAAGGGGAATGTCGTAGAGTGACTTTTCGGCTTCTGATTCAGGCAAGTTGAGACTTACTAGACCTTTTGTAGTTTTGTGTGTTAGTGAATTAATTAAGGGGCATAATGGGAAATCGGGAGTCCCATACTTAGTAGGTGACGAGCACTTGTATGGGTATCGGTGTACTTATAAAGGGTAATTAATATGAAAACAAGTTATACTTGTGACGACGACTGTGTTTAGCCTTCAGGCCTTGAAGAGTAGTGTGTAAATCCACTTAGGTTGGTATAACTATTGTTTACTTGGGCTATGTTAGCTATGATTGATAGTTCCTTGATTTTTGACTTTTCATGCATTCATCGCTCTACATCTTATTTAAATTACGGAAAAGGACTTGTTTTGCTAAATTGAATTGATATTATGCATCTACATGGTGTACGCATATCTATTACATACATTCGAGGTAAGGTCTATGTACATTCTACCCTTCCCAGACCCCACTTGTGGGATTATACTGGATATGTTGTTGTTGATTGATGAGGTACATTAAAGGGGCGTTGAAGGCTGGGTATTTGGATATGGTACATGGAAAGTGTGATGATGGTGATGATATTACAACCTCGAAGCTGGGACTCGATGGGAAATAATTTCGGGTCGGTATATGGACCTCATGAGTCCCCTAAGGGTCACGTAAAACCTACTGAAGGAACGTGTGTATACCGGGTGCATATGGACATTGCATAACATACATATCACTTGCATTGCATATTATTTATACTTGTTGATGTGAAATTTATGCTATATGTGCTCGATTGATATAAATATGCAATCTTTATGGTTTTGCTTTCTTAATAATGTAAGAAAGATGGAATCTTTACGACTTCTTAATGTAAAGGATGAAAATATGGAACCTTTGTGTGTTTAGATGCCCTAAATGGGTATAGGTTGGAACTTTATGGTTATACTTATCTCTCTTGGGTTAAAGATGTCACAACCTGAACCATGACCTGGGCATAACACGACACTCGGTGTCACATCCCAAATCGGGAAACCCGCGCGAACTTACCCCTTTCCCACCTGGTAGGTGAACTCATCCCTTAATCATAACTCAGTCAAAATAAAGTAGAACTCAACCATCAAATATACATAATAAGTCTAGGATAGATAAGGAAATAGTGCGGAAGTAATACAACAATCCTAAGGAATATGGTCTAAGGTCGTACAAGAGACACTATTACATAACTACAATTCTGAATACTAATATATAGTCTGAAAAGTAGAATATTGTCTCGGAATAGAAAAATAAGACAAGTAAATAAAGAGAGACATCTAGACTGCGGATCCATCTATGTGCTCACCCTAGATGCTCATCATCAAGCCTCGGGAATCAGTCACGAAGAGAGGAAGAGGACCCTATCACGTACTCTACTCTCATAAAAGAATGCAGCAAGGTAGTATCAGTACAAACACTATGTACCGTTAATTATCATAGTCCGACAATAGCTATATAACATATATAAAGTAAGAGAATGAAAGATAGACATGCTCACAAACAGATATAAACACAACACAGTCCAAGAATGGCATCACTACTACAAATACCAAGTCCTAATCCAATAAGTATGAATATGTGAATATGAATGCATATGCAATACAATGATACACACACGCTCTGGACGGAATACCTCCACGCCTTAATAGTCATGACCCCTGGGGACTCGTGAAGTCCATGTAACTACTTCCACGTATAGTTCGATCTAATATATGTTGTGAAACATGTAACCCGGCCCAATATATTTTGTGGAACGTGCAACCCGGTATAATATATGTATATATATATGTTGCGGCGCGTAACTCGATCCAAATGTATGATCATGAATGTATGAATGATATTAATGCCAATGCGAATATATCAACGTCAATCGTGTCACGCATGGACACACACACACACAGATATATATATATATATATATAACCCGATCCAAATGTATTATCATGAATGTATGAATGATCTTAATGCCAATGAGAAAATATTAACGTCAATCGTGTCACGCATGGACACATAACATCATGTCAAGAATGAATCAATCATCCCTCTATACACACTCAAGTCTAGTATCATACACGTGGCGACGAGCCACTAGATCAAATAAGGCAACAACCATAATCAAGCAACAATACCAAGATAATACAAATATAAGTATTCCATCCCAACTTCATACTCGAAGGTATAACATGCTTTCTCCAACAATCACTAACTCTACAGATGCTTCGCTAACCGAAGGCTAACCATAAGGTAAGTCGTAACCTACCTAATGCCGAGCTAGTGCCACAAATAGTCATAATGGAGCCTTGCCTTTCTGAGGGTCTCGGTTATACTCAAAGTCTAGTCATCATTGAAATCTAAGTTAGAAATGGGAACTAACAATACTCATACCGCTATGTATCCATTCTAATCGAAAATCAACTTTGAAAAGGGGGAAATCGGGCCTACAAGGGAAACACAGGGATTTTAAGGGAAGAATTGGTAACCCGACATCATAGACCTCCAATACTGTCCTCCAATTGCTAATTAGACTCATTAAATTACTAAAATCATCTTTAGATAAAAAAACCCCAATTCGTGGCTCAACCCTAACTCTCCATAATCAATCTCTTAATCCAATTTTAGAAATCAAGCTTCCTTTCCACTAATTTATGAGATTCCATGATAATACTAGCAAGATTAATCAAATAAACTTAATTATATAACTAGAAATTCAACTACCCAAAGTAAGGTTGAAGGTATCTTCCCCAACTAAACCCCATTCATTTTCACCATTAAATCAAGCTTAAAGAGGTAGATAATTACAAGACAAGGTAAAGATACTTACCTCAAAGATTAAACAACTTCAAAACCCTTCAAATCGCCCTTAATGCTCTGTAGGTTTATGAATAAAAGGGTTTTCTAATTCAGCGTCATCTGCTCCGGCAGAATCGTACCCGCCACAGCGATCTCACCTCGGCAGAGAACCATTCGCTAAGGCGGATCTCATTAAAATATAGGGACCTCACTTTAACGGGCCAACCTCTACTGGGGCGGACCTACTGAGGCGTGAATAGTCTCGCTGGGGCAAGACACCAGAAAACTAGGAAAAGTTTGGTTTCCACAAGTTCCTTCCAACATTCAGACATATATCTGAGGCCTCCTGAACACAAACCAGACATATATTCACGCATAAAAACACGTTACAGACTCACTCATGGCCTTAAAATTTCCAACAGAGGTCTATTTGACTATGTCAACACCTAATGGCCAAAGACCAACTTTCCAATCAATAACGCAAAATGCTTCCGAGTGTCTCGAGAACGGAACCGAATATCTCACCAATTCATAAATGACCCTCCAGACCATACGAAATCGACGGATTTCAAAAAAGGTCAGTTTACCCAAAAGTCAACTATCGGTCAAATGTTTTTCACTTAAGGTTCTATTTTGTCAGTCCTATAAATTCTCACCTGATCACCTCAGAAACTGTACCATCCATCCCTGCAGGTCAAAGTCGTATTAATAGGGCTCCAGGAAGGGTCACAATGATAAATAGGTCAAAAGTGCCATAATGACCGAATGGGCATTACATCAGATACCAGTTAAACAATCGTTTGTCCTCGAGCGACAAGGAAAGAATGGGGGGTTGGGGAAGTACCTGTGTTAGAAAAAAACTGCGGATATCTAGCACGCATATCGAATTTGGTTTCCCATGTGTCCTCCTCAACAAGACCATGCTTCCATTGCACCTTAACACAAACTATCTCCTTAGATCTCAACTTCCTAACCTGCCTATCTAAAATTGCTAAAGGCTTCTCCTCATAAGACAAATTCTCATTGAGTAACACAGAATCCCAATGAATGATATAAGACCCGTCTGAATGGTACCTCTTCAGCATAGAAACGTGGAAAACTGGATGAACACCTGACATTTCTGGTGTCAAAGACAACTCATAAGAAACAATGCCAATACGATAGAGAATCTCAAATAGACCAATGTACCTCGGGCTCAACTTGCCCCTCTTCCCAATCTCATCACACCCTTTATGGGTGATATCTTTAGAAGAACATGCTTACCCTCTATAAACTCTAGATCTCAGACCTTTTGGTCTGTATACATCTTTTGCCGACTCTGAGCTGCCCGAAACTTTTCCTGAATAAGTTTAACCTTATCCAAAGACTCCCTCAACAAATCTATACCACGTGGACAAACCTCAAAAGCATCAAACCATCCAATAAGAGAATGCCACCTCATACTATATAAAGCCTCAAACCATCCATATCAATGCTGGAATGGTAGCTATTATTTAATGTGAACTCTGCCAAGGGTAAGAACTGGTCCCAATGACACATGCTCTCAACATATCCTCTAGCAATTAAATAGTCCTCTCAGACTGTCCATCCGTCTATTGATGAAAAGAGGTACTAAGATCCAACTGAGTACCCAACTCTACCTGCAATGTCTGCCAGAAGTGGGAAGTAAACTAAGGACCTCAATCGGAGATGATAGAAATAGAGACCCCGTGCAGTCGCATAATCTCTCGGATGTAAATCCTGACCAACTTCTTTGTATTATAGGTAACCTAAACCAGAATAAAGTGCATACAGACCTGGTCAGCCTATCCACTATAACCCAAACTGAATCAAACTTACCTAAGGTCTTTGGGAGACCTACATCGAAATCCATGGCAATCCTCTCCCACTTTCACTCTATAATGGGCATCATCTGAATCATACCACCAGGTCTCTGGTGCTCATACTTGACTTGCTGACAATTCTCACACTAGGTAATGAAATTGGCAATATCTTTCTTCATCCAACCCCACCAGCAATGCTGCCTCAAATCGCGATACATCTTAGTAGCACATGGATGAATGGAATATCTAGAAATATGGGCCTATTCCAATATCAAATGAATCAAACCACTAACACGAGGAACAACCACACCTCCCTTGATCCTCAGAACCTCCTCATCATCAAGCAAAACCTCTTTTGCCTCGCCACTCAACACCTTATCATGAATCTTACATAACTAAGCATTCTCAAACTGCTGAGCCCTAATCGGCTCTAAGAGAGACGACCTCACCTCAACAAAAACTAAGACTCTGCCCGGACCTAAAATATTAAGACGTACAAAACTGTTAGCTAGAGTTTGAACCTCCATGGCTAAGGGATGCTCGAAGCAACCAACCGAGCTAAACTGTCGATACTCACTACCTTGCAAAGGCAGCTCAAGGTATCAGCTACCACATTAGCTTTACCCGGATGGTAAAGTATAGCGATATAATAATCATTCAGAAGCTCCATTCACCTACGCTGTATAGAATTGAGATCACTCTGACTGAACACATGCTGAAGGCTATGGCGATTGGTAAACACCTCACAATGGACTCCATATAGATAATGCCTCCAAATATTTAAAGGAAAGACTACCGCTAACAACTCTAAATAATGGGTAGGGTAGTTCTTCTCATAGACCTTCAACTATCTAGAAGCATAAGCAATGACCTTGCCTTCTTGCATCAATGCAGCACCCAAACCAACATGAGATGCATCACAGTAAACTAAAAAGTCCTTACCCTCCACGGGTAATGCCAAAATTGAAGGTGCAATCAATAGAGTCTTGAGCTTTTGAAAGCTCTCTTCACACGCATCAGACCACTAAAAAGGAACCTTTTTCTGAGTTAATTTGGTTAGGTGAGATGCAATAGAAGAAAATCCTTTCACGAACTGACGGTAGTAACTGGCCAACCCCACCAAGCTATGTATCTTAGTCACAGTAGTGGGCCTCGCCCAATCTCTAACAACATCAATCTTTTTGGGATCAACCATAATCACGTCCTTTGACACCACATGGCCCAAGATTGCCATAGAACTAAGCTATAACTCACACACCTTTCCTCGAGAATGCATATGTGAGAGAATAGAAATGAATCAAATATCATTTGAATGTTCCAGATACCAATTATAATGTTCCAGATACCAGTTTGAATAAAGTAGCATGAAAGAATGAAGAAATAGAAGTTTTCTAAATGTCCCAAAGCCTCTCGCAGATAAGTACAGAGCTCATCATACTGATCCATAAGACTCTACTAGACATGATCATGTACTTATAGATAAGGTAACCTAGGTCTCTGATACCAACTTGTCACATCCCAAATCGGGGAACGCGCGGGCTCTACCCCTTTCGCACCTGGTAGGCAAACCCATCCATTAATCATAACTCATTCATAATAAAGTAGAACCCAACCATCAAATATACATAATAAGTCTAGGATATATAAGGAAATAGTGCGGAAGTAATACAACAATCCCAAGAAATCTGGTCTAAGGCTGTACAAGAGCCACTACTACATAACTATAATTCCTGATACTAATACATAGTCTGAAAAGTAAAATATTGTCTCAGAATAGAAAAATAAGACAAGTAAATAAAGAGAGAAATTCGGGCTGTGGATCCATCCATGTGCTCACCCTAGATGCTTATCAGAAATCCTCGAGAATCAGTCACAAGAAGAGGAAGTGGACCCTGTCACGTACTCTGCACTCATAAAAGAATGTTGTAAGGTAGTATCAATACAACCACTATGTACCGGTAAGTATCATAGGCAGACAACAGTTAGATAACATATATAAAGTAAGAGACTAAAATATAGGCATGCTCACAATCAGATATAAACACAACACAGTCCACGAATAGCTTCACAACTACAAATACCAAGTCTGAATCCCATAAGTATGAATATGTGAATATGAATGCATATGCAATGCAATGATACATACACGTTACAGGTGAAATATCTTTACGCCTCAATAGTCATGACCCCTGGGGGATCTGCGAAGTCCATGTACCTACTGCGGCATACAACCCTATGTAATATATGTTACGGAGCATGCAACCCGATCCAATATATATTGCGGAACGTGCAACCTAGTCCAATGTATGTATATATATATATATATATATAAATATATATGTTGTGATGTGCAACCCAATCGAAATGTAAAATCATAAATGTATGAATGATATTAATGCCAATGAGAATATATCAACACCAATCGTATCACACATGATATATATATATATATATATATATATATATATATATATATATATATATATATATATATATATATATATATATATTGGACACATAACATCATTTATATATATATATATATATATATATTGGACACATAACATCATTTATATATATATATATATATTTATATATATATATATATATATATATATATATTGGACACATAACATCATGTCAACAATGGATCAATCCTACCTCTATACACAGTCAAGTCTAGTATCATACACGTGGCGACGAGCCACTAGATCAAATAAGACACCACAATCAAGAAACAATACCAACCTAAGAATTACATTCCAACTTCATACCCGAAGGTGTAACATGCTTTCTCCAACAATCACTAACTCTACATATGCTTCACAAACCAAAGTCTAAATATAAGGTAAGTCGTAACCTACCTGAATGTCGAGTTGGTGCCACGAATAGTCTCACTAGAGCCTTGAATTTTTTAGGGTTTCAGTTATACTTGAAGTCTAGTCATAATTGAATCTAAGTTAGAAATTGTAACTAACTATACCCATACCACTATACATCCTTTCTAATCAAAAATCAATTTTGAAAAGGCAAAATATCTAGCTTACAAGGGAAATACTGGGATTTTAAGGGTGGAATTACTAAACTGACATCATAGACATTCAATACTATACTCCAATTGCTAGTTAGACTCATTAAATCACTAAAATGATCTTTAGATTAAAAAAAACCCAATTCGTGGCTCAACCCTATCTCTCCATAATCAATCTCTTAATGTAATTTTAGAAATCAAGCTTCTCCAACTTACCCCATTCATTTTCCCCATTAAATCAAGCTTAAATAGGTAGATAATTACAACACAAGGTAAATATACTTACCCCTAAGATGAAACAACCTCAAAACCCTTCAAATCGCCCTTAATGCTCTCTAAGTTGAAGATTTGGTGAATAGGAGGAATGGGATCGAAGTTAGAAATAAAAAGTGTTTTCTAATTCAGCATCCTCCGCTCTAGCGGAATCGTACCCGCCACAGCAATCTCTCCTCGGCGAAGAACCATTCGTTGTGGCAGATCTCATTAAAAGTCAGAGACCTCACTTCATCGGGCCAGGCTCCACTGGGATAGACCTGTTGAGGCGTGAATAGACACAAGAAAACCATGAAAATTTTGGTTTCCACAAGTTCCGCCCAACATTCTGCCATCCATCCGAGGCCTCCCAAGCATAAACCAGACATGCATTCACACATAAAAACACACTACGGACTCACTCGTGACCTCGGAATTTCCAACGGAGATCTTTTTTGACCAACTTTCCAATAAATAACCCAAAATGCTCCTGAGTACCTCATGAACCAAACCGAATATCCCACTAA
This sequence comes from Anisodus tanguticus, assembly GCA_034509755.1. Lineage (NCBI taxonomy): Eukaryota > Viridiplantae > Streptophyta > Magnoliopsida > Solanales > Solanaceae > Anisodus > Anisodus tanguticus. The sequence continues at coordinate 29,317,636 of CM067551.1, forward strand.
TTCATAAATGACCCTCCGAACCTTACTGAATTGACGAATTTTTGAAAAGGGTATGTTTACCCAAAATTTAACTATTGGTCAAATGTTTTTCACTTTAAGGTTCTATTTCGCCAAAGTCCTACAAATTCTTGCCCGATCACCTCGGGAATTGTACTACCCATACCCACGGGTCAAAGTCGTACTAATAGGGCTTGGACAAGGGTCACCAGGGTAAATGGGTTAAAAGTTCCATAACGACTAAATGGGTCATTACACTCGGTGCCTGACTGCATGTGATCGGGAAAATTATATAGCTAGCTGAATCAACATAGGACTCATATTTATATGCATTATAATCTATACTAATGATAAGCTATTGAAATGTCTAACTGAATAATCATAAATGTGGAATAAGTCTGAAATATAGAAACGTAGCCAACATGGCTAACATAAAATCATGTTAAACACTGACTGACTACAACTCTAGTCTATAGAGCCTCTAATTAATACTAAAATACTGACTATTTACTAGGAAAATGCCCTCGGCATACCTGACTATTTATTTTAACTCCAAAATTGTAAATAAGATAATGCCTCAAAGCAAACTGAGACTCACCTAATAGCTGATACGAGAATCCTAGCGAACAGATTCGTCGTCCCCGTAATTCCGTACCAACATCATGAAATGCAGGACCTGGGAAAAAAAGGATGTAAGTACATTTTAATTGTAATTTTATGTAAAGACAATTGAAAGAAATAATAGTTGTGGGGTGCTCAGGAAAAGGGCAACTCAAATTAATAACATATATAGATATATTGATAGTTGAACTGAACAAGAGAAGTATAGTCATAAGTACTCATATTATGAGTATGAAATCACATGTTTTAACTGAATTAATAATTTGTAGCCTTAGGCCAAATATGTGCACAAATTTGTGGCCTCGGCCAACTAAGTGTGTCAACATGTGGCCTTGGCCAAGTATACGTATACATAAGATTGTGCCCTCTAGAAAATATACATGTGTTCAACATTCAACAATTTATATTAAAGAACTGAGAATCATACTGCAATTCATAACAATGGAATACTTATCATTGCTATCCTAAGACATGTGTTCATGAGCTGATTATGGAGTTTAAAGCACTAATCATTCATAAGCATACTAAGCTTTCATAACTGAGACTCATGGGATATCAAACATAAGTCTATATTTATTATGTAATGAGTTCACGATATTCGCAATGACAATCATGAACAAATTCCAAAACTATACCGTATTGAGAGTAGAAGTTCTAAAGCTCTTCATGAAACTAAGGCTTAACTCTATTTCCGAGGCAACTCATAATAGTCGTAAAAGAATAAGGCGTGAGGGGAATCATTAACTTTCCCACACATACAGAGTTATCCTTACATATCTTAATTCCAGCCTTTAAGTGTACTACAATGTTTGTTACTCATTTTTCGACTTTAATCTATAGCAATATATATCAAAGGGAATCAATATTAGTAATAATACTCATGTTTGGTCATCTAAGTATTTTATCAAACACTTGTTGGGCATGATGCTCCACAACTCTCATTAATGGTGTTTCTACACCCATCAACCTATTATCTTGCTCCTAGATGATTTTTCAATCTCATATAGGTACAATTAACATCATTCTTCATCACCCATAACATAACGGCAATCCTAAGTCAAAAACCCGAAGATACAACCTTCATGTTTTTCTTCTATCATACCCATCAACTTATATCTGAAGAACTTATTATCTATAATCACTTATTCAAAGATATAATCGACTGAAGTAGGAAGGTCTAACCTTTTGTATGTTCAAGTCTCTTGAATTCAGATTCTAGGGTTCTTTATCCAAGACGAAGACTCAATCGATAATTTATGAATTGGAAGCATTTAATTATGTTAATAAGGTGTTGGAGAATTTGAATCAACTTGAAATCATCATTAAAACATACTTGGATGATGGAGGGACCTTAGACTTGTGAGCTCCATTTTCTAGAGAAAATTTTTGTATTTGGGGCGTGGGATATGACCTAGGACTTTTAAAAAGACTTTCTCGGTGCACGGCCATGCAGAAGGTGGCCCAATCGCGCATCTGATCATGCAGAAAAGGTAGTAATACTACCTCCGGTGCATGGTCGTGCACCTGAAGTTTGGTCGCGCAGCTGGCCGTGCAAACTGCGCAGTGTCTAGTAAAGATGTGCATAACATTTTGCACAGAGATCCATTTGGGCTCCACCATATATGGATGGAAAGGTATTTCAAAGGGATACAATTTGAATGTTTTAAGTTTACACAAAATCCCAACGACTTTTCACAAAATCGGGATGGAAAGAAGACCTACCATAAACTTAGTCAATCTATCAAATCTTATACTCCTCAATATTCGTCTTGATTCCGAAACAACTATTCCACCCAAACTCATCCCGATGGAACTTCATATGGCTAAAATTTCATGTTAACACTCATTTAAAATATTCACACTTAACTCAGATTCACGGAGTGCTATATTATCTCCCCTTTGGGATCATTCATCCTTGAATAATTGTCCTAGTCGTAATTATGGCTAACTCTGGATCATAAACATGGATGATAGAAACATAGGGATACTGAACTAACATGAACACATTAATACTAAAATGAATTACTATTGAACTGAATAAACACTGAACTGGCTGAATAAACACTGATGTAGATGACTACTAAACTGACTAAATACTGGGAGCTTGGAGATTATAGCATGAGTTATATGTGTAAAGGTTAGTTACCTTCAATATTTTCTTCTTGTTATTCAAATAGGTACGTATACTTGGACTTCTGATGGTAAAAAAGGAGGCGAAATCGAGGTTGATTCGATGGGTGTTCTTTTTACAAGAGTTTTACTTTGATGTCAAAGACGGGAAGGGGTTTGAAAATCAGGTTGTTAATCATCTCTCGCGACTTGAAAAAGCTGGTGGTTTGAAGAAAACTAAATATTGATGATGTTTTTCCTGATGAGAGGCTTTTGGCCATGTCTTGTGCTACAACTCTTTGGTATGCTGACATTGCTAACTATATGGTTACTGGTCTTATTCATGAAGAGCTTAAAAACTATCAAAAGAAGAAATTCTTAAGAGACTGTCACCAGTATCACTGGGATGAGCCTTATTTGTTCCAAACGTGTGTTGATAATATGATTCGGAGGTGTGTTTCGGAAGATGAGGTAATGTCTATTCTAAAGGCATGTCATGACTCTCCAGTAGGGGGTCACCATAGTGGAAAACAAGACAACGGCTAAAGTTCTTGAATGTGGGTATAACTAGCCCACCATGTATTGGGATGCTAATATGATGGCAAGGTCATGTGACCAGTGCCAACTGTAGGGAAGCAATGCGAAGAAGCATGAGATGCCTATGCATTTTGTCATGGAGGTGAGATTTTTGATGTACAGGGGAATGAAATACTTTATGGGTCCTTTTGTGAGCTCCAATGGAATGAAATACATTTTAGTGGATATTGATTATATCTAAAAATACGGAGAAGCAATGACCTTACCCAACAATGAATCCAAGAGTGTGACGGGGTTCTTGAAGAGGAATATTTTCACAAGTTTCAGCACACTGAGGGCGATCATCAACAATGGGGGTTCATATTGTTATAATAGGGCATTAGCTGAGCTGCTAGAGAAGTATGGGGTTAAGTACCGAGTGGCCACTCCATATCATCCTCAAATGAGTGGCCAGGTTGAAGTATCGAATTGAGAAATAAAGAGCATTCTAGCAAAAATAGTTAATGCAAACCGGACTGACTGGTCGAGGAAGTTAGATGATTCTCTTTGGGCATACAGAACGGCGTTCAAGACGACCATTGGAACTTCACCTTATGACTAGTTTTTGTAAGGAGTCTCACTTGCCCGTTGAGCTCGAACACAAAGCCATGTGGGCACTGAAGAACCTGAATATGGAATGGGATGAATCAGCCAAAATTCGGTTGTTTCAGCTTAATGAGATTGATGAGTTCAGGTACCAAGCATATGAGAGTGCATCCCTATATAAGGAGCGGAATGAGGCATTACCATGATAAAAAGAATCTGAAACAAGACCGCCAATCGAAAGATGATGTCTTGATTTTTAATTCAAGGCTTAAGATCTTCACGAGAAAGTTGAAATTGAAATGGTCCAGATTGTTCCAAGTGGTTAGTGTTTCACCCAATGGCTCGATGGAACTGAAGTTTGGAGATGGGACTAGAACTTTTAAAGTTAATAGCCACATGGTGAAACACTACCATGACTGCATTGATGGTGACAAAATTCTAGATAGGCACCATCTAAAGCATGGATACACACTTGAGCCCGATCCTAAGAAAACTGCTAACACCGCCATGCCGCGATGTTAAATCAAGCGCTTCTTAGAAGGAAACCCAAGTTTAATTTATGTATTTTCTTTTTGTCTTTGTTTTTAGTTATTTTTAGTGTTCTTGGACTGTTTGATGTGTTGGTGTAGTGTGTGAAGTCTGGGTCTCAGGAGAAAGTTCCAGCTGTTCAGTTGTTCAGGTCATAGGGAAAAATACAAGTCGTACAATTTTGTACGGACCGTAGATTTCCACCATTTTTTAGGCAAGGACTTAGGCTGCTCACTATTTTGATTGGCTTAGGTGACAGTCTAATTTGATGGACCATATAAAATTTGACAGACCGTCCTTTTTGGCCACGTCATTAATGGAACTTAGGTGAGTGTTCTAATTGGGACACCGTATAAATTTGTACACCCCGTACAAATTAATATGAATCGTAAAAATATCGGTGGAGTCAACACGAAGGTTTATAGCATTCAGTCAACCCCCACATCTCTCACTTTCACTCGAATTCAAAATATTTCCTCAATTTTCTCTTCCATAACCGACCACCATTAACACCATATTAACACCACATTGTCTTCCCATCATATTCCCTATCAGCCTCATTACTCAACACCATACACACCACACGCACTGGCACTCTACCTAATGTAAATAAACCAGTGCCAAGACGCCTTATATCTTCACTAGTTGAGTCAAGAATCTTTGTAATCAGGTATGTTAATGTTCCCACTCCTATTTTGATGCCTTTCAGTGGTATGGATAGAGTTGTCATTGATTATTGATTGTGGGTAGATCAAATTTGCACCTAGGGTTCAAAATTGAATATGGATATTGGGTTGACTTTAATTCTGTGGATTTTATTGGTTAGGGGTGAGGGATTTGGTATGTTTGTTGTAGAATAGGGATCGTGGGGACGAGAACATCATACCCCTCTGAGTCGGAGGGACTTTTGATCAACATTCGTGTCGATTCATTATGACCGCCAACTATTCATGATAATGACTGTGAGAAAAATGATGAATGAAAGGAAATGAAGTCTGAGTAACTTCCAATGGGTCGGAGGACATTTCGATATATAACTTCAAAATTGAAGTTTGAAATTGTTATGCCTGCCAAAAGCCTGATACCATACCAATAAGCGTAATCATGTGAATAATGGGTGAAGTCTGAGTAACCTGAGCCTCGACATCCCAAATCACGAAAAATTGAAATATAGAAACTTGTGTATGTATGAATTATGGTTGATACAGCTCTGTAAAATTCATTAAGTATGGGACCGGGGTTGTACCTTTCACTGTCACTATGCCACCACCTACAGTTGCACTTAGTATATCTTCGAGTCAAATTCCGCCTAACACATAGCCACAGGTTGCAGCCAGAGTCGCTGACCCATTTTCCCTTACAAGATACAACTTCAAATAGGTAGCCATCAAAGCAGAGAGGGCGGATCAACATACCACTATTATCATGGGGTAGATCCGTAAATTTAGAGATTAGTACAACCCTTGAGCAATTTAAGGTAGCCACAGAGATGTCTCATGAGGTGCTACATGCTCGCCTAGATGGGTTTGAGATTAAGCTAGCGGTACTAGAGAGATCATGTCTGAGTAGTGATGTTGGGTCACTTAGGACAGAGTTACAAGAGTTGAGAGCCGCAGTTCAGGCACTATAGGCCCATGATCAGGTTACATTGGAGGATCCAACTCTGACCACACGGGTGGAATTGGCTACATTTTTCCATGTTGAGAATTTGATTGAGGATGATGATTCCCATATTCCCACTCCTGCATATGCTAGGGGAAATAGGAAAATGAATGAGGATGATAAGTTGAGTGATGAGACATTAGAGGTAACTTGGACTAGGTTACGCACCATGGAGGAGTAGTAGGTACCGCTAGCCTTGCGGAAGTCCCTCGTCAAGAATTACCCCCACATCAGAATCGAGCGAAGCTGTAGGTGCCTCGTCCAGCAGTGTTTCGACCAGAATGACATTGCCTCCGCCCTTACCCTTACCTCTGCTAGAGCATGTTATTGTTGATGTTGTTGCAGATACTGAGATTGGTTCCTCGGAGGCAACATTGCCTCAAGATGAGTAGCGCACCTAGAGTGACTCAGGTAGTTCTTACTTCCTTGTCTTTATTTTGATGCATTGGGGGAAAATGCATGATTTTTGGTTGGGGTGGGGCTATTTGATTGCATGTAGGGTAAATACATGTTTAGGACCGCCTCGACTTTTCTTTTCCATGGTTCTTTTCCCAGGGTTTTTATTTATGCTGAAACTGGAATGTTTAGGTCGTGTTTAGATAAAGTAGAGTAATTATGACTTATGTGGTGGTGGTTTGAGTAACTTATGGTTGTTTGATGTTGGATATTTGAAATACTCCCTTCCGGAAGTTTTTATGATGTGTACTCAAAATGTGTTGCTTAATTAACATGCATGATTCTTTTTGTGACATTTAGAGTATTGCTTTACTTTGTGTGTTTAATGCTTAACGAGGAAGTCAATGTGTGGAACAATTCTTATGACAGCGTGGTGGTGTTTTTGTATCTATTATCTTGTTATATGTTAATCTAGAACTTGTCTGGTTAGTCATACATTGTTTCTTAGGATAAGTTGAGCTGTGAAGTGATCTTATGCCTTGTTTGTTTGATATTGAACCTTTTATCCTTTCATGAGCCTAACCCGTGTATATACAATATTCCTAGTTTCGCATTTTGAGCTTATAAGCTTATTCTTTGACTAGCCGCTAATGAGCATATACCCTTTTATTATGAATATCCCTATTGTTGCACCCGGTTCCTCCTTGACAGTTAAAAATGTCGTAAAAGAAGCTAAAAGCCTAAATTAGAGGTGATGTGTGAAATATGCGGAAATGAGGGTTATGTCTAAAGGTTGGGTAGACCTGAGTTGCCTAGTTACTGAAAAGATGTGGTAGTAGTAAATAATGAAAAAAATAATAATAGAAAAAAAAGAAAAATACTGAAAATTGGCATAAAACGAAATAGAGTAACAAATAAACCACACTGAGGCAGCAAAAGAAAAAAAGGAGAATAGGAAGGTCGTTAAAGGTGAAATAAGTGTAGTGTTCAAGGATGGTAAGTCACTATTGTCCAAATATACATCCTACTCATCCCTAAGCCTACATTACAACCTAAGAAAAGTCCAAATGTGATCACAGCCAAACTGTACGAAGTCGAAGACATTGAAATAAGGGAAAGCATATAGTATCTGCATGTATAGTTTGAGAATTTCTTTATGAGTGAGTGTTTCACTTCTTTATAGTCTTTTGTCCCATTTGTTTGTATATATGTGTGTTGGGACATTCTTGGTCTATGTGAGGGCATAAGGGTTGATAAAGTGATTGATTTCCCGTGAGTTGAGATTCATGTGCACAATGGTTCCTGTAATAACTTGATGTCACTAATTGAAGCTTCATTGTTAGTTACAACAGTTTTAAGTCATACATCTTGTTGGGTAATATGGATATGGGGGGAGTCATGTTTGTACCGCCGGTAGTTACTTGCCAAAAGCACTGTAGAAATTTTGACTTTGTGATATCTGGGTGTTGGTGTTAGTATAGTGTATTAATTTACTTGCTTGAGGACAAGCAAAGATTTTAAGTAGGGGTGTTAATGTCCCATAGAATTACGACACATTTGATTCTTTTTAACTATAAGTTTTACTTATTTTTAAGCAAGTTTGTGTCGTTTTGATGTATTTTGTTTATGTTTAAGGTAATGTCGTTAAGGAAGAAGAAACTAGGAAATTCAAGCGAAGTCCCTAGAATTGAGGATTGTACGGACCGTACAATTGGATTGGAAAAGCTAGGATGGTTAGAAGCAGAGAATCGCAAGAATAACAGAAGTTTGACGATAGGATTTGACGGTCCATAAATAATTTTATGAACTGGATAAACGTGGTGTTTAATCCAAGTATTGAATAAAGATCAGATTATCAGAGTTTTGACGGGTCCATACATTTTATACGGATCGTAATTTCTAGCCGTTGAAGTTTACAGTCAAAGATTATACAGACCGTACTTAATTTTATGGTCCATCGAATTTAGCGACAGGGGCAGTTTTGTCTGTTGTTAATTCGGAGGTTTTGACTTGTATAAATACTTTTTAGGGTTTTATAATTTCACTACAAGAAAGTACAGAATTTGCAACAAAATTTTAGCAATAATATATATATTGTTGCTAAAAAACGTAAATGGCAATACAAATTTAATATATTATTGCTAAAAATGTATATAGCAACAAATAAAAATAACTTGTTTTTGCGAAAAGTTTTTGCATTGGAGGTTATTGCAACAGCATGCAACAACTTTTGCTGTTGCAAAAAGTAGGCAACGACATCCAACATATAGCAACAAAAATATTGTTGGCAAATTGCTTTTTTCTTGTAGTGTTTATTCATCATCAGTTCTAAGACTTGTATCGCTAGTATCAAGTACTTAGAGTATGTTGAGGCTTTCAAGAACAAGTTCCCATGTTTTAATCTTCGTTATTCAATTGTAAGTTTCAATGACAATTTCAAAGGTTTTCGTTAACTTTAATATCATGAGTAATTAAATACCATTCTGAGATTGTGAACCCAATGGTGGGTGTTTTGCGAATAGGTTGTTGATATTGATATACGAATCATGAATTGTTAGTATTTAATTATTTCTTATTTATTCATATTGATTAGTGGTTGTAAATATTAATCTAAGCTATAAATTCTACTTTACTTTGGAATGTGAGTAGGGTTTGGTTTGAATAATTAACAAGGACTCGGGACGTTAACTCTTGTTTAATAAACTCACTTAGGAATAAGAGGAGTTTTACTTGGAATAATTAATCATTCTTAATATCAATCTTCTCTATTTGGGACAATCATGAAGATAAATACTTTCTAACTATTTAGAAATATTAGGAAGTCACACAGAGATTAAGTGCATACAATACACAATCCATGAGGAGTATATCACGTTAATACCTAAAGCATATCATCTAACCTAGTGGAGACACAATCTTAGTTTCTTAATCATCTGAATTTCAATCAATATAATCTAACTGTTAGAATTACACAAATATTTATAACCTTTACGGAATTAGAACAAAGACCTACGTCAAGTATTACACTAAGATAGTAACCTTTTCTCACCATATTCCTAGTGGGATTCGACCCCAACCTAGTTGGGTTACTATATTTGACAATGTCCGCTTTATGCCATAACTTAGGTGTAATTTGAGCGTATCATTGTACTAAGGTTCACCTGAGTCACAAATCCTTCTGGAAGGATCTCCAAAAGTTGGTCATAAATTGTGCCCCTCTATGAGAGATAATAGATACTGGGATACCATGGAGCCACACTATCTTCTTAATGTACAACCTTCCATAATCCTCAGCCGTATAAGTGGCTCGACCGACAATAAGTGAGTTGACTTTGTAAGCCTATCGATAATCACCCATATAGAATTGTACTTTCGATATGAATGGGGTAAGCCCACAATAAAATTCATGTTAGCCATTTCACACTTCCAAGCCAGAATCTCAATATTCTTTATTAGACCTTCGGGCTTCTAATGCTCTACCTTTATGGACTGCCAATTTGGACACTGTGCTACAAACTCAGCAATGTCCTTCTTCAAATAATTCCACCAATACATGTCTTTGGTATCATGGTACATCTTCATCAAACTTGGATGAATAGAATAACGTGAATAATGCACCGCTGCCATAATCTTGCCCCGTAGGCCAGCTACACCTAGGACACAATCAACCCGTGTATCTGAGAAACCCGGCCCCCGTAAGGTCTAATATTGATTTATTTTGCTGTGGAACTTTATCTCTCAACTTTACTAAGTCAGGGTCGTCATACTGTCACTCTTTTACCTCGGTCACAAGAAATCATTCTGCCACGTTTTGAACCACTATTACACCATCATCTGAATCTAATAATCTAACTCTTTGGCCCGCTAATTGATGGTTCTCTTTGGCTAGTTACCTCTTCTCGACTCCCAAATGAGCCAAGCTACCCATAGATCTGCGGCTGAGAGCGTCGGCTACCACATTTGGTTTTCCTGGATGATACAATATCAACGTCATAGTCCTTTAATAACTCAAGGCATCATCTTTGCCACAAATTCAACTCATTCTACTTTAAAATATAGTGAAGGATCTTATGATTTGTAAAGATGTCAACCTGAACACTGTATAAGTAGTGCATTCATATCTTAAGTGCATGTACCACGATGGCCTAGAACTCTTTGATCATAATTTCTCGTATGAATATTGTGTCGAACATGAAACTTGTGATTGGTAGTAAAACACTGATTCACTCGTTGAGACCAATTCGATCTTCATAGAGTTTTCGAGATATTTTCTTAAGAAGTTTTGTTATAGCATCTATAACTGCTTCTGGTTTAGGTGGGCAACCTGGAAAATAGATATCTACAGGAATTAGCTTATCGACTCCCCCAACAATACTATAACAGTCGATACTGAACATCTTGCCTATAATTATACTGGCTCCCATAGCAATAACATATTTTGGTGTATGCATTTGCTCATATAATCTCACTAAATATAGGGACATTTTCATTGTTATTGTTCCAGTTGTTAAAATTAGACCATCTTGTCTAGGACTCGATCTTGGTACTAGTCCATAACGATCAAAGTCGAAGCGTGAGCCTATTAGTGAAGCAAATTCAATGAAACAACAATTGGTACCATAGAGAAGCGGCCATAAACTAGAGAATCTTGACCAATTTGAAAGATCATTTAATGTAGTTGAAATAACTGAATTTTGGGTTGTTCAATCAAGTAAAGGAAAATTAATGGAATTCATAATTGTCTCAATCTTATTTATTCGTCTTTCTTTCTATTGTCTGAATATTCAAGAGCTATGACTATTCCAATGCCCCCTTTCGCCATGCATAAACTAAACCAATAATTAAGATCAGCATAAAAATGAAAGATTCTATACATATACACCCAATACGTTGAAACTCATTGCCCATGGATAAAGAAAAACCGTTTCAACATCAAAAACCTCTAAATCATAGGTCTGGTAGTTCTTTTTGTGCTTCTTCAACTGCCTCAAAGTATAGGAAATTACCTTGTCATGCTGCATTAAAATTGTCATGACTCCTTTCCAAGAGTCGTGGTGGCACCTATATAATTCCACCACGTAGGCTAACCACTCTCAAGACATGATATATATATATATATATATATATAAAAGCGGAAAAAAATCGAATACCATAAACATTGTCTCATAATATAAATGCGGAAATAAACCATAGGTCTGATACACCAACAAACACCCCCAATAGATCTAGTATGTGATACAAGAGCACTAACATATATGAATCAAGTCTGAAAATCGGCATGCAGGCCAAAACTAAAATACATAGTCTGAAAGGTGTCTCTGAAGTAGGAACAGAAGACAATAAATACAGAAAGAGTATCCAAGGCTATGTTGGAGATAGCATACTCACCCTGAATGCTTAGGATGACCAACTCGAACTCTCAGCCACGCGGTGCTGCAGAGGTGAAAGGTACTGAATCTGCATCCAAAAAGAATGCAGCAAGTGTAGCATAAGTACACAATGTACCCCTATAGACATCATAGGATGACAACGATGGAAGATACATAATCAAAGATAAATACTGAGTTGACACCAAATAATCCTACACTAGCATATCAATGACCAAGTATATCATATAATCACCAAGATGTTTCATAGAGTTCAACAGCATATCAAATATCATGTGGCATTAATAATCCTTTCAAGTCCCAAATCTAACCCAGATGTTCATAATCACTCAATAGCAAGTCTGAGTCACATTTTATCAATGATATGTCATAAAATGTATGATGTGAATGCAATGCCTATGCAAGGTACCTTTCTCAACCTGGTATATAGTACGTCAAGGTTTAATTATGATTCGTACATCTAAGGGGGTCTAAAGAAGTCCATATACCGCTCCTAGACATCCAGAATTCCACACATGAATCTGACTAGAGCCCATGACTCATTTGTTGAGTCTCAATCATGTTACAGGTGTGCAACTCCGCTCTCCGCGTATCAATATCATCTGAAGTGCCATAATCTCATATTACTCTTACCTTTCTGGTCTCTTGGACCATAGCATATCTATACCACTCTCATATTAAGTCATAGAACCATGAGTGTATAATGAAATGATAATACAAGGTAATATATCATGATATAATGAGATGTTATCAAGTATAGAGATGATATACACATGCTTTCAAGAATTCAACAACACATAAGAAATTCCAGTCAAATCAGGATATCAATCGAAAGCATGTGTGATGAGTAACCAAACAATAGCAAACATGGCGACAAGCCCACGTATGGGGATGAGCCCAAATAAATAGAAGTCAGAACCAGCATAAGGTTGATTCCCCAAATCATCCCATCATCACAGTTCAACACTGGTACCCACTAAACCGTTCATCACAACCGGCTGAATGGGACCCCCAAACATGCCCAATACCCATTAATATTTATAACTAATTATGCATTTCTATTGGAGTCTCAAAAAGCTAAACCATAGCCTACCTCAAAGCTGCGCAGTAGCACTAGCAAATCAAGTCTCGAATACAGCCTTTCCCTTCCTTCTTGCCTCGCGATGATCAAAGTCTATTCACGTGTATTACATAGTTAATAATAAGCTTAACACAATAAAAGTAAGACTTTAAATACTAATTTCGGGCCCACGCCACCAAGACTCAAACTTTATTACACAAAACCCAAGATTACATACTAGACAATCATATCCTTAAATTAAATGAAAATCTATTCACATTTGTACCCTCAATTGGACAACAATAAAAAAGCCCCAATTTGAAATCCTAGAAATTTTCTCTAATTGAAAACAAGTTTCTATCACCAAATTAAGACTTATAACATGATAATCTAACATAATCAACTTCTAACTCATGATATTAACATCATTCAATCCATAAATCCCCATTAAAACCAACTATACAACTCTCTTAAACTCATAATATGCAAAACCCATCTTCCCCAAATCAAACAATAAGCTAAACCACCATTAATAAGCTTAGCATCATAAACTTAAACCAAAAAGGGAAAGAATTGATTACCTCAATGTGGAAAATGCTCAAAAGGCTCTGAAATTACCCTTATGCGGTGCTGGTTTTGAGAACACTCTATTTTACGAATGAAAATTTGACCTGGAATTAAATATATATGACACCTGAACAATGATCCACCCCGGCAGAATCGACTCCGATGGAGTGGACAAACTGCGGAGAAAAAGCCTTCGCCATAGCAGATGTCACTTGACACCTCATATCTCGCCACAATGGACCTGATTCTGCTATGGCAGAACTTTCTATTTCCACAACTTCTGCTTCAGTGAGCTAACCTTCTATCAAAGGGACCCGTCGAAGCTGATGTTGGTTCCGTCGTGGCGGACACCAGACAGCACCTGTGAAACATAGGCTAAAAAACCTCTATCTGACACCTACAACACTCCTAGAATCCCCCGGACACAAACCAAATATGCTCATCTATGGTAAATAGTGCTACGAACTTCCTTATATCCTCGGATTTCACAAATAACCGATCCAAGGTATAATTTTCTAAAGAATCGTCCAGGACAAAACCAGAATCCAAACTTTATAAATAAGGCCACAAAATACATATGATTACCTCAGGAAGTGAACCAATGACTCGACTTAGTCATAAATGATCTTACGAAAGTACCAAAAGTGACAGAACCCCAAAGTAAACTCATCTAGACACAAGTCAACTTTGAGTCAAACTAACCAACTCTAAGTTTTCACACTTTGGATTTTTCATCTAAAACTCATATAAATGGACTTCGAGATCTGTGCCACCCATCCCCGCGCATCATGAACCCTATAAAGAGTTTATGGAAGGTTCAAACAAGCAAATAAGGATTTTTAGTAGGAAATGACCAAGTGGGCATGTATGTCAAATGCCAATTAAAACAACGTTCATCCTTGAACGGAGAGAAACAAATAGAGGGAACGTACCAGAAGTAGTGAATAATCTTAGATATCTACTCTGCATATCAGACTCGGTCTCCTATGTTTCCTACTCAGCATGACGATGCCTCTACTGAACATTCACTGAAGCAATCTCATTCCATCTAAAATTCCTCACCTGCCTACCCAAAATAGCCACATGATCCTCCTCGAACTCTAGATTCTGATCAAGAGATACTGAGTTCTATTGTATAATATAAGAACCATCTCTATGATACTTCTTTAGCATAGACACATGGAAGACTAGATGAACGCCTGAAAGACCCGGTAGTAGAGCCAACTCATATGCCACCTTTCCCACTCTCTAAAGAACCTCAAATGGTCTGATATACCTCGGACTCAATTTCCCTCTCTTACCTAATCTCATCACATCCTTCAAAGGTGAAACCTTCATAAAACCTTTTCACCTACTATGAACTCTACATCTCGGACCTTCCGATCCACATACTCCTTCTACCTGCTCTATGCTGCCAGGTGCTTATCTTGGATCACTATCCCTCTCTATAAGGACTCCCTCAACAAATCAGTATCCCAAGGACGGACCTCAAATGCATCAAACCAATCAATCAAAGATCGATATATTCTACTATACAATGCCTTTAACAGTGCCATATTGATACTAGAGTGATAGTTATTATTGTATGTGAACTCTACCAAGGGCAAGTGCTGGTCCCAATAACTACCAAAAGTAATTACACATGCTCATAACATGTCCTCCCATACCAGAATAGTCCGCTCGGACTGACCGTCGGTCTGAGGGTGAAATGATGTACTAAGATCCAAGCGAGTACACAACTCTCTCTGCAAGGTCCACTAGAAATGTGAAGTAAAATGAGTACCCCGATCCGAGATAATAGAAATAGGAACCCCATGAAGACAATCAATCTCTCGAATATACATATTTACCAACTTCTCTACATTATACGTCAATTGAATTAGAATAAAATACGCAGACTTGGTCAATCTATCAACAATGACCCAAATAGCATCTAACTTGCCCAAAGTCTTGGGAAAACCCACAAAAAAATCCATAGCGATCCTCTCCCACTTCCACTCTGGAATGGGCATCCTCTGAGACACACCACCTGGACGCTAGTGCTCATACTCGACCTGCTGGCAATTCTAATACCGCGATATAAAATCAGCAACATATCTCTTCATCCTCCCCCACTAGTAGTGCTGCCTCAAATCACGGTGCATCTTAGTATTACTCGGATGAAATGAATACCTAGAGTTGTGGGCCTCTTCCATAATCAATCTATTTAAATCTCCCATCATGGCCTCCTTGGCCTCGCCACTCATCACCATATCTCAAATATTGCATAACTTCATATTATCATACTGGTGCGCCAAATATGATTAAAAAAAAGGCGACCATACCTCCACATAAGTCAGAATCCTGCCCAGATGTGAAAGCTCAAGCCTCACAAAATGGTTGTCTAGAGTATGAACCTCTAATGCCAAAGGACTCTTAGAGACAGCCAAACAAGCTAAACTCCTAATACTAACCATCTTTCGGCTCAAAGTGTCTGCCACTACATTGGCCTTGCCCGGATGATACAGAATGGTAATATCATAATCTTTCAACAACTCTATCCACCGACGCTGCCTAGAAGTCAATTCCCTCTGAATCACATCGTAAGATAGAATTTCGTAGGCTAATGAGGCTATATGCAATGAAACTAGAGTTATTTGTCTCACCAACAAAGAGGGACTCAACCTCTAAATATATATATATATATACATAACCGGGTCGTCAAGGCCACTATATACTATATAATAACATCCAGGCCCACAATGGAGGTATGTATAGTTGTCTCTTAGAAACCTACACGCATGAATTACAGTGCCCCTGGCAAAAGTGTAACACCTCATACCTTCGGGCTAAGGTTTGACCCGTACAATGGAAATATAATGGAACGAAGATAAAGAGTGTAGGAAATGTTTTGAAAGCTAATTTAGTTATAAGAAGTGTATTTGATCATGGTATAGTTAGAAGCTACTCTATTGGACATGTTACAAGTGAGTTTGCATATGGTTTCACTTCGAGTGAGTATATGGTAAACTCTATACAGAATTTGGAAAACTTCATTCATGAAAGTTGTATATATTTGAAATACATTTCCAACGGTATATTATGGAGGTCAAACGGACATCTATACAAAACTTCATGTGCAATTTACTAAACAGTGTTCTGCCGCTCCATAAAATGAGTCGTAAAAATTCCCAAAATATCCAGCATACTATCACGATTTTATGGTATGATTTAGGGGTAGTAAAATAATTTACAGTTAGTAAAAAATGCAAAAAATGTGCGTAAAATGGGTCCGATAGCAACTTTAAAACTTTACTTTTTGGCTTTTCTCACTTCATTCTTCACATCCTCAAGCCCTAGAACGACTATTCTCTCGGCACGTCATCCTCCTACACAATGGTAAGCCTCTTCCAAGTGATTCCAAGTGTTTCTAACATCAACACATGAACTCTAAGTGAAAATCCATTTCTAACCTAGGGTTTTTAACAAAACCCATATCAAGGTTTAAGATTCAAGCTTTTGGAATTCTTCTTCATAGATTTAGACTTTTCTCACATTTTTAGTGCGATACAGGTATGTGAGGCTAACTCTCTGCGTGTGGGAACCTTATTAATCATCCCCCCACCTTGTTCATGAAGATTACTATGAATTTGTTCAGATATAGAGATTGTGCCCTAGTTCATGAAAAGTCTAGAACTTCTATATTTTGAGAATATAACTTCGGAGATGTTCATAATTATCACTTTTAATATCATGAAATCTTTATGTATAAAGGAAAGACTCATGTTCGGTATCCCATGAGTCAATTTTGACAATTCAAGTTACAATGAACAATTAATGCTTCAAACTTCATAATCAGTTTATGAATACATGTCTCAGTCAAGTTTTATTCAGCATTTCCAGTATCATGTACTTTTGTATGATTCAATATTTCAGTATCATGTATTATAGTATGAGTCACAATTCCATATTATATATATCAGCTTATGAATTCATGTTCAGCATTCCATATTAATATATTTCAGTATCATGTTAAGTGCCTATAATTTTGGGCCCAAGGCTATAGTTATATGTATTATTATGGGCTCAAGGCCATAGCTATACATATATTATAGGCCCAAGGTAATAGTTATATATATATATATTGGTCCTAAGGCCACATTTTATTATTTAAGTTAAACAAGTGGCTCTCTATTTCGGTATAGGAAGTATTCTTATTATTTGCTTTGTTGTTCAGTCATCAATTTTAAATTCAGTACAATATTTGTTTATTAAGTTGTGTTTCCCTTTTCGCGAGCACCCCACAACTATTTATTCTTTCAATTACTTTACATACAGTACAATTTAATATACTAACATCCCTTTACATGGGGCCTGCACTTGACGGTGCAAGTACCGAGTTTCAGGACGACGGATCTGCTTAGTAAGATTACTTTAGTAACAGTTGATTGGTAAGCTCCATCTCATTCGGGGTGTCAATCTATTATTTCATTATTATATTTTATTATAGAGGTATTCCAGGGACTTGTCCTGGTAGACAATTCTCAGTCAGACTCATGTTAGAGGTTTCATAGACTAGACTAGTTCAGTATTTCAGACATGTCAGTATTACTATTTTAAGACTTATGATATTTTCAAATTACTTCTGCAATATACTTTCAGATTATAAATTTAATAATTTGAATTACATATTTTTGAAATCATTACTATAGTATGTTTTTCTGCCCATATTGATTCAACAGTCACGTGTTTCGCTTTGTTACATGCAACCAGGCACCGAGTGTTGTGTTTCTCCTAGGACATGGTTCGGGGCGTGACAAACCTTGGTATCAAATCCTATGGTTCAAGCGTCTTAGGGAGTCTATGAAACTGTGTCCAATGGGGTCTCTTTTAAGTGTGTGTAGGCTCCCACACATGTAAACAGTTGACAACCAAGACATTTAGGATTGTCTCACTTCTTTCATACTCTAGATCGTGCAATTAGAGCAGTACCTTCAAGAATTCTTCTAACTTGTGCCATGAAGTCTAGAGTAGTAAGTAACGTTCTCTTTCCATCGAATCCCAAACATATCAAATGCGTAAGCAACGAAAAGGAAATTCAAGGTTCAAGTGAGGATGATTACCCATTGAAGTATAAATTATGAGCTACATGTTGGTGATAGATGAGACTTGAGATGATATTAAAAGTGGGAGGAAAAGCACAATTACTACAGACTAGACCATAATCCTTATCAGAAAATAGAAGAACAATTGTCATGATTTATGGTTATCACTTAACCTTAGTTACCAGTTAGACAATATTTCAGTTAACGAGATTATGGTTATCCAATACACTAATGTTCGGCTATGTAGTTACCACCCTTTCAAATTTTTAGTATATCGAGATTCTTGTGACTTGTGAGTATATAGTGATGCATATGAGTGTTAAAAGGAAGTGTTAGTAACGGTGACTATAGCAAAAAATTTCGCATGTTTTCAAGTCCGGGTTGAGACCCGAGACTCGCCAAATGGCGCATGATGTATTTATCAGGTAATAGTATTATTTTAATGACAAGCATTGGCATGATAGTACATGTATGTTCTATACTTTACAAAATAAGTTTAATTGGATTTTTTAGACCGTGGAGCTACAAGTATGGGGATGATAGTTCATATTTAAGACCCTACAGGGTAGCATGCTATGATGTTAGTTGCAGCAGACATAAACTGTCCATGATAGTTTTGAGAATAAAATAACCTAAGAGCAAATCACATGTGATTCTAGAATGTCTCGATTTTTCAAAGATGTATATTTTGCCGTCAGACCCATGCAACTGACTAAGAAATGATTGTGTATGATAGGAGAACCACAAGTAGACGATATTTAATTTCGGGGATTGTTTTAAATTATTTAAGTCTATTTATATCAGAACGAGAGAGTATGATGTTAGTAAGTTACTACAAGAAGTAGATATTACTATATGATGATAAGATATGGCAGTTCCCTCTAAGGTTATGTGATTTATGTGTTTATACCATGTGTGTATAATTTGACATGACCGTAAGGTGTATATAAAGTTGGGGTTAGATATTTCAACCTTTCATTTAAGAGAAACAAAATTTCTCTATGTTTGATTTTTGTCTATAGCTCAAAACAATAGTAGACGATCGCAGAACAGGGTCAGATGATGAGAGAAGTTAGAAATAATCTTACGCTTCACTTTAGTATTCAGGAAAGAACTAGAGAACATGATGCTAGCAGGTGGTTATTAGAGAATAGTAAGTAAGTTTTGAGTAGATATAGTAAATTATCAATTTCAGCAGAGCTGGTAGAGGTACGATTTGATTTCCTTAGTTAGGTTAACACTGGCAAGTAAGTAGGAATTTGAATACACAAAATATGTATTAGAACCCATAGAGTTTAAGATAAACATGGAGTACAGTGGCAGTGGAAGAAGAAATCATCTAGGCTGAAAGAGAGCAAACTACAGAAGCACGTTCGCTTAGCGATTTAAACCGTAACCCGAAAGCACAGGATGTTAAATTAACGTAGAGTGAGAATTTCACATAGAAGTATAGTGAGAATTTACCGTTCACCAAGGTAAGAGTTTCAGTATGCTTAAAGGCTATCCGAGTTCACAGGTGTCGTTGTTTATCTCCCTTTTTATGTTGATTGGGATAATGTTTTCTTACTGGCCTTTCTACCTTGCATTTGAATTCATATCATACATACACATACCTATTGATTATTTGTTGACAGGTAACGTGATTAACTGGTTATTGAGACTTGGATGATTATTATGAATAATGGATTTTGTTGATTTCACTTCATAATAGCATAGTTGTTTTTTATTGAACTCTTATGTATGGACAAAGTAACTTACATGATTCATTGAACTATTTAGAATAGGATCTACTTGAGTGTCAACTTGATGTTCATTTCAATTACGTATCTTCCGTCGTTGTCGGCCTATGATGCCTACGGGGGTACGTTGTGTACTTATGCTACACTTGTTGAATTCAATTTGGATACAGATACAATGTCATGTACTAGTTCAGGACCACGTGGATAAGTACCGAGTTGGAGGATTTCCTGTGTTTGGGGTGAGCATTCCTTCATTCAGCATGCCATGGATGCTCTGTTTATTGATTATGTCTTTCAGTTGTGTTCGGGAGACATTATCAGACTTTTCAAACTCATTATATAAGATTTAGTGCTCTTGTATTACAAATTAGATTGTGGGGTTGTAATAACTAAATTATCAGACTTGTTTCTTTTATCTAGGTTATGATCAGACAGCTATTAAGTACTTATATTATTTCCGCCTTTCTTATATATATTTTTGTTAATTGGGAAGTGATTCTCCTACTGGTAGGAAAGGTGTAGGTGCCACCACGACACTTAAAATGGTATGTGACAAAGTTGGTATCAGTGCTCTAGCTTAAACGGTCTTAAATACAAGAGTAATGCCTAGTATAGTCTTGTGGATCGATGTGGATACGTTTGTACTTATCTTCAAGAGGCTATGGGAAATTTAGAAAACTTCCCTTTCTTCATTCCTTTTGTGATAAGATTGATCAAAATGGTATTTGACCTTTATTTCTTATTCTCTTACAGATGGTGAGGACTCATGCTCATATAGCTAGAGAAGAGGCACCGACAGCTACACCTAAAATGCGTTGTCACAGTAGAGGTTGTGGTCGGGACAGAGATAGAGCCCGAGCCGCTGCATTAGCGAGGGGTGGAGCATAGGGAGCCACTCAGGATCGTTCAAGATCAGTGTGCCATGAGCTGGAGATTAAGCCTCAGGATGAGCATTATAATGAGGCAGCCCAGGATTAGCCCAGATTTGTAGATACTCTAGTTCTTCAGGATACTATGGTTAGGATATTTAGTTTTCTTGACAATTTTTCCCAAGAGTGAATTCTTCCGACTACTCTAGGTGGGTCACAGACCCGAGTGTGAGAGGTTCAGACTCCCGAGTTCCATACTCCAAGGGTTCAGCCAACTGCTATTTCGACACCTCATACATATGACATTCTGGCACCAGAGATTAGAGCTCGATTGATGACAGAAGCTATTGTGACCAGCGATGAGCCAAAGATATGGGAGCATTTCTCTAATATAAAGCCTCCCGTATTCTATGGCCAGCCTGAGAAAGATGCTTATGAGTTTATAGTGAGCAGCCATGAGAAGCTCCACACTTTGGTTATCATCGAGTCTCATTGGGTTTGTTTTGTTGATTTTCAGCTTCTTGGTGATATGAAGCAATGGTGGAGGGATTATGTTAATTGTTAACTAGTGGGGTCACCTATAGTATCTTAGACCTAGTCTTATCAGATCTTTCTAGAGAAGTATGTTTCATTTATCTTATGGTTGACCAAGGGGGGTGAGTTATCTAAGTTGGAGTAGAGAGGTGCATCAGCTGCTGAGTACGAGACTCATTTTTATGCCTTATCGTGCTATGCAACGCCGTTGCTACCTACAGAGGCTGAGTGAGTTAGATGTTTCATGACAGGGTTGACTATTCCCTTTCATTTGGCTATATTACAGTTGGTGGCCTTTGGGGCTTCCTTTGAGATGGTGGCAAAGAATGCAAACATGGTTGAGACTGCGAGGGGCAAGCTGCCCAAATAAGAGTCTAATAAGAGAGTTCACCGACATGGGTACTATAGTGGGTATACTTCCTGTGTGTATGTGCAGTAGGGTAGATTCCATCATTCGCAGTCTAATTGATGGATTCATCCGCTCTCTAGGTTTCAAATGGTGTTTCTGCGAAGTAGAGTAGTTATAGTGGGGGTCAGTCTTGTATAGGTACTCACTCTCAATTCTCTGACTGTGGTTGTCACTCAGGTTCTTTTATTACTATTCAGCAACCCATAGCGGCAAGAGCTTATTATGATTGTGGTGATGTTGTGCATTTTAGGAGAGATTGTCCCAGGCTATCAAGTAGATCCCAGGAACCTAGGACCTTAGCTCAGCCATCTAGGGGTGGAGGTCAGTCTAGTAGAGAGGGTTCCAGTCAGGCTATGGTGGTCACCAGGCCAGTTGAGGTGGGTCTCAGACAAGTAGAGATGGGGCGAATTTAGGCTAAGGCATCTATTAGGTTACCTAGTCTGAGGGAGGACACAATTATTATTAGGCTTTCCCTGGTAGATCGGGGTTATAATAGGTATCATCTCAGTCTATCATCAATCTACTTTAGTGTTATTTGATATGGGGGTTATGTTCTGTTATATGTCTACATACTTTACTGTTGATTTGGATATATGGTGCGATATGGTTGATGGCCCTATTCATGTGTCTACACCAGTTGGTGATTCTGTGGTTGTAGATCGAGTCTATCGACACTATATGGTTACTTTTATGGGTTACCATACTTAGGTAGACTTGGTTATTTTAGACATAGTTGACTTTGATATTATTTTGGTGATGGACTGGCTATCACCATACCACGCAATTCTATACTATCACGCTAAGATAGTCACTCTAGCGATGCTGGGTATTCCAAGGTTGGAGTGGAAGGGCACTTCCAGTCCTGCTCCTAAGAATATTATTTCTTTCCTCTATGCTAGGAAGTTAGTGGATAAGGGTTGTCTAGCATACTTAGATCATGTTCGGGATACGAGCGTGGATACTCCTTCCCTTGATTTTATTCCTATAGTGAGTGAGTTTGCTGAGGTCTTTCCAACAAATTTGTTGGGTATGCCGCCAGATGTAGATATTGATTTCTGCATTGATCTAGAGCCGGGTACTCGACCTATTTTTCTCTCTCTGTAATATATGGATCCAGCAGAGCTAAGGGAGTTGAAGGAGTAGCTTCAAGACTTATTAAAAAAGGGTTTTATTCGACCGAGTGTCTCTTTGGGGTGCTCCTATGTATTTTGTGAAGAAGAAGAAAGATGGCACCATGCGTATGTGTATTGACTATAGATAGCTGAACAAGGTCACCATCAGAAATAAGTATCCGATTCCTCATATTGATGATCTGTTCAACCAGCTTCAGGGTGCTTTTGTGTTTTCGAAGATTGACTTGAGGTCTGGGTATCACCAGTTGAAGATCATGGAAGAGGATGTTCCTAAGATGGCTTTCATGACTCGGTATTGTCACTACGAGTTCTTAGTGATGTCCTTTTGGCTTACCAATGCCCCCGCAACATTCATGGATTTGATGAAAGGGATATTCAAGCCTTATTTGGATTCGTTTGTGATTGTCTTCATTAATGATATTTTGATATATTCAAAGATTAAGGAGGACCTCGAGAAGCATTTTTAATGGCTCTTGGGTTGTTGAAAGAAAAAAAGTGTATGCTAAGTTCTCAAAGTGTGAGTTCTTGCTTAGTGCAGTAGCAATTGTGGGACACGTGGTATCGAATAAGGGTATTATGGTGTATCCAAATAAGATAGAGGTAGTCAGGGACTGGTCTAGGCCTACTTCGATAATGGATATTAGGAGCCTCGTGGGACTCACGAGCTATTATCGTCGGTTGGTCAAACACTTTTCATCTACAACTTCTCATATTTGACGCGGTTAACTCAGAATGAGGTGCCTTTTCCAGTGGTCCGATGAGTGTGAGAAGAGCTTCCAAAACCTCAAGTCCCTTTTGACCATGAACCCGATATTGACCCTTCCACTTGAAAGGAAGGATTTTACCATTTACTGTGGTACTTCAAGGATTGGGTTGGTTGTGTGTTGATGCAGGAGCGTAAAGTGATAGTTTATGCATCGAGGCACTTGAAACATGAGAAAAATTACCTTGTTCATTACTTGGAATTGGCGTCTGTAGTATTTGCCTTGAAGATTTTGAGGCACTGCCTTTATGGGGTTCATTGTGAGGTATATACCGATCATCGCATCCTTCAGCATGTGTTTAATATGAGATTTGATTTATAGACAACACTGGTGGATGGAGTTGCTTAAGGACTATGTTATGACTATTTGATACCATTCATGTAAGACCAATGTGGTGGCGGATGCTTTGAGCCAAAAGACGGTGACTATAGGGAGTTTGGCACGGTTGATAGTTGATGAGCGTCCCTTGGCATTAGAGGTTCAGTCTTTATCCAACATTTTTTTAAGACTTGACATTTTGAATCCCGGTAGGATTTTGGCTTGTACCGAGGCAAGGTCATCTCTTTTGGAGCAGATCAAGGCCTAGTAGTATGATGATGTGAAGTTGTGCAAGATTAGAGATAAGGTGATGAGAGGTGAAGCCAATGAGGCTATGATTCATGACGAGGGGTGTTGAGGATCAAAAGGAGTGTGTATGTTCCCCGTGTCAGAGACTTAACGAGATTGATTATGGAGGAGGCTCACTGCTCTAGATATCCGATTCATTCGGGTGCTACAAAGATGTATGGTGATTTGAAGCATCACTATTGGTGGGGTAGGATGAAGAGAAACATTGTTAAGTTTGTATCTCGATGTCTGAATTGCCAGCGGGCCAAGTACGAGTACCAGAGACCCGGTAGTTTGACTTAGAGGATGCCCATTCCCGAATGGAAGTGGGAACTGATTTTTATGGATTTTGTTATTGGGTTGCCGAAGACGTTGGGCAACTTTGATGTCATTTGGGTCATTGTTGATAGGTTGACCAAGTTCGTGTATTTCATTATGGTCTAGACGACTTATAATTCAGAGAAGTTGGCTAAGATTTATATTCATGAGATTGTTCGTCTGCATGGGGTACCAATTGCTATCATTTCAGACTAGGGTACTTAGTTTGCTTCTCATTTATGGAAAACTTTGCAAAAAGAGTTGGGTACTCATTAGGATCTCATTATAGTGTTTCACCCTTAGACGGATGGTCAGTCTGAGCAGACTATCCGAGTGTTGGAGGATATGTTACGAACTTGCGTGGTTAATTTTGGTGGTCATTGGGACCAATTATTACCATTGAAATAGTTTGCGTACAACAACAGTTATCACTCCAGAATTGATATGGCGTCATTTAAGACTTTGTATGGTATGAGGTGTTGTTCTCTGATTGGGTGGTTTGATGCTTTTGAGATGAGGCCTTGGAGTACCGATTTGTTAAGGTATTCCCTAGAGAAGGTGAAGGTGATTCAGGACAAGCTCCTAGCAGCTCAGAGTAGGCAGAAGGAGTATGCATACTGGAAGGTCTAAAATATGGAGTTCATGGTTAGTGACAGGGTTCAATTGAAGGTCTCGCCTATGAAAGGCGTGATGAGATTCGGTAAGAAAGGAAAGTTGAGTCCGAGGTATATCAGGCATTTTGAGATTCTTTAGAGGTTTGGAGAGATAGCATATGAGTTGGCTGATATGGGAAGCCAATACCCTCACTTGTTCACCATTTTTAGTACATTTCTCTTTTGTTGCTCTCCGTGTGAGGATGAACGTTTGTTTAATTGGTATATGATGAAATGACACGTCTGTTCATTTTTAGCTAAAGACCCATATTTGACTAAATTACCCTTCCAATAGACTTTGTGTGGAGTTTTTGACGTGCGGGGATGGGTCGCACAGATCCCTAGGGGCCTTTATGTGATTTTTTGAATAAAAGCCCAAAATAAATAGTATAGAAGTGATAAGTTTAACACAAAGTTGACTTTTGGGTATATGAGTTTGTTTTTGGGTTTCATCACTTACGGTAGTTCTAGGAAGTCATTTGTGACTTAGTCGATTCATTGGTTCTCTTCTCGAGGCATTTAGATATACTTTATGACTCTATTTCTAAATTTGTGAAATTTGGATATTTTGTAGAAAAGTACGTTCTAGCTCAGTTGTATGAGAAATCTGAGTGTTGTGAAAGGTACCTTGCATTTGCATTCATAACATACATTCACATATACATTGATTACTTGTTGACGTGTAACTTGATTTGACTGATTATTGAGAGTTGGGTGATTATCATGAATAATGGATCTTGTTGATGTCAATTCATAATATCGGAGTTGTTGGTTATTGAACTCATATGTGTGGACAAGGTGACTTACGTGATTCATTGCACTATTTAGAATAGGATCTACTTGAGAGTCAAATTGATGTTTATTTCAATTACATATCTTCTGTCATTGTCGGCCTATAATGCTTACCGGGTACATTGTGGACTCATGTTACACTTGTTGCATTCTTTTTGTATGCATATACAACGCCATCTACTATTTTAGAATCACGTGGCTTAGTCCCAAGTTGGAGAGTTTCGTATGTTCGGGGTAAGCATGCCTTCATTCAGCATGCCCTGGATGCTTTTCTTTTTTGCTTATGTCTTTTAGTTGTGTTCGGGAGAGATTATCAGACTTTTTAGACTCTTTATATCAGATGTAGTGCTCTTGTATTACAGACTAGATTTTGGGGTTGTAATAACTAAATTATATGACTTGTTTCTTTTATCTAGGTTATGATTAGACATCTATTAAGTAATTCTATTATTTCCACCTTTCTTATATATATTATGCTATTAATTGGGAAGTGGCGCCTACCGGTGGGAAAAGTGCAGGTGCCAGTGAAATTTTTTTATTCCATTAATTTGATTAAATGATTTGGGGATTGTTCGCCTACCGGAGGGATAGTGTAGGTGCCATCATGACCCATGATTTGGATCGGGACACTTGGTCTAATATATCTTTTGTCGAGAAAATTTTTCAACTGAGCTTTTAACTCTTTCAACTCTATTGGATCCATTTCGTATGGTGGAATAGATATCGTCTTAGTGTCAGGAAGTAGATCAATTCCAAATTCAATATCCTTATCGAGAGGAACTCTGGAAAGATCTACAGGGGAGACTTCTAGAAAGTCATTAACAATTGGTACGGAATTGAGAGTTGGGATTTGTGCATCTGCATCCCTGACTCAAAACGTACTACAATATTCGTCACTCTCTTTCGACTTTGATCTATATCAATATATGTCAAAGGGAATCAATATTAGTAATAATACTCATGTTTTGGTCATATAAGCATTTTATCAAACAAGTCAGCATGAAGTTCCACAACTCTCATTAATGGTGTTTCTACACCTATCAACCTATTATCTTGCTCCTAGATGATTCTTCAATCTCATATCAATTAACATCATTCTTCATCACCCATAACATAACGACAATCCTAAGTCAAAAATCTGAAGATACAACCTTCATGCTTTTCTTCTATCATACCTATCAACTTATATCTGAAGAAGTTATTATCTATAATCACTTATTCAAAGCTATAATCGACTGAAGTAGGAAGGTCTTACCTTTTGTATGTTCAAGTCTCTTGAATTCAGACTCTAGGGTTCTTTGTCCAAGACGAAGACTCAATCGATAATATATGGATTGGAAGTGTTTAATAATGTTAATAAGTTGTTAGGAATTGGAATCAACTTGAAATCATCATTAAAACTTACCTTAGAGGAAGTTGGGTTCTTGAGAGCTCCCGTTTCTAGAGCAATTTTTTGTATTTGGGACGTGGGATGACCTAGGACTTTTAAAAAGACTTTCCTAGTGCGCAGTCGCACAGTTGACCATGCAACGTAGCAAAGGCAGTAACACTACCTCGAGTGCGCGATCGCGCACCTGATGTTCGGTCGCGCAGCTGGTCGCGTAGATTGTGCAGTATCTAGTACAATGCACATAACTCTTTGCACAAAGATTCGTTCGGTCTCCACAATATATGGATGAAAATGTATTTCAAAGTGATACAACTTTCATGTTTTATGATTTCTCAAATTCCCAATGGAATTTCACCAAATCGGGTTGGAAGGAATACCTACCGTAAACTTAGTCGATTCTATCAAATATTTATGCACCTCACTATTCGTCTTGATTCTGAAACAACTATTTTCGTCCAAACTCATCCCGATGGGACTTTATATAGCTAAAATGTCATGTTAACACTCAGTTAACACATTCTCACCTAACCCGAATTTGTGGAGTGTTATAAAAGATAGAAATGTTATGATGATTCTCGATAACAGTGATGATCTTTGTGGCTGAATAATCATAGAATCTTATTTACAAGGTTAAATGCTTATTAACTATATATATCTTGACTAACTAAACAAATAAAGAAGTATCGAAAAGTACCAACCCTCTGTACCGCTATAGTTCGGGTCGGTTAACGATGTTTTAAGGTACACGTGCTTTCCGTACTCACTCTGCACTTGGTGCATCTTCTGTGTGCAGGTACAGATCTAAGCATGATTGGAGCATCATGGTCTGAGCGCTTATTAGAAGGCTTGACTCAAAGTCCAAGTTAAGATGTCAATGCCTTCCCTCTACTGGATTCCTCTCTATCCCTTTTATTTTCTATTTTATTTTATTTCAGACAGTATTGTATTAAGTATTCAGACTTGTAATCACATTTAGAAAGATCTTGTACTTATGACTTTCAGATTTTGGGGAGTTTGACTTTGAATTATCTGTATCAAGTTATTAAGACTTTTCGAATACATTGTGTATTTTTCTATACTTTTCCGCGCTTTATTTGTGTTTTCAACTTGCATGTTTTGGGGTTTTCCTACGGGTTCAGGGTAGGTGCCCTCACGGCAGAAATAGGATTTTGGGCCGTGATAGGTCACTAGTAATATGGCTGAATTGGTGTTATCATAATGGTTTTCTCCGTAGTTTTTTTCCAAGTGCCCCCCCCCCACACCCATGGCATATGCGAGAGATTAATAAACAAATATTAGAGCTCATTAATCAAGTTATTTAATTAATGCAACGTTGTTATAGAGAAGCCAATCGGGTTACAGATACTATGACTAAATTGAGTATTGAAAATGATTATTTGCTTATTTTATCTCCGGAAGAATTATCGCTATCATCACATGTGGGATTACACTGAGTATGTAGTTGTTGTTGATAGTGGGGCATATAGGATGGATTTCGTTGATATGGTTTCTATTAGACATAAGAATAAGAAAAACTCATTTTGGTGATGTAACTTTTTCTTAAGCTAATTGCATAATTATATAGTCAGCAAGGCTTTTTGTATTTTGGGTATATTGCTAGAAGGCACATAGAAGTAGTGGAAAAACCTATATCCTTATCCCTCTGTACTGAAAGGGAAGGATAGAAAGATACCTTTTTGATGTTGTAAATCTTTTGAATTATTGGTGAAATTATAAATTAAAAAAATTGTATAATTATTTTTTGAATTATTAATATCTGCATAATTCTAACCACCAATACTACTAAGTACTTGATTTATGAACTAATGAATTAAAAGAAATATTTTCCTTTATGCCCAAATTTTGATAATTTTCTAACCCCCCTCCCCTCCGCGTTTGGTTCTTCTTGTTTTTAAATTTGAGTTTGTTTTTTTGGCTCCAAACCCTCTTAATGAGTAGTTATTATTATAGATTATGTAAATCTCAATTCATTTTAAGAGTTGACCAATAAAATCTAAAATTAGACTCTTAAAGTACTTGAAAAACTTTAAAAGCCAAAACTAAGGTGAATCCTTCTATGTTCTCTTTATTAACAATTGATTTTTTTTAATCACTTCTTAATCTTCTCTCTTGTTCATTTTTCTCTGGGTCATGAATTCTCAAAATGCTGGAAATCTTGGGTCTAATTCTTGTCAAGAGAGGAAAAGAAGTCAAATTTTCGACATTCTATTGAAAAAGTTGAGAAACTAAAAAAGTGAGTTTATTTGTTGAATAAAGTATTTTATCTCCCTTTTTTGAATTTTAATTTATGAAAGCATTCCTAATTATTTGAGATTTTGTTTCAAATTTGTCGTGGATATGATTTTTCTTTTCTTCTGATGTATTTGATCTGATTGGTTCTTTGTTTGCTACATTTTTATCTTACATACTGATTGATTTAACTGATTCACATGTTTCAGTTCATTCATTTTGGAAAAGTAAAACAGAGAAATTGATATAATAACTAAGTAAATTACAAAATACAATAATTTCTTACCTAGTACAAATTTTAATCCATTCTCAACACAAATTCATTTTTTTCCTTTTTTTGGAAAACAGATAGTTACTTGCAAGTTGTGTTCTCTCTTTCTCTTTCTAATCTCAAAGTACCATTTGTATGAATAAGATCCCCTTCGTTATATGATTTATTATAGGATTTATGGCGTAATTACTTAGAAGTACATTTTGTGCTAGAGTCCTTCCTATCTGATAGAAAAGGATCTCATGATCCTGAGCCGATCTTACCTAGAATTGCAATTTCTGAATTTGTCTATGAAGAGCGGATTCTCTATTATATATATATATATATATACATATATCAATTGGATTTTCCTCATCGTAACAGATTCATATATATATATATATCAATTGGATTTTCCTCATCGTAACTGATTTTTTATTTTTTGAGTAGGGTGTTCCGTCAGATGCCGAATCCAGAAAATCACGTGATAGAGCAATTGAGTCAGGAGCTAGGACTTGGAACAAAACAAGTCAAAAATTGGTTTTATCACAAAAGATATGACATCTAGGTTCTTATAAAATGTTGATGATTTCTTTAATTATAAATAGAGTTAATTTACTTTCCTCCATTGACCTTTAAAGATTGGGAAAAAAATACACATTCCCTTTTGAATGGGAACGACAACCCCTGAATAATATTTTTGAGTAAGATTTATAATTTTAATACCAAAAATATTATTCTCTTTTTTTCTTTTTACATAATGGCTTTTCAATCCAAAATTGTCAATACTCATAAATAAAAAAAACAATGCAAAGTTTTTGAAAAATAATTGTCTCATATACTCTATCTTGTCCATCTCCAAAAGCATACAGTAACTCAAGTGTATTAATCACTCCCGAGCCCCTCGAAATTCATTTAAGATAACTAACTAAGTCATAAATCACAATCTGGAACTATTAGATCTTTCAAACCTATCTGTTTACTCCAGATGTTGACTTTGGTCAAACTCTTTCTTTATATTAAATTAAGAATTTCCATATTTAGATCTTCTTTTTAGGTTCTCACCCGATTGCCCCAGGAATCGTGTCACCCATCCTCTCTAGTTAAAATAACCTTTTAAAGCTACGGGAAGGTTCCTTTAGGAAAAAAGGAGACTTAATACTCAAAACTACCAAGCGGGTCGTTACATCATCCACCACTTAAATAAACGTTCATCCTCGAACGGGTTAAGAAAAGTACCAAAACAGTCGAGCAACTATACATATCCATCATAAACCTCATTTGAGCATCCTTCGGCAAGGATTACACTGGTAGCACTGCTTGTTCACTTTATCCGTCAAATCTTCCTTTAACTTAGCTCAATAACATGTATCTCTATTTTCCATGTCTGAGACTTCCTCAATAGCTGATTCTCATATATTTGAAATGACTCTGCTCAAAATACCTGATTTTAATTTTAATCATACCTCTAAACGCAATTGATTTCTTCTATAATACTATCATAGTCACCACAATCTTTTAGTGGTAGTGGTTATCCATTGTCAAACTTGTACCGATAAAATACCCTTATTGTACTTATCTTTCTTTCATACCTTTCAAAGTCGTCGATAGTACCAAGAATCCTTAGAAAATATGTTATCACACGCCACAAATCGAAATCATGACTTCCTCTCTCCATAAAAGAATATGTGGTTGTGTGGAGCCAATTCTAAGCATTTATGTCAGAAATTGACCTTATCCAAGGCCGATTGAGTTAATTCCAAATCTGTTAGTTTCATTTCGTTGACCTGAAGCTACTGAGTCAACACTCGTCATTCAATTCCTCCAAAACCTCAAATAATGTACTATGTGCATCATCTAGTGACTACCGTATCGTGTCAAATCTATAGAAAATCAAATGATCACCACAAAGACTGCCTATATCCATTTGTACTTCCTCAATACATTACCAAGTATCGGCTAAACCGTTAGAACTATTCGAATAGTTGTCATTAATAAAATATGATCAAGTCCACTTGTAAATTTCAATAAGACACGGTAAACCTGCCATACCACTATCCTGAACTATCAATCTAGCAAATCTGGCTAGAAATGGACTACTAGTATAAACAAAAACATTCCTAGTAATAGATGCATAAATCTCCTGCATTAAATGAGCAAATCTGACCTAGTGTATGATGCAAAAAATTTCCCAAATATCACCAATAGTCACCCATACTGATTTAAAATCCTAACAAGATAAATAATAGGCCTTTCATAAGTCTGTGGTTACCCATTCTATCATTTTTCTCATGTATACTCAACCTCATGTTATCATTCTCGATCTCAAAAGCTGAAATTTACCTAATTAGTCAACTTAGTGTCGAGGAACCAACCTTATGACTTTAAATCTTTATATTTCATGACTCACACCTGTTACAAAAATCTAATAGAACTTCAGTCTGAACACTTCGATGTAAGGCTTGTGGCCTGGTACACCACCTTTCACAACCATAAAATCTCTTAATGCAATACCTTGTTACGCCTTTAGAAATTTCAAAAGTATAAAATATTGTTATTCACTTGTCTTTCCATGCACAAGTCCTCCCAAGTCAATCATATTTGAAAATGTCAATCAGGCTATCTAACCAACAACGCTTTGACATAGTGTACTACCACGGACAGTCTCACCTCGAAAATATGATTTTAACTTTCAAACTGTAGAGATTTCCTTTTATCAATCAACCCCAACCCATTCATTCAAGGATGATATGAAATTAACCGACTGTGGTACAACACAAGTCACTTCCTCATCAATCTTGTCATGCTAGTTAACTGAAATTTGCACCTCACTAATCACCAATCGCAAAATAGCCATGGCACTTGTCATACACTTAATCAAATTCTCCATAGATTTCCTTCTTCAATCACACATAACAATTTACACTATAATTGGATGATGCAAGATAACACCACCATAATATATACTTGACTTAAGTAATCTTGTTGCTTCAAATTCAAGCCCTTTTTAAGATGAACTTTAATCCTTCCAAATCGAGAAGCAAAATTGCCTTTATCTTAATTCTTCAATTTTCATATTTCGTTCATAATCACTTCTACCGGTATCAACTAAAACTCATTCAAACAAACTCGAGGGGTGTATAGAAATATCATAAAGCTTGCAAATAGCTAAGTCGATCATGGAGATAGTAGTGAGTCACAATCTTAAGCGTCTGAAAGTTTTCTCTTGCCTCACTCGAACCTTAAAACTGAATACTCTTCTAAGTCAAGTGTTTCACATGTACAATCCTTCATGAAATATTTTCATCAGATTGTACCTGCCAACTTTGCCTACTCCGACAAAGTTAATTATCATTGTCGACATGGTATCCTGAACCACCACTGCACTAGTGGATAATCTATAGCACAATCACTGACTGCTATAAATATATTCCAACCACCTTTCTCATATAGTGCATATAAGTATCCTTGTCAAAAATATTTTAACTGAAGAATCGTTCTTCCATCTTAGTTTACGAGTTTACCGATCCAACTTCGATACCCAAATGTACTATAGTGAATTCACTTCTATTGGTTTCAATTAGTATTACTGATCCTTAATTCAATTTCTGAAATGCACTTGACAACTTGAATTAGTTAACATCTACCATTGATCCGCCATTTTAAATGTCCTTATTGACTGATACCTCGCTCAAGGATCTTGTCACGCCTCGAACCTGGGCCTGGATATAACACGGCACTCGGTGCCTTGCTACATGTGACCGATCAAACACATGGCTTATTGAATCAACATGGGATATGTACTAATGCAGAACATAGATCAACACATAAAACATTTGAATAGAACATGTAACTCCATAATAATACTGAAAAATATCATTTTAAAACATAGGTGCGGAACTAGTATGAAAATATGATAGTGTAGCCCACAAGGCTAAAGATAACTGAATACCCAACATGACATGACTAACTAGTCTATGAAACCTCTGACATAAGTCTGTAATACTAAACTATTGGTGGGACAGGGCCCCCAGCATACCTGACTGTCTAATATGACATGACTACTGAAAATAGAGATAACGCCCCGAAGGAAATGGGGATCACCAAATAGCTGATACAATAAAGTCCTAACAAACAAATCCATCTAGTAAATAAGTACCTGCATTGTCAAATACAGGCCCCTAGAAATAGGTGTGTAAGTACACTAGAATTGTACTTATATGTAACGCAACTGAAATAAAAGAACGGTAAGTAGGGTGCTCGGGGAATATACAACCCAAACAACAACATGGATACATGAAGTAATACGAAATAAAAACTATAACTGTAAATTGTAACTGAAACATGATCATGATTTGGCATGATAATGTTGTAATATGACTAGATCATTTTAAGTGGAAGAGCCTTAGTATAACCAACAACATGAGCTCACCACGTGAGCACGTGGAGTGTGGTCTCTGGCCCGACTAGCAAAAGCAATCCCATACCTTGCTGGGGTGTGAGACACAAACATGACATGAATGGATACAATCAATAAACATGAAGGAATCATCCTAAATAGGCAGAGCAATCCTAAGCCTATGTTGACATACGCAGTTTCAGGTGTTTAAAACTTCTTGGTAAATCTATGTTACTACCAAAATGTGAATATAGGGATGGCAACGGATCGGATCTGGACCGGATCCAACTAGATCCAGATTCATTTTTCATACATGAATTTTGATCCAGATCCATCGGGTCCATAAAAATTAGATCTAAATACGGATCTATCGGATCCACAAATCGGATCTGGATACGTGTAAAAGTTTTTGCCTTGAATAATATTCCCACCTATTGAAAGTTTTTTGAAAAAACCCTAGCCAATGCGGCAGATGAAGATATCTTAAAATATAGAAACGTGGTGAAATTTGACAAGACAGGTGAGTGCAAGAAACCAACTGAAACAGGTAAGAAATATAGTACCGAGCATGTGATAAAACTCTTTTGTACTTCGAAGAATTTATACTTGCATCTTGTTGTGCATCATATGGGACGAAATCCCAATAGTCAGAAGGCAAACTTTCTCCAGAAGTTTGCTGAAGCTTCTTCAATGAAATTTCACTTACTTCTGCAATAATGGTAGTCCTCCAAAACATGACGTCGTATGAGAGAGAGCCACGACAGTGGCTAGGGTTTGCATCTTAGAGCATGTTAAACGAAATGAGGGTCTTTGCCCCATTTCGTTGGCTTAAACATGCAGATGGGCTGGGCTTCGGTCCTTTATGTATTTGGGCCTGGCTGAGAAAACAAAAGGAAGACCCAAATTCATTCTAGGTTATGGATATATTTAATAAAAAACTGATCCACGGGTCGGATTTGGATCGGATACGGATCTCAAATACAAAATCCAGATTCGATCCGTCAGAAATGGATCCGGGTCCGATTTAGATCCTTCGGGTCCAAATTTTGAAGATCCAGATCCTATAAAATGGATCTGGATCCACGGGTCCAGGATCCACTGACATCTCTAATATGAACATAGTTGGCTAAACATGACTTGTATATTGTTTAACATATATATATATATATATATATATATAAAATATATATGTATGTATATCCTTAGAGTACAGTAACATGGGGCCTCGAGTTGAAATGAAGAACACGTGGACTTTAAATCATGATTTTACATAAATTACAGATAGATTCATAGAAATCAAAATGACATTCATGAATATAAATACTAAATCATGTGGAGCCTAACATATGTTGTATATAATTTCATAAAACATTGTATCAAGAGTTTACCATGAATTGAGACCAGACACCCTATAAATTTGAAGGGAAATGTGGTTCATGAATCAAGTGAAGCATGGGGAAGAAAAAAGATATTTTTCACACATGGATAGAATCCCTACATACCTGTAAATTCTCCAATTCAACAAATTAGTTTTGCTGCTCTAACGAAGAAAACCAAAACCTTAGCTTTGAATTGCTTGTGAAGGATTTACCTTGGAAATCCTATGTTTATATTTATGAATCATGTATTTAGTACTAGTATTTATTGAGAATCATACGAATGATCTTACGTTGATGTGGAAGGTTGAGAGGAGAATGAAGTAGTTCTAGGGTTGTGGGGAAGTAAAAATAAGCTAAAAAATTTGGAGTTCACGCATTTATAGAAAAGAACGCTCCCATTCTGCAAACCTTTCTGCAGGCCGCACTTCCATCATGCGCACCGCACTTCGGTCATAGAATGTGACAGTGACATACTATTCTAAGGCCCATTATGCGGATGACCCTACAGACTGCATATCCATTCTGGGGGTCGCATGACCATTATGTTGACCGCTCTTTTGTCACAAAATAGGACAGTGTACCTGGGACTTTTGGTTTTTTGGGACTCGATCTACGGCCGCTTATGCGATCCACATTTCTGTTCTACGGATGCACACTTTTATGCATCTCTGCCCTTGAGGCTTCTCTAATATTTTTCAACTCCAACTCTTACTGCACATTTGGCACTTGCCTAGATATTAACTTCAACGTGTATTCATACCTATTTTCGTTGTACTAATATTACAACCACGCTAACTTGACTTTTCAGATTCCTACCGAAGCTACGGGGTGTTGAAGATCCTTAAGCGATGATTGCCCACAAAAAACCTCCTCCTGCTTTATTTCATCAAACTATAATGCCTCTTGAAAATCATGCCACTCTTATTTTGTCAGCTCCACAAATTCACATCACTAATAATTATAGAAACTTAATCCTAATCAAAAGATACAATGCCCACATCCCTTCTCCAAAATTAGGTACGACGGCCGATAACGCCTTAAGTAATAAATCTTCATGCTTGTCCATCGTGTCATTTCCAGTAGTCAATCATTTCCCACACCTAGTAGCCTATGACGTTGTAAAAATGCTAACCAATTCATGTTCCTTTAACATCCATTTAATAACAGATTATCCTCATTCAATGATAACCTAATGGATTCATCCCACCACTGACATCATAATCTTTGAGGAACGTCATGCTAGTGTCACTCATCATCATTGCATATCAAACAACTGCAGTATATTCAAATAAATGAACAAAATCTTGGCACAAAATGATCCCTTTTATCACCAATCTCAAATATCAAGTGAACCTACTAAAATGCCCTTTATTAAATAATCATAACTATCTATACTAATAATAGTATAATCTCCATTATAAATTCTCCCACTTAGCCTAAAGTCAATTACCATTTCCTTAAATAACCCTCAAACCACTTGTTCTTATTCCAGCACCACAATGCCATCCTACCGACACTCAACTTAGCCTTTCAACTCCTATGCAATATTAGACTTATCACACCTTGTGCTCCCATCACAAGAACACTTTACCATTGTGATTGTCGTGTCACCAAACTAGAACTATTTGAATTCTCTTTAGTACACCTCAACTGCATTGGATAGAAAGAAAATTCTTCATACGTATCTCATAACAAATCCTACATCCCAGACCTCATTACTAAGGATCACCTTTCATGTATTTATGCTTACTCAATGCCTCATCAGAACATTACCATGGTTGTTATCCCCTCATCTTGATCAATTGATATACCTCAAGTTTACACTTTTCTTCAAATATTAGCATTTGTATCATTCTATAACTGAATTATTTACTTTCCATTGATACACTCGTGTCATAAGACCATCATAATAAATCTGGACAACATGGAAGCACTCCTACTCCAACAACGCCTCCAGCGAACCATCCTTGCTATGTCAGACCTCCTCAAGTGCAGTCTTCAAATTCACAAAGCTCATTTCTTGATTATTTTGCTAACCGTACCAATTCAAATTTCCAAATCTTTTTCATGCTCAGGTTGTGCCTTAAATGGATTCTCTCAACTTTTGAGTTCCTAATCATTGAAGATTTGGCGATCATGTTGTCCTTCGTACTATCACTGAACTAAAGAGTCGGAATAACAACCCTACTCAATTAAGTCTTCAAATCATAGTTGCAATCAAAATTTGTTCATCTGTCCTTATCACGGTGACACATCTCGTACCATACTGCTTGACGTCATATCCAACCACTTGTGTGCAAACTCGAGAATGTTTCACACCATTAGTGAGATATTGAAATAAAGAAGTTTAGACCTAAAACCAAATCACATACGCACGATATGGAATGGAAGTTTTCTAAATGTCCTATAACCACCCAAGGATAGGTACGGAGCTCATCATACCAATTTGTAAGACTCTACTAGACATTTCTTTTATACTCATGAGACTGGTGTACCTAGTGCTTTGATACAAAATTATCAGGATCCAAAAATAATAGTCGTGATGGCACCTACTCCCAATCGGATAGGTAAGCCAAAATTTATTAACAACCAATTGATTCATTTAATTAAGCAGAAATATAAGTGATAACATAATATAAGTCAAATCAAGTCTTTATTCATAAAAGTGCGGAAATAATAAAATACCACCTAAAACCTAGTGTCATGTGTACAAGAAATACTAAGAATACTAGTACAAATCACAATTGACCAAAACACTATCCGGAAGGTAAAAGAAGATAGAAATAAATTAAGGTAGAAGGAGACTGGCACAACAAAATAACCCAAGCAGCTCATACGGATCTCTTAAATCAACAACCTCAGACCCAGATGGCTCTACAAACTCCATTAGTGCTCGATACAAACTCTGCACACAAAAAGGTGTAGAAAGAGTAGAGTGAGTAAGAAAAATCAACGTGTATTCAATAACATCATCGACTAACCCTAAACTAAAGCGGTAGCGAGAGTTGGTCTTCTACGTGCTCACTCCCACACTTTAATGGTTATTAGCTCAAAAGGGTATAAATGTATTCCTACATGTGATGGACAAGTAAGTTTTCACAGTTCAACTAGATAACTAGTTAAATAGTTAAGATAGATAATCACGAACCAATCCAATTCTTTCAATTAAGAAAATAAGCATAGAGTCGGTGAAAAAGATATGATGTGTAATATATGCAAAGTCCATAATGCAATTGGTATACACAAACTCCACTGATAAGGATGTGTAACCCATGGGGGACTCGCGAGGTCAATACACCATTCAAAACAATTTCCCATCGGGTTCTCCGACAATTTAGCTATACATCTCAGTACTTAGCCCCATTCGACTATCAATCGCATCACTCCACCTGTAATCATATACAATCGGGAATTACCATATATATCCTCAACTGTATATGAATGAAATACCATATGAAAGCATGACTGTAACATGCATAGTAAGAAATAACTCTGTAAAAGATAAAGTCTCGCATTACCTCTTTTTCATCCTTAAGTGGGAATTTCAGAATGATGTGAACACATAATCAATAAAATCAACCGAATCAACCATTTAATGCTCAAATGCCTTGGTATTCTTGAACTATAATTAGCAATTCATATTAGTCAAAATTACCTAAACATCGGACTAGTACTCGTACAAGTTTTGTCACCTCACAAGTATGTGACCCCCTTTTTACCCATTTCCTTTAACATTAATTAATTACCAACCCAATATAGTATTTTGAATCACCCATTTGGCCTTAAAATGAGAAATATATGATGTTTTCAAGTTTTGAAAGAATACAGAAATTTAAGGCGAACTTTAGGAACATAATTGGTATTTTCGAAATTGTTATACCAGAAAATTCAGAAATTGCAAAAATCTTAGTTTTAGTACCTGAAACTTATCTGAAACCTGCCGAACACAAACCAGATATGCGTTCTGATCATAAAACACGCTACGAATTTTTTCGCGCACTCGCATTTCTCAAAAGTGGTCATCTTGACCCGATGTTGACCATGGTCAACTCTAATTCCTTAACTAGTTTCTCAATCAATGACTCAAATCATCTCCGAAACCCTCGGTTCCAAAACCAATGACTCAACACTAAGTCATAAATCAAGTTCCGGATGTAATAAAATCAACAAAACTTCAAAAAAGACACATTTACCCTGATGTTGACTTTGGTCAAACTTCTTCCTTTCTTTAACTTAAGAACTTTCAATTTTACTATTTCTTCTCCAATACTCATCCGATTGCTTTGGAGATCGTGCCACCCATCTCCGCAAGTTATAAATACTAAGATGAAAATATGGAAATGTATTTTGGGAAAAACAAGTTCAAAAGTTCAAAATGATCTAGGGGTCATTACACTGTCAAGTCAAAACATCCTTTTAAAGCTACGGGAAGGTCCTTTAGAAAAAAAAGAGACTTGTTACTCAAAATGACCGAGGGGTCTTTACATCTATCCTTTATAATTTATGAAATCTAGTTTTATAAATGTTAGGGTAGACATTTATTATTTGATTATCTTAAAGTATATTCTATTTGTGTGTCATAAAATTGATTAATTGGCATACAATTTGTAGCATGCATGAAATATCTTAAGATTATTTTTAAGATAGTAAGAAATGAATTAGGCTTACATTAATACTTGAAATTATCCTTGAGATCATGAAAAGTCATTAGAAGATCAAAATGCTAAACCATTTGGAATATAGTTTTATTTATCAAATAATTGTCTCCGCCTGACCAAGTACTTTATGCTTCGTTGGTAGGTCAACTTAAGTTAGGGATCAACGTATCTCAGTTCTTACTAAATTTTGGTGCATTGTCTCCATCTTTCTAGCTAGAGCTTCGTGGAATAAGAAATTAATTTCCCTTGCTGTCAATTTCTTATTCACTCATTGTGTTTGAATTGTGCTCTTTCTCATCTTACTTTATAACTACTTCGAACGTTATGGAAGATAAAGAAACACCGCCTGAGCAAGCGAACAAAGGAACTTGATTTATCTGAACTGAATGATAGGGGCTTAAAGTTAAGCATATCATGACCAACCTTGTTCCTTGGTAGACTAGGAGAAACATCTCAAAGCATGTGGTAACAGATTACGTGTTTTGACATTGTCTCACAGGATCCACCATAGGTTGGGTTGAGAGTCGTATGATGGGTGAGTTTTCACCTAGTGTCCAGTACCCCATGGCTATATTGGGGGCCAGCCTTACCCAAAATTCGAATCTGAGACCTCTAACTAAGGATAGAAGGATCCTATCTATTCCACTATAACTATTGGTAGTTTTAGGAAAAATAGTACTCCAAATAAGGAAATACCTCCAACAAGTGATACTCCCCTCATTGTTATCATAACAATCTATCACTTAAAAGAATATTTAAGACAAGGAATATCTTTCATTTTTTTTCTTTTTTTGGTTTGAGAATCCAACTACCCTTGATTTGATCAATGAGTTGTAACCTAGACTTGCACTATTTTCAGGCCCAAAGGGATAAGGAAGAAAGATAGATTCTTTGTTTTGAAAACAAAAGATTGTATTCAGAGAATGTGGAAATGCGTTTCAAGTTGAGGAATCACTTTTGTGCTACTTGCAAGTTGCAAAATGAAAATGCCAAATTAAGAGAAAAGGTAAACTTCCATTACCTGTTGATTGCCTATGATGCTTAAGACAAAAGGTTTGTCGCATCTATGTCGGATCTTTCAAAAAATTACTACTTTTAGAGGATCTGACACGCATCTGGCAACAATTTGGAAGAGTCTGAGCATTATAATTAAAAGTTTCCTTTTTACTACATATATCACTCATAGGTTTTTCCTTGTTATTCTTTTTCCTATAGATTATAATGGGATCCAAAATGGTTAAACGTTTAAAGGAAGACCATGAAAGGTACTTTTTAGTACTCCAACAAAATCATTCCCATCGCTGCAATGATCCAAGTGGCTTAGATTTGGAGCTCAAATTGGGATGTTCTCACAACTCTCCAAGATTGAATTAGAACTGACTGGAGGTCAATATATTTGAATATTTAATGGTTGAAAAGATGAATTATGGATTGTATAAGTGCTTGAATTGTTTTTTTTGTGTATGTTCTCTCAAGAATAATCTAGCAAATATTCAGAGTAAACACCCATCTTCATAGAACAGAGGTTCTAATTTGGAAAAATATAAGTTTTGTGTATTGATAGTGTTAAATTCAGTTGAACTTTTATGCATTGCAATCAATATATCTCTATAAACAATTACTATGCTCAACTAAGACAATGGTAGAGATTTCTTAAAGTTAGTCGAAACTTATTGTCGTCCTCATAATTAGTCATTTATAAATGATATTTTACATGCAATGTCTTGCACATCAATAAATTCATGGATTTGACATACAAAGAGAAAGATATATTTTCAATGACTTCTACTTTGTTAAACTTGCTTTATTATTGGATACAAGGAACTGCAACGGGTACCTACTTACTGTCGTACTTTTGTTTCTGGACTAAATGCCACTTGGTCATTCCCTTCTTTCATCTACATAAGGCCACTCTTGTTAACAGAAGAAGCCCATATAAAGGTCGTAGCACCTGATGACGCCACCACTCAAATAGCCTTGGTGGCTTCTTCTAATGTTAATTCTTCCTCCAATGTGTCCTCTTCTCCTTCTCAATAGGTTGAGACAGATTTGCAAGATCTTCCAAATGAATTAGATTTGCAAGATAAGGAAATAGAGTTAAACTTAGAGGTTTCAGGAGTGGAGAACTTTACTGGAAGTTGTATAGTTGGAGATGATCTTGAAAAGTACCAAAATATTTGCGAAATATCTTCGTTGGTTATAAAGTCATGCGCAAGACATGTGCTGGTGCCGAGATCAATAGATT
Organism: Anisodus tanguticus; assembly: GCA_034509755.1. Classification (NCBI taxonomy): domain Eukaryota; kingdom Viridiplantae; phylum Streptophyta; class Magnoliopsida; order Solanales; family Solanaceae; genus Anisodus; species Anisodus tanguticus. The sequence goes on from CM067551.1 coordinate 29,360,557, forward strand.
TTAATAATGATAAGTTGTAGTTGGTGACAAAAAATTAAATTCCATTAGATTTTGATGAGAAACACGTGGAAACATAGAATGATATGGAAAGAAGGACTCCACAAATATGACATTAGAATTCCATTTGTGGAGGGATCGAGACATTTAAAACCTATGTGCCTTGTAGAAGTTTCAATAAATATGCAAGGTTTTGATCTCGGATGAAACTTATTAGAAACATTTGTTGCAGTAAGAGGACAACAAAGACATCTAAAAGTCTTGAATATGCTATAATTTTGACTTAGATGAAATATATTCATGAGGTGAATGAAAATTTAAAATGGGTAATGGTGTAACATTTATTAGAATTACATCAAATAGGGAAGCATCAGCCCTTAAGGAGAAAGGAATAGACACTTGGGGAAAAAAGACAGTGAATTGTACTGTTGACGTTCCTATGTTTACGTTCGGCATGTCCATTTTGAGCAGAAGTATATAGATAGGATAGTTGATGAATAATATCATTTTCTATGAAGAAGGAATTAAAATTGGTATTTTCTTATTCTTTACCACCTCAGATAGAAAATATAACATCTGAAGTTATTTGCATGATTCAACTTAAGGAAGATACTATACACTAATAACGGTAATCCATAGTCTATCCACATGATTCATCTATAATCCATCAGTGATTATTTGAAGGCTATTGACATTATTCATCTTAAGTTAAACTAATACCCAATCTACGATTGTCTAAAAGCTATTATTACAATTTAGCTTACATAACGGTCGACACCCCGATGACGATAATCCAGAACTCTCATATGATTAACCTTAAGAAACAATCTATAACCTATTAATTGTACTTTGGGAACTTTCAACATAATTCACCTTACGTAGGATACTTTAACCCCATGACAGTAAGCCATAAGTGATCGATAACATTCTTCTTAGCTAGGAACTATAATCCATCGATAAACACTTAAATATATTGATATAATTAATCTTATGTAACGTACTATTACAGACCATTGCATGAAAATCTTTGAATTTATCATACGCTTCTGATTTTTCTCGCATCAGATAAATCCACAGATATTTAGTGAAATCATCAAGAAATAAAATATAGTATAAAAAATAAAAATTGGAATTTAAAAGAGCTTGCCACACATCTGTATGAACCAAAACAAAAGGAGATGTTGCATTACTTGAAGAAGAATCAAATTGCAATCTTGATTGTTTACCCAAAAGGCAAACATTACATGAATTATTATCAAAACTTGAATTGCAACTAACTAAACCATGACATGCTAAGGATGCTAAGGAGTGGTGTCCAGGATTCTCAAACATTGATGCCATAGAGAAGAGGAATCTATATTCAAAAAACACATGATGCCCAAACATTGATGTCATAGAGAAGAGGAAACACTATTCAAAAAACACATGATGAGAGGATATGGAGAGCAGATATAGGGATCTGTCATTCTTATAGTGGAGAAACACTTGATTGGTTCTTTTGTCCTTAACAATGAAACCAGAGTTAGTAAACTAAATTAAACAACCATTATCAACACCTAAATGCTGGATAGTCAAAAGATTTTTCTTGAGTGAAGGAACATATAAAACATTATTCATGTGAACGGATTGGGACAAGGTACAGAGCACAGATTGACCAATGGAGACAATAGGCAGAAGATTTTCATTACTAACCATGACTCGAGATGAGACATTATAAGAAGTAGAAGAAGACAAGAGAGCAAGATTATACGTCATGTGCATGGAATCACCAGAATCAGGATACCACACCGGTGGCTGGACTTCCTCCACACTCATAGCTGCAAAAGACTTAGGCAAAGTATTTGAAACAAAAGAATGATTACGCATGTTTTGACATTCTAAGGCAGTATGGTTGTAGTGAAAACATATCTGGCACTCTTTTGATGGAACAAAGGGAGAACGACCAAGAATATCATCATCGGGATTTCGATCATGATTTCACACACCATTCCATTAAGGGAAAAATCCACGAGAAGAGTTATGAAAAGATTGACCAAGACCTCTACCATTATAGCCTTTATTATTACATTCACGACCTCGGCCATTGTTTGAACCTCGAGATTGAGAAGGAAAAGATGACACGTTGGAGGAAGTATTAAGATTAGAAGAAGCCACCAAGGTCATTTGAGTGGTGGCGTTATTAGGTGCTTTGACCTTTATATGGGCTTCTTATGTTAACAAGAGTGGCCTTATGCCGGTGAAAGAAGGGAGTGACCTAATGGCGTTTAGTCTAGAATAAAAAGTACGGTAGGAAGTAGGTACTACCCCTTGCAGTTCCTTGTATCCAATAATCAAACAAATTTAATAAAGTGGAAGTCATAGAAAAGATATATTTTTCTGTGCAGCTCAAATACATGAATTTATTGATGAGCAAGACATTGCATATAAAATATCATTTATAAATAACCAATTAGGAGGACGATAATAAGTTTCAACAAACTTTAAGAAATGTCTACCATTTTCTTATTTGAGAATAGTAACTATTTATGAGAGATATTGATTGAAATGCATAAACTTTCAACTAAATTTAATGCTATCAATACAAAAAACTTATATTATTCCAAATTAAAACCTCAGCTCTATGACGACGGATGCTTACTTTGAATATTTGCTAGATTAGACTTGAGAGAACATACACAAAAAAAACAATTCAAGAACTTAAACAATCCATAATTCATCTTTTCAACCATCAAAGATTCAAATATATTGACCTTCAGTCAGTTCTAATTCAATCTTGAAGAGTTGTGAGAACATCCCAATTTGAGCTCCAAATCTAAGCCACTTGGATCATTGTAGTGATAGGAATGATTTTGTTGGAGTACTAACAAGTACCTTTCATGGTCTTCCTTTAAACGTTTAACCGTTTTGGATCCCATCATAATCTATAGGAAAAAGAAAAACAAGGAAATACCTATGAGCGATATATGTAGTAAAAAGGAAACTATTTATTATGATGCTCAGACTCTTCCAAATTGTTGCCAGATGCGTGTCAGATCCTCTAAAAGTAGTAAATTTTTGAAAGATCCGACATAGATGCGGCAAACCTTTTGTCCAAAGCATCATAGGCAATCAACAGATAATGGAAGTTTACCTTTTCTATTAATTTGGCATTTTCATTTTGCAACTTGCAAATAGCACAAAAGTGATTCCTCAACTTGAAACGCATTTCCACATTCTCTGAATACAATCTTTTGTTTTCAAAATGAAGAATATCTCTTTCTTCCTTATCCCTTTGGCCTGAAAATAGTGCAAGTCTAGGTTACAACTCATTGATCAAATCAAGGGTAGTTGGATTCTCAAACCAAAAAAAGAAAAACAATGAAAGATATTCTTTGTCTTAAATATTCTTTTAAATGATAGATTGTTATGATAACAATGAGGGGAGTATCACTTGTTGGAGTTATTTCCTTATTTGGTGTACTATTTTGCCTAACACTACCAAGAGTTATAGTGGGATGGATAGGATCCTTCTATCCTCAATTAGAGGTCTCAGATTCAAATTTTGGATAAATCAGACCCCAATATAACCATGGGGTATTGGACACTGGATGAAAACTCACCCATCATACAACCCTCAACCCAACTTATGAGACAATGTCAAAACTCTTACTCCATTACCACATACTCTGAGATGCTTCTCCCGGTCGACCAAGGAGCAAGGCTGGTCATGATAGGCTTAACTTTAAGCCCCTATCATTCGGTTCAGATAAATCATGTCCCTTGGCTCGCTTGCTCACGCGGTCTTTCTTTATCTTCAATAACGTTCGAAGTAGTTATGATTTAAGAACAAAAGCCAAACACAATGAATGAATAAGAAATTTACAGTAGGGGAAACTAATGAGTCTTATTCTTCCAAGCTCTAGGTAGGAAGATGGAGACAACGCACAAGCATTTAGTAAGAACTGAGGGACGTTGCTCCCTAACTTAAGTTGACCTACAAACGAAGCATAAAGTACTTGGTCATGCAGAGAGAGGTTTGGGTTCATGCAAGGCCCTCGTGTCACGAAGAAGTAGGTAGTGTAATATGGGCAGGATTTTTATCAAAGGAATTCAAAAATGCTACAGTTCCACATGTAAGTGTCAAACCCATGAGCTATAGCATTTTTTGGACCTCCTTTGCTAACTGCTACACTTATAGAAGTTTTCCTTGTTGGAATAGATCTGGCTTTATACTTGAAAGTATATTTATGTCCTAGAGACAATCTGTATTAGGACAGATGTACTTTATACACATTCGTATTATTATTAATGGAGATTAATATTTTTGCATTTACAATTATTGAATTATTATTTGATTATTTGTAATTATTCATTAATGTGCATCCCTTGAGCTTGCGTTCTCATTAATAGAGTGAGATATTCATGATAGAGCGTAACTCTTAAAATAGCCTCGACTAATGATCATCGAGAATGGGATATCAATGATATGTGATAAGTCGACATGTGGTCTGCTTCTCATCCTTAGAGGATGTAGTATGTCTCACATGCTATGAGTATTGGCTACTCGTGATGGACACATGGATACTTTGAAAGTATTGGTATACCCTGCTGATAAACTGTTTGTTATACTTGTCTAAAGTATGATCAGCGTGTGGGAGATAGAAGTCCTTAGACTTGAGGTCAATATGCACCTTGTCTACAAAGTAATGTACTTTGATCCCGTCCTAAGCTCAAATGACTTATAGGTTGAGATACGACTTGTATTGGGTACATTACGATGTGGGTTAAAGGTGGTAGTTGAGCCAAGATTAGGATTCATTCCTCGAATATATATTCGAGAGAACACTCGGATTCTCAGTGATATTGGGTTGACTAAGTCATTGGCCAACGCATTCGACATATTTAGAATATGGTCTAGTTGTCAACTAATAGAGATGAGATACAATGATTAAGACATTTGGATAAACACTTGACAAATCCTAAGCTTGATCGGGTGTGTCGTGAATGAAAGGATTTTATCTTACCATATAAAGGTTAAGTTTATTGGATTCGTGTAAACGTACTTCACATATTGAGTTCGTCTTCCGGCGCCATCTAGAAGTTCCGCATAGACCTTAATTTGATTAATGTCGATATGAGAAGGCATGTAGTGTCACACTATGTCGATTGTCCTTTCGATTTAAGGATGTATTGAGAGAGTAATTAAATTTTCTATTTGGAATAGAAATATTTAAATGAATAATGATTATTTCAATTAAGTCAAAATTGGATTTTAGATTTAATTAAGAATGCACAGAAAATAAATCTAGACAGTGCAAGAGCACGTCGAGCGCCGCGACGCCTCTACCCTAGGGATGCGGTGTAGTGTAGGAGCACACCGAGCACCGCGATTCCCATACCCTAGGGCTGCGGCGCCTGTAACATCCCATACTTTCGGGTTACAGTTTAAATTGTTGAGCGTTTATAAAATTGTGAGGCATGTGTAAATAGGTCCGAACGTTGGGAAAAATTTATGTTATATTTATGCATGCTAATAAAGATATTTGTATGTAAAAAGGTTTAACCCCGAAATAATTTTGGACGTAAGAAGTATGATGACAGAAGCCGAAAATAAATTTGGCACGTGCATAAAGAGGTTATGGGCTAGTGTCATATCACAAATTATGACATTGAATATATGAAGGTCCTATAAGTTATTAAGATTTATGTGAATTGCGATCACGAAATTAATTATGTGTGTGGTTGATAAATTATGTGGAGGGATGTCACTTAATTAATTAAGTGACCTTGCATGTTGTGCAAGGTGTCGTGAGATAAGGGAATGCCACCGCCAAGTTTTGGCTGAGTGGAGAGCACAATTATGAGGGGCATTTAATCCATTAGTCCCCAAAGACTTTCAACAAATTCTTTTCCTTGCTAAACCTTTCATTTAGTAGACTTCTCCTTATAGAATTCATTAGGAAAACCATTAAGCAGTAACGTGAAATTGAGGCTGCCCCAATTTCCATTCGAATGCAGTGGAGAATCATTTCAATTGTTGGGTTTGGAAAACGTACAAGTGCAGTAACAATATTTCCTTCCATGTTAGTGAAACGAAGGTATGTTAAGGCAAACTATTTCTTCCTTTTGGCATGTTTCATGTAAAAAAATATAACTGTGATATTGCTCCATAATTCATTCTACTCCTAGTAGTTAAGAATATTCATGTTATTGATTTCTATGCTGAAAGCATGTCTAAATATATTTCTAAGTCCTTATTGAGGCATACGGAAGATGCGTTGTTATTCACAATGTTAGCCAAAGGTGCAGGGATATTATGTCACTAGAGGTATTTTATTATCATATATGCATTTTCACTTGCATTGCATTCATATATTACCCTGGACCACTGGTGCTATGCATACTACTATATGGTAAATATTATATATGTAGGGGATATGGGGAAAGGGAAAGGTGTTATATACGCACACCACCTGCAGCTGATACAGAGTATCACAAAAAAGCCTGAAGAGGCCAATATGATGTGATGCCTGCATGGCTTATTTGGACGGTTGCACGATCCGTAACACTAACATATATTGGGATGGGTTGCACGATCGCAACAGTGACATATATATATATATACCGCACTTGCACCATGCATACGTTAATTAACCATTACTTGGTATGATTCTCACGGAGGTTGTCATGGTAAGGAAATTGCCCGATGAGGCCAATAAATATGGACACTGCATTGTATATAACATGTAGGCAAGTGTATTAGGGCCCTCAGAGGAAGTTACTGTTGGTCAGTTGTTTTTGTTTCAGTTATCAGTATATTCCTGTTGTGATGCTATTTATGCTTGACATACTCAGTACATCAGTCGTACTAACGTCCCTTTTTTGGGGGATGCTGCGTTTCATGCCCGCAGGTTCACATAGGCAAGGCGACGACCCATGTGAGTAGATTACAGATTTCAGCAGATTTTGGAAGGACTCTCTCTTTCCGGGGTGTCGGTCTTATTTTGGTATAATACAATTTTGCGTGTCTATATGGGTATGGCGGGGCCTTACCCTGACCTTTGATGTTGCTACTCTTAGAGGCTTGTAGACAGGTGTCCTCTGAGTAGTAGACTTGTACGGCCTTGTCGGCCGTGGTATATGTATATATATAAGTTGGTTACCTGGTTGTTCATAATTTTCTTTCGGCTTAGTCTGGAATTAATTATGAATAGGTGTTGATAGTGTGATTAGGGGTACCCGGCAGGTGGGGTTCGAGTATCCGTCGCAGCCCTCCGATTTGGGTCGTGACAAACTTGGTATCAAAGCATGTCTATCCTAGGGAGTCTACAAACCGTGTCTAGTATAGTCTTATTTATGGGTATGTTGTGCACCATACTTATAAACAGGATGCTATTTGACATTTTAGGGATGGTTTCTACTCTTTCATCTCATAAATCGTGCTATAGAACTGAATTATAAGTATTTCACTCCTAATCCATTTCGTGCTTATGATTCCAACGATGCCTACCGCAAGGAAGAAGTCCAAGAGTATGAGGGAGTTGAATACGGTTGCGGGCCAAGGTACCAGCCGATTTCCACCCATTAGCGAGGGCCAGAGTGAGACCCTCGGTAAGACTCCTTCGTATGGATCTCCCAATATATCACCATCGGAGGAGATTAGTGTAGCAACAACACCTCTAGTTCCTCCACATGATACTCCATACGTTGATCTTGATATACAGAGTGCGGTTCAGTTATTGACATGATTGGTGGCCGCTCAGGCCTAACATCAGGTTCCCTGTCCTTCTGATAGACATGAATACGGACCCGCAGAATTTTCTAGATCAGGTACAGCGCACGTTGCGGTTGATGGATGCTACCAATATTGAGTCGGTAAAGTTTGCTTCTTATAGACTGCGGGATGTCGCAGTAACATGGGTTGATACATGGGAGCAATATAGATGACTTTGTGCTCCACCAGGTGGGTGGAGAGAATTTTTAGAGGCATTCCTATAACACTCTCTGCCAGTTGAGCTTCAATGGGCCAGACAGGACAGGTTCCTACGTCTTGAACAGGACAGTATAAGCGTTCAAGAATATAGTTTGCAGTTTAATTCCTTGGCTCGTTATGCTCCTACAGTTATATCTTAAATGAGCGACCGTGTACACATGTTCGTTACTGGTTTGGGGCTACACTTGGTTAATGAGTGTACTACGGCTCCTTTGAATCCGGATATGGATATTGCTCGCATCCAGGCTTATGCACAAAACCTAGAGGATCGCAAGAGGAAACAGCGAATTGATCGAGAGCGTGATATAGGCCAACATAAAAGGGCTCGGTCTGTAAGTAGCGTGAGGGATTTCGGAAGCGTGCCCAAGCCATAGCCTTACAGACGACTATCTTACCCAGCAGTCGGCTCATCATTGCCACCTTCAAGATCGAGGGTTGATCATTATACTCAAACGGGACCAGGCCAGAGTTCACGAGCACCAGGATCTTATTAATGAGGGACTTCTATGAAGATGAGGCCGCTATTGGCTTGATGTGGGTAGTGTAGTGGGACCTATGCAGGGTCGTACCAATAAGAGGAAAGGGTATGCTATTCTTGTGGAGAGCATGGTAATATAGCGCTAGATTTTTTGACAAAATGTTAAGGTGGTAGAGCTCAGTCGGTCGGATCCGCAACAACTTCATCCTAATTGGTACGCCCGTTAGGGCAGAGTCAGCAAACGTTATCTGGGCGAGGCAGAGGAAGGGGTCAGAATCGTACTTATGCACTGATGGGACGACAGGATCAAGAATCCTCACCTTATGTCTTTACAGGTACGCTATCGGTCCTTTCACATAATGTGTACGCATTGTTAGATCCAGGCTCACATTTATCATATATTACTCATTTCGTTGCCTGTAAATTTGGTATGGATCCTGAGTTGATAAGGGATCCATTTGTAGTATCTACACCGATTGGTGAATCGGTAATCGCTAGACGGGTCTATCAAAATTGTGTAGTATTACCTTGTAGTCATCAGACCCTAGTGATTTAGTGGAATTATAAATGGTTGACTTCGATGTTATTATGGGCATGAATCGGTTAGCGTCATGATATGCTAATGTTGACTGCCGAACAAAGATTGTTAGATTCCAATTCCAAATTCCCAGGCGAGCCAGACCTTGAATGGAAAGGTAATACGGCGACGCCAAAAGCTAGGTTTATTTCATACCTTAAGGCAAGAAAGATGATCTCCAAAGGGTGTATATACCATCTTGTTTGGGCAAGAGATGTCGATGTTGAACCACCTAGTTCTTAATCAATTCTGATGGTCAGTGAATTTCTTGATGTATTCTCAGACGAACTTCCAGGCCTTCATCCTAAAAAGGAAATTGAGTTCGGTATAGATGTGTTGACAGAAACTCAACCGATATCTATTCCTCCTTATAGAATGGCCCCAGCTGAATTGAAAGAATTGAAGGAGCAATTAAAGGATTTGCTCGAGAACGGCTTTATTAGGCCTAGCATATCTCCTTGGGGCATGCCGGTATTGTTCGTACGAAAGAAAGATGGCTCATTATGGATGTGTATCGACTATCGGCAGCTGAATAAAGTTACTATCAAGAACAAGTACCCTCTACCCCGAATTGATGATTTGTTTGACCAGTTACAAGGTGCGAGATGTTTCTCAAAAAATTGACCTAAGGTCGGGGTACCATCAGCTAAAGGTTAAGGAGAAGGATATTCCGAAGATGGCCTTTAGGACAAGGTATGGGCACTTTGAGTTCCTAGTAATGTCATTTGGACTTACAAATGTACCAGCAACATTTATGGATCTAATGAATAGCGTGTTCCGCCCATTCTTGGACGTATTTATGATAGTATTTATAGATGATATTCTAGTTTACTCTCACTCAGAAATGAAGCATGTGGATCACTTGCGGATAATACTACAAACGCTCCGGGACCATAAGTTGTATGCAAAGATATCCAAATGTGAGTTTTGGCTGAAGTCAGTGGCCTTTATTAGTCATATAGTGTCAGACGAGGGTATAAGAGTTAACACTTAGAAGATTGAAGCGGTGAAGAATTGGCCGAGGCCCATGACTCCAGCAGAGGTTCGCAGCTTTTTGGGCTTAGTCGGCTATTATAGAAGGTTTATAGAAGGATTTTCTACCATATCTGCATCACTAATGAAGTTAACACAAAAGGCTATAAAATTCCAATGGTCCGATGCTTGTGAGCGAAGTTTCCAGGAGTTAAAAGATAGATTAACATTGGCACCAGTCCTTACTCTCCCAGAGGGTCCAGAAGGTTATGTTGTGTATTGTGATGCCTCGGGAGCAAGTTTAGGATGTGTGCTAATGCAGCATGGTAAAGTGATTGCCTATGCTTTAAGACAATTGAGAAAACATGAGAAGAACTATCCGACACATGATTTGGAGTTGGCTGCGGTAATCTATGCATTGATGATTTGGCGGCACTATTTATATGGTGTTCATGTGGACATTTTTATGGATCACAAGAGTCTACAATACATATTCAAAAAAAAAAAAAAAAGAGATGAATTTAAAGCAAAGAAGATGGCTTGAATTATTGAAGGATTATGATGTGGACATCTTATATCAACCTGGCAAAGCTAATGTTGTAGCAGACGCACTCAGTTGTAAGTCAATAGTCAGTCCGATGCTAGTGCAAGTTAATAGGAAGGAATTAGTGAGAGAGCTTCATCAGTTAGCTAGTTTGGGAGTCCGGCTAGTGGATTCGGATGATGGTGGGTTTGTGGTCCAGGATGTGTCAAAATCACCCCTTATATCAGAAATTAAGGAACGTCAATGGGAAGACCCTAATTTAGAGAAGATAAGAGAGAGCGTTCAATAGAAGACGACCACGACCTTTGAGATTGATGAACAGGGAACTCTCAGGCACCAGGGTCATCTATGTATTCCAAATGTAGCAGGATTGTGGGATAGTATTATGACAGAGATTCATTATTCACGGTACTCTATTCATCCTGGATCAACTAAAATGTATCATGATCTCAAGAGTATTTATTGGTGGAATGACATGAAGAAGAGTGTGGCAGAGTTTGTGGCTCAGTGCCCCAATTGTCAGCAGCTAAAAATAGAACCCGAAAAGCCTGGTGGCTTGACTCAGAATATCGAGATTCCGATATGGAAATGGGAAATGGTTAATATGTATTTCATTACGGGATTATCTCATTCATATCGGAAATTTGATCTATCTGGGTAATTGTTGATAGACTGACCAAATCAGCTCATTTCTTGCCGGTGAAAACTACCTACACTGCCGAAGATTACGCGAAGTTATATATTTAGGAGATTATTCAACTTCATGGTGTGCCTATTTCTATTATATCTGACCAAGGTTCTCAGTTCACAGCTAACTTCTGGAAATTATTTCAAAAAGGGTTAGGCACCCGAATTAATTTGAGTACGGCTTTCCATCCTCAGACAGACGGTCAAGCTGAGCGAATGATTCAGACGCTCGAGGACATGTTATGAGCTTGTGTATTGGACTTTAAGGAAGTTGGGATGATCACTTACCCCTTATTGAGTTCGCGTACAATAACAACTATCACACCAGTATTAAAATGGCTCCATATAAGGCCTTGTACGAACGAAAATATAGATCTCCTATTGGATGGTTCGAGGTAGGCGAATCAGAGTTATTTGGACCTAACTTGGTACACCAAGCCATAGAAAAGGTAAATATTATCAAAGAACGATTGTTAACACCTCAGAGTCGTCAGAAGTCATACGCAGATGTGCGACGGTGAGACTTAGAGTTTCAGGTAGACGATTGGGTATTTTTGAAGGTTTCGCCAATGAAGGGTGTAATGAGATTCGGGAAGAATGGAAAGCTTAGTCCAAGGTATATTGGGCCATACTTGCATAATTCGACGAATTAGCCAGATAGCATATGAGTTGGACTTACCTTCAGAGTTGGAATGTGTTCATCCAGTCTTCCATACTTCCATGTTGAGATCCTGTATTGGAGATCCTTCTTGGATTGTAACAATTGAGGATGTGTAGATTACAGATGATCTGTCATATGAATAAATTTCTATTGCTATCCTAGATCGACATGTCCGAAAACTGAGGACTAAGGAAGTAGCTTCGGTAAAAGTTCTATGGCGAAATAGGAACATCGAAGAGATGACATGGGAAGCGGAAGAGGAAATTATGCCCAAATATCCACACCTATTTCAGACTGATGTCAAGATTTCAAGAGAAACCTAAGGTAAATTCCAATTCATGTCATGATGTTTAATGATTGTGTATTCGGGTTACGTAATGGGGATTAGATATGTTACCCCAACATTTGAGGATGAATGTTCTAAGGGGGAAAAGATGTAACATCCCGTACTTTCGGGTTACGGTTTATATCGCTGAGCATTTATAAAATTGCGAGGCATGTGTAAATAGGTCCGAGCGTTGGGAAAAAATTATGTTATATTCACGCATGCTAATAAAGATATTTGTATGTAAAAAGGATTTAACCCCGAAATAATTTTGGACGTAAGAAGTATGACAACGGAAGCCGAAAATAAATTTGGTACGTGCATAAAGAGGTTATGGGCTAGTATCATATCACAAATTATGACATTGAATATATGAAGGTCCTATAAGTTATTAAGATTTAAGTGAATTGGGATCACGAAATTAATTATGTGTGTGGTTGATAAATTATGCGGAGGCATGTCACTTAATTAATTAAGTGACCTTGCATGTTGTGCAAGGTGTCGTGAGATAAGGGAATGCCACCGCCAAGTTTTGGCTGAGTGGAGAGCACAATTATGAGGGGCATTTAATCCATTAGTCCCCAAAGACTTTCAACAAATTCTTTTCCTTGCTAAACCTTTCATTTAGTAGACTTCTCCTTATAGAATTCATTAGGAAAAACCATTAAGCAGTAACGTGAAATTGTGGCTGCCCCAATTTCCATTCGAATGCAGTGGAGAATCATTTCAGTTGTTGGGTTTGGAAAACGTACAAATGCACTAACAATATTTCCTTCATGTTAGCAAAACGAAGGTATGTTAAGGCAAATTATTTCTTCCTTTTGGCATGTTTCATGTAACAAAATATAACTGTGATATTGTTCCATAATTTATTCTACTCCTAGTAGTTAAGAATATTCATATTATTGATTCCTATGCCGAAAGCATGTATAAATATATTTCCAAGTCCTTATTGAGGCATACATGATGCTATTTGTTATTTTAGGGATGGTTTCTATTCTTTCATCTCATAAATCGTGCTATAGAACTGAATTATAAGTATTTCACTCCTAATCTATTTCGTGCTTATGATTCCAGCGATGCCTACCGCAAGGAAGAAGTCCAAGAGTATGAGGGAGTTGAATATGGCTACGGGCCAAGGTACCAGCCGATTGCCACCCGTTAGCCAGGGCCAGAGTGAGACCCTCGGTACGACTCCTTCGTATAAATCTCCCAATATATCACCATCGGAGGAGATTAGTGGAGCTGCAATACCTCTAGTTTCTCCACACGATACTCCATACGTTGATCTTGATATACGGAGTGCGGTTCAGTTATTGACATGATTGGTGGCCGCTCAGGCCCAACATCAGGTTCCCAGTCCTTCTGATAGACATGAATACAGACTCGCAAATTTTTTGGATTAGGTACAGCGCACTTTGCGGTTGATGGATGCTACCAATATTGAGTCAATAAAGTTTGATTCTTATAGACTGCGGGATGTCACAGTAACATGGGTTGATACATGGGAGCAATCTAGAGGACCTTGTGCTCCACCAGCAGGGTGGAGAGAATTTTTAGAGGCATTCCTACAACACTTTCTGCCAGTTGAGCTTCGATGGGCCAGACAGGACAGGTCCTACGTCTTGAACAGGGCAGTATGAGCGTTTGAGAATATAGTTTGCGGTTTAATTCCTTGGCTCGATATGCTCCTAAAGTTATAGCTTAAATGAGTGACCGAGTACATATGTTCATTACCGGTTTGGGGCTACACTTGGTCAATGAGTGTACTATGGCTCCTTTGAATCCGGATATGGATATTGCTCGCGTCCTGGCTTATGCACAAAACCTAGAGAATAACAAGAGGAAACAGCGAATTAATCGATAGCGTGATATGGGCCAGCATAAAAGGCTTGGTCTGTAAGTAGTGTGAGCGACTTCGGAGGCGGGCCCAAGACACAGCCTTACAGACAACCATCTTACCCAGCAGTCGGCTCTTCATTGCCACCTTCAGGATTGTGGGTTGATTGTTATAGTCAAACGGGACCAAGCCAGAGTTCACGAGCACCAAGATCTTATTATAGAGGGAATTCTATGAAGATGACGCCGCAATTGGCTTGATATGGGCAGTATGGTGGGACCCATGCAGGGTCGTGCTAATAAGAGGGAAGGGTATGCTATTCTTGTGGGGAGTGTGGTCATATAGCACGAGATTTTCTGACAAAATGTTAAGGTGGTAGAGCTCAGCCGATGAGGCCAATAAATATGGACATTGCATTGTACATAACATGTAGGCAAGTGTATTAGGGCCCTCAGAGGCAGTTCCTGTTGGTTAGTTGTTTTTGTTTCAGTTATCAGTATATTCCTATTGTGCTGTTATTTATGCTTGACATACTTAGTAAATCAGTCATACTAACGTTCCTTTTGTCGGAGGACGCTGCGTTTCATGCCCGCAGGTTCACATAGGCAAGGCGATGACCCACATGAATAAATTGCAGTTTTCAGCAGATTTTGGAAGCACTCCTCTCTTCCGGGGTGTTGGTCTGATTTTGGATAATATAGTTTTACGTATCTATATGGGTATGGCCGGGCCTTGTCTCGACCTTTGACGTTGCTACTCTTAGAGGATTGTAGACAGGTGTCCTGGGAGTAGTAGACTTGTACGGCCTTGTCGGCCTTGGTATATGTCATTATATAAGTTTGTTACCTGGTTGTTCATAATTTTCTTTTTTCTTAGTTTGGAAGTAATTATTAATAGGTGTTGATAGTGTGATTAACGGTACCCGGTGGGTAAGGTCAGGGTATCCGTCGCGGCCCTCCGGTTTGGGTCGTGACAGCGCCTCAGCCTCAAATTTTGGGCCAGGCCCAAGATCAAATCCTAATCTAGTTTTGACTTGTTTTTCAACTATAAATAGAGGCATTCACTTCATTATTCATACACCAATTTTTCAGAATATCATTCTAAGCCTTAGAGACTTAGAATCAAATACTCTCTCGAACCTCTGTCGGATTTGCTAGCTTTCCAAAAGACAAGTACATTGAAACTTGGAGCTTGCAATTGAAAGGTCAACTGCGTGTGCACCTTACAGTAGATAAATATTTCAGATACTATAACTTGTAAGTTTATGCTTTATGTTACAAGTTTAATTATTGTACAACCATATCAAAAATGTTGTTGGGGTAAGTAAGAAACAAAAACTTTTAACTTCCGTTGTGCCTTACTTATGTGCTTTGAACCCAACAAAACCCTACAATACTCTCCAATTGAGATGCAACAGAAGTTCATAGGCCTTGGTCACGAGACTTTTACTCCATCAGATAAATGATTGTATCTTTCTCTTAGTTCTCAATTTTTATGAAATCAATCACTTTTACTCTGGTCATCATAGCAAAGTTATTGCAGTACTTCTTTTTTATCACACTAAACACAAAATACATCTAGCATACGGTGATGAATGTTAGTGTCAATCTAGTATCATCAATGAAATAAGCACAATACTATAATAATAACTCAATTTAACTTGAAATCAACAACAATGAATTCAGCAAATTGAAAACACATAATAACTTGGCCCCCACTTGTGCTGTATTTTACGGACATCTGTCTTGAGGATACAATTATCTAAGTGAGAGTTCTAGCACAAGAACTTCACCTCTGGCGAATTTACTATATGTGTTCTTCAGAAACTTGTTTTGAAGAAGAAGAAATAGAAGCAACAATCTCAAATCATTAATTGTGATAAAATGATTGATTGTAGTTAGTTCTGTCTTGTTGTGTGTTTTTAAACCAAGTGATCAACATTCTTTATATAGAGTAGCATATGAACAGTTATAGTCATTCATACCAAAGGTTGTAATTGTTCTGAAAAGTTGCAACCTTTGTGAAAAGTTGCAACCTTTGATTCGAATTTTCTGTCCGTTGATCACTTTATTTCTTCTTAATTCCATACAAGTTCCAACAATGAATACTCGGGTGGAGATGGAGATGCACTTGATTGGGAAGAGAAAGAATCCTTAATACGTGGAATTGACTGGTGATAAGGTAATACACAATGAAATTAATAAACTTAAAAATAGATATATAAATTAATTTGGAAATTGTGTAAAGAGCTATGTTCTTAGTGTATATGGTGTAAAATTCCCAAAACTTAATTAGCAGTTCAAAATAGTTGTATGTTAATTTCTCCGTTCATATGAGGCGAAGTGCACATATACTCAATATTGACGTTGCCATTTAACTTGTGCTCGTTTTCTTTAAGAAATTACACGTGTAACCCACTTCAAATAGCTTCAAACATTCGATGTCTACACAATGTCTAACGTTTTATATGGCTGAAATGCAGGCACATATGACTGAACTATTTTGGCATGAACTTAAGTCATATTTCTGCCTCACTTCAATCATATATGGTTGAGTTCAGTCATTTTTCCTTAATTCAGGCACATATGGTTGATGTTTAAGCCAAAATGACTGAAGTCTAACCATTGTTGTTTGCACTTCGGACAAAAATGCATGAACTTTATTCATATGTAGAGATGGATAAGATAAGCCGAACCCTCCCAGCCCGCTTGAATTTAAAATAATTGGGTTATTAATTATTGAAGTAGTGGGTCAAACTGGATTAATCCAAAATATCCTACAAAATACTGGGCCACATTGGATTAAAATATTCAACCCAAAACCCAGCTTTTCTCAAAATCAAACAAAGTCACACCTTATATATGAGTTTTAAGTCATTTCTTAGATTTGTTTGTAAGTTTTTATGATATATTAATTTGACATTGTTATAAAAATTTATAGTTTTAAATTTTCTTTGTGAAAATTAAGTTAGGATGTCAACATAAAACATGGTTAGTTAATCACGTCTAAACTAAAATGTTGCTCATTCAGTTAGACATATACGCATAAAACCATTGTACACTAGCTTTTTGCTTATTTTCAAATGAATTTCAAGACCACGCCTCTAAACTCCCTTTTTCATTAGATGGGGTGTTTTCTCTGGTGGTGTAGTATTAGATGGCATGGTTTGCTTTTGTTAGCTTGTTTTGGCTCTTAAATCAGTGTTTGTCTACGAGTACGAGTGACGGAATGTTTGGGTTAAGTTGGACTGGTTGAGTTATAACCTACTTTTTAATCTAACTTGACCCAAGCATATCTGGGTTGGGTTGGGTTTTGACTCATTCATTAAATTAACCCATTTTGACCCAACACAATTTGACCAAATCCGTCCGTTTGCCACCTCTATTTATATGTAACTTCAGCTACAAACACAGCATAATCGTCATAGATATGTGTGAAAAATATAAAATTAGGTACAGATTAAATTCGTGGAACCGAGTCTTCGGGACAAGCCCATACATCAGGAAGGTCCATAATCATTTATTCGACTGGGCAAGTCAAAACTACGTCAGATGGCCCAAATTCCACTTTTGCAAGACTGGTCATAAAAAATTATCCTAGTTAAATTATATAGAATTAACGTGTTAGATAGTTGGAACCAGGAGCGAATTTATGTACAAAAAAAGGGTCACGTGAATCCTTGATCACGACTAAACTCGATATTATGTGTATACTTTTTAAAAATATATCTACTACTAATTGAAGGAACTCATAGTCAAACTTGATTGAATGGTGCACTGGTTAAACATTGCTTTAATTCCTTAAGGTCAAGGGATTGAACTCAACTTGCTACATTTTTGTGTCTTTTTTTTTTTTCAATAGCACACTCATTCTCTTAAAATCCTGGATTCGCCTCTGATTGAAACTGAGTTGATTTCAAGAAATTTAATTGGTTAAATAATTAAGCCATGCAATTTAAATTATATAGACTCAACAATTGAATGTTGCCGTCAAGGTTACTCATAGCCAAAAATTAACTTGAGCCAATTGTATTTGTGACGAGTGTCAATCGTATGTTTTTTTTCTTTTTTAACACTCATTGCCTATAAATTATTTTATGATATTTTCAAATCTATTTCGTTGTGATGCTAATACTATCTGAAAATTTTAAATTCATTTTTCATATTCAAAATTTAAGATACACTTTTTCAAGCTTTCAATAGTGATGATTTGTCCATTTTCTGAAGTTTTTCCAATAACACCACTTATTCAAGATCCACATTTTCAAAACACTATATTTCGTTGCTAAATGTTTGAAGCTTTTCTATATTGATTACAAATATAAAAAAAGTTTAAAAAATGGTTGCATCTTAAATGACTCTTTAAAAAGTGGCTGCTTACGAGTCTCTGGACTGACTAATCCATGTCAATAATTTTCTTTAAGGCATGTTTGGAAGGACACACGAAAATTGGATTTGAGTATAATTGGGTGTAATTACACAATTTAACTTGTTTGTTTGTCCACATAATTACTTACTTCTCCGTTCACTTTTACGTATTCACTATACTAAAAATATACTATCACTTTTACTTGTCATTTTTAGTATATCAAGAGAAAAATATTTTTTTCATTGTTTACCCTTATCATTAATTACTTATTCCAAATTATTTTTCAAGTTCATACTATACACACAATTAATATGGGATTATGGTAAAAATAAGCACTTCATTTATTTTTTCTTAAGGGGTGTGCAAAATTCATTGTGGACAAGTAAAAGAGAACGGAGGGAGTAGTTAGTAGGAAATTTGGTGTAATTGAAAGGGGTTAATTACACGTTCCAATTCTCCGGGGTTGAGAGTTGGGTGTCATGTAATTACAAGCTTGTTTTTTAAATTTCTTTGCTTTTTATTTTTATTTAATTTATACTTTTTATTTCTATCATTTTAGCTCCTTTTAAAAAAAATATTTTTAAAATATATTTTTCATTTTATGCTATTTATTGGTCATTTACTTTCTTCAAATTTTTCAACCTTTACTTCTTGTGATTCCATGTAATTGCTCGTATTTTTTAATTTTTTATTTTCTTCATTTAGCATAATTGTAACGACTCGAAAAGTTGTTTTACTTATTTTACCTTGGAATACCCAAATTACCCTTCCGAGCCTTTATTTGCTTGTTTATGACTTGCGGGGATGAGTAGCACGGTTTCTGAGGTGATCTGGTAGGTTTTTCGGATACATGATTGGTAGATTTGTGAAATTCCAAGTTAAGAGAATAGAGAAATTTGACCAATAGTTGACTTTCGAGTAAACGTACTCTGTTAGTAGTTTCATCGATTCCATTAGCTCCGGAACGATGTTTATGACTTAGTCTAGCCTTTGGTTCGATTCACGAGGCAGTCTGATGTGTTTGGAGCATATATTTGTAAAATTATGGATTTAGAACTTAAGAATTGACTTTAGTCAAACTCGAGCCTTAGAGATCTTTTCCGGGAATTCTGAGTGCGCAAGCGTGTCCGGAAAGTGTTTTTTTTTTATAAGAATGCATGTTTGGTTTGTGTTATTTGGTTTCAAAATGATTTTCGATGGTTGAGTCGAAGTAGGAGAAAAATAGCAAAATTTTGGTGCCTGCTGTCTGGTTTTCTTTTTCACTATCGCGCGGGAGGGAGCGTGATCGGGAGCCTTGATGAAATTAGGCTCTCATGATTGAAGGGTTATGAGTCGCGGTCACGTGAACACGCGCCTGGGGGAGGATGGAGTCGCGGTGCTTCTCGTTCGTGGTCATGAGCGGGTTCTCGTGATCGCGATGAAGGCAATGTTGTTGCGATATTTAATGCCCTAAATGAGATTTTTGACCTTATTTCCACTTTTCAACTTTCTAAACTCGACTTGTGTGGTGTTTAAGGAGAAAAATTAGAGTTTTTCATCTAGGTAATCCCTAATCTACCATGCTAGTTAATTATAGTAGTGTAATCCATGATTTTAGGCTTGAATCTATGTTTTGGAAAGGGAAAATGACTATGTTGAGAAAAGAGAGTTGTAAATGAGAAATTGGAGGTAAATTAGTGGACTTTTGTTATGGGTGTTGATTATTAATGATGTTAATGACTAGTGGGTGTTGACTAATGGGCTAATTTTATGATTAAACCATTTTTGGGATTTGAGGAAAATTCTAGAGTTTGGAAATTGGGGTTTTACTATATTTTGAAATTGGAGACCCAATTGGGGCTCGTTATTAAATTAACTTTGTATTATGATTATTTAGAGCGTATGGGTGCTATTTGAGTAGAAAAATTCATATTTTGATAATGTGAACTCGGAGTTCATTTGTAAACTAGTTTGGGGATTATGGTTATTGACTAGACCATAATCTCATTTATTATTGATATGATTGATCAGAGTTGGATCGTGAGGAGGCGATACGAAAGGGAAAGGCTACCGCGTGACTTCTTTGGCTCTATTCAGGAAAGTTGAGACTTTCTAGACTCTAGTATAGTGTATTTATGTTGGTATGCCTATAATGAACTAAGGGGTGTAATGGGGATTTGAGGGTCGTGTATTAGTGAGGTGACGAGCACTAATATGGGCACCAGATGAACTTAATCGGTAATTAATGAACTAGAAAAATGTATGTAAAGGTGTTTATGTGTTTAGACTTCCAGCCACGAAGTGCGGCGAATGAGTCCGCTTAAGTTGGTATGACTTCTATTTACTTAGGCTTGTAGCCATTCAATATGATATTATGATTTGACTTGTCATGCATTCATCTTAAGCGGTTACGCCAAAAGATGCGGTCAATACAGCCCTCCACATCTCGTCTGAACATTTGAATGGAAACTGATAGGTTATGATTAAACTGCTTATGCTGATTATAAGGTATACGCATATCCATATCATTCATACATTTATCATTGGTAATGGTTACTGTTATATTATTGAGAAACAACTTGGAAGTTGAATTTAAGGATATGGTACATGATTACGAGAGTGATGATTGTTGATGATGACGACACTTCAGCCACAAAGCTGGTATCCAATGGGACATTCCAGATGGGTATATGGACCTCATGAGTTCCCCATGGATCACGCGGAGCAACTACTATAGCAGCGTGTGTATACCGGGTACATATGGCCATTGCATACATACATATTATATGCATTGCATTCATTTTTATTCTGATATGTATTTGATGTTGTGTATACTTAGTGTTGATTTTGATAGACTATTTGATATTGTGATTTGATATAAGAAATATGGACACTTGAGACTTGTACTATTGTGAGGCTAAGTTGTGAGGTTGATGGGACTAGATTCCTGATTTTGTGGCTTAGGTTGTATCCTGTGTGACTTGAGATCGAGTGAGAACTTGTACATAATTTAATCGTAAATTTATTGGTAGGTTGGTTAACTAATTATATTATGCCTAAAGTGACTAACCAATAGATAGGTATCGAAAAGTACCAACCCTCGCCAGCGTTATAGCTAGGGCCGATCGACGATGATGCTGAGTACACATATTTTCCGTTCTCACTCTATGTGCAGGTGCCCAGCCAGGAGGTGACGGAGTAGTTGATCGTGCTTAGTTTGAGGCGATCCTTTCGAGACTTTAGGGTGAGCCCGCTGATGCATTCCCGACACTGGAGCTCTTATCTATATTTATCTTCTGTCATTTACATTCAGATGATATTATTATTTCTATTCAGACTTGTACTCATATTTTAGAGTTGTGTACTCATGACTACCGGATCTGTATTTTGGGTTTCTTCAGACTTTGTATTTCTATTAAAACACTTGTTCATTACTTCTCTTCTCTTTCTTTGTTTCTCGCATTTTATTCCGTATTTTCGTATGATGTATGAGTAAGGTTCGTCTACGGGTTAGGGTAGGTTCCCTCACAGCACAATGTGATTTTGGATCGTGACAGTAACTACATTATTATTCTAGTTTTTGCAACTATACCTCCTAATATTAGAAAGAATGAGTCAAAAACAAACTTGACATATAATGAGTGATGTTAGTAAAATAGAATTTCATTGTTGAATGAGGTTATAGGCTTGTATTTTACCTTTCTTTTGAATTATACTTACTTAAGTTATGTTAGAACTTATTTATGTTAAGTTGGAATTTGACATAAGAGTATTATGTTAATTTTTTTTTTAATTTTGAATGTAAGTTATATTTTCGATTTTAATTTATTTGGTTTAGTACTCGACTTGTTATTCCATTACATGTTCTACATTTTTCACTTAAGATAGATTATTTTATCATCAAAACATTTGAATGATGTAATGGTATTATATTTATAATATTAATATTTTTATCAGACATCCAATCCATGATGTTACAACATATGTGCTTTAAATTTTTATTATTAATTAGACTAAAAATTATATATATATATATATATATATATATATATATATCAATTATTTTTTACAATTAGTTATAAGTATATGTTTATATATATTTTCAAGAAAAATATGTATTGTAAATATCTAATTTAATATCATTTATAAAGGCACATATTTGTCAAATATTAACTTATAAATTTTGATAATCAAATTTTACTTTTAAATTAATTTAACAGTGTAATTTCACTTGTGCAACTAAACAATACTTTTATAATTACTCTATAATTACATTATGACAAACAAACAGGACATCGTAATTACTATATTGTGTAATTACTAAGTTATATAATTATTACCGTAGTAATTACATTAATTCCAATTACCATGTGGCTTTCCAAACATGCCCTTAAGAAAAGTTACACACTTGGATTTCGTGGTTAATAGTATTTAAAAACTAACGAAGTGTAATAGCATGTAATCTATATATAATATAAAGCTAGGAATAGATAATCTGATGTAGCACCTCTCTATGGCCAATGATCCTATTTAGATTTTTTCTTCTTTTTTTTTGGTTTTTTATATTACTTTTAATTATTTTATTTTAATTTAAAAATTCATATCCATAACTCACACCCCTTCATCTTCATAACTTCTACTCTTAATAATATTAGTAATTAATTTTATAATTCCTAATTTAATGTACCAGTTATGACACCTAGTTAAAATCACACCAACATGGTATTCACATTCCGATAAATGGAGGTTATTGTAGAATGGATGAGGAGATCAAAAGCACAAAATTGTAGAATTAAGGAGGAGATCAAAAGCACAAAATGAAGAAACATTGATGGAGAAGGAACTATTCCCATGTTAGGTACTCAAATATTTATTTTAGCAAGTGAGTGAGTGTCTTGATACTTTTATTATATGAATATCTTGTCTTGATACTTTTATTATATGAATATCTTGTCTTGATACTTTTATTATATGAATATCTTGTCTTGATACTTTTATTATATGAATATCTTGTAAAATGTTTAATTTTTTCTCCCTTTATATTACTCCAATTATGTTATAGAACTTTACTGTTTATCTTCTTTTTTCAGTTAGATTTGGTATTTTGGAAGATTGATCCTGCGGTTGTTGAATTGTTGTTGCAGGAGACTGCTAGATCGTATGATTTTGCTTTTTTAGCAGTCACGCTTAAAGCTTTAACGATGAAGGAATTTGGCTTCCTCTAATGAAACTATTGAATCAATCTTCATTTGGACAGATTACGTTGTGATTCATAAATTTTATGTCTTGAAATGATGCTTACTCCTTTCTCATTAATTTATTGGTAGCAAAAAGGTTTTGGCTTATCACTCTGCTCTTAAATTTACACTTGTTTGTTACTAATTTTTTGGGATGAGAAGCATGATACTGGCTAATCCAATTATTTTTTTGTTTTAGTTGTGCTTATATGTTGTCATACATTGTGTTTTAGGTTATTTACTTTGTTATTGAAGTTGGCTTTAATCGGGACTCTGCAATACTTTCAATACCTGATTATTCTTGATGTTTAACCACCAACTTCATGTTAGAAACAACAGAAAATGTAGAAAATCGACTTCACAAGCGAGTACGAACTCTCCCCTTAAGACTATTTCACCCTCATAGAGTGCACCGGGAAGGATTGAATGTCTTAGGGATACTAAGAAGTCTAATCAAATATCGTTCGCACTAAAAAAATGTTTGATTCCTACTGCATTGAGAATTTTTCTGATTTTGATTGATCTTTTTTTATGGGAATATGGCAATCTATTTATAGATAGATGGTGTCTTTTCATGCTACATCTTGAGATTAAACCAATGGTTATGAATGGTGCATTTTCATGGTGCCTCTTGAGATTAAACCAGTGGTTAAGAATGGTGTCTTTTCATAATTTTCTGAATTAATTAATTCTGTCCAAATATATCTTAACCCGTAAGGAAGAACTTTCCCTTATAAACACAATAATATAATATTTCCTCACCAATGTGAAACATTGCTTAGAAATCTCCAATAAACCCCCATCATTTCCAAGCAATACTTAATAACATGATCTTATGCTTAAATAGAGGTGTCTCGCGATTGAACCCCTATATTAGTAAAATGTCTTCTAAGTAATTAGGATGGCATGGTAGACTATGCTTTGAATTAGTGATCCTCTCTTATTACTTAATTTCAAGTCACACATAAAATACTTTATTCTCAATACATATAGAAGTTACCAACACTTTTATGGCCATGTGTCCTGTATCCTTTTCATAAGCATTAAGAAATCAAGCCTATTTGATTTCCTAAAGCGGCCTCACTTTAAGCTCATATAGGTGAACCTTTCACATACAATATAATATAGTACACTTGTGGAAATCAATTGAATAATAGATATGAACAACTTTATTCATTTACGATCAAATGTACATATTAACCCATACATACCTGGAGAAATATAAAATATATCACACACATCTTTATTGCATAAATATACCACTAAAGGTACATTAAGAGAAAAAATTTGCTCATCCTACATACACATTATGAAACCAAGCACAACTTGGGATGGTAAGACAAGTGCTTGCAACTACAGAATGATGTACTTGGACTCATTGAACTTAAGACTCAAGGGTTTTATCGAGTGTTAAGTCGAGGCTCCACCATTGTTAGTTAAGAGTATAGGCTTCAAACCCATCCCTTTTGTAGTTTTGGTGACTAAATCCCTCGTAAGGCCTTTGTCAAGGGATCTGCCAGATTCTTATTTGTATGTACAAAGCCCACAGTTATAATACCATCACGAATGAGTTGTTTCACATAACTATGTCGTAAACCAATGTGCCTTGATTTACCATTATAAACTTCATTGTATGCTTTAGCCAATGAAGCCTCATTATAACAATGAATTGAGATAGGTAACATGGGCTTTGTCCACAAAGGCAAATCATACAAAAAATTTCTTAGTCACTCGGCTTCCTTGCTTGCAGACGCTAATGCTATAAATTCAAATGCCATAGTTGAATCTACAATACAAGTCTGTTTCTTGGATCCCCATGAAACTGAACCCCCACCAAGTGTGTATATCCACCCACTCGTAGAGGAATGATCACTGTTAGATATCCAACTTGCATCAGAAAACCCTTCTAATACACAAGAAAATCTATCATAATGTATTCCATAGTGAATAGTTCTCCTAAGATACTTAAGTAGCCTTCGAACCGCATGCCAATGAGCATGACTTGGATTATGAGTAAAACGACTTAGATTTCCTACAGCAAAACCAATATCAGGTCTTGTACATGTCCTGTCATACATAAGACACCCAATTACCTTAGCATACTCTAATTGTTTCACAAGTTCTCTTGCATTCTTAGGTAACACTACATTGTGATCAAGAGGTGTAAATGCAAATTTACAATCAAAGTTGTTAAACTTCTTTAACACATTTTCAATGTAATTTGAGTGAGTCAAGTCCAAACCACTAGTATATCTAGTAATTTTAATGCCTAAAATCACATCCACTTCACCCATGCCTTTCATGGATAAATTAGCAGATAAAAACTCCTTTGTGTCCACCGCTTGTTGGAGATCCGTACCAACTATTAACATATCATCCTCATATAAACAAATGACAACTCCCTTGTTTCCAACAAACTTACTATATACACACTTATCGACATCATTGATAAGAAATCTATTAGAAAGTACAACTTGATAAAAATTTTGGTCCCATTGTTTGGGAGCTTGCTTAAGCCCATACAATGATTTGATCAACTTACACACTTCGTGTTCTTAACCAGGAACAACAAACCCCTCGGGTTGTTCCATATACACCTCCTCATCTAATTCACCATTTAGAAATGCGGTATTCACATCCATTTGATAAATAACGAGACAAAAAATTGAGGCTAATGCAATCAACACATTTATTGTTGTTGTCCTTGCAAGAGGAGCATAGGTTCCGAAGTAATTAATACCTAACCTTTGAGTGTAACCTTTGGCTACTAAACGAGCCTTGAACTTGTCTAGTTCTATCTACTTTCATTTTCCTTTTGAAAATCCACTTACAACCAATGGGTTTACAACCTTGTGGTAGATCAGCCAACTTCCAAGTTCTATTACCCATAATCGAATCCATTTCATCATTAATTGCTTTTGTACAAAAGAAAGCATTTGGAGACTTCATTGCCTCCTCAAAAGTGACAGGATCAACTTCTAAATTATAACAAAAAGGTATGTAAGTGTCAACAAAGAATACTGATCCCTACTTCCTTCAACGAGAATCATAAGAAATCATCTCCGAAATATTTAGCTTTTCGCGCCCTTTTACTTCTTCTTGGTTCCACAACTTCCTCATAAGTTGAGTTATTATCAACTAAACCATGCTCTTCCCGTAAATGAGAACTAGATGGTAATGTTGTGTCATGAGATCTAGGAATGATACTAAATCTATTTTCATCGAAAATAGCATCCCTAGACTCAATTATAGTATTAACAGAATATGAATCATTAGGTTTAATAACCTTAAATCTATAGGCTTTATTTTTCATATCATAGCCTATAAAAACACACTCAATTCCTTTCTCCCCAAGTTTCTTTCTTTTGGGCTCTGGAACTTTAACAATTGTTCTATATCCCTAGACTCTAAGATGAATTAGGTTTGGATTTCTCTTGTTCCAGAATTCATATGGGGTAGTCTTACTTCTTTTGTTAGGTACTCTGTTAAGAATATAATGGGTTGTATGCAAGGCTTCACCCCAATATCCATGTCCTAAACCTGACTTGGATAACATGGCATTTACCATTTCCATTAGAACTCTATTTTTCTTTTCGGCCACACCATTCTGTTGTGGTGTATAAGGTGCCTTAACTTGATGCACAATTCCAGTTGATTCAAAGAATGATGGATTATAATATTCCCCGCCTCTATCCGATCTAAGACACTTAATAAAGGTTTCACAATGAAGTTCTACATTACTTTTAAGCACTTAAAATTTTTTAATTGGTTCACTTTTTTTAATGTAACAAATATACATAACAAAGTCTAAAATAGTCATCAATAAAGGTAACAAAATAACGTTTTCCGTTTGTTGTCACATTGTCACTCATGTCACATAAATCACTATAAACTAAATCAAGAAATTTCTAATCTCTTTGAACAAAAGGAAATGGTAATCTAGTGATTTTAGTGAGCATACATGTTCTACATTTTACAGCATTCTTGTCAATTGAAGGAATTAGAGATTGTAGATCCATATCTTTCAACTTTCTAAAATTTACATGTCCTAAATGATAATGCCATAAAGAAGAAGTATCAAGAGATTCCAAGACATAAACAGAAGCATTCATCACTTTATTAATGTTAACAAGGTTCAATTTAAACATACCACAATGTAAATAACCCTTTCCTACAAACACCCCACCCTTAGAGAGTACAAAATTTCCAGCCTCATACACTTGTTTGAACCCATATTGGTTCAAAATACTACCAGACATCAGATTCTTACTAACTTCTGGAGCATGATAAACATCATTCAAAGTTAAACTTTTTCTAGAAGTAAAATCTAATACAACACTTCTTTTGCCTAAAACACTAATAGGATAGAAAAGTTGAATCTTCCACTAGTTAATAGGTCTTGAAGTGAGACTTGTCCTTGCAAACATGTTTTGTAGCACCCGAATCAACCCACCAATCATTGTCATCTTGGACCATGTTGATTTCGGAAATCATGGCAGTGAAACTTTCATTGCCATCTACAACCTTTCGGTTCTTTCTGTCCTAAACTCGAGCTGCCAGGATCCTTCTTATTTGGGTAGTCACGTTTCATGTGAGGACTACCACAATTCCAACAAGTGAACTTTATTTTTCTTGTTGCTGTCAGTTTTATTCTTCATATTGTTATGCTTGTTTGAATTGAACTGCCTTTTCTTGCCTTTTCCCTTACTAGATTGGCCTTCCTCCACAATATGGATATCCTGATCTTTGTTTTCTTGCTTCCGAAATTCTTCTTCTACACGAAGATGGTTAGTCAATTCCTCAAGAGTAAGATCCTCTTTTTTATGTTTAAGTCTGTGTTTGAATTCCTTCCAAGTTAGGGGCAGTTTGTCTATTATACTAGATACAACAATAGATTCATCCATATTCATGTTATGTTGTTTGAAATTACCAAGGATGTGTTCAATCTTATTGAATTGCTCCATTACTGACGTTTTTTCATTCATAGAATAACTGTTAAATTGGGTGACAAAAAAATTCTTACTTGTTGCATCTTCACGCATGTACCTTACCTCCAATTGATCCCACAGTTCCTTTGTATAAGACACGGTCTTGTAAGAATCGAACAAGGCATCATCATCCCATTCGAGAATATGGCCTCGACATATGTATTCATCATTCCCCCATTTTGCCCTGGTTCGTGTATCGTGCAATGGTATCATTCTCCTGTTCTTCTGGTTGTGGAGTAGTCAAAACATAGATAACGTTCAATGTGGTGAGAAGAAAATGCATCTTTTTCTGCCATCTTTGAAAATTACCACAATCAAACTTGTCTAGTTTGACAAAGTTTGATGTCATCTCCCTAATATTATCCATATTGTAATAATTTGAAAATGTTTTCCTCAATTATATTCTTCCGTTAAGGGAATAATATATACACAATATACAAATAAATGAGAGGAGGAAATCAAGCCTCTAATCTTCATAATCAACAATCGTTCCCTAATAATCTTCTTCCTAATTTACATATTCCAAATTATCATTTTACTACTTACCATATATAAAATGATACTATCATTAATAATAATATTCATAATAATATTATAACACTCCCTCGCAGTCGAAGCTGGAGGGCGGCGAATGCTGAGACTGTCCCAAAATCTTCAAATAATACTAGCGGAAGTCCTTTTGTGAAAATATCTGCTATTTAATGACGTGTCGGGACATGTAACACTCGCACTTGTCCGCGAGCCGCCTTCTCATGAACAAAATGGATATCTAACTCAATATGTTTAGTGCATTGATGATTGATCGAATTCCTTGAGAGATAGATTGCACTAATATTATCACAATATACCAGTGTGGCTTTTGGAATTGGGCAATAAAGTTTAAGTAACAAATTTCTAGTCCAACATGATTCAGACACAACATTGGCAACAACACGGTATTCTGCTTCAGCACTTGAACGTGATACTGTAGCTTCACCGAGGAAGACACAATAACCTGAGGTGGAGCATCTGGTGTCCGGACAACCTGCCAGTCTGCATCCGTATAAGTGACAAGTTTGGAAACGGAGAACGAGTATAGATGTAATCCATACTCCAGAGTGCCCTGAATATATCTCACAATGTGTTTTACAGCATGCATATGTTCCTCCATCGGATTATGCATAAATAATCACACTTGTTGCACTGCATAAGTAATATTTGGCCTGGTGCTCCTGCTAGGCTGCAGTATAATTTTGGATCGACAAATGGTTTGCTTGAGGTGACACTCAATTTAGACTTAGTGTCTACCGGAGTTGCCGAAGGTTTGAAAGATGACATTCCAGCTCGTTTAACAATCTCGGATGCATACTTCTTCTGGGAGAGAAATAATCCACCTGCATGGAGTGTCACAGCAATTCCTAGAAAGTAGTGTTGTGGACCAAGATCTTTCGTAACAAATTCGGAACCAAGCTTTCACATATACTCTTGCAAAGAGAGTGTAATGATATTGTTAGGATAATATCATAAGATAAGTAGTATCATTACCCTGAAGATAAATAAATAGAGAATTATTGGAACGGCTATGAGAAAAACCAATGTGCGACACGAAATCTGCAAACCGCTTATACCATGCCCTGGGGGCCTGCTTCAGTCCATACAATGATTTGTTGAGCAAACACACATGATTGGGATATTTGGGATCTCTGTATCCCAATGGTTGGTGCATGTAGACACTTTCATTGAGGTGTCCATGGATGAAGGCATTTTTGACATCCAATTGATTAAGGGGCCATCCTTTTGGGAGAGACAAGCATAGAACTATTCTGATAGTTTCTGGTTTGACCACTGTACTGAACATCTCCCCGCAATCTACACCAACCTGCTGTGTCTTCCCATCACCTACAAGACAGGCCTTATGTAGCTCAAAAGTTCCTTCAGAATTTTCTTTATGACTGAAAATCCACATAGATCAAATTATATTAGCATTAGATGAACCAGGTACTAAATACCACGTCCTATTTTTCATTAGAGCATGATATTCATCATCCATGGTCATTTTCCAATTCGGGTCCTTTAGAGCTGACACTTGGTTACGAGGCAAAGGTGATTTCAAGACCTAGGTGTGTAGGCTATACTTGGTATTGCGTTTGACAATTCCATGTTGACGACGGGTGACCGAACGATTTGCATGGCCAGTGGACTGGACGCCACTGGCCGAGAGTGATGAATGTCGAATGCAAGGCATCCTAGTGGCAGTGGGCTGAGTGACCCTTGGGTTCAAAATTGCGCCTGGAGCCGAGAGGTGACTGGGCCTTAGAAGCGAAGACTCAGGCTGCTATACTGAATTGTCAAGCGGCTTGGCCATTGTTCTTTGGTCAAGTCGGCTCAAGTTTGTATTTTCAGCACAACCAGTGGGTACCGCGCAGTGAAAAAATGTGTTAAGATACGAAAGCTTATCATCATCCAAAAAATCATAGGTATGAGTCCCGGTGTCATGAATCTTGTCTAAAGGGAAAATTGATTCATCAAAAATTACGTGACGACGTATAATTATTCTTTTAGAAGAAATGTCGTAACATTTGTAACTGCGATGATTAGTAGGATATCCCAAGGAGACACATGAAGTAGACCGGGGTTGAAGTTTTGTGATTGTGGTGAATGAAATGAGGGGGTAGGAAAGGCAACCAAACACTATTAAATAAAGATAGGAGGGCTCTCGTAAATAAAACATTTTTAGTGGAGTGCATGATACCAAAATATGGGGGGGGGGGGGGGTAGTGAAGCATAAGCAAGATATATTCTAACAATATTGTTTATGGTTCTAATTTTGCATTCAGCCTTCCCATTTTGTGATGATGTGTGAGGCAAGACATACAATATTTATACCATTTGTTTTGAAAAAATTCCCAAAACTGAATATTGTCAAATTCCCTCTCATTAACACATTGAATATTTTTAATCTCTCGTTCAAATTGAGTTCAGATGAATGTTCTAAATGTGAGAAAAGTGGACACCACTTGTGATTTTTCGACAAATGGAATGTCCACAATTAATTAGAGTAGTCATCTAGTATGAGTAAATAATATCTATGACCCGAAGAACTCAAAATAGGTGATGTCCAAATATCACAATGTAAATTGTCAAATGGCATAAGAGTGCACGAAGTAGTAGAAATAAATGGCAATTTAACATGTTTACCAAGTGCACAAGAATGACACTTATTTAGAGTCCGTGTTTGGGTACAAGAAATAAATTTATTATTTTTAAGAGAGGCCATAACAGACTCTCCCGGATGTCCAAAATGTTCGTGCCATAAAGATGGTGCCAAGGCTGCAAAAGTAGATGGAAACTTGGACTGTTGATTGGGTAAACTTATCGGATAGAGCTCTCCCTTACTATCACATCTCATGAGAAGCTTCCCCGTCTGAAAGTCATGCACGGAAAATCCAAAAGGGTCAAAACGAATAGATACCAAATTATCAGTAGTAAACTTTCTAACATAGACCAAGTTTTTGATTAATTTAGGAGCATCAAGGACATTCTTTAAAATTAGTGATGGGTTTGTGGTGACAATTTGCTAGAACCATACCTTTTTATTGAAATTGAATGACGATTTCTGATAATTATACCATTATCATTGCTCAAATTAAAATAGGATGAGAGATTACTTGGGAGGACGTCATATGGGACGTCACTCCGGAGTCCATACACCAATTTAAATCTGGTGGATTGAGTCTGAGGGTGTGCATGGCGGACTCAATATCCGTGGGTTGGACGTAGTTACATCATGTTATGTGCACGTGTGTAGTGTAGTTACATCATGTTATGTGCAATGTGATAAGGAAAATAGGGGAAAGGACATGCAGGTGGGGTGAGTTTTCTGTGGTGTGCAAATTTGGTTAGTTTAGGTTTATCGACCCGTTAGGTCGTTTTGGTCATTTTGCATATTTTATGCAAATGCCATTTTTCCTAGATTTATTTTGATGTCCTTGATGCGCAGGGAAGGGTGGCGTGAGTCCCGAGGAAATCATATGGAAATAACGGAAGAAAATCTACGTTTTGAGTTTTGGAAGTTTTAAGTTTGACTAGGAGTTGACTTTTGGAAATACGCGCTGGGATCGAATTCTGATGGTTCCATTAGATCCGGAACATGATTTTTGACGGAGATGAATGGTTAGAACGAGCCCCGAGTTATTTGAGTGTGATTCAGGTAAGTTTGTGGAATTTGGAAAGTTATTTAACTTAAGAAATGAGTTTTAGTAGACTAAATTCAACATCAAGGGAGTTGAGTCTTTTTCAAAGTTTTGGTGATTCCATTAGGTCCGGAATGTCGTTTATGACTTATTTGAGTCAATGGTTTGGTTCCCGAGGGACACAGATAGATTCTGACGCTTGGTTAAGATTTTAGTAACTTAATGAAATTGGAGTTGACTTGAGTAAACAATGGGTCAAGATGACTTCGTATGAATATTTTGAGTGCGCGAGCAAGTTCGTTGCATATTTTTAGGAGTGCTTTGCATATTTGATTGTGTCTTGGGGGTCTCGAATGAGTTTAGAAGAATTGTTTTAAGGAGCTTGTTAATTTCTAGTGTCTAGTACGTCGCACCTGCATGGTATGGCTCACACTTGCGAGGTTACACCTTCGCAAAGTGGCCCACAAATGTGAGAAAGGGGAATTAAGCAGGGGCTTTCACCTGCGAAGATTTGAAAGCAGGGGTGAAGTTTCCCTTGGGACGTCGGGCCACATTGGGGGACCTCACACCTGCGAGATCGCTGAATCAGAAGAATTAAAACACCATTTTGAGCTAAGACAATTCATTCTCATATTTTGAACTTGGGAGCTCGGTTGGAGGTGATTTTAGAGGGCTTCCGCAATATACATCATTTGGGTAAGATTCTAACCTCCCTTTTTGCGATTATATCATCAATTAGTAAGTTTTTATGGTAGAAATCATGAATTAAGGTTGGAAAAATAGGAGTTTATGAACCCTAGGTAGAATTGAGAGTTTCGTGATTTGAGCATGCAAATAAGGTTGGCTTTGTTAATTTTTGGTATATAGACTCCATAGATAATGTGTAAACTAATTTTGGAATAAGTTTTATGTTTTACCATTTTTTGTTTGGAGTTCTACTTTGGGTGACCTTTTGGGTCCGTAAGTTTTATCTAGCAATATGGGTGTCAATAGAGTCGTGTGTTAACGTATTATCCGTATTTGAATAGATTGGCACCTTTCGGAGGATCTACGAATATGAAAGGATTTATTATGATTCGCGGACTACTATTCTAGTCAAGTTGAGATCTTGTACCTTACTTAAGTGTCATGGTTGGTCAAATTTACAAAATAAGAGGGCGTAACGGGAATATTAAGAGGTTCCCGTCACTTGTGAGGTGACTAGCACTTGTGTCGGGCACTGGTGACATGTTATGGGAATTTGTTCCTTTAAATTGTGTAGTGAATGTCATGCTTTGGACACTAGCTGATAGAATAATATGATCCTATGGATCTGTGTTTGGGGTATGATGCCCGTACTTTACGCATCATTACTATATGCATGTCTTATATATGACTGTGTGTTTCCATCACTCTTTTATACTCGTTTAAAAGTGAAAAAGAAGCATAAGACGGAGCCTTTATTATGTAAATGGCTAAGAGTCGGATCATTATGGCATAAATTGATTAAAGATAGAATATTTATTGCATATCATGATTTTTTTGTGTTTTTCATATCATATTCATTCTTCATATAGTATCTCATGCATGTTATACTTGAGGATACACATGTGGGTTCGAGGGAAATAATTCTGGACGGTGTGATGCGCTGATATGATCCTATGTGGCTAGAGACAGGTACTGTGTGAGCCTATTAATGGCTGCGAATCAGAAGGGAAAGGATTCTGGATGGTATATGGACAATCTCGAGTCCTCCATATTTCACGATTCATAAAATTTGAATGTGTGTGTACCAGAGATGAGTAATAAACGCCTTGCATTGCATTTTCTTTTTCATCTCAACTATCATATATATTCCTTATCTGATTGATGCGTAAACTGTACCCGAACTCTATTGATTTGATTATGTGAGTACTTGACCTATTTTGAGGGACTAAATGGTATAACTTAGGCCTGAATTCGTAATTTAAGTATACTTGAAATTGTTGTTATTAACATATGACCTAATGGTGATTAGTGTGGTAGTAGTAATCGAAAGACAACCCTCTTTTTCATTTAAGATAAGGTAGGTTGATGATGTTGTTGAGTACACGTTGTTTTCTGTACTCACGCTATACTTGTTGCACCTTTTTGTGTGCTGGTTCGGTTCCTATTACTAGTGGACTGCGTGACTACCCCGTCCGTTGAGGAGCTGTCAGAGGAGAATTCGAGGTGAGCTACTAGCTGATCCGTAGCACTGGATTTCCATTTCTACTTTACTTTCAGTCTTTTATATTCAGCCTGTATTCTTGTGTTTTGCGCAGATCATGTATTTCCTATTTCTAGCAAGTTCTTGTACTAGTGACATAAATCTTGGGGGTCGTACTTTTATTTCGTAATTTTATGAGTTAACTCTTACAAGACTTATAATTGACTTGTATAACCTCTTCCGCACTTAATTTCCTTATTTTATTATTTATCTTGGATTGTGACTGGCTTATTAATTTGGGAGAGTTAGTGCCTTTATGGCTTCCATTTTGGGTCGTGACATTAGAATGATTTTTTATTTTTTTTCTTTTTGTTTATTTCTTGTCTTGTGGTAACTTCCCCATTTAAATAAAATATATAGATTTAAATGGTAACTTCCCCATCATCACTGAAAAGTGCTCCGAGTCTCCTGTTTCGATTCAAAAATTTAAGAATTCGGGTCAGACTTTTTAATTGCAGACTGTTCGTTTATTTTGGCATTTGAACATCCGTCACACATCTATCTTGCTATTTTACTAATTTGGACAAATACTGCATTTAGGCCAATGAAATTGAATTTGAGGCCGTGCCCCTTCAGAAAATGCTCCTCGGTTTCAGCTTGTTGTTTTTAGTATAATTTACTTATTTGAACATGATACTACCTACACTGGCCGATGAAAAAATATTCGTCGATTTTTTAGGCCTCCACAGTTGGAAAGACGGAAAATAAAACTTCTGGGCAAGGATGAAACTTAAATCCTTTTTTCATCCGAGAGACCAACATGTTCGGCAGGCAAGGCAACTAAAATGACCAACGAGTCATATGTTCACAACCACGACATGATTGGAATGATCTTTTTAAAATTTATGTATGAGCCCTCCGTAATCAAAACATTTACTGTTTTGGATACGGATCTAAAGTTATTTATATTCAACTATTTATAACTGTTTATTCTTGACAGCTTGCAAGACATATTTATGAAAGTTAAAGAATACAAGATACCCCCGGAGATGACTTATTGTTGTTTTATGTTTTTAATTCAGTTTTATGTTATTTTGTATTGTAATATTATTGTACTCATGAAGTTATTGAAATGTTTAGAATAGGTAGACTTTGAATTAATTAATAGGGTAGTCTAAAACTGGAAACCCGTCGCTAGTTTATTTATTTTAGGCTCGGTTAGTTTTAAAATCGGAAACCACTAGTTTATCTGTTTTAGGCCCGTCACCCATATTTTCAAAATGTTAGTTTATTTATTTTAGGCTCGTCGCTCATACCTCCAAAACGCTAGCTTATTTTGAATTGTTTATAGTTTTCAAAACTATTGGTCATCTTTTATTCACACTTTAAATCATACAAATAGAGTTTTATTTTTATCCGATTCGTTATTAAAAAATGACTTTCAAAAATATCACTTTCTTTGCATTACCAATAAGTTGTTTTCTTCTTACTAAATCACCTTGCATATATTTTATCAATTTTCATGCAAATGCATACTTTTTTTTAACTTTACATGTATTTTTTAATGCCATACAAATGCATATTTGTACAAAATGCATCCTTTTATTAACTACTTGCAACATTATTTTTATACTTGTAAAAACATGCATTTTTGTTAGCATAATAATTAACTTGAGTTTGACCGGATAACCGCAAGTTAGCGGATCTTAAAGGATGCCTAACCCCTTCCCTTTAGGATAATAAAGAACCCTTACCTAGAATCTCATTAGTTTCACAGACCATAAAATCAGAGTTATTTTGTATCAGTTAGTTAACATTCAGGTGCCCTAATTCACCTTAGAATAGTTAGGTGGCGACTCCTCAAAGCAAGCATTTTTATCCAAACCAGAGGGAATCGACCCATCACGTCGCGAGCTGAGGTAAACATGGGTGCGACAAGTAAGATTAGTTACCTAGTTTGTAGCTATGTAAATAATCATGTATTACTATATATTGTACACAATAATGAATGAAAAGGCAGGGAACATATTCCTTTATGGTATCAGTTTTCTGAAATGGAACTTTTGAACGATGTTACTCTAAAATAATTAATGCAAGCTCAAAAATAAAATCAAAATAACAAACTAAAACCTATAAAAAGAGAAACAAGAACGTATAATTGTAAATGAATGAACTTACCCTATTGTAATTTATTCTTCTTTCTAAAGGAGGGTGATGCAAATATTTATTTTGACAACAATAAATCAAAATTTTATTTTCAAATTTTGTATTGTTACAGGAAGATTTGAAATTTAAACCAATTCAACTTAGAGATGGTTTAACTGAAGGCAACAAATATTTAAGTTAAATGGCTAAATGAAGTGACACGTGACTTAAGTTAGATGGTTTAACTGAAGCCTCTTGAGTTAAATGGAAAAAGAAGTGACAGGTGATTTCATAATTGTTTTGCCAGTCAACCCAAATGAAATGAAAAAAATAAAAATAAAATTACATAAAACAGAAAAAGAAGTTGGAAACATAAAAGGCAAGATAGAGTTTATGGTAGATTGATAAAAATTTAAAACTTAAAATTTATGTAAATGTTGAGATAATTTGGATTGATAACATAATACCATATTCAAACATGATTGGAAGAAAGTATATATTTATATCCATCTTGGATAATTATGAGTTGATCTTTAATTATCAGGGTCGAAGTTTAAGACGCGATGGGTCAAGTTTAGGCCGAGTTTGAGATGCCT
This sequence comes from Anisodus tanguticus, assembly GCA_034509755.1. Lineage (NCBI taxonomy): Eukaryota > Viridiplantae > Streptophyta > Magnoliopsida > Solanales > Solanaceae > Anisodus > Anisodus tanguticus. The sequence goes on from CM067551.1 coordinate 29,398,262, forward strand.
CATGGGTTGACTTTGGGCTAGCTTTTATCATGGGCTAAGACGGGCTGTGTCCAAACATAAACCTCCAAACATAACTCAGTTGTGTCCAAACATAACCCATTTGTAAAGTAGCCCATGCCCAACCCATTAAAACTTGAGCGAATTGGGAAGTCAAATATTGGAACTGAATTTGTCACCCCTAATGATATGTATTACTCCTAATCATGGTGTACCCTTGATTAGACAATGAGACTCATATTTGTTTTGTGCATCCTTATTTTATGAACTTACCTTGATTAAATGTAAATAGTGTGATTTTGCAGAATTGAACTAGATAGGAGAGAGCTCATTATGAAGAAGCTTACAATAGACCCTTGTTGTCCGGCTTTTCTCCGGATCCCGCACATAGAGGGAGTTTAGTGTACCGGGCTGCCCTTTTAAGCTTTGCGGATCTTACAAAACAAAGACCACATTATCAATTTTATATGAAATCCTTCTGTCAATTCATTTTAAAATTTACACTTATATCGATAAAGAAAATCAAACAATACCGGGGTCTTTTATTATATCAAAATATCAAGAACTTTTAATATAAATCTGTATAACATAAATTATTTATATTAGAATATGTAAGAATCTTTTTATTTTTAGAATATTTATATTTGGTGTATATTCTAATAATTTACGTAACAATTGAATCAAAATTTAAAGAACGGGATCACTAGGGCATTTTAAAAAAACAATAGCGAGCATTATTCATGCCTACCCTAAATTTGAAGGAATTTTATGTCTAACCTCGAATCCACAAGTCAAACAACAAACTACACATTCAACCATTGGACATCCTTAACCCATTAAATTCTAACAACTTTATTCTTTTACAACCCAAAATAAACTTACAAGTCAAGATTTTCAATTTTGTGGCTACCATATGGCAAACCATATTTCACATCTCTATACCGTCAAATATAGCTACCCTAAACATGCATAAACTAACAGAGATTTCGGTTTACATTGGTGTAGAAAAAGTCCTAATTCTTCTACTTGAGAGTTCTAAAATCCAATGATACTTCATGAGTTAATCCGCGTATTTGGTGAATAAATAACCAAGGAAATCAGGGGAGATCTTACCTTTGATGGGAGGAGGAAACTAGAGAGAGGAAGATGTTGAGGGTAAAGAATGGATCTTGGGCCTAATTCAACCTCAAAAGCCTGCTTGTAGGGTGGGGATTGTCCAAATACATATAAGAAGTTCATGTTCTCATTCCATTTACGATGTGTGACTCTTAACACTCCCCGCAAGCCCAAACCTCGTTAATTGGAGCGTGGACAATATAATTTGGGGGTCCAACATCGATGATCAAAGAATTGGAATGGGTCTGGCTCATATACCATGTAAAGAAATGGATCTTTGGCCTAACTCAACCCCAAAATCTAGCTTGTAGGTTAAGAATTGTCCAAGTCCCCATTCCATATCCGATGTGAGACTCTTAACACTTCCTGCATGCCCAGACCTTGTTAACTGGAGCGTGGACAATATAATTTGGGGGCCCAACATCGCTGAATAAAGAATTGGAATGAGCCTAACTCTGATACCATGTAAGAATGAATCTTGGACCTAACTCAACCCCAAAAACTAGCTTGTAGGGTGAGAATTGTCCAAGTACATATAAGGAGTCCATGTTCCCATTCTCTTTCCGATATGTAAATTGAGACGTCTTCAAGGTTGCCAAGATTGGAAATGAGAAAGGAAGGTCCATAATGGGTTTTATAAGCTTTAGCGATAGTTCGTCAACTTCAAGCTCTCCCCCAGCCTTGTCTGTCCTCCTCGCCCCGACTTGTGTGATGGCCATGCCTCACTGCCTCCCATGCGCGGGTTCCTGGCTCATCTGCCTTACTCGTGAAGCGAGCTTCCTTGACGAGCCCCTGCAACTGACTTTTGCCCAATTTCGTTTTGGGTTTCCACGCTTTTGTGCAACACACTTTCTCCCCCGTCCTAATCTAATTAATCACTTTTAACTTTATTACCCTCGGGTGGTCTCCACGTTTCAGGCTTAGTCTGCATTTGAGAATTTTAAGCCAGATTTGGCCAAATATTAATGTTCGAATTTACGGGATCTTACATATGAAATGGTAGTGGAGATTTTGAACTTGCAAATCACTGTGGTCTTATTTTATTAAAATAAAATATTGCACTAATGTCCCTCCACTGAAATTACGGACAAAGTGGAGAATAATTTACAGAGGAGATTAGATTTTGGTAGGGGAATTGGTGTGAAATGGATAGCTCAATTCATTTTACTAGCAGGATGACATCAGGGATTTTGCAGTCAGAGAGGTTACTAATAATAATATATGAAACAACGAGCACTTACATCTTCATGAATTATTAGAAAAAATTCTAATGGTGTGGCTAAATTAGGAGGTATTTGCAGATATCATGAAGACAAGTTAGTTATGGAATTTGCTTATTCTCTTGGAAGGGACATGTAACGACTCGCATAGTCGTTTTGAGTATTTAACCTAGAAATTCCAAAAAATATCATTCTCAAGACTTTATGTGTGTTTGTTACTTGCGGGGATGAGTAACACTGTTCCTGAGACTATCGGGCGAGTTTCAGATTTAGTTTAGCAAATTATGAAATTTTCAAGTTAAAGAAATAGAGAGGTTTGACTCATAGTTGACTTTTGAGTAAACGCATCATTTTTGAGGTTTCATCGATTCTATTACGTCTGAAATATTGTTTATGACTTATTTGATCCTTCGGTTTAGGTCCCTAGGCAATCGAGTGCATTTTGGGTAGTTGGTTGAGAAGTAGACATTTCATAGCTTAAGAGTTGACTTTGGTCAATGAGACCTTTTCCGAAAATAATAAGTGTGAGAGCAAGTCCGAATAGTGTTTTATTTATTGAAATGCATAGATAATTTGTGTCCGGGGTCCCAAATGAGTCTCGGTGTTGGATCGAACTTGGGAAACTTGAGATTGGGATTGGTTCAGCTGGTTCCGAGTGTAATTGCACCTGCGATCAGGGGCTCACATATGCAAAGTCGCACATGCAGGTGGACTTCCGCACCTGCGAGGTTGGGTAGGGCAGGAATGGATTGCACTTGCGATGTGGCTGTGCAGATGCGAAGTCGCACCTGCAGAAAAAAAGGAGGGACTTGAGCCTCGCGCCTGCGGAGTATCTTCTACCGGTGCGATCTCGCACTTGCGCTGGGACTTTCACACCTTCTATGGGCCTAGCAGTTTAATTGGGGGTAATTCGCACAAATGCCTCTCTTATGCGATGGTCTTTAATTTTTGCTCCTCAAATTAGATTTCTTTAATTTTTTTCCTTCGCCTAAAAACTCCTGGGTTTTGGGTTTGAACCCCAACTCAGTAAAAAATAAAAAGAAAATTCACAAGGCAGAGTTTGAATTTCATAAGACATAGTTTGTGTGCAGGCAGAGTTTGTGTTTGCAAAATCTAAACTCTGCCTTAAGAATTATTTTTTAATTTTTGGCTGAGCGAGGTTCGAACCCAGAAACTTTTGGTAGTTTTAGCCATTTTTTTAAGCGAAGTACAAAAATCAAAGACGAACAATTTATAGGGCAAAAATTAAAGACCAGTTCCTTTGAAGGATATTGGCGTAAAAAGTTGTTTAATTGGGAATCATTCCAATTCTAACCCACTCCATTATAAAACCATTTTGGGAGCTTGAGGGCACGAATTTTGGAGATTTCGAAGAGGTTTTTGAAGATTCATCCTTGGGGTAAGATACTACCCTAATCTAAAAGCATTTATTCACGGGTAAACAAGCTTCAGAAGATCCACAACCCTTTAAGGTTTTGAAAGTAAATTCTAAGGACCATGGTGTGAAAGAAGCCAATGGTGCAAGTGATAAAGCCTCAATGGAGTTTGGAAATCTGAGTTTTCAAGAAAAGGGTCTTGAAAAGCCTCCTGATCTAATGAGTAAAACCTCTCCTTCAAGCAAAGAAGAGGATATAATTTGTCTTTTTGGTTCCTAATTTGATCACCCCACCTAAACCTCCTGATGAAAGAGGAGTGGATATCAATAATATGATAATTGAGGAAGTCCCTGAAACCCCAACTCATTTGATTCCTAATTCAGTCCACAAAAATGTGACATCTCAACAGGATTTGATAGCTAAAGAGGTAAACAATAATGTAGATAGGATTCAAAAAAGGGATACTGTGGAAAGTACCAAAGATGACAAGATTCCTGACGAATATGGTCACTTTGAAACTGAATCTGAAGAAGAAATGGAAGACTTCAAATCTCAAAATGAGTATGCATCCTTGTCAGACAGTGAAATTCCCATCAATACATCCAAACCTAGTGATTCTGCAGAGATGGAAAGCTAGACATATTCCAAAGAGCATAATTACTCAATCATCATAGTAGCTCATGAAGTACCGGACAGAGATCAAATTGTTTAGCTCTGTGAGTTTTACTGTCATTTTTATCATAGTTACATTTTATTTCTCGTTTAATGCTTAACGTATTAACTTGGAATATAAGAAATGTAAGGACTCAAAGAGATTTTGAAAGACTTAAGTCCATCAAAATTCAAAACATTCTAACTTTAATTTGTCTACAAGAACCTTTTGTAAGTGCAGATCACATATTAAGCTACATGAAGCATCTACACATGCAAGGATGCTTTGCCAACATCAACAACAAAATATGGATTTTCTGGAATAATGACATTGATGTTGTCATTAAATAAAATACTGAGCAACATGTGACCTTTTCCCTCAATCATAGAAGCATCTCAACTATTCTACATATTTCTATTATTTATGCTAAATGCAGGACCATTTTGAGGAAAGATCTATGGGATAATCTGGAAGATCTTTCTTTAAGAATTTCTGGACCTTGGTCTTAGATGGGGGATTTTAATACCATTACTGATGTAGAGGAAAAGAAAGGGGCTAATTCTCATAGAATGGATAGGATCGTTGATTTTTTGAATTGTTTAAGAGAATGTGGAATGCAAGATGCAGGCTTCTCTAGGAATAAATTTACTTGGTGCAACAACAAAAGTGATCCTAAAACTATTTGGAAGTGATTGGATAGGATGGTTTATAACTCTGAGTGGTTTGATACTTTTTCCCATACCAGTGTTTCACACCTAGCAAATGCTTGCTCGGATCATATTCCAATAGTAATGAAAGTCTCCAACTCTATGAATAATAATATCAAGTATTTTAAATTCCTATATATTTGGGTTGAATATGAAGACTTCTAGAAAGTTGTTAAAGAGGTATGAGATCAAGAATGCTATGGTACACTTATGTGGATTCTTCACCAGAAGCTAAAAAAACTGCATCAAAGCTTAGTCAATGGTCTAGAGCCACCTATGTAGATATTTTTGAAGAACCCAAAAGGATGGAGATGTACATTACCAACCTAGAAGAGGTCATGCAGAATGATAAATGTGAGGTGAACAAGACCAATTTACACAGAGCAAAAGTAAGCTATTTTCAGCACCTGAAGATACAAGATTCTATTCTTAAACGAAAAGCCATAATCAAATGGCTGAAAGATGGAGATGTAAATTCTGCCTATTTTCACAGTGTTATGAAAGATAGAAGAAAAAGGTTGTATATAAACAAAATTCAAAATATTAATGATGAATGGGTTGAAGAAACTACAGTAGTAGCAGATGCAACAATCACATATTTTCAGGGAGATTTGTTTCAGCCCTATATAAATATAGACTATTATGTTCTTAATTGTGTCAATCCTATCATTTCTAATGAGGATAACAATGAGCTTACTGAGTTCCCTACTCATGAGGAGATTAAAACTTGTTCACTCACCATGGATCCTAAAAGTTCCCCAGGACCTAATAGTTTTACTGCATAATTTTTTTCAATCTTGTTGGAGGATTATTCATCATGATATTTATCAGGCTCTGATTTCTTTCTTCTGTGGTGCCAATCTTCCTAAATATATTACTCATACTTGTATTATGATGCTTTTCAAAGTGCCCTTCCCCAAAAAATTCAATGATATTAGACCTACTAGTTTACGCAATGTTATTAGTAAATGTTTTGATAAATTACTTAATTCTAGATTGTCAAAGATTCTTCCAAAAGTTATCAATGAAAACCAAAGTGATTTTATTAAAGGAAGGTCTATCACTGATAACATTTTACTTGCTCAAGAGATTATTCAACATATCTCTAGGCCTAGTGATCATGGAAATGTTGCTTTAAAATTGGATATGGCCAATGCTTATGATAGAATGTCTCGGCCTTATTTGTGCATTTTGATGAGTAAAATGGGTTTTAATGAGCTCTGGATTGATATGATCTATAGACACATTTCTAGTAACTGGTATTCTCTCTTAGTCAATGGATCTAGGCAATTTTTTTTCAAATTAGAAACAGGTTTAAGATAATGAGATCCTATATCTCCCTCGCTTTTTGCTATATCTGCGGAATATATTTCTATTAAGCTTAACTCATTAAATAACCAAAATGGCTTTAATAATTTCTATGTGAACAAGAATGGTCCCTTAATTAATCACCTAGTTTTTGCTGATGACATTATATTATTTTCAAGAGGAGATAAGGATACTTTGGAACTTCTTATGGAGACCGTAAAAGATTATGAGAAGATCTTTGGACAAAAAATCAACAAGTAAAAATCTTGCATTATTCTTGCCCCTTAAACTAAAGAGGAAGAGATTGTAAGAGTTCAAGGCATAATAGGGATGGAGTACAAGGAATTGCCTATCAGATATTTAGGTTGTCCATTATATATGGGAAGGAAGAACATTGCAATTTTCTCAGACATGATTGCAAACATCCTAAAAAGGATTTTAGGCTGGCAATCTAAGTTGTTATCTATAGGAGGAAGGGCTATTCCAATCAGGCATGTGCTCTTAGCTATGCATGTTCACATGGTTGTTATTCACCCTCCTAAAGGAATCATTGAGCAAATTGAGAAAATGATGGCCAAATTCTTCTGGAGAGGTACAACTAAAAGGAGGAATTACCATTGGTCTTTATGGAAAAGATTAACTAATCTATATGATGAAGGCGGGCCTAATTTCAGAAAACTAGGTGACATTTGTAATTCTTTTACCGCAAGGTATGGTGGAAGCTAAGAAATGGGAATTGCCTATGGAGGAACTTTATTATGACCAAGTACTACTCTAGAGTTCACCTTTGATTAAAAATGGTATTCTGGGCAGTCTCCATCCGGGAATGCAATGTTTAAACTCAGGAAATAAGTTGACAATCTTATCCTTTGGAAAATTGGGAATGGGGAAGTTGAATTGTGGTATGATAATTGGACATCTCTAGGAGCTCTTTATGACTATTTGCCTACTGATTGTGTCCCTAGAAAGTTAAAGCTTAGTGAGGTACTGATATATGGTCAATGGAAATGGGGGGGGATGAAATTTGAAATTGCTCTCTCACATCTTATATATTATTTATAGCATGCATATTATTCTGAATGATAAGGAACCTGATAATCCCATTTGGATTGCTGACACTAAAGGAATGTTTTCTGTAGCTTTATCTTGGCATGTATTCAGAGTAGAACACAACAAAGGGTGGATAGACAACAAAACTTGGCATAAAAAGGTTCCATTCAAAATGACTAGAATTGCCAGGCTTGGTATATCTTTGCCTTTAATTTGCACTTGCTGCTCTATACCGAAAATTGAAATAGTTGACCATATTTTCCTTGAATGGGATTTTGCTTAGAAGATTTTGTGTTTAATAAAGGGTATTACAGGGGTTCCTACTATTACCAGCAACTTCAGACAACTGCTCATTAATTGGGGGAGATTTAAAGCCTATAATCCTATCACTAATATGCTGAAAGATTGCTTGCCTATTATAACTATGTGGAGATTTGGAAAGCAAGATGTGGCATCAAATATGGTAATGAGAAGAGCAATATTAACAGAACCATAGTCAATATTATTTCAACAACTTCTATACTTCTTCAGCAACAATTAGCTAAAATTAATACTCAACAAAATATGAAATATATCATGAGTCTTTGTGATAATCACATCTCTTTCCAGAAGAATATTTTGGTGAAATAATTGAAACCATCCATGAGTTTTGTCAAACTTAACACTGATGGAAGTTGCAAAGATGGTTTATGTGCTGAAGGAGGTGTAATTAGAGACTATAAAGGATTTTGGTGATAGCATTTACAATAAATCTCAAGGAATGTACTAGCAATTGGGCAGAGGTAGTTTCCCTTTTATATGGTATTAGATGGTGCTTGGAAAATAATTATCAGTACATTGAAGCTGAGAGTGATTCAAAGCTTTTGGTAGACAGTGTAAATGGAACTTACCACATACCTTGGAACATCCATAGTGAAGTTATGAAACTCAGGAAAGGCATGGAGTTGAATGGTTTTATCCTTAAACATGTGTTCAGGGAGGGGAATAAAATCGTTGACAAACTGGCCTATCTAGGACATGAATACTCTCAAACTCAAACCTTCTTCAATTTCAATGAACTAATAAAGGATGTTAGAGGATTGATGAACACTGAAAGATGGGGTATGCCATCAACAAGAAGCTGTGAACTAAAGAATTCTCTTATCCACTTTTATCTTCCATGAGTTCTCTGTATTTTTCCATGTCTTGGATTTCTTTTGGTGCTCTCAAGTAGATAATTGCATAGGTAACTAGTGTACCTTTGGCATTTTCTTCATCTGACTAGGTTAGACTAGTTCAAATCAAATGTATCAGAGTTAGCTGTAAAGAGTATAACCCCTTCAAGCTCTCGTGTAACTCTTATTGGAAGATGAATAAAATGCTTAGTTGGTACTAAAAAAATTAGTGATTCTCCATGTGATTTTGGTTGTAGAACATAAGGGTTTTTCATGTATTTTTGGAGTTTATTTTAATTAGTGAAATTGAATGATCAATTGTGAATACAACTTCATGATTCTTAAGGATATCATTATCTAGTATATGGGTAATATGATTTTACGTTCAATTTCTTATTTTGATCTTCAGGGTTTGGGATAGGATTTTTAAGTTGATTTTGGACCCGTAATTTTTCATATCAATGTGGGTGTCGTTAACTTCGTATTCTTATGTAGATACCATATTTGAATAGAGTGAGCTCGTTCGGATGCTTGAAGGAAGGGGAATGTCGTAGAGTGACTCTTCGGCTTCTGATTCAGGCATGTTGAGACTTACTAGACCTTTTGTAGTTTTGTGTGTTAGTGAATTAATTAAGGGGCATAATGGGAAATCGGGGGTCCCGTACTTAGTAGGTGACGAGCACTTGTATGGGTATCGGTGTACTTATAAAGGGTAATTAATATGAAAACAAGTTATACTTGTGACGACGACTGTGTTTAGCCTTCAGGCCTTGAAGAGTAGTGTGTAAATCCACTTAAGTTGGTATGACTATTGTTTACTTGGGCTATGTTAGCTATGATTGATAGTTCCTTGATTTTTGACTTATCATGCATTCATCACTCTATATCTTGTTTAAATTACGGAAAATGACTTGTTTTGCTAAATTGATTTGATATTATGCATCTACATGGTGTACGCATATCTATTACATACATTCGAGGTAAGGTCTGTGTACATTCTACCCTCCCAGACCCCACTTGTGGGATTATACTGGATATGTTGTTGTTAATTGATGAGGTACATTAAAGGGGCGTTGAAGGCTGGGTATTTTGATATGGTACATGGAAAGCGTGATGATGGTGATGATATTACAACCTCGAAGCTGGGACTCGATGGGAAATAATTTCGGGTCGGTGTATGGACCTCATGAGTCCCCTAAGGGTCACATAAAACCTACTGAAGGAACGTGTGTATACCGGGTGCATATGGCCATTGCATAACATACATATCACTTGCATTGCATATTATTTATACTTGTTGATGTGAACTTTATGCTATATTTGCTCGATTGATATAAATATGCAATCTTTATGGTTTTACTTTCTTAATAATGTAAGAAAGATGGAATCTTTACGACTTCTTAATGTAAAGGATGAAAATATGGAACCTTTGTGTGTTTAGATGCCCTAAATGGGTATAGGTTGGAACTTTATGGTTATACTTATCTCTCTTGGGTTAAAGATGTCACAACCTGAACCATGACCTGGGCATAACACGATACTCGGTGTCACATCCCAAATCGGGAAACCCGTGGGAACTTACCCCTTTCCCACCTGGTAGGTGAACCCGTCCCTTAATCATAACTCAGTAAAAATAAAGTAGAACTCAACCATCAAATATACATAATAAGTCTAGGATAGATAATGAAATAGTGTGGAAGTAATACAACAATCCTAAGGAATATGGTCTAAGGTCGTACAAGAGACACTATTACATAACTACAATTCTGAATACTAATACATAGTCTAAAAAGTAGAATATTGTCTCGGAATAGCAAAATAAGACAAGTAAATAAAGAGAGACATCTAGGCTACGGATCCATCTATGTGCTCACCCTAGATGCTCGTCAGCAAGCCTCGGGAATCAGTCATGAAGAGAGGAAGTGGACCCTATTACGTACTCTACACTCATAAAAGAATGCAGCAAGGTAGTATCAGTACAAACACTATGTATCGTTAATTATCATAGTCCGACAATAGCTATATAACATATATAAAGTAAGAGACTGAAAGATAGACATGCTCACAAACAGATATAAACACAACACAGTCCAAGAATGGCATCACTACTACAAATACCAAGTCTGAATCCAATAAGTATGAATATGTGAATATGAATGCATATGCAATACAATGATACACACACGCTCTGGATGGAATACCTCCACGCCTCAATAGTCATGACCCCTGGGGGACCCGTGAAGTCCATGTAACTACTTCCGCGTATAGTTCGATTTAATATATGTTGTGAAACATGTAACCCGGCCCAATATATATTGCGGAACATGCAACCCGGTACAATATATGTATATATATATATATATATGTTGCGGCGCGTAACTCGATCCAAATGTATGATCATGAATGTATGGATGATCTTAATGCCAATGCGAATATATCAACATCAATCGTGTCACGCATGGACACACACACACACACATATATATATATATATATATAACCCGATCCAAATGTATTATCATGAATGTATGAATGATCTTAATGCCAATGAGAATATATCAACGTCAATCGTGTCACGCATGGACACATAACATCATGTCAAGAATGAATCAATCATCCCTCTATACACACTCAAGTCTAGTATCATACACGTGGCGACGAGCCACTAGATCAAATAAGGCAACAACCATAATCAAGCAACAATACCAAGATAATACAAACATAAGTATTCCATCCCAACTTCATACTCGAAGGTATAACATGCTTTCTCCAACAATCACTAACTCTACAGATGCTTCGCTAACCGAAGGATAACCATAAGGTACGTCGTAACCTACCTAAATGCCGAGCTAGTGCCACAAATAGTCATAATGGAGCCTTGCCTTTCTGAGGGTCTTGGTTATACTCAAAGTCTAGTCATCATTGAAATCTAAGTTAGAAATGGGAACTAACAATACTCATACCGCTATGTATCCATTCTAATTGAAAATCAACTTTGAAAAGGGGGAAATCGGGCCTACAAGGGCAACACAGGGATTTTAAGGGCAGAATTGGTAACCCAGCGTCATAGATGTCCAATACTGTCCTCCAATTGCTAATTAGACTCATTAAATTACTAAAATCATCTTTAGATAAAAAAAAAAAAACCCAATTCGTGGCTCAACCCTAACTCTCCATAATTCAATCTCTTAATCCAATTTTAGAAATCAAGCTTCCTTTCCAGTAATTTATGACATTCCATGATAATACTAGCAAGATTCATCAAATAAACTTAATTATATAACTAGAAATTAAGCTACCCAAAGTAAGGTTGAAGGTATCTTCCCCAACTAAACCCCATTCATTTTCACCATTAAATCAAGCTTAAAGAGGTAGATAATTACAAGACAAGGTAAAGATACTTACCCCAAAGATGAAACAACTTCAAAACCCTTCAAATCGCCCTTAATGCTCTGTAGGTTGATGAATAAAAGGGTTTTCTAATTCAGCATCATTTGCTCCGACAGAATCGTACCTGCCACAGCGATCTCACCTCGGCAGAGAACCATTCGCTAAGGCGAATCTCATTAAAATATAGGGACCTCACTTTAACGGACCAAGCTCTACTAGGGCGGACCTGCTGAGGCGTGAATAGTCTTGCTGGGGCAAAACACCAGAAAACAAGGAAAAGTTTGGTTTCCACAAGTTCCTTTCAACATTCAGACATATATCCGAGGCCTCCCGAACACAAACCAGAAATATATTCACATATAAAAACACGTTACAGACTCACTCATGGCCTTAAAACTTCCAACAGAGGTCTATTTGACAATGTCAACACCTAATGGCCAAAGACCAACTTTCCAATCAATAACACAAAATGCTTCCGAGTGTCTCGAGAATGGAACCGAATAACCCACCAATTCATAAATGACCCTCCAGACCATACGAAATCGACGGATTTCAAAAAAGGTCAGTTTACCCAAAAGTCAACTATCGGTCAAATATTTTTCACTTAAGGTTCTATTTTGTCAGTCATCTAAATTCTCACCTGATCACCTCAAAAACTGTACCATCCATCCCTGCAGGTCAAAGTCGTATTAATAGGGCTCGAGGAAGGGTTACCGGGGTAAATAGGTCAAAAGTGCCATAATGACCGAATGGGCATTACATCAGATACCAATTAAACAATTGTTTGTCCTCGAGTGACAAGGAAAGAATGGGGGGTTGGGGAAGTACCTGCATTAGCAAACAACTGGGGATATCTAGCACGCATATCGGATTTGGTTTCCCATGTGGCCTCCTCAACAAGACCATGCTTCCATTGCACCTTAACACAAACTATCTCCTTAGATCTCAAATTCCTAACCTGCCTATCTAAAATTGCTAAAGGATTCTCCTCATAAGACAGATTCTCATTGAGTAACACCGAATCCCAATGAATGATATAAGACCCGTCTGAATGGTACCTCTTCAGCATAGAAACGTGGAAAACTGGATGAACACCTGGTGTCAAAGCCAACTCATACGAAACAACGCCAATACGATAGAGAATCTCAAATAGACCAATGTACCTCGGGCTCAACTTTCCCCTCTTCCCAATTGCATCACACCCTTTATAGGTGATATCTTTAGAAGAACATGCTTACCCTCCATAAACTCTAGATCTTAGACATTTTGGTCTGTATACATCTTTTGCCAACTCTGAGCTGCCCGAAACCTTTCCTGAATAAGTTTAACCTTATCCAAAGACTCCCTCAACAAATTTGTACCACATGGTCAAACCTCAAAAGCATCAAACCATCCAATAAGAGAACGCCACCTCCTACTATATAAAGCCTCAAACCATCCATATCAATGTTGGAATGGTAGCTATTATTTAATGCAAACTCTGGCAAGGGTAAGAACTGGTCCCAATGACACATGCTCTCAACATATCCTCGAGCACTTAAATAGTCCTGTCGGACTGTCCATCCGTCTAGGGATGAAAAGCGGTACTAAGATCAAACTGAGTACCCAACTCTGCCTGTAATGTCTGCCAGAAGTGGGAAGTAAACTAAGGACCTCGATCGGAGATGATAGAAATAGGGACCCTGTGTAGTCGCACAATCTCTCGGATGTAAATCCTGGCCAACCTCTTTGTATTATAGGTAACCTAAACTAGAATAAAGTGCGCAAACTGGTCAGCCTATCCACTATAACCCAAACTGAATCAAACTTACCTAAGGTCTTCGGGAGACCTACATCGAAATCCATGGCAATCTTCTCCCCCTTTCACTCAATAATGGGCATCATCTGAATCACACCACCAGGTCTCTGGTGCTCATACTTGACTTGCTGACAATTCTCACACTAGGTAATGAAATTTGCAATATCTTTCTTCATCCAACCCCACCAGCAATGCTGCCTAAATCACGATACATCTTAGTAGCACATGGATGAATGGAATATCTAGAACTATGGGCCTATTCCAATATCAAATGAATCAAACCACTAACACGAGGAACAACCACACATCCCTTGATCCTCAGAACCCCTCATCATCAAGTAAAACCTCTTTTGCCTCGCCACTCAACACCTTATCATGAATCTTACATAACTAAGCATCCTCAAACTACTAATACCTAATCGGCTCCAAGAGAGATGACCTCACCTCAACAAAAACTAAGACTCTGCCCAAACCTGAAATATTAAGACATACAAAACTATTAGCTAGAGTTTGAACCTCCATGGCTAAGGGATGCTCCGAAGCAACCAACCGAGCTAAACTGTCGATACTCACTACCTAGCAAAGGCAGCTTAAGGTATCAACTACCACATTAGCTTTACCCGGATGGTAAAGTATAGCGATATAATAATCATTCAGAAGCTCCATTCACCTACGCTACATAGAATTGAGATCACTCTGACTGAACACATACTGAAGGCTATGGCGATCGGTAAACACCTCAAAATGGACTCCATATAGATAATGCCTCCAAATCTTTAAAGCAAAGACTACCGCTAACAACTCCAAATAATGGGTAGGGTAGTTCTTCTCATAGACCTTCAACTATCTAGAAGCATAAGCAATGACATTGCCTTCTTGCATCAATGCAGCACCCAAACCAACACGAGATGCATCACAGTAAACTAAAAAGTCCTTACCCTCCACGGGTAATGCCAAAATTGTAGGTGAAGTCAACAGAGTCTTGAGCTTTTGAAAGCTCTCTTCACACGCATTGGACCACTAAAAAGGTCTTTCCGAGTTAATCTGGTCAGGTGAGATGCAATAGAAGAAAATCCTTTCACGAAGTGACGGTAGTAACTGGCCAACGCCACGAAGCTATGTATCTCAGTCATAGTAGTGGGCCTCGCCCAATCTCTAACAACATCAATCTTTTTGGGATCAACCATAATCGTGTCCTTTGACACTACATGGCCCAAGAATGCCATAGAACTAAGCTAGAACTCACACACCTTCCCTTGAGAATGCATATGTGAGAGAATAGAAATGAATCAAATACCATTTGAATGTTCCATATACCAATTATAATGTTCCAGATACCAGTTTGAATAAAGTAGCATGAAAGAATGAAGAAATTGAAGTTTCCTAAATGTCCCAAAGCCTCACGCAGATAAGTACAGGGCTCATCATACCGAACCATAAGACTCTACTAGACATGATCATGTAATTATAGATAAGGTAACCTAGGTCTCTGATACCAACTTGTCACATCCCAAATCGTGGAACGCGCGGCTCTACCCCTTTCGCACCTGGTAGGCAAACCCATCCATTAATCATAACTTAATCATAATAAAGTAGAACCCAATCATCAAATATACATAATAAGTCTAGGATATATAAGGAAATAGTGCGGAAGTAATACAACAATCCCAAGAAATCTGGTCTAAGGCTGTACAAGAGCCACTACTACATAACTATAATTCTTAATACTAATATATAGTCTAAAAAGTAAAATATTGTCTCAGAATAGAAAAATAAGACAAGTAAATAAAGAGAGAAATTCGGGCTGTGGATCCATCCATGTGCTCACCCTAGATGCTTATCAGAAATCCTCGGGAATCAGTCACGAAGAGAGGAAGTAGACCCTGTAATGTACATTACACTCATAAAAGAATGTTGTAAGGTAGTATCAATAAAACCACTATGTACCGGTAATTATCATAGGCAGACAATAGTTAGATAACATATATAAAGTAAGAGACTGAAAGATAAGCATGCTCACAATCAGATATAAACACAACACAGTCCATGAATAGCTTCACAACTACAAATACCAAGTCTGAATCCCATAAGTATGAATATGTGAATATGAATGCATATACAATGCAATGATACATACACGTTACAGGTGAAATTTCTTTACGCCTCAATAGTCATGACCCCTGGGGGATCTGCGAAGTCCAATTACCAACTGCGACATACAACCCTATCGAATATATGTTGCGAAGCATGCAACCCGGTCCAATATATATTGCAGAACGTGCATCCCAGTCCAATGTATATATATATATATATATATGTTATGATGCGCAACCCAATCGAAATGTAAAATCATAAATGTATGAATGATATTAATGCCAATGAGAATATATCAACACCAATCGTATCACACATGATATATATATATATATATATATATATATTGGACACATAACATCATGTCAACAATGGATCAATCCTACCTCTATACACAGTCAAGTCTAGTATCATACATGTGGCGACGAGCCACTAGATCAAATAAGACAACAACCACAATCAAGAAACAATACCAACCTAAGTATTACATTCCAACTTCATACCCGAAGGTGTAACATGCTTTCTCCAACAATCACTAACTCTACATATGCTTCACAAACCATAGTCTAAATATAAGGTAAGTCGTAACCTACCTGAATGTCGAGTTGGTGCCACGAATAGTCTCACTAGAGCCTTGACTTTTTGAGGGTTTCAGTTATACTTGAAGTCTAGTCATAATTGAATCTAAGTTAGAAATTGTAACTAACTATACCCATACCACTATACATCCTTTCTAATCAAAAATCAACTTTGAAAAGGCAAAAAATCCGGCTTACAAGGGAAATACTGGGATTTTAAGGTTGGAATTACTAAAATGACATCATAGACATTCAATACTATACTCCAATTGCTAGTTAGACTCATTAAATCACTAAAATGATCTTTAGATAAAAAAACCCCAATTCGTGGCTCAACCCTATCTCTCCATAATCAATCTCTTAATCCAATTTTAGAAATCAAGCTTCTCAAACTTACCCCATTCATTTTCCCATTAAATCAAGATTAAATAGGTAGATAATTACAACACAAGGTAAATAGTCTTACCCCTAAGATGAAACAACCTCAGAAACCTTCAAATCACCCTTAATGCTCTCTAAGTTGAAGATTTGGTGAATAGGAGGAATGGGCTCGAAGTTAGAAATAAAAAGTGTTTTCTAATTCAGCGTCATCCGCTCTAGCAGAATCGTACCCGCCACAGCAATCTCTCCTTGGCGAAGAACCATTCGCTATGGCAGATCTCATTAAAAGTTAGAGACCTCACTTCATCGGGCCAGGCTCTACCGGGACAGACCTGTTTAGGCGTTAATAGTCTCACTAAGGTGAGACACAAGAAAACCATGAAAATTTTGGTTTCCACAAGTTCCTCCCAACATTCTGACATCCATCCGAGGCCTCCCAAGCATAAACTAGACATGCATTCACACATAAAAACACACTACGGACTCACTCGTGACCTCGAAATTTCCAACGGAGATCGTTTTTGACCAACTTTCCAATCAATAACCCAAAATCCTCCCGAGTACCTCATGAACCAAACCGAATATCCCACTAAGTCATAAATGACCCTCCGAACCTTACTGAATTGATGAATTTTTGAAAAAGGTATGTTTACCCAAAATTTAACTATTGGTCAAATGTTTTTCACTTTAAGGTTCTATTTTGCCAAAGTCCTACAAATTCTTGCCCGATCACCTCGGGAATTGTACTTCCCATACCCATGGGTCAAAGTCATACTAATAGGGCTTGGGCAAGGGTCACCGAGGTAAATGGGTTAAAAGTTCCATAACGACTAAATGGGTCATTACACTCGGTGCCTGACTGCATGTGATCGGGCAAATGATATAGCTAGCTGAATCAACATAGAACTCATATTTATATGCATTATAATATATACTAATGATAAGCTATTGAAATGTCTAACTGAATAATCATAAATGTGGAATAAGTCTGAAATATAGAAACGTAGCCAACATGGATAACATAAAATCATATTAAACACTGACTGACTACAACTTTAGTCTATAGAGCCTCTAATTAATAATAAAATACTAACTATTTACTAGGAAAATGCCCTCGGCATACCTGACTATTTATTTTAACTCTAAAATTGTAAATAAGATAATGCCTCAAAGCAAACTGAGGCTCACCTAGTAGCTGATACGAGAATTCTAGCGAACAGATTCATCGTCCCTGTAATTTCGTACCAACATCATGAAATGCAGGACCTGGGAAAAAAAGGATGTAAGTACATTTTAATTGTAATTTTATGTAAAGCCAATTGAAAGAAATAATAGTTGTGGGGTGCTCAGGAAAAGGGCAACTCAAATTAATAACATATATAGATACTAAAACTAAAACTGAAACATACTGATAGTTGAACTGAATAAGAGAAGTATAGTCATAAGTACTCATATTCTGAATATGAAATCACATCTTTTAACTGAATTAATAATTTGTAGCCTTAGGCCCAATATGTGCACAAATCTGTGGCCTCGACCAACTAAGTGTGTCAACATGTGGCCTTGGCCAAGTATACGTATACATAAGACTGTGCCCTCTAGAAAAGATACATGTGTTCAACATTCAACAATTTATATTAAAGAACCGAGAATCATACTGCAATTCATAACAATAGAATACTTATCATTGCTATCCTAAGACATGTGTTCATGAGCTGATTATGGAGTTTAAAGCACTAATCATTCATCAGCATACTAAGCTTTCATAACTGAGACTCATGGGATATCAAACATAAGTCTATCCTTATTATGTAACGAGTTCACGATATTCGCAATGACAATCATGAACAAATTCCAAAACTATACCGTATTGAGAGTAGAAGTTCTAAAGCTCTTCATGAAACTAAGGCTTAACTCTATTTCCGAGGCAACTCATAATAGTCGTAAAAGAATGAGGCGTGAAGGGAATCATTAACTTTCCCACACATACAGAGTTATCCTTACATATCTTAATTCCAGCCTTTAAGTGTACTACAATGTTTGTTACTCATTTTTTGACTTTAATCTATAGCAATATATATCAAAGGGAATCAACATTAGTAATAATACTCTTGTTGGTCATCTAAGCATTTTATCAAACACTTGTTGGGCATGATGCTCCACAACTCTCATTAATGGTGTTTCTACCTTCATGTTTTTCTTCTATCATACCCATCAACTTATATCTGAAGAACTTGTTATCTATAATCACTTATTCAAAGCTATAATCGGCTGAAGTAGGAAGGTCTTACCTTTTGTATGTTCAAGTCTCTTGAATTCAGATTCTAGGGTTCTTTGTCCAAGACGAAGACTCAATCGATAATTTATGAATTGGAAGCATTTAATTATGTTAGTAAGGTGTTGGAGAATTTGAATCAACTTGAAATCATCATTAAAACATACTTGGATGATGGAGGGACCTTAGACTTGTGAGCTCCATTTTCTAGAGAAAAGTTTTGTATTTGGGGTGTGGGATATGACCTAGGACTTTTAAAAAGACTTTCCCGATGCACGGCCATGTAGAAGGTGGCCCAATCATGCATCTGATCATGCAGCAAAGGTAGTAACACTACCTCCGGTGCACGGTCATGCACCTGAAGTTTGGCAACGCAGCTGGCCGTGCAAACTGCGCAGTGTCTAGTAAAGATGTGCATAACATTTTGCACATAGATCCATTTAGGCTCTACCATATATGGATGGAAAGGTATTTCAAAGGGATACAATTTGCGTGTTTTAAGTTTACACAAAATCCCAACGAATTTTCACAAAATCGGGATGGAAAGAAGACCTACCATAAACTTAGTCAATCTATCAAATCTTATGCTCCTCACTATTCGTCTTGATTCCGAAACAACTATTCCACCCAAACTCATCCCGATGGAACTTCATATGGCTAAAATGTCATGTTAACACTCATTTAAAATATTCACACTTAACTCAGATTCACAAAGTGTTATATTATCTCCCCTTTGGGATCATTCATCCTTGAATGATTGTCCTAGTCGTAATTATGGCTAACACTGGATCATAAACATGGATGATAGAAATATGGGGATACTGAACTAACATGAACACATTAATACTAAAATGAATTACTATTGAACTGAATAAACACTGAACTAGCTGAATAAATACTGATGTAGATGACTACTGAACTAACTAAATACTGGGAGCTTGGAGATTATAGCATGAGTTATGAGTGTAAAGGTTAGTTACCTTCAACATTTTTTGCTTGTTATTCAAATAGGTACGTATACTTGGACTTCTGATGGCAAAAAAGGAGGCAAAATTGAGGTTGATTCGATGGGTGTTCTTTTTACAAGAGTTTGACTTTGATGTCAAAGACGGGAATGGGTCTGAAAATCAGGTTGTTAATCATCTCTCGCGACTTGAAGAAGCTAGTGGTTTGAAGAAAGCTAAATATTGATGATGTTTTTCCTGATGAGAGGCTTTTGGCCATGTCCTGTGCTACGACTCTTTGGTATGCTGATATTGCTAACTATATGGTTACTGGTTTTATTCATGAAGAGCTTAAAAACTAGCAAAAGAAGAAATTCTTAAGAGACTGTCACCAGTATCACTAGGATGAGCCTTATTTGTTCCAAACGTATGTTGATAATATGATTCGGAGGTGTGTTTCGGAAGATGAGGTAATGTCTATTCTAAAAGCATGTCATGACTCTCCAGTAGGGGGTCACCATAGTGGAAACAAGACAACAGCTAAAGTTCTTGAATGTGGGTATAACTGGCCCACCATGTATTGGGATGCTAATATGATGGCAAGGTCATGTGACCAGTGCCAACTGTAGGGAAGCAATGCGAAGAAACACGAGATGCCTATGCATTTTGTCATGGAGGTGAGATTTTTGATGGACGGGGGAATGAAATAATTTATGGGTCCTTTTGTGAGCTCTAATGGAATGAAATACATTTTAGTGGATATTGATTATATCTCAAAATAGGGAGAAGAAATGACCTTACCCAACAATGAAGCCAAGAGTGTGACGGGGTTCTTGAAGAGGAATATTTTCACAAGTTTCAGCACACCGAGGGCGATCATCAACAATGGGCGTTCATATTTTTATAATAGGGCATTAGCTGAGCTACTAAAGAAGTATGGGGTTAAGCACCGAGTGGCCACTCCATATCATCCTCAAATGAGTGGCCAGGTTGAAGTGTCGAATCGAGAAATAAAGAGCATTCTAGCAAAATTAGTTAATGCAAACCGGACTGACTAGTCGAGGAAGTTAGATGATTCTCTTTGGGCATACAGAACGGCATTCAAGGCGACCATTGGAACTTCACCTTATGACTAGTTTTTGTAAGGAGTCTCACCTGCCCGTTGAGCTTAAACACAAAGCCATGTGGGCACTGAAAAAGCTGAATATGGAATGGGATGAAGCAGCCAAAATTTGGTTGTTTCAGCTTAATGAGATGGATGAGTTCAGGTACCAAGAATATGAGAGTGCATCCCTGTATAAGTAGCGGATGAGGCATTATCATGATAAAAAGAATCCGAAACAAGACTACCAATTGAAAGATGATGTCTTGATTTTCAATTCAAGGTTTAAGCTCTTCACGAGAAAGTTGTAATCAAAATGGTCCAAATTGTTCCAAGTGGTGAGTGTTTCACCCAATGGCTCGATGGAACTGAAGTTTGGAGATGGGACTAGAACTTTCAAAGTTAATAGCCACATGGTGAAACACTACCATGACTGCATTGATGGTGACAAAATTCTGGATAGGCACCATCTAAAGCATGGATACACGCTTGAGCCCGATCCTAAGTAAATTGCTAACACCGCCATGCGCGATGTTAAATCAAGCGCTTCTTAGAAGGAAACCCAAGTTTAATTTATGTATTTTCTTTTTGTCTTTGTTTTCAATTATTTTTAGTGTTCTTGGACTGTTTGATGTGTTGGTGTACTATGTGAAGTCTGGGTCTCAGGAGAAAGTTCCAGGTGTAGGTCACAGGGAAAAATATGAGTCGTACAATTTTGTACGGACCGTAGATTTCCACCATTTTTTAGGAAAGGACTTAGGCTGCTCACTATTTTGATTGGCTTGGGTGACAGTCTAATTTGATGGACCATATAAAATTTGACGGACCGTCCTTTTTGGCCACGTCATTAATGGAACTCAGGTGAGTGTTCTAATTGGGACAACGTATAAAATTGTACACCCCGTACAAATTAATATGAATCATAAAAATATCAGTGTAGTCAACACGAAGGTTTATAGTATTCAGTCAACCCCCACATCTCTCACTTTCACTCGAATTCAAAACATATCCTCAATTTTCTCTTCCATAACCGACCACCATCAACACCATATTAACACCACATTATCTTCCCATCATATTCCCTATCAGCCTCATTACTCAACACCATACACACCACGCACACTGGCACTCTACCTAACGCAAATAAACTAGTGCCAAGACGCCTTATATTTTCACTAGTTGAGTCGAGAATCTTTGTAATCAGGTATGTTAATGTTCTCACTCCTATTTTGATGCCTTACAGTGGTATGGATAGAGTTGTCATTGATTATTGATTGTGGGTAGATCAAATTTGCACCTAGGGTTCAAAATTGAATGTGGATATTGGGTTGACTTTAATTCTGTGGATTTTGTTGGTTAGGGGTGAGGGATTTGGTATGTTTGTTGTAGAATAGGGATCGTGGGGATGAGAAAATCATACCCCCTCTAAGTCGGAGGGACTTTTGATCAACATTCATGTCGATTCATTATGACCGCTAACTATTCGTGATAATGACTATGAGAAAAATGATGAATGAAAGGAAATGAAGTATGAGTCACTTCTAATGGGTTGGAGGACATTTCGATATATAACTTCAACATTGAAGTTTGAAATTGTTATGACTGCCAAAAGCCTGATACCGTACCAATAAGCGTAATCATGTGAATAATGGGTGAAGTCTGAGTAACCTGAGCCTCGACATCCCAAATCATGAAAATTGAAATATAGAAACCTGTGTATGTATGAATTATGGCTGATACAGGTCTGTAAAATTCACTAAGTATGGGACCGGAGGTTGTACCTTCCACTGCTACTATGCCACCACCTATAGTTGCACCTAGTATATCTTTGAGTCAAATTCGCCTAACACATAGCCACAGGTTGCAGCCAGAGTCGTTGACCCATTTTCCCTTACAAGAGGCAACTTCAAACAGGTAGCCATCAAAGCAGAGAGGGCAGATCAACATACCACTATTATCATGGGGTAGATCCATAAATTCATTGTAAAAGAGATTAGTACAACCCTTGAGCAATTTAAGGTAGCCACAGAGATATCTCATGAGGTGCTACATTCTCGCCTAGATGGGTTTGAGATTAAGCTAGCCGCACTAGAGAGATCATGTCCGAGTAGTGATGCTGGGTCACTTAGGACAGAGTTACAAGCGTTGAGAGCCGCAGTTCAGGCACCGTAGGCCCATGATCAGGTTACATTGGAGGATCCAACTCTGACCTCCGTCCTTACCCTTACCTCTGCTAGATCATATTGTTGTTGATGTTGTTGCAGATACTGAGATTGGTTCCTCGAAGGCAACATTGCCTCAATATGAGTAGCGCACCTAGAGTGACTCAGGTAGTTCTTACTTCCTTGTCTTTATTTTGATGCATTGGGGGACAATGCATGATTTTTGGTTGGGGTGGGGATATTTGATTGCATGTAGTGTAAATATATGTTTAGGACCACCTCGACTTTTCTTTGCCATGGTTCTTTTCCCAGGGTTTTTATTTTTTGCTGAAACCGGAATGTTTAGGTTGTGTTTAGATAAAGTCGAGTAATTATGACTTATGTGGTGGTGGTTTGAGTAACTTATGGTTGTTTGATGTTGGATATTTGAAATAGTCCCTTCCGGAAGTTTTTATGATGTGTACTCGAAATGTGTTGCTTAATTAACATGCATGATTCTTTTTGTGACATTTAGAGTATTGCGTTACTTTGTGTGTTTAATGCTTAATGAGGAAGTCAATGTGTGGAACAATTCTTATGACAGCGTGGTGGTGTTTTTGTATCTATTCTCTTGTTATATGTTAATCTAGAACTTGTCTGGTTAGTCATGCATTGTTTCTTAGGATAAGTTGAGCTGTGAAGTGATCTTAGGCCTTGTTTTTTTGATATTGAACCTTTTTTCCTTTCATGAGCCTAACCCGTGTATATACAATATTCCTAGTTTCCCATTTTGAGCTTATAAACTTATTCTTTGACTAGCCGCTATTGAGCATATACCCTTTTATTCTGAATATCCCTATTGTTGCACCCGGTTCCTCCTTGACAGTTAAAAATGTCATAAAAGAAGCTAAAAGCCTAAATTAGAGGTGATGTGTGAAATATGCAGAAATGAGGGTTATGCCTAAAGGTTGGGTAGACGTGAGTTGCCTAGTTACTGAAAAGGTGTGGTAGTAGTAAATAATAAAAAAAAAATAAAATAGAAAAAAAAAAGAAAAATACTAAAAATTGGCATAAAACGAAATAGAGTAACAAATAAACCACACTGAGGCAGCAAAAGAAAAAGGGAGAATAGGAAGGTCGTTAATGGTGATATAAGTGTAGTGTTCAAGGATGGTAAGTCACTATTGTCCAAATATACATCCTACTCATCCCTAAGCCTACATTACAACCTAGGAAAAGTCCAAATGTGATCACAGCCAAATTGTACAAAGTCGAAGACATTGAAATAAGGGAAAGCATATGGTATCTGCATGTATAGTTTGACAATTTCTTTATGAGTGAGTGTTTCGCTTCTTTATAGTCTTTTGTCCCATTTGTTTGTATATATGTGTGTTGGGACATTCTTGGTCTATGTGATGGCATAAGGGTCGATAAAGTGATTGATTTCCCGTGAGTTGAGATTCATGTGCACAATGGTTCCTGTAATAACTTGATGTCACTAATTGAAGCTTCATTGGTAGTTACAACAGTTTTAAGTCATACATCTTGTTGGGTAATATGGATATGGGGGGAGTCATGTTTGTACTGCCGGTAGTTACTTGCCAAAAGCACTGTAGAAATTCTTACTTTGTGATATCTGAGTGTTGGTCTTAGTATAGCGTATTAATTTACTTGCTTGAGGAAAAGCAAAGATTTTAAGTAGGGGTGTTAATGTCTCATAGAATTACGACACATTTGATTCTTTTTCAACTATAAGTTTTACTTATTTTTAAGCAAGTTTTGTCATTTTGATGTATTTTGTTTATGTTTAAGGTAAATGTCGTTAAGGAAGAAGAAACAAGGAAATTCAAGCGAAGTCCCTAGAATTGAGGATTGTACGGACCGTACAATTGGATTGGAAAAGCTATGATGGTTAGAAGCAGAGAATTGCAAGAATAACAGAAGTTTGACGACAGGATTTGACGGTCCATAAATAATTTTATGAACTGGATAAACGTGGTGTTTAATCCAAGTACTGAATAAAGATCAAATTATCAGAGTTTTGACGGTTCCGTACATTTTGTACGGATCGTAATTTCTAGCTGTTGAAGTTTACAGTCAAAGATTATATAGACCGTAGTTAATTTTACGGTCCGTCGAATTTAGCGACAGGGGCAGTTTAGTCTGGTTTTAATTCGGAGGTTTTGACTTGTATAAATACTTTTTATGGTTTTATAATTTCACTACAAGAAAGTATAGAATTTGCAATAAGATTTTAGCAATAATAAATTAATTGTTGCTAAAAAACGTAAATGGCAATAAAAATTTAATATATTATTGCTAAAAATGTAAATAGCAATAAATAAAAATAACATGTTGTTGCGAAAACTTTTCGCATTGGAGGTTATTGCAAGAGCATGCAACAACTTTTGTTGTTGCAAAAAGTAGGCAACGATATAGAACATATAGCAACAAAAATATTTTTGGCAAATGCCTTTTTTCTTGTAGTGTTTATTCATCATCAATTCTAAGACTTGTATCGATAGTATCAAGAACTTAGAGTATGTTGAGGCTTTCAAGAACAAGTCCCATGTTTTAATCTTCGTTATTCAATTGTAAGTTTCCATGACAATTTCAAAGCTTTTCGTTATCTTTAATATCATGAGTAGTTAAATACCATTCTAAGATTGTGAACCCAATGGTGGGTGTTATGCGAATAGGTTGTTCATATTGATATACGAATCATGCATTGTTAGTATTTAATTATTTCTTATTTGTTCATATTGATTAGTGGTTGCAAATATTAATCTAAGCCATAAATTCTACTTTACTTTGGAAGGTGAGTAGGGTTTGGTATGAATAATTAACAAGGACTCGGGACATTAACTCTTGTTTAATAAACTCACTTAGGAATAAAAGGAGTTTTACTTGGAATAATTAATCATTCTTAATATCAATCTTCTATATTTGGGACAATCATGAAGATAAATACTTTCTAACTATTCAGAAATATTAGGAAGTCACACAGATATTAAGTGCATACAATACACAATCCATGAGGAGTATATCACGTTAATACCTAGAGCATATCATCTAACCTAGTGGAGACACAATCTTAGTTTCTTAATCATCTGAATTTCTATCAATATAATCTAACTGTTAGAATTACACAAATATTTATAACCTTTACGGAATTAGAACAAAGACCTACGTCAAGTATTACACTAAGATAGTAACCTTTTCTCACCATATTCCTAGTGGGATTCGACCCCAACCTAGTTGGGTTACTATATTTGACAATGTCCATTTTATGCCATAACTTAGGTGTAATTTGAGCGTATCATTGTACTAAGGTTCACCTGAGTCCCAAATCCTTTCTGGAAGGATCTCCAGAAGTTGGTCGTAAATTGTGCCCCTCTATAAGATATAATAGATACTAGGATACCATGGAGCCACACTATCTCCTTAATGTACAACCTTGTGTAATCTTCAGCCGTATAAGTGGCTCTGACTGACAATAAGTGAGTTGACTTTGTAAGCCTATCGATAATCACCCATATAGAATTGTACTTTCGATATGAATGGGGTAAGCCCACAATAAAATTCATATTAGCCATTTCACACTTCCAAGCCAGAATCTCAATATTCTTTATTAGACATTCGAGCTTCTAATGCTCTACTTTTACGGACTGCCAATTTGGACACTATGCTACAAACTCAACAATGTCCTTCTTCAAATAATTCCACCAATACATATCTTTGGTATCATGGTATATCTTCATCAAACTTGGATGAATAGAATAACGTGAATAATGCACCACTGCCATAATCTTCCCCGTAGACCAGCTACACCTAGGACACAATCAACCCTTGTATATGAGAAACCCGACCCCCGTAAGGTCTAATATTGATTTCTTTTGCTGTGGAACTTTATCTCTCAATTTTACTAAGTCAGGGTCCTCATACTGTGGCTCTTTTACCTCAGTCACAATAAATCATTCTGCTACATTTTGAACCACTATTACACCATCATCTGAATCTAATAATCTAACGCCTTGGCTCGGTAATTGATGGTTCTCTTTGGCTAGTTACCTCTTCTCGACACCCAAATGTGCCAAACTACCCATAGATCTACGGCTGAGAGCGTCAGCTACCACATTTGGTTTTCCTGGATGATACAATATCAACGTCATAGCCTTTTAATAACTCAAGGCATCGTCTTTGCCACAAATTCAACTCATTCTGCTTTAAAATATAGTGAAAGATCTTATGATTTGTAAAGATGTCAACCTGAACACTGTATAAGTAGTGCATCCATATCTTAAGTGCATGTACCACGACTGCCTAGAACTCTTTGATCATAATTTCTCGTATGAATATTGCGTCGAACATGAAACTTGTGATTGGTAGTAAAACACTGATTCACTCGTTGAGACCAAATTCGATCTTCATAGAGTTTTCGAGATATTTTCTTAAGAAGTTTTGTTATAGCATCTATAACTGCTTCTGGTTTAGGTGGGCAACCTGGCAAATAGATATCTATAGGAATTAGCTTATCGACTCCCCCAACAGTACTATAACAGTCGATACTGAACATCCCGCCTATAATTATACTGGCTCCCATAGCAATAACATATTTTGGTTTAAGCATTTGCTCATATAATCTCACTAAATATAGGGACATTTTCATTGTTATTGTTCCAGTTGTTAAAATTAGACCAGCTTGTCTAGGACTCGATCTTGGTACTAGTCCATAACGATCAAAGTCGAAGCGTGAGCCTATTAGCGAAGCAAATTCAATGAAGCAACAATTGGTACCATAGAGAAGCAGCCATAAATAAGAGAATCTTGACCAATTTGAAAGATCATTTAATGTAGTTGAAATAACTGAATTTTGGGTTGTTCGATCAAGTAAAGGAAAAATAATGGAATTCATAACTGTCTCAATCTTATTTATTCCGTCTTTCTTTCTATTGTCTAAATATTCAAGAGCTATGACTATTCCAATGCCTTCTTTCGCCATGCATAAACTAAACCAATAATTAAGATCAGCATAAAAATGAAAGATTCTATACATATACACCCAATATGTTGAAACTCATTGCTCATGGATAAAGAAAAACCGTTTCAACATAAAAAACCTCTAAATCATAGGTGTGGTAGTTCTTTTCATGCTTCTTCAACTGCCTCAAAGTATAGGAAATTACCTTGTCATGCTGCATTAAAATTGTCATGACTCCTTTCCAGGAGTCGTGGTGGCACCTATATAATTCCACCACGTAGGCTAACCACTCTCAAGACATGATATATATATATATATATATATATATATATATATAAAAGCGGAAAAAATTTGAATACCATAAACACGGTCTCATAATATAAATGCGGAAATAAACCATAGGTCTGATACACCAACAAACACCCCCAATAGATCTAGTATGTGATACAAGAGCACTAACAAATACGAATCAAGTTTGAAAATCGGCATGCAGGCCAGAACTAAAATACATAGTCTGAAAGGTGTCTCTGAAGTAGGAACAGAAAACAATAAATACAGAAAGAGTATCCAAGGCTATGTTGGAGATAGCATCCTCACCCTGAATGCTTGGGATGACCAACTCAAACTCTCAGCCACGCGGTGCTGTAGAGGTAAAAGGTACTGAATCTGCATCCAAAAAGAACGCAGCAAGTGTAGCATGAGTACACAATGTACCCCTATAGACATCATAGGATGACAACGATGGAAGATACATAATCAAAGATAAATACTGAGTTGACACCAAATAATCCTACACTAGCATATCAATGGCCAAGTATATCACATAATCACCAAGATGTTTCATAGAGTTCAACAGCATATCAAATATCATGTGACATTAATAATCCTTTCAAGTCCCAAATCCAACCCAGATGTTCATAATCACTCAATAGCAAGTCTGAGTCACATTTTATCAATGATATGTCATAAAATGTATGATGTGAATGCAATGCCTATGCAAGGTACCTTTCTCAACCTAGTATATAGTACATCAAGGTTTAATTATGATTCATACATCCAAGGGGGCCCAAAGAAGTCCATATACCGCACCTAGCCATCCGGAATTCCACACATGAATCTGACTATAGCCCATGACTCATTTGTTGAGTCTCAATCATGTTACAGGTGTGCAACTCCGCTCTCCGCATATCAATATCATCTCAAGTGCCATAATCTCATATTACTCTTACCTTTCTGGTCTCTTGGACCATAGCATATCCATACCACTCTCATATTAAGTCATAGAACCATGAGTGTGTAAATGCAATGATAATACAAGGTAATTTATCATGATATAATGAGATGTTATCAAGTATAGAGATGATATACACATGCTTTCAAGAATTTAACAACACATAAGAAATTCTAATCAAATCAGGATATCAATCGAAAGCATGTGTGATGAGTAACCAAACAATAGCAAACATGGCGACAAGCCCACGTATGGGAATGAGCCCAAATAAATAGCAGTCATAACTAGCATAAGGTTGATTCCCCAAATCATCCCATCATCACAGTTCAACACTGGTACCCACTCAACCATTCATCACAACTGGTTGAATGGGACCCCCAAACATGCCCAATACCCATTAATATTTATAACTAATTATGCATTTCTATTGGAGTCTCAAAAAGCTAAACCATAGCCTACCTCAAAGCCGTGCAGGAGCACTAGCAAATCAAGTCTTGAATACAGCCTTTCCCTTCCTTCTTGCTCGCGATGATCAAAGTCTATTCACGTGTATTACATAGTTAATAATAAGCTTAACACAATAAAAGTAAGAATTTAAATACTAATTTTGGGCCCACGCCATCAAGACTCACACTTTATTACACAAAACCCAAGATTACATACTACACAATCATATCCTTAAATTAAATGAAAATCTATTCACATTTGAACCCTCAATTGGACAACAATCAAAAAGCCCCAATTTGAAACCCTAGAAATTTTCTCTAATTGAAAACAAGTTTCTATCACCAAATTAAGACTTATAACATGATAATCTAACATAATCAACACCTAACTCATGATATTAACATCATTCAATCCATAAATCCCTATTAAAACCAACTATACAACTCTCTTAAACTCATAATATGCAAAACCCATCTTCCCCAAATCAAACAATAAGCTAAACCACCATTAATAAGCTTAGCATCATAAACTTAAACCAAAAAGGGAAAGAATTGATTACCTCAATGTGGAAAATGCTCATAAGGCTCTGAAATTACCCTTATGCGGTGCTGGTTTTGAGAACACACTATTTCAAAAAAGAAAATTTGACCTAAAATTAAATATATATGACACCTGAACAGTGATCCACCCCGGCAGAATCGACTCCGATGAAGCGGACAAACTGCGGAGAAAAAGCCTTCGCCATAGCAGATGTCACTTGACACCTCATATCTCACCACAACGGACCTGATTCTGCTATGGCAAAACTTTCCATTTCCCTAAATTCTGCTTCGGCAAGCCAACCTTCTATCTAAGGGACCCGCCGGAGCTGATGTTGGTTCCGTCGTGGCAGACACCAGACAGCAGCTGTGAAACATAGGCTAAAAACCTCCATCTGACACCTAAAACACTCCTAGAACCCCCCGAACACAAACGAAACATGCTCGTCTATGGTAAATAGTGCTACGAACTTGCTTATATCCTCAGATTTCACAAATAACCGATCCAAGGCATACTTTTCTAAAGAATCGTCCAGGACAAAACCAGAATCCAAACTTTATAAATAAGGCCACAAAATACATATGATTACCTCAGAAAGTGAACCAATGACTCGACTAAGTCATAAATGACCTTACGGAAGTACCAAAAGTGACAGAACCCCAAAGTGAACCCATCTAGACACAAGTCAACTTTGAGTCAAACTAACCAAAACTAAGTTTTTACACTTTGGATTTTTCATCTAAAACTCATATAAATGGACCTCGAGATCTGTGCCACCCATTCCCGTGCATCACAAACCCTATAAAGAGTTTATGAAGGTTCAAACAAGAAAATAAGGAATTTTAGCAGGAAACGACCAAGCGGGCATGTACGTCAAATGCCAATTAAAACAACTTTCATCCTTGAACGGAGAGAAACAAATAGAGGGAACGTACCGGAAGTAGTGAATATTCATAGATATCTAGTCTGCATATCAGACTCGGTCTCCTATGTTTCCTACTCAACATGACGATGCCTCTACTGAACATTCCCTGAAGCAATCTCATTCGATCTCAACTTACTCACCTGCCTACCCAAAATAGCCACATGATCCTCCTCGAACTCTAGATTCTGATCAAGAGATACTGAGTTCTATTGTATAATATAAGAACCATCGCCATGATACTTCTTTAGCATAGACACATGGAAGACTAGATGAACGCCTAAAAGACCCGGTGGTAGAGCCAACTCATATGCCACCTTTCCCACTCTCTAAAGAACCTCAAATGGTCTGATATACCTCGGACTCAATTTCCCTCTCTTACCTAATCTCATCACATCCTTCATAGGTGAAACCTTCATAAAACCTTTTCACCTACCATGAACTTTACATCTCGGACCTTCCGATCCACATACTCCTTCTACCTGCTCTATGCTGCCAGGTGCTTATCTTGGATCACTATCCCTCTCTATAAGGACTCCCTCAACAAATCAGTATCCCAAGGACGGACCTCAAACGCATCAAAACCAATCAATCATAGATCGATATATTCTACTATACAATGCCTTTAACGATGCCATATTGATACTAGAGTGATAGTTATTGTTGTATGTGGACTCTACCAAGGGCAAGTGCTGGTCCCAATGACTACCAAAAGTAATTACACATGCTCATAACATGTCCTCCCATACCGGAATAGTCTGCTCGAATTGACCGTCGGTCTGAGGGTGAAATGATGTATTGAGATCCAAGCGAATACACAACTCTCTCTGCAAGGTCCACTATAAATATGAAGTAAACTGAGTACCCCGATCTGAGATGATAGAAATAGGAACCCCATGAAGACAATAAATCTCTCGGATATAGATCTTTACCAACTTCTCTACATTATACGTCAATTAAATTAGAATAAAATGTGCAGACTTGGTCAATCTATCAACAATGACCCAAATAGCATCAAACTTGCCCAAAGTCTTGGGAAAACCCACAAAAAAATCCATAGCGATCCTCTCTCACTTCCACTCTGGAATGGGCATCCTCTGAGACACACCACCTGGATGCTAGTGCTCATACTCGACCTGCTGGCAATTCTAACACCGCGATATAAAATCATCAATATATATCTTCATCCTCCCCCACCAGTAGTGCTGCCTCAAATCACGGTGCATCTTAGTATCACTCGAATGAAACGAATACCTAGAGTTGTGGGCCTCTTCCATAATCAATCTAGTCAAATCTCCCATCATGGCCTCCTTGGCCTCGCCACTCATCACTGTATCTCAAATATTGCATAACCTCATATTATCATACTGGTGCGCCAAATATGATAAAAAAAAAAGGTGACCATACCTCCACATAAGTCAGAATCCTGCCCAGATTTGAAAGCTCAAGCCTCACAAAATGGTTGTCTAGAGTATGAACCTCTAATGCCAAAGGAATCTTAGAGACAACCAAATAAGCTAAACTCCCAATACTAACCATCTTTCGGCTCAAAGTGTCTTCCACTACATTAGCCTTGCCCGGATGATACAGAATGGTAATATCATAATCTTTCAACAACTCTATCCACCGACGCTGCCTAGAAGTCAATTCCCTCTGAATCACATCGTAAGATAGAATTCCGTAAGCTAATGAGGCTATATGCAATGAAACGAGAGTTGTTTGTCTCATCAACAAATAGGGACTCAACCTATATATATATATACTTATCAACAAATAGGGACTCAACCTCTCTCTCTCTCTCTCTCTCTCTATATATATATATATATATATATATATATATACATATATATATATACATAACCGGGTCGTCAAGGACACTATATAGTATATAATAACATCCAGGCCCACAATGGAGGTATGTATGGCTGTCTCTCAGAAACCTACACGCATGAATTACAGTGCCCCTAGCAAAAGTGTAACACCTCATACCTTCGGGCTAAGGTTGGACCCGTACAATGGAAATATAATGGAACCAAGATGAAGAGTGTAGGAAATGTTTTGAAAGCTAATTTAGTTATAAGAAGTGTATTTGGGCATGGTATAGTTAGAAGCTACTCTATTGGCCATGTTACAAGAGAGTTTGCATAAGGTTTCACTTCGAGTGAGTATATGGTAAACTCTATAAAGAATTTGGAAAAATTAATTCATGAAAGTTGTATATCTTTGAAATACATTTCCAATGGTATATTATGGAGGTCAAATGGACATCTATATAAAACTTCATGTGCAATTTACTAAACAGTGTTCTGCCGCTCCGTAAAATGAGCCGTAAAAATTCCCAAAATATCCAGCATACTATCACGATTTTATGGTATGATTTAGGGGTCATAAAATAATTTACAGTCAGTAAAAAAAATCAAAATATGAGCGTAAAACGGGTCCGATAGCAACTTTAAAACTTCATTTTTTGGCTTTTCTCACTTCATTCTTCACATCCTCAAGCCCTGGAATGACCATTCTCTCTGCACGTCATCCTCCTACACCATGGTAAGCCTCTTCCAAGTGATTCCAAGTGTTTCTAACATCAACACATGAACTCTAAGTGAAAATCCATTTCTAACCTAGGGTTTTCAACAAAACCGATATCAAGGTTTAAGATTCAAGCTTTTGGAATTCTTCTTCATAGATTTAGACTTTTCTTAGATTTTTAGTGTGATTCAGGTATGTGAGGCTAACTCGCTGCGTGTGGGAACGTTATTAATCATCCCCACGCCTCGTTCATCAAGATTACTATGAATTTGTTCAGATATAGAGATTGTGCCTTAGTTCATGAAAAGTCTAGAACTTCTATATTTTGAGAATATAACTTCGCAGATGTTCATAATTATCACTTTTAATATCGTGAACTCATTATGTATTCAGTATAGACTCATGTTCGGTATCCCATGAGTCTCAATTTTGACAATTCAGGTTACTATGAACAGTTATTGCTTCAAACCTCATAATCAGTTTATGAATACATGTCTCAGTCAAGTTTTATTTAGTATTTCCAGTATCATGTACTTCTGTTTGATTCAATATTTTAGTATCATGTATTATAGTATGAGTCTCAATTCCTTATTATATATATCAGTTCATGAATTCATGTTCAGTATTCCATATTAATATATTTCAGTATCATGTTAAGTTCATATAATTTTGGGCCCAAGGCTATAGTTATATGTATTATTATGGGTTCAAGGCCATAGCTATACATATATTATAGGCCCAAGGGAATAGTTATATATATATATATATATATATATTGGTCCTAAGGCCACATTTTATTATTTAAGTTAAACATGTGGCTCTCTATTTCGATATAGGAAGTATTCTTATTATTTTCTTTGTTGTTTAGTTATCAATTTTAAATTCAGTACAATATTTGTTTATTAAGTTGTGTTGCCCTTTTCCCGAGCACCCCACAACTATTTATTCTTTAAGTTACTTTACATACAGTACAATTTAAATATACTAACATCCCTTTGCATGGGGCCTGCACTTGACGGTGCAAGTGCCGAGTTTCAGGACGACGGATCTACTCAGTAAGATTACTTCAGTAACAGTTGATTGGTAAGCTTCATCTCATTCGAGGTGTCAATCTATTATTTCATTATTATATTTTATTATAGAGGTATTCCAGGGCCTTATCCTGGTATTCTCAGTCAGACTCATGTTAGAGGTTTCATAGACTAGACTAGTTTAGTATTTCAGACATGTCAGTATTACAATTTTAAGACTTATGATATTTTCAAATTACTTCTGCAATATACTTTCAGATTATAAATTTAATAATTTGAATTACATGTTTTTGAAATCATTACTATAGTATGTTTTGCTGCCCATATTGATTCAACAGTCATGTGTTTTGCTCTGTTACATGCAACCAGGCACCAAGTGTTGTGTTTCTCCCAGGACATGGTTTGGGGCGTAACAAAGCTTGGTATAAAATCCTATGATTCAAGCGTCTTAAGGAGTCTTTGAAACTGTGTCCAATGGGGTCTCTTTTATGTGTGTGTAGGCTCCCACACATGTAAACAGTTGACAACCAAGACATTTAGGATTATCTCATTTCTTTCATACTCTAGATCGTGCAATTAGAGCAGTACCTTCAAGAATTCTTCTAACTTGTGCCATGAAGTCTAGAGTAGTAAGTAACGTTCTCTTTCCATCGAATACCAAACGTATCAAATGTGTAAGCAACGAAAAGGAAATTCAAGGTTCGAGTGAGGATGATTACCCATTGGAGTATAAATTATGAGCTACATGTTGGTGATAGATGAGACTTGAGATGATATTAAAAGTGGGACGAAAAGCACAGTTACTACACACTAGACCATAATCCTTATCAAAAAATAGAAGAACAATTGTCATGATTTATGGTTATCACTTAACCTCAATTACCAGTTAGACAATATTTCAGTTAACGAGATTATGGTTATCCAATACACTAATGTTCGGCTATGTATTTACCACCCTTTCAAATTTTTAGTATATCGAGATTCTTTTGACTTGTGAGTATATAGTGATGCATATGAGTGTTAAAAGGAAGTGTAAGTAACAGTGACTATAGGAAAAATCTTCGCATGTTTTCAAGTCCGAGTTGAGACCCGAGACTCGCCAAATGGTGCATGATGTATTTATCAGGTAATAGTATTATTTTAATGACAAGTATTGGCATGATAGTATACGTATGTTCTATACTTTACAAAATAAGTTTAATTGGATTTTTTGGACCATGGAGCTACAAGTATGAGGATGATAGTTCATATTTAAGACCCTACAGGGTAGCATGCTATGAAGTTAGCTGCAGCAAACATAAACTGTCCATGATAGTTTTGAGCATAAAATAACCTAAGAGCAAATCACATGTGATTCTAGTATGTCTCGAGTTTTCAAAGATGTATATTTTGTCGTCAGACCCATGCAACTGACTAAGAAATGATTGTGTACAATAAGAGAACCACAAGTAGACGATATTTAATTTCTGGGGATAGCTTTAAATTATGTAAGTCTATTTATATCAGAATGAGAGAGTATGATGTTAGTAAGTTACTACAAGAAGTAGATATTACTATATGATGATAAGATAAGGCAGTTCCCTCTAAGGTTATGTGATTTATGTGTTTATACCATGTGTGTATAATTTGACATGACCGTAAGGTGTATGTAAAGTTGGGGTTAGATATTTCAACCTTTCATTTAAGAGAATTTTTTTTTCTCTAAGTTTGATTCTTGTCTATAGCTCAAAACAATAGTAGACGATCACAAAACAAGGTCAGATGATGAGAGAAGTTAGAAATAATCTTACGCTTCACTTTAGTATTCAGGAAAGAACTAGAGAACATGATGCTAGCAGGTGGTTATTAGAGAATAGTAAGTAAGTTTTGAGTAGATATAGTAAATTATCAATTTCAGCAGAGCTAGTGGAGGTACGATTTGATTTTCTTAGTTAGGTTAACACTGGCAAGTGAGTAGCAATTTTGAATACACCAAATATGTATTAGAACCCATAGAGTTTAAGATAAACATGGAGTATAGTGGCAGTGGAAGAAGAAATCATCTAGTCTGAAAGAGACCAAACTATAGAAGCACAGTCTTTAAGAATTGTAAAAAATAGGGGTTTTCCCTAAGACTAGCAGTAGGAGCGAAGTTAAGTTTTTAAGACAGAATATGTCGGTAATTAAGTTCATGTAAGTAATTTAGTTCCCCGTTCATGTAAGAAATTCAATTTACCGTAGTAAGAAAGACCGCTAATAAGTGAGTTCAAAGATGAGCCATCAGTGACATAAAGTGCAAGGAATTGCAGAAGTTAAGAAAAGTTGGTTGGATGCCAACGAGAGAGGAGGATCCCAAATATAAGATTTTAACCTTTTTTCCAATAGAGAGATGTGTAAATGTCAAGGAGTGCAGTTGAATATTCGAAAACCGAAGGGTTAGCATGAGATATGAAGAACCTCAGTTCAGTAATAATGTCATAATGAGATAGTCTCCAAACGTAGAGTCATCGCATGAGATTCCATTTTCAGGGTGTTGGTCAAAGGCTTAGCACACAGTTGTAGTATGAGTATTTCAAGAAGCATTCATGTTCAGGCAAACAAGAGAATCATGACGAGAGAAGTTCATTATTTAACAAACCTAGGAGTTCAACTTTCAAACCCCGAAGATGGTAGAGTTATTGTACAAAACATATCCAAATCCTCCTTAGTATTTGAGTAAAATAGGAGAACAGTTTCATGATCACCATCTATCGCAGCTAAATGATTTCACATACATAAAATCATGACTTCCAAACAAGGGGGAGATGATGGTACTCTAAAGTACCAAGGGAAATTTTGCATCTTCGATATAGTTAGGCGTAAAGGGAGATTTATGGTAGATGAGCACACTTTCAGATAATCTACCTACCCAAGCTTCACGGAAATATATCATGACCTTTATAAGGTTTATTGGTGGGATCAAAATAAGAAGAATGAAGCCAATTTCGTGGCTAAATTTCCAAATTAGTAGCAAGCAATAACCGATTTAGCAGAAGATAATGCCAAGTTATATATTCAGATGTTAGACAAATCGCACTACTCAGATGCTTAAAGATATGTTAAGCGCATATGTCCTAGACTTTAAAGGTAATTGAGGTGATCATTTGTATTTCATTGAGTTATTTATAAATATAGATATCATGCCAATATCAAGATGACACCATTTGAAACCTTGCATGGGCAAAGGTATAGACCACCTATTGGTTGGTATATAGTTGGGAAAAAATATTATTTCTAGAGCTAGACTTGGTCCCTGAGGCAGTTGAAAAAATTAAATTAATTCAGGAGCATTTGAAAATGGTTAAAAGTTGCAACAGTCCTATGTGAATGTGCGGCACAGAGATTCAAAGTTTTATGTTAACGATTGGATGTTTCTAGAAAATTTTACCTATGAAAGGTGTCATATGATTTGAGAAGAAAGAGAAGTTAGTCCCAAGTACATTAGACCATACAAGATCTTACGAAAGATTGTCAAATTTGCGGTTAACTACCTCAAGTATTCAGACCTCACAATCCGTTCAGTGTTCAGATCTCAGCTCCGCTCAACATTCAGATATCCCGTTGTAACATCCATATTTTTGACATTCAGATTTCATATTATAATGTCCATGTTTTAGATCTCAAGTTAGTTCAGCACTCATGTATCCATGTGAGCTAGTATTCATGTATTTATGTCTATACAATATTCATGTTCCATTTCATGTTCCTCGCATCCATGTAATCATGTCATATTCATGCGCATGTTTCAGTACTCATGTCACTCATGCCTATGAATTCTTTTCCAAAATCATGTATTGTATTTGTGTATTCATTCAGTCCAATATCCATGTGTTCATGTAAGACCAGTATTCATGACATATAGTATTCATATATTTATGCCATCTCAGTATTCATGTTATTCAGTTACCATGTTATGTATGTATTGTGTATTAAGATGCTCTGTGAGGCTGTGTTGAGACTCTGGTTAACTGGAAAGTATTTGAAAAATGTTGGGATAGTCCTATTTACATAGGAAACCCTACCAATTTTTTTGTAAAATTTTAGAGTTAGTCATATTCCTAACCATGATCCATCATTCAAGAACAAATGATCCCAAAAGGGAGCTATTGTAACACCTCCTACCTGTGGGTTAATGTTGGACTCGTATAATGGAAACATAATGGTACTAATATGAAGAGTGTAGGAAGTGTTTTGAAAGCTAATCATGTTATAAGAAGAGTCTTTGGGCAAGGTATAGTTAGAAGCTACTCTATGGGCCATGTTTCAAGTGAGTTTGCACAAGGCCTCACTTCAAGCGAGTATATGAAAAACTCAATAAATTTTTTGGAAAACATCCTTCATGAAAGTTGTATATCTTTGAAACACATTTCCAATGGTTTATTATGGAGGTCAAACGAACATCTGTACAAAATTTATGTGCGATTTACTAATCATTGTTCTACCGCTCTGTAAAATGGGTCGTAAAATTCTCAAAATATACATCACACTATCACGGTTTTATGATTTGATTTACGGGCCATAAAATAATTTACGGGCTATAAAATAATATACGGGCCATAAAATAAGCCAAAAATAAGCGTAAAATGGGTCCGACTGCACCTTTAAGTGTTTTGGCTTTTCTCACTTCATTCTTCACATCCTCAAGCCTTAGAACGATCATTCTTTCTTCCCGTCATATTTCTACAACAAGTTAAGCCTCTTCCAAGTGTTTCTAAAATCAACACATGAATTCTATGTGAAAATACATTATTCCTAACCTAGGGTTTTCAAGAAAACCCATATCAAGGTTCAAGATTCAAGGTTTTTGAATTATCCTTCAAAGATTCAGATTTTTTTTCAAGTTTTTGGAGTGATTCAGGTATGTGAAGCTAACTCTCTACATGTGGAAACCTTATTAATCATCCCAACACCTCGTTCATCAAGATTACTATGAATTTCTTAAGATATAAAGATTGTGCCCTAGTTCATGAAAAGTCTAGAACTTCTATCTTTCGAGAATATAACTTCACAAATGTTCATAATTATCACTTTTAATATTGTGAATTCATTACGTAATCAGTATAGACTCATGTTCTGTATCCCATGAGTCTCGATTTTGACAATTCAAGTTTCTATGAATAGTTAATGCTTCAAACTTCATAATCAGTTTAAGAATACATGTCTCAGTCTAGTTCTAGTCAGTATTTCCAGTATGATTTAGTATTTTAGTAACAGGTATTACAATATAAATCTCGAATCCTTATTATATATATCAGCTCATGAATTCAAGTTTAGTATTTCATAGCAGTATATTTTAGTATTTCAGTATCATGTTGAGCACCTGTAATTTTGGGCCCAAGGCCACAATTATATATATCATTATGGGCCCAAGGCCACAATTATATATATCATTATGGGCCCAAGGCCACAACTATATATTATGGACCCAAGGCCATAGTTATATATATATTATAGACCCAAGGCCATAGTTATATATATAGATATATATATTATACCTAAGGGCACAGTTTATTATTTCAGTTAAATAGGTGGCTCTCTATTTCGGTACAAGAAGTATTCTTATTATTTTCTTCCTTGTTCAATTATCAGTTATCAATTTCAGATTCAGTATATTATCTATTTATTGAGTTGGGTTGCCCTTTTCCCGAGCACCAACAACTATGTATTCTTTCAGTTGCTTTACATACAATACAATTCAAATGTACTAAAGTCCATTTACATTGGGCTACACTTCACGGTGTAGGTGTTGACTTTCAGGACGACGGATCTGCTCAGTAAGATTGCTTCAGTATCAGTAGATTGGTGAGCCCCAACTTGTTCGGGATATCAGTCTATTATTTCATTATTATATTTTATGATAGAGGTATCTCAGATCCTTGTCCTGGTAGACAGTTCTCAGTCAGACTCATGTTAGACGTTCCATAGACTAGAC
The DNA here is from genome assembly GCA_034509755.1 of Anisodus tanguticus. Taxonomy (NCBI): domain Eukaryota; kingdom Viridiplantae; phylum Streptophyta; class Magnoliopsida; order Solanales; family Solanaceae; genus Anisodus; species Anisodus tanguticus. The sequence goes on from CM067551.1 coordinate 29,439,176, forward strand.
TAGTTCAGTATTTTAGACATGCCAGTATTTATATTTTCAGACTTATGACATTTTCAGATTACTTCCGCAATATACTTTCAGATTATAAATTCAACAGTTTGAATTACATGTTTTTAAAATTATTACTATAGTATCTTTTGATTTCTATGTTGATTCAGCAGCCATGTGGTTTGCTCGGTCACATGCAGTAAGGCACCGAGTGTCGTGATTCACCCAAGCCATGGTTCGAGGCATGACAAAAATGGACGTCAATACGAATATCATGTACTAGTATGTAAGGCAACTGAATAACTGAAAGTTGAAACTGAACTGATAAGCATAGTAGTTGAACATAACTAGGAGATAAGGGAAAATTAATGGATAAACCTACATGTTTCTACTCTCACAACATACAGTAATATCAATAACATACCAAGCCCTATCAGGTCTCTGTGGATAGATATAATGTACCAGGCCTTAAGCATGGCTCTGTGGAATATCATAAATAACACCAGGCCACTAGGGCATCTGTGGTGTACGCAACGTACTAGGTCATAGAAAGGCTCTATAGGGTAACTATACCGTATCAGGCTTTAATAAGGCTATGTGAAGTAAGTATATGATGTACCATGACATCTATAGGCTATGTTGGAATGCAATAGTGTCATACAACTGAGTATAGCTCAAGGTGTAAATCATTTGTCATCGACTATGGACTATGTCCGCAAGATCTATATATACTTATAAAGTGAAAAGAATAAGTTCTAAGGCAAAAAGTACCCTGTCAAGGGACAAATAATAGCATATGAAGGATATCTAAGTGCGAGACACAAGCTTGATATGAATACTTCCTATACAACTTAGATGAGTACCATTTAGGTATAGAATCATGTCATAGAAATAAGAAATATCCATTTTGTAATGAACCGTCTGGTCATTTTTAGATAAAGATCCTTATTTTACTAAATTACCTTTCCTATATACTTTGTACGGGGTTTGTGATGCATGGGGATGGGTAGCACAGATTTGAGTTGCCTTTATGTGATTTTCGTAAGAAAAACCCAAAAGTGAATAGTTTAGAAATGATAAGTTTGACCCAATGTTGACTTTTGGGTATATGAGTTTGTTTTCGAGTTTTGTCACTTCCGATAGTTTTGGATAGTCAATTATGACTTAGTCGAGTCATTGGTTCGCTTCCTGAGGCGATTGTATGTACTTTATGACTCTATTTGTAAATTTGTGAGATTTGGATATTTTGGGTGATTTCATATAAAAACATTTTGTAGCTCGGTTTTATGAGAAATTTGAGTGTGTGAGAAAGTTTGTAGCATTGATTACCTTGAGGTAGAATATTTGGTTTGTATCTGGGGGGTCTCGGGAGCGTTTCTAGTGTTTGGTGGAGATTTGGCTTAAATTCCTAGTTGTTGGTTTCTGTTGTGCCACACGTGTGGGTTTCTGTTGTGCCACACGTGTGGGTTTCTGGTCGCTTCTACGGGACCGCCTCTACAGAGGTTGGATTGCAGATGCGGGCCTGGTGTGAGTTTGAGGTCTTCGCTTCTATGGACAATTTCTCACAAAGGTGATCTGCCTCTATGGTGTTATTTCCGGACTTGTACCCATCCGGTAACTTAAGTTGGGCCGCTTCGGTGGTAGATTTTCTACCGGAGCGATCCACCTCTGCAAAGATGATTTCGTCGAGGCAGAATTATTGTTTCCAGATTCTAATCTAATGCCCAAAATGAAATTACAATCCCAAAACCTTTTCTAGGGATTAGAGCTCGGTAGAGAGGGGATTCCTGGGTCTTCCATCATCATTTTTCTTGGAGGTAAGGTTTTCTATTCCCTTTCATTTATTAATCATTATTTGGGTCCTATAATCTTAGTGTAATTCCTAATTTGGGGAAGAATGTAACCTAGGCTTCTATGATAAAATAAGAGGCCGATGATTCATGATTTGGAGGTTGATTAATGATTATGTTGTTGTAATATTGTAACCTAGTATTTAATAATGATAGATGATGGTATTAGATTAGTTAATTTGATGTTTGGAAATCATTTTGAAATTGGGGGAAACCTAGGGCTTAATTTAGGGCTTTTTTATAATCATGAAATTGAGGGTCCGAAAGTGATTAGCTTCCTAATCAATTCAAGGATATGATTCTATAGTATATTATTGTGCTTTTTGAATAATAAAGTTTTGACTTTTCCACCGTGAGCCCGGGGTTAATTTTTAGGTGGACTTTTCGATTTCATTTAAAGACCAAGTCCTTGTGTTCATGTTAGAATTACTTATTAATGTAGAATATATGTGACAGATTATGAGTATTACGAGTCGCTTTGAAAGGGAGAGGCATGCGTCGAAGATTGAGGTTTGTGACACCTGCTCAGCTTTGACGTAGGCTACGATTTATCTTTCATAGACACTGATATAAGTACGTAATCATTATAAATATTGAGGGGTATTAGGCATGTTTGGGAGTCCCACCTTAGCAGTTGTGATGAACGCTTGGGTGGGTACCGATGTTGAACTGGGTTGATGGGTGATTTGGGGAATCAACATTATGTTTATTCCGAAGGCTGTTATTTGGACTTGTCTCCATTGTTGATAATTGTTGTGTTTATTCATCACATTGCTTCTGATATGAAAGACTGATTTAAGTGGAAATTACGTGGTATTGATTTTCTAAAGCATGTGATATTCATCTCCAATATTTGATTGCATCTCATACATCATATTTACTTTCCTTGTTATTGTTATTGCATTTATACACTCATGGTTTTGATGATATTAAAAGTGGATTAGTATGGAAATGTTGTGGGTCCAATGAGATCGGAAGGGTAAAGATATTCTTATGAGATGGTTAGAAACATTGAGATGATGGAAATGATTTATATGGCTCGAAATGAGTCTTGGGCTCTAGTCAGATACGTGTGTTGAATTTTGACTGGCTAGGAGCGATATATGGACCGTAGGTCCCCCATTGGTCACGATTCATAGAATTTGAATGTGTGTATATCAGGTTGAGAAAGGTACAGTGAGAATTTCACTAAGAATTTAACTGTCACGACCCAAACCGGAGGGCCGCGACGGGCACCCGGATCCCGCCCGCCGGGTACCGCCATTCTTACCATGAACATCTAAACATAATTAATTACAGACTGAGCCGAAAGAAAATTATGAACAACCAGGTAACCAACTTATATATATACATGTACCAAGGCTGACAAGGCCGTACAAGTATACTACTCATAGGACACCTATCTACAAGCCTCTAAGAGTAGCAACATCAAAGGTCGGGATAAGGCCCCGCCATACCCATATAGATACGTAAAACTGTATCATACCAAAATCAAACTGACACCCCAGAAAGAGAGGAGTGCTTCCAAAAATCGCTGAAAACTACAATCTATTCATGTGGGTCGTCGCCATGCCTATGCGAACCTGCGGGCATGAAACATAGCGTCCCCCGACAAAAGGGACGTCAGTACGACTGATGTACCGAGTATGTCAGGCATAAATAACAACATAATAGGAATATACCAATAACTGAAACATAAATAACTGATCAACAGGAACTGCCTCTGCGGGCCCTAATACACTTGCCTACATGTTATGCGCAATGCAGTGTCCATATTTATTAGCCTCATCGGGCAGTTTCCTTACCATGACAACCTCTGTAGGCACCATACCATGTAATGGTCAATTAACATATACATGATGCATGTGCGGTATATATATATATATATATATATATATGTCAGTGTTGCAGATCGTGCACCCCGTCCCAATATATATTAGTGTTGTAGATCGTGCAACCCGTCCCAATAAGACATATAGGCATCACATCACATCATATTGGCCTCTTCGGGCTCTTTTGTGATAGTCTGTACCAGTTGCAGGTGGTGTGCGTATATAACGCCTTTCCCTCTTTTTCCATATCCCCTACATTTATATATATAATATTTACCATATAGTAATATGCATGGCACAAGTGGTCTAGGGTAATATGTGAATGCGATGCAACTGAATATGTATGAATGACAATAAAATACCCCGAGTGACATAATATCCTTGCACCTTTGGCTAACCCTGTGAATATCAATACATCCTCCGTATGCCTTAATAAGGACTTAGAAATATATTTAGACATGCTTTCAGCATAGGAATCAATAACATGAATATTCTTAACTACTAGGAGTAGAATAATTTATGGAGCAATATCACGGTTCCATTTTGTTACACGGAACATGCCAAAAGAATGAAATAATTTATCTTAACATACCTCGAATACGTGGAAAAGACCTTAACCAACCTAAAAGATTTGGTCAAGCATAATAGGGAATAACACAAAAAGGAAAGAAGCAAGTTTGGTTTTCCCCAAATGGATGAAATGGGTGAAGTTCTCAATTTTTTGCTTACTGCAAGAAATGAAAATCTTAATGTTTCTAATGCACACAGGGGTATATAATTACTGTGTCCTCCACCTAGACAATCTTGGCAGTGGAGGGAATTTAATTGTCGACACATGGCCACCAACGTGCCACCCCCCTCTTTATTAATTATTTAAGTGACCTGCCTCCGCATAATTTATCAATCACACCCATAATTAATTTTAGATCCCACTTTATTTAAATCCTAAAAATTCATAAGACCTTCGTATACTCAATGTCATAATTTCTTAATATGACAATAGTCCATAACCTCTTCATGCACATACCAAATTTATTCCCGATCCGCGTCGTCACACTTGTTGTGTCCAAAATTATTTTGGGGTATAATTCTTTTATATACTAATCTCATTATTAGCATACATAAATAACATAAATTTTCCCAATGCGCGGTCTATTTACGCATGCCTAGCGAGTTTATGTTCGCTTAGCAATTTAAACCGTAACCCGAAAGCACGGGACGTTACATTAACGTAGAGTGAGAATTTCACATAGAAGTAGAGTGAGAATTTACCCTTCACCAGGGTAAGAGTTTTAGTATGCTTAAAGGCTATCCGAGTTCACAGGTGTCGTTGTTTATCTCTTTTTTTATGTTGATTGGGAGAGTGTTTTCTTACTGGCCTTTCTACCTTGCATTTGAATTCATATCATACATACACATACCTATTGATTATATGTTGACAGGTAACGTGATTAACTGGTTATTGAGACTTGGATGATTATTATGAATAATGGATTTTGTTGATTTCACTTCATAATATCATAGTTGTTTGTTATTGAACTCTTATGTATGGACAAGGTAACTTACATGATTCATTGCACTGTTTAGAATAGGATCTACTTGAGTGTCAACTTGATGTTCATTTCAATTACGTATCTTCCGTCGTTGTTGGCCTATGATGCCTACGAGGGTACGTTGTGTACTTATGCTACACTTGTTGAATTCTATTTGGATATAGATACAATGTCATGTACTAGTTCAGGGCCACGTGGATAAGTACCGAGTTGGAGGATTTCCTGTGTTTGGGGTGAGCATTCCTTCATTTAGCATGCCCTGGATGCTATGTTTATTGATTATGTCTTTCAGTTGTGTTCGGGAGACATTATCAGACTTTTCAAACTCATTATATAAGATTTAGTGCTCTTGTATTGCAAATTAGATTGTGGGGTTGTAATAACTAAATTATCAGACTTGTTTCTTTTATCTAGGTTATGATCAGACAGTTATTAAGTACTTATATTATTTCCGCCTTTCTTATATATATTTCTGTTAATTGGGAAGTGATTCTCCTACTGGTAGGAAAAGTGTAGGTGCCACCACGACACTTAAAAAGGTATGTGACAAAGTTGGTATTAGTGCTCTAGCTTAAACGGTCTTAAATACAGGAGTAATGCCTAGTAGAGTCTTGTGGATCGATGTGGATACATCTGTACTTATCTTTAAGATGCTATGGGATATTTAGAAAACTTCCCTTTCTTCATTCCCTTTGTGATAAGATTGATCAAAATAGTATTTGACCTTTGTTTCCTATTCTCTTACAGATGGTGAGGACTCAGCTCATATAGCGAGAGAAGAGGCACCGACAGCTACACTTACAGTGCATAGTCACAGTAGAGGTCGTGGTTGGGATAGCGGTAGAGCCCGAATCGCTGCATCAGCGAGGGGTGGAGCACAGGGAGCGCTCAGTCCCATGAGCTAGAGATTAAGCCTTAGGATGAGCATTATAATGAGGAGATGAAGCAAGCCCAGGATCAGCCCAGATTTGTAGATACTCTAGTTCTTCAGGATACTATGGTTAGGATATTTAGTTTTCTTGACAATTTTTCCCAAGAGTGCGTTCTTCCGACTACTCTAGGTAGGTCACACACCCGAGTGTGAGAGGTTCAGACTCCCGAGTTCCGTACTCCAAGGGTTCAACCAACTGCTATTTCGACACCTCATATATATGAGATTCTGGCACCAGAGATTGGAGCTCGATTGGTGACAGAAGCTATTGTGACCCGCGATGAGCCGAAGATATAGGAGCATTTCTCTAATATGAAGCCTCCCGTATTCTATGGCCAGCCTGAGAAAGATGCTTAGGAGTTTATAGTGAGCAGCCATGAGAAGCTCCACACTTTGGTTATCATTGAGTCTCATTGGGTTTGTTTTGTTGATTTTCAGCTTCTTGGTAATATGAAGCAATGGTGGAGGGCTTATGTTGATTGTTAACTAGCGGGGTCACCTCTAGTATCTTAGACCAAGTCTTATCGGATCTTTCTATAGAAGTATGTGCCATTTATCTTATGGTTGACCAAGAGGAGTGAGTTATCTAAGTTGGAGTAGAGAGGTGCATCAGGTGCTAAATACGAGACTTATTTTTATGCCTTGTCGTGCTATGCAATGCCGTTGCTACCTACAGAGGTTGAGTGAGTTAGATGTTTCATGACAGGGTTGACTATTCCCTTTCATTTGGCTATATTACAGTTAGTGGCCTTTGGGGCTTCCTTTGAGGCGGTGGTAGAGAATGAAAGGATGGTTGAGTCTGCGAGGGGCAAGCTGCCCAAACAAGAGTCTAATAAGAGAGTTCACTAACATGGGTACTACAGTGGGTCTACTTCCTGTGTGTATGTGCAGTAGGGTAGATTCCATCATTCATAGTCTAATTGATGGATTCAGTCTGCTCTCTAGGTTTCAGATGGTGTTTCTGCGGAGCAGAGTAGTTATAGTGGGGGTCAGTCTTCTATAGGTACTTAGTCTCAATTATCTGACTGTGGTGGTCACTCAGGTTCTTCTATTACTATTAAGCAACCCATAGCGGCAAGAGCTTGTTATGATTGTGGTGATGTTGTGCATTTTAGGAGAGATTGTCCCAGTCTATAAGGTAGATCCCAGGAACCTAGGACCCTAGCTCAGCCATCTAGGGGTGGAGGTCAGTCTAGCAGAGAGGGTTCCAGTCAGGCCATGGTGGTCACCAGGCCAGTTGAGGTGGGTCTCAAACAAGTAGAGATGGGGCGCATTTAGGCTAAGACATCTATTAGGTTACCTAGTCTGAGGGAGGACACAGTAATTATTAGGCGTTCCCTGGTAGATCGGAGGCAGAGGCATCATATGCAGTTATAATAGGTATCATCTCAGTCTGTCATCAATCTGCTTCGGTGCTATTTGATATGGGGGTTATGTTCTCATATATGTCTACATACTTTACTGTTGATTTGGATATATGGTGCGATATGGTTGATGGCCCTATTCGTGTGTCTACACCAGTTGGTGATTTTGTGGTTGTAGATCTAGTCTATCGACACTATATGGTTACTTTTATGGGTTACAATACCTGGGTAGACTTGGTTATTTTAGACATGGTTGACTTTGATATTATTTTGGTGATGGACCGGCTATCACCGTACCACGCAATTCTAGACTGTCACGCTAAGATAGTCACTCTAGCGATGCTGGGTATTCTAAGGTTGGAGTGGAAGGGCACTTCCAGCCCTGCTCCTAAGAATATTATTTCTTTCGTCTATGCTAGGAAGTTAGTGGATAAGGGTTGTCCGGCATACTTTGAGCATGTTCGGGATACGAGCGTGGATACTGCTTCCCTTGATTCTATTCCTATAGTGAGTGAGTTTACTGAGGTCTTTCTGACAAATTTGTTGGGTATGCCACCAGATGTAGATATTGATTTCTGCATTGATCTAGAGCCGGGTACTCGACCTATTTTTATCTCTCTATAATATATGGATCCAGCAAAGCTAAGGAAGTTGAAGGAGTAGCTTCAAGACTTATTAAAAAAGGGTTTTATTCGACCGAGTGTCTCTTTGGGGTGCTCATATATTTTTTGTGTAGAAGAAGAAGGATGGCACCATGCGTATGTGTATTGACTATAGATAGTTGAATAAGGTCACCATCAGAAACAAGTATCCGATTCCTCATATTGATGATCTGTTCGACCACCTTCAGGGTGCTTTTGTGTTTTCGAAGATTGACTTGTGGTCTGGGTATCACCAGTTGAAGATCATGGAATAGGATGTTCCTAAGATGGCTTTCATGACTCGGTATTGTCACTACGAGTTCTTAGTGATGTCCTTTTGGCTTACCAATGCCCCCGTAACATTCATGGATTTGATGAAAGGGATATTCAAGCCTTATTTGGATTCACTTGTGATTTTCTTCATTAATGATATTTTGATATATTCAAAGATTAAGGAGGACCGCGAGAAGCATTTTTAATGTCTCTTGGGTTGTTGAAAGAAAAAAAGTGTATGTTAAGTTCTCAAAGTGTGAGTTCTGGCTTACTGCAGTAGCATTTCTGGGACACGTGGTATCGAATAAGGGTATTATAGTGTATCCAAATAAGATAGAGGCAGTCAGGGACTGGTCTAGGCCTACTTCGATAATGGAGATTAGGAGCCTCGTGGGTCTCGCGAGCTATTATTATCGGTTTGTCAAACACTTTTCATCTATAACTTCTCATATTTGATGCAGTTAACTCAGAAGGAGGTGCCTTTTCCATTGGTCCTATGAGTGTGAGAAGAGCTTCCAAAACCTCAAGTCCCTTTTGACCACGGACCCGATATTGACCCTTCCACTTGAAGGGAAGGATTTTACCATTTACTGTGATACTTCAAGGATTGGGTTGGGTTGTGTGTTGATGTAGAAGCGTAAAGTGATAGTTTATGCATCGAGGCACTTGAAACATGAGAAAAATTACCTTGTTCATTACTTGGAATTGGCGTCTGTAGTATTTGCCTTGAAGATTTTGAGGCACCGCCTTTATGGGGTTCTTTGTGAGGTATATACCGATCATCGCAACCTTCAACATGTGTTCAATTAGCGAGATTTGAATTATATACAACACTGGTGGATGGAGTTGCTTAAGGACTATGATATGACTATTTTATACCATTCATGTAAGGCCAATATGGTGGCGGATTCTTTGAGCCGAAAGACGATGAGTATAGGGAGTTTGGCGCGGTTGATAGTTGATGAGCGTCCCTTGGAATTAGAGGTTCAGTCTTTATCCAACATTTTTGTGAGACTTGACATTTTGAATCCCGGTAGGATTTTGGCTTGTATTGAGGCAAGGTCATCTCTTTTGGAGCAGATCAAGGCCTAGCAGTATGATGATGTGAAGTTGTGCAAGATTAGAGATAAGGTGATGAGAGGTGAAGCCAATGAGGCTATGATTCATGGCGAGGGGTGTTAAGGATCAAAGGGAGTGTGTATGTTCCCCGTGTCAAAGACTTAATGAGATTGATTATGAAGGAGGCTCACAACTCTAGATATCCGATTCATCCGGGTGCTACAAATATGTATCGTGATTTGAAGCATCACTATTGGTGGGATAGGATGAAGAGAACATTGTTGAGTTTGTATCTCGATGTATGAATTGCCACCGGGCCAAGTACGAGTACTAGAGACCTGGTAGTTTGACTTAGATGATGCCCATTCCAGAATGGAAGTGGGAACTGATTCTTATGGATTTTGTTATTAGGTTGCCGAAGACTTTGGGCAACTTTGATTCCATTTGGGTCATTGTTGATAGGTTGACCAAGTTCGTGCATTTCATTATGGTCTAGACGACTTATAATTCAGAGAAGTTGGCTAAGATTTCTATTCATGAGATTGTTCGTCTGCATGGGGTACCAATTGCTATCATTTCAAACTAGGGTACTTAGTTTACTTCTCATTTATGGAAAACTTTGCAAAAAGAGTTGGGTACTCATTTGGATCTCATTACAGTGTTTCACCCTTAGACGGACGGTCAGTCCGAGCAGACTATCCGAGTGTTAGAGGATATGTTATGAACTTGCGTGGTTAATTTTGGTGGTCATTGGGACCAATTATTACCATTGGAATAGTTTGCGTACAACAACAGTTATCACTCCAGAATTGATATGGCGTCATTTAAGACTTTGTATGGTATGAGGTGTTGTTCTCTGATTGGGTGGTTTTATGCTTTTGAGATGAGGCCTTGGAGTACCGATTTGTTGAGGTATTCCCTAGAGAAGGTGAAGGTGATTCAGGACAAGCTCCTAGCAGCTCAGAGTAGGCAGAAGGAGTATGCATACTGGAAGGTCTAAAATATGGAGTTCATGGTTAGTGACAGGGTTCAATTGAAGGTCTCACCTATGAAAGGCGTGATGAGATTCGGTAAGAGAGGGAAGTTGAGTCCGAGGTATATCAGGCATTTTGAGATTCTTTAGTACATTTCTCTTGTTCACTTGTTCACCGTTTTTAGTACATTTCTCTTTTTGTTGCTTTCCGAGTGAGGACGAACGTTTGTTTAATTGGTATATGATGAAATGACACATCTGTTCTTTTTTAGCTAAAGACCCGTATTTGACTATATTACCCTTCCAATAGACTCTGTGTGGAGTTTTTGACGTGCGGAGATGTGTCGCACAGATCCTGAGGGGCCTTTATGTGATTTTTTGAAAAACCCAAAATAAATAGTATAGAAGTGATAAGTTTAACACAAAGTTGACTTTTGGGTATATGAGTTTGTTTTTGGGTTTCATCACTTCAGGTAGTTCTTGGGAGTCATTTATGACTTAGTCGATTCATTGGTTCTCTTCTCGAGGCATTTAGATATACTTTATGACTCTATTTCTAAATTTGTGAAATTTGGATATTTTGTAGAAAAGTACGTTCTAGCTCAGTTGTATGAGAAATTTGAGTGTTGTGAAAGGTACCTTGCATTTGCATTCATATCATACATTCACATATACATTGATTACTTGTTGACGTGTAACGTGATTTGACTAATTATTGAGAGTTGGGTGATTATCATGAATAATGGATCTTGTTGATATCACTTCATAATATCGGAGTTGTTGGTTATTGAACTCATATGTGTGGACAAGGTGACTTACGTGATTCATTGCACTATTTAGAATAGGATCTACTTGAGAGTCAAATTGATGTTTATTTCAATTACGTATCTTCTGTCATTGTCGGCCTATGATGCTTACGGGGTACATTGTGGACTCATGTTATACTTGTTGCATTCTTTTTGTATGCATATACAGCGCCATCTACTATTTTAGAATCACGTGGCTTAGTCCCGAGTTGGAGAGTTTCGTATGTTCGGGGTAAGCATGCCTTCAATCAGCATGCCCTGGATGCTTTTCTTTTTGCTTATGTCTTTTAGTTGTGTTCGGGAGAGATTATCAGACTTTTAGACTCTTTATATCATATTTAGTGCTCTTGTATTACAGACTAGATTTTGGGGTTGTATTAACTAAATTATATTGTTTCTTTTATCTAGGTTATTATTAGACATCTATTAAGTAATTCTGTTATTTCCACGTTTCTTATATATATTATGCTATTAATTGGGAAGTGGCGCCTACCGGTGGGAAAAGTGCAGGTGCCAGTGAAAAACTTTTAATCCATTAATTTGATTAAATGATTTCGGGATAGTGTAGGTGCCATCATGACCCATGATTTGGATCGTGACACTTGGTCTAATATATCTTTTGTCGAGAAATTTTTTCAACTGAGCTTTTAACTCTTTCAACTCTACTGGATCCATTTCATATGGTGGAATAGATATCGGCTTAGTGTCAGGAAGTAGATCAATTCCAAATTCAATATCCTTATCGAGAGGAACTCTGGAAAGATCTACAGGGGAGACTTCTAGAAACTCATTAACAATTGGTACGGAATTGAGAGTTGGGATTTGTGCATCTGCATCCCTGACTCAAAATGTACTACAATATTCGTCACTCTCTTTCGACTTTGATCTATATCAATATATGTCAAAGGGAATCAATATTAGTAATAATACTCATGTTTTGGTCATATAAGCATTTTATCAAACAAGTCGGCATGAAGCTCCACAACTCTAATTAATGGTGTTTCTACACCTATCAACCTATTATCTTGCTCCTAGATGATTCTTCAATCTCTTATCAATTAACATCATTCTTCATCACCCATAACATAACGACAATCCTAAGTCAAAAATCCGAAGATACAACCTTCATGCTTTTCTTCTATCATACCCATCAACTTATATCTGAACAACTTATTATCTATAATCACTTATTCAAAGCTATAATCGACTGAAGTAGGAAGGTCTTACCTTTTGTATGTTCAAGTCTCTTGAATTTGTACTCTAGGGTTCTTTGTCCAAGAAGAAGACTCAATCGATAATATATGGATTGGAAGTGTTTAATAATGTTAATAAGTTGTTGGGAATTGGAATCAACTTGAAATCATCATTAAAACTTACCTTGTATGATGCAGGGACCTTAGAGGAAGTTGGGTTCTTGAGAGCTCTCCTTTCTAGAGCATTTTTTTGTATTTGGGACATGGGATGACCTAGGACTTTTAAAAAGACTTTCCTAGTGCGCAGTCGCGCAATTGACCGCGCAATGTAGCAAAGGCAGTAACACTACCTCGAGTGCGCGATCGCGCACCTGATGCTCGGTCATGCAGTCGGTCGCATAGATTGTGCAGTATCTAGTACAATGCACATAACTCTGTGCACAAAGATCCGTTCGGTCTCCACAATATATGGATGAAAATGTATTTCAAAGTGATACAACTTTCATGTTTTATGATTTCTCAAATTCCCAATGGAATTTCACCAAATCGGGTTGGAAGGAATACTTACTGTAAACTTAGTTGATTCTATCGAATCTTTATGCACCTCACTATTCGTCTTGATTCTTAAACAACTATTTTCGTCCAAACTCATCCCGATGGGACTTTATATAGCTAAAATTTTATGTTAACACTCAGTTAACACATTCTCACCTAACCTGAATTTATGGAGTGTTATAAAAGATAGAAATGTTATGATGATTCTCGATAACAGTGATGATCTTTGTGGCTGAATAATCATAGAATCTTATTTACAAGGTTAAATGCTTATTAACTATATATATCTTGACTAACTAAACAAATAAAGAAGTATCGAAAAGTACCAACCCTCTGTACCGCTATAGTTAGGGTCGGTTAACGATGTTTTAAGGTACACGTGCTTTCCGTACACACTCTACACTTGTTGCATCTTTTGTGTGCAGGTACAGATCCGAGCATGATTGAGCATCATGGTCTGAGCGCTTATTGGAAGGCTTGACTCAAATTCCAAGGTAATATGTCGATGCCATCCCTCTACTGGATTCCTCTCTATCCCTTTTATTTTCTATTTTATTTTATTTTATTTCAGACAGTATTGTATTAAGTATTCAGACTTGTAATCGCATTTAGAATGCTCTTGTACTTATGACTTTCAGGTTTTGGGGAGTTTGACTTAGAATTATCTGTATTAAGTTATTAAGACTTTTCCAATACATTGGGTATTTATCTTTACTTTTCCGCGCTTTATTTATGTTTTCAACTTGCATGTTTTGGGGTTTGCCTACGGGTTCAGGGTAGGTGCCCTCACGGCAGAAATAAGATTTTGGGCCGTGATAGGTCACTAGTAATATGGCTGAATTGGTGTTATCATAATGGTTTTCTCCGTATTTTTTTGCCAAGTGCCCCCCCCCCACATCCATGGAATATGCGAGAGATTAATAAACAAATATTAGAGCTCATTAATCAAGTTATTTAAATAATGCAACATTGTTATAGAGAAGCCAATCGGGTTACAGATACTATGACTAAATTGAGTATTGAAAATGATTATTTGCTTATTTTATCTCCAGAAAAATTATCTCTATCATCACATGTGGGATTACACTGAGTATGGTTTCTATTAGATATAAGAATAAGAAAAACTCATTTTGGTGATGTAACTTTTTCTTAAGCTAATTGCATAATTATATAGTCAGCAAGGCTTTTTGTATTTTGGGTATATTGCTAGAAGGTACATAGAAGTAATGGGAAAACCTATATCCTTATCCCTCTGTACTGAAAGGGAAGGATAGAAAGATACCTTTTTGAAGTTGTAAATCTTTTGAATTATTGGTGAAATTATAAATTTAAAAAAATTGTATAATTATTTTTTGAATTATTAATATCTGCATAATTCTAACCACCAATATTCCTAAGAACTTCATTTATGAAAGCCCAAATTTTGAAAATTTTCTAACCCCCCCCCCCCTCCGCGTTTGGTTCTTCTTGTTTTTAAATTTGAGTTTGTTTTTTTGGCTCCAAACCCTCTTAATGAGTAGTTATTATTATAGATTATGTAAATCTCAATTCATTTTAAGAGTTGACCAATAAAATCTAAAATTAGACTCTTAAAGTACTTGAAAAACTTTAAAAGCCAAAACTAAGGTGAATCCTTCTATGTTCTCTTTATTAACAATTGATTTTTTTAATCACTTCTTAATCTTCTCTCTTGTTCATTTTTCTCTGCGTCATGAATTCTCAAAATGCTGGAAATCTTGGGTCTAATTCTTGTCAAGAGAAGGAAAAGAAGTCAAATTTTCGACATTCTATTGAAAAAGTTGAGAAACTAAAAAAGTGAGTTTATTTGTTGAATAAAGTATTTATCTCCCTTTTTTGAATTTTAATTTATGAAAGCATTCCTAATTATTTGAGATTTTGTTTCAAATTTGTCGTGGATATGGTTTTTCTTTTCTTCTGATGTATTTGATCTGATTGGTTCTTTGTTTGCTACATCTTTATCTTACATACTGATTGATTTAACAGATTCACATGTTTTGCTTCATTCATTTTGGAAAAGTAAAACAGAGAAATTGATATAATAACTAAGTAAATTACAAAATACAATAATTTCTTACCTAGTACAAATTTTAATCCATTCTCAACACAGATTCATTTTTTTCCTTTTTTTTGGAAAACAGATAGTTACTTGCAAGTTGTGTTCTCTCTTTCTCTCTCTAATCTCAAAGTACCATTTGTATGAATAAGATCCCCTTCGTTATATGATTTATTATAGGATTTATGGCGTAATTACTTAGAAGTGCATTTTGTGCTAGAGTCCTTCCTATTTGATAGAAAAGGATCTCATGATCCTGAGCCGATCTTACCTGGAATTGCAAATTCTGAATTTGTCCATGAAGGGCGGATTCTCCAATATATATATATATATATATATATATATATATATATCAATTGGATTTTCCTCATCATAATAGATTCATATATATATCAATTGGATTTTCCTCATCGTAACAGATTTTTTATTTTTTGAGTAGGGTGTTCCGTCAGATGCCGAATCCAGAAAATCATGTGATAGAGCAATTGAGTCAGGAGCTAGGACTTGGAACAAAACAAGTCAAAAATTGGTTTTATCACAAAAGATATGACATCCAGGTTCTTATAAAATGTTGATGATTTCTTTAATTATAAATAGAGTTAATTTACTTTACTCTATTGACCTTTAAAGATTGGGAAAAAAATACACATTCCCTTTTGAATGGGAACGACAACCCTTGAATAATATTTTTGAGTAAGATTTATAATTTTAATACCAAAAAATATTATTGTCTTTTTTTCTTTGTACATAATGTCTTTTCAATCCAAAATTGTCAATACTCATAAATAAATAAAACAATGCAAAGTTTTCGAAAAATAATTGTCTCATATACTCTATCTTGTTCATCTCCAAAAGCATACAGTAACTCAAGTGTATTAATCACTCCCGAGACCCTCGAAATTCATTTAAGATATCTAACTAAGTCATAAATCACAATCCGGAACTATTAGATCTTTCAAACCTATCTGTTTACACCAGATGTTGACTTTGGTCAAACTCTTTCTTTATATTAAATTAAGAATTTCCATATTTAGATCTTCTTTTTAGGTTCTCACCCGATTGCCTCAGGAATCGTGTCACCCATCCTCTCTAGTTAAAATACCCTTTTAAAGATATGGGAAGGTTCCTTTAGGAAAAAAGGAGACTTAATACTCAAAACTACCAAGCGGGTTATTACATCATCCACCACTTAAATAAACGTTCATCCTCGAACGGGTTAAGAAAAGTACCAAAACAGTCGAGCAACTATACATATCCATCATAAACCTCAATTGAGCATCCTCAGGCAAGGATTACACTGGTAGCACTGCTTGTTCACTTTATCCGTCAAATCTTCCTTTAACTTAGCTCAATAACATGTATCTCCATTTTCCATGTTTGAGACTTCCTCAATAGGTGATTCTCATATATTTGAAATGACTCTGCTCAAAATACCTGATTTTAATTTTAATCATACCTCTAAACACAATTGATTTCTTCTATAATACCATCATAGTCACCACAATCTTTTAGTTGTAGCGGTTATCCATTGTCAAACTTGTACCGATAAAATACCCTTATTGTACTTATCTTTCTTTCATACCTTTCAAAGTCGTCGATAGTACCAAGAATCCTTAGAAAATATGTTATCACACGCCGCAAATCGAAATCATAACTTCCTCTCTCCATAAAAGAATATGTGGTTGTGTGGAGCCAATTCTAGGCATTTATGTCAGAAATTGACCTTATCCAAGGCCGAATGAGTTAATTCCAAATCTGTTAGTTTCATTTTGTTGACCTGAAGCTACTAAGTCAACACTCATCATTCAATTCATCCAAAACCTCAAATAATGTACTATGTGCATCATCTAGTGACTACCGTATCGTGTCAAATCTATAGAAAATCAAATGATCACCACAAAGACTGCCTATATCCATTTGTACTTCCTAATTACATTACCAAGTATTGGCTAAACCATTAGAACTGTTCAAATAGTTGTCATGAATAATATATGATCAAGTCCACTTGTAAATTTCAATAAGACCCGGTAAACCTGCCATACCACTATCCTGAACTATCAATCTAGCAAATTTGGCTAGAAATGGACTACTAGTATAACCAAAAACATTCCTAGTAATAGATGCATAAATCTCCTACATTAAATGAGCAAATCTGACCCTGTGTATGATGCAAAAATTCCCAAATATCACCAATAGTCACCCATACTGATTTAAAATCCTAACAAGATAAATAATAGGCCTTTCATAAGTCTGTGGTTACCCATTCTATCATTTTCTCGTGTATACTCAACCTCATGTTATCATTCTCGATCTCAAAAGCTGAAATTTACCTAATTAGTCAACTTAGTGTCGAGGAACCAACCTTATGACTTTAAATCTTTATATTTCATGATTCACACCTGTTACAAAAATCTAATAGAAATTCAGTCCGAACACTTCGATGTAAGGCTTGTGTCCTGGTACACCACCATTCACAACCATAAAATCTCTTAATGCAATACCTTGTTATGCCTTTAGAAATTTCAAAAGTATAAAATATTGTTATTCACTTGTCTTTCCATGCACAAGTCCTCCCAAGTCAATCATATTTGAAAAACTCAATCAGGCTATCTAACCAACAACGCTTTGACATAGTGTACTACCACGGACAGTCTCACCTCGAAAATATGATTTTAACCTTCAAACTGTAGAGATTTCCTTTTATCAATCAACCCCAACCCATTCATTCAAGGATGATATGAAATTACCCATTGTGGTACAGCACAAATCACTTCCTCATCAATCTTGTCATGCTAGTTAACTGAAATTTGCACCTCACTAATCACCAATCGCAAAATAGCCATGGCACTTGTCATACACTTAATCAAATTCTCCATAGATTTCCTTCTTCAATCATACTTAACAATTTACACTATAATTGGATGATGCAAGATAACACCACCATAATATATACTTGACTCAAGTAATCTTGTTGCTTCAAATTCAAGCCCTTTTTTAAGATGAACTTTAATCCTTCCAAATCGAGAAGCAAAATTGCCTTTATCTTAATTCTTCAATTTTCATATTTCGTTCATAATCACTTCTACCGGTATCAACTAAAACTCATTCAAACCAACTCGAGGGGTGTATAGAAATATCATAAAGCATGAAAATAGCTAAGTCGATCATGGAGATAGTAGTGAGTCACAATCTTAAGCGTCTGAAAGTTTTCTCTTGCCTCACTGCAACCTTAAAACTGAATACTCTTCTAAGTCAAGTGTTTCACATGTACAATCCTTCATGAAATCTTTTCATCAGATTGTACCTGCCAACTTTGCCTACTCCGACAAAGTTAATTATCATTGTCGACATGGTATCCTGAACCACCACTGCACTAGTGCATAATCTATAGCACAATCACTGACTGCTATAAATATATTCCAACCACCTTTCTCATATAATGCATATAAGTATCCTTGTCAAAAATATTTTAACTGAAGAATCATTCTTCCATCTTAGTTTACGAGTTTACCGATCCAACTTCGATACCCAAATGTACTATAGTGAATTCACTTCTGTTGGTTTCAATTAGTATTACTGATCCTTAATTCAATTTCTGAAATGCACTTGACAACTTGATTTAGTTAACATCTACCATTGATCCGCCATTTTAAATGTCCTTATTGACTGATACCTCGGTCAAGGATCTTGTCATGCCTTGAACTGGGGCCGGATGTAACATGGCACTCGGTGCCTTGCTACATCTGACCGATCAAACACATGGCTTATTGAATCAACATGGGACATGTACTAATGCAGAACCTAAATCAACACATAAAACATTTGAATAGAACATGTAACTCCATAATAATACTGAAAAATTTTGTTTTAAAACATAGGTATGGAACTAGTATGAAAATATGATAGTGTAGCCCACAAGGCTAAACATAACTGAATACCCAACATGACATGACAAACTAGTCTATGAAACCTCTGACATAAGTCTATAATACTAAACTATTGGTGGGACAGGGGCCCCAGCATACCTAACTGTCTAATATGACATGACTACTGAAAATAGAGATAACGCCCCGAAGGAAATGGGGATCACAAAATAGCTGATACAATAAAGTCCTAACAAACAAATCCATCTAGTAAATAAGTACCTGCATTGTCAAATACATGCCCCTAGAAATAGGTGTGTAAGTACACTAGAATTGTACTTGTATGTAACGCAACTGAAATAAAAGAACAATAAGTAGGGTGCTCGGGGAATATACAACCCAAACAACAACATGGATACATGAAGTAATACGAAATAGAAACTATAACTGTAAATTGTAACTGAAACATGATCATGATTTGGCATGATAATGTTGTAATATGTCTAGATCATTTTAAGTGGAAGAGCCTTAATATAACCAACAACATGAGCTCACCACGTGAGCACGTGGAGTCTGGTCTCTGGCCCGACTAGCAAAAGCAATCCCATACCTTCTGGGGTGTGAGACACAAACATGACATGAATGGATACAATCAATAAACATGAAGGAATGATCCTAAATAGGCGGAGCAATCCTAAGACTATGTTGACATACGCAGTTTCAGGTGTTTAAAGCTTCTTAGTAAACCTATGTTACTACCAAAATGTGAATATAGAGATGGCAACGGATCAGATCTGGACCGGATCCAACTAGATCCAGATTCGTTTTTCATACTTGGATTTTGATCAAGATCCATCGGGTCCATAAAAATATCTAAATATGGATCCATCAGATCCATAGATCGGATCCGGATCCACGTGTAAAAAAATTTGCCTTGATAATATTCCCACCTATTGAAACTTTTTTGATGAGATGAAATTATCTTAAAATATAGAAACGTGGTGAAATTTGACAAGACAGGTAAGTGCAAGAAACCAACTGAAACAAGTAAGAAATATAGTACCTGAGCATGTGATAAAACTCTTTTGTACTTCGAAGAATTTATATTGCATCTTGTTGTGCATCATATGGGACGAAATACCAATAGTCAGAAGGCAAACTTTCTCCAGAAGTTTGCCGAAGCTTCTTCAATGAAATTTCACTTACTTCTGCAATAATGGTAGTCCTCCCAAACATGACGTTGTATGAGAGAGAGCCACGATGGTGGCTAAGGTTTTCATCTTAGAGCATGTTAAACGAAATGAGGGTCTTTGCTCCCTTTCATTGGCTTAAACATGCAGATGGGCTGGGCTTCGGTCCTTTATGGACTTGGGCCTGGCTGAGAAAACAAAAGGAAGACCTAAATTCATTCTAGGTTATGGATATATTGAATAAAATGGATCCAGATCTGATACAAGATCCAGATCTAATCCGTTAGAAATGGATCCGGGTCCGATCTAGATCCGTCGGGTCCAAATTTTGAAGATCTAGATCCTATAAAATGGATCTGGATCCACCGGGTCTAGGATCCACTGACATCTCTAATATGAATATAGTTGGCCAAACATGACTTGTATATTGTTTAACATATATATATATATATATATATATATATATATATTCTCATGAGACATGGATAACATATAAAATCCTTGGAGTACAGTAACATGGGGCCTTGAGTTGAAATGAAGAACGTGTGGACTTTAAATCACGAGTTTACATAAATTATAGATAGATTCATAGAAATCAAAATGACATTCATGAATATAAATACTAAATCATGTGGAGCCTAACATATGTTGTATATAATTTCATAAAACATTGTATCAAGAGTTTACCATGAATTGAGACCAGACACACTATAAATTTGAAGGGAAATGTGGTTCATGAATAAAGTGAAGCATGGGGAAGAAAAAAGATATTTTTCACACATGGATAGAATCCCCACATACCTGTAAATGCTCAAATTCAACAAATTAGTTTTGCTACTCTAACGAAGAAAACCAAAACCCTAGGGTTGTGGGGAAGTAAAATAAGCTAAAAAATTTGGAGTTCGCGCATTTATAGAAAAGAACGCTCCCATTCTGCAAACCTTTCTGCAGGCCACAGTTCCATTATGCGCACTGCACTTTGGTCATAGAATGTGACAGTGACTTACTGTTCTAAGGCCCATTATGCGGATGACCCTACAGACTGCATATCCATTCTAGGGGCCGCATGACCATTATGTTGACCGCTCTTTTGTCACAAAATGGGATAGTGTACCTGGGACTTTTGGTTGTTTTGGACTCGATCTACGGCCGCTTATGTGGTCCACATTTCTATTCTATGGATGCACACTTTTATGGATCTCTACCCTTGAGGCTTCTCTAATATTTTTCAACTCCAACTCTTACTAAACAATTGGCACTTGCCTAGATATTAACTTCAACGTGTATTCATACCTATTTTCGTTGTACTCATATTACAACCATGCTAACTTGATGTTTCAGATTCCTACCGAAGCTACAGGGTGTTGAAGATCCTTAAGCGATGCTTGCCCACAAAAAACCACCTCCTGCTTTATTTCATCAAACTATAATGCCTCTTGCAAATCATGCCCCTCTTATTTTGTCAGCTCCACATATTCACATCACTAATAATTATAGAAACTTACCGAATCCTAATCAAAAGATACAATGCCCACATCCCTTCTCCAAAATTAGGTGCGACGGCCGATAACGCCTTAAGTAATAAATCTTCATGCTTGTCCATCATGTCATTTCCAGTAGTCAATCATTTCCACACCCAGTAGCCAACGGCGTTGTAAAAATGCTGACCAATTCATGTTCCTTTAACATCCATTTAATAACAGATTAGCCTCATTCAATGATAACCTAATGGATTCATCCCACTTCTGACATCATAATATTTAAGGAACGTCATGCTAGTGTCTCTCATCATCATTGCATATCAAACAACTGCAGTATATTCAAATAAATGAACAAAATCTTGGCACAAAATGATCCCTTTTATCACCAATCTCAAATATCAAGTGAACCTACTAAAATGCCCTTTATTAAATAATCATAACTATCTATACTAATAATAGTATAATCTCCACTATAAATTCTCCCACTTAGCCTAAAGTCAATATCTATTTCCTTAAATAACCCTCAAACCACTTGTTTTTATTCCAGCACCACAATGCCATCCTACCGACACTCAACTTAGCCTTTCAACTCCTATGCAATATTAGACTTATCACACCCTGTGCTCCCATCACAAGAACACTTTACCATTGTGATTGTCGTGTCACCAAACTAGAACTATTTGAATTCTCTTTAGTACACCTCAACTCCATTGGATAGAAAGAAAATTCTTCATACGTATCTCATAACAAATCCTACATCCCAGACCTCATTACTAAGGATCACCTTTCATGTATTTATGCTTACTCAACGCCTCATCAGAACCTTACCATGGTCGTTATCCCCTCATCTTGATCAATTGATATACCTAAAGTTTACACTTTTCTTCAAATATTAGCATTTGTATCATTCTATAACTGAATTATTTACTTTCCATTGATACACTCGTGTCATAAGAACATCATAATAAATCTGGACAACATGGAAGCATTCCTACTCCAACAACGCCTCCAACGAACCATCCTTGCTATGTCAAACCTCCTCAAGTGCAGTCTTCAAATTCACGAAGCTCATTTCCTGATTATTTTGCTAACCGTACCAATTCAAATTTCCAAATCTTTTTCCAGCTCAGGTTGTGCCTTAAATGGACTTTCTCAACTTTTGAGTTCCTAATCTTTGAAGATTTGGCGATCATGTTGTCCTTCGTACTATCACTGAACTAAAGAGTCGGAATAACAACCCTACTCAATTAAGTCTCCAAATCATAGTTGCAATCAAAATTTGTTCATATGTCCTTATCACGGTGACACATCTCGTACCATACCGCTTGACGTCATATCCAACCATTTGTGTGCAAACTCAAGAATGATTCACACCATCGGTGAGATATTGAAATAAAGAAGTTTAGACCTAAAACCAAATCACATACGCACGATATGGAATGGAAGTTTTCTAAATGTCCTATAACCACTCAAGGATAGGTACGGAGCTCATCATACCGATTTGCAAGACTCTACTAGATATTTATTTTATACTCATGAGACTGGTGTACTTAGTGCTCTGATACAAAATTATCAGGATCCAAAAATAATAGTCGTGATGGCACCTACTCCCAATCGGATAGGTAAGACAAAATTGATTAACAACCAATTCATTCATTTAATTAAGCAGAAATATAAGTGATAACATAATATAAGTCAAATCAAGTCTTTATTCATAAAAGTGCGGAAATAATAAAATACCACCTAAAACTTAGTGTCATGTGTACAAGAAATACTAAGAATACTAGTACAAATCACAATTGACCAAATACACTGTCCGGAAGGTAAAAGGAGACTGGCATAACAAAATAACCCAAGCAGCTCATACGGACCTCTTAAATCAACAACCTCAGACCCAGATGGCTCTGCAAACTCCATTAGTGCTCGATAAAAA
This sequence comes from Anisodus tanguticus, assembly GCA_034509755.1. Classification (NCBI taxonomy): domain Eukaryota; kingdom Viridiplantae; phylum Streptophyta; class Magnoliopsida; order Solanales; family Solanaceae; genus Anisodus; species Anisodus tanguticus. The sequence continues at coordinate 29,462,735 of CM067551.1, forward strand.
CTCTGCACAGAAAAAGGTGTAGCAAGTGTAGAGTGAGTAAGCAAAATCAATGTGTATTCAATAACATCATCGACTAACCCTAAACTAAAGCGGTATCGAGAGTTGGTCTTCTACGTGCTCACTCCCACACTTTAATGGTTATTAGCTCAAAAGGGTATAAATGTATTCCTACATGTGATGGACAGGTAAGTTTTCACAGTTCAACTAGATATCTAGTTAAATAGTTAAGATAGATAATCATGAACCAATCCAATTCTTTCAATTAAGAAAATAAGCATAGAGTCGGTGAAAAATATATGATGTGTAATATATGCAAAGGCCATAATGCAACTAGTATACACACACTCCACTGATAAGGATGTGTAACCCAATGGGGACTCGCGAGGTCAATACACCATTCAAAACAATTTCCCATCGGGTTCTCAGACAATTTAGCTATACATCTCAATACTCAGCCCCATTCGACTATCAATCGCATCACTCCACCGGTAATCATATACAATCGGGAATTACCATATATATCCTCAACTGTATATGAATGAAATACCATATGAAAGCATGATTGTAACATGCACAGTGAAGCAATAACGCTATAAAAGATAAAGTCTCGCATTAGCTCTTTTTCATCCTTAAGCGAGAATTTCAGAATGATGTGAACACATAATCAATAAAATCAACCGAATCAACCATCTAATGCTCAAATGCCTTGGTATTCTTGAACTATAATTAGCAATTCATATTAGTCACAATTACATAAACATCGGACTAGTACTCGTACAAGTTTTGTCACCTCACAAGTATGTGACCCCCTTTTTACCCATTTCCTTTAACATTAATTAATTACAACCCAATATAGTATTTTGAATCACCCATTTGGCCTTAAAATGAGAAATATATGATGTTTTCAAGTTTTGAAAGAATACAGAAATTTAAGGGCGAACTTTAGGAACATAACTGGTATTTTCGGAATTGTTACACCAGAAAATTCAGAAATTGCAAAAATCTTAGTTTTAGTACCCAAAACTTATCTGAAACCTCCCGAACACAAACCAGATATGCGTTCAGATCATAAAACACGCTACGAATTTTCTCGCGCACTCGCATTTCTCAAAAGAGGTCATCTTGACCCGATGTTGACCATGGTCAACTCTAATTCCTTAACTAGTTTCTCAATCAATGACTCAAATCATCTACGAAACCCTCGGGACCTAAACCAATGACTCAACACTAAGTCATAAATCACGTTCTGGATGTAATAAAATCAACAAAACTTCAAAAAAGACACATTTACCCTGATGTTGACTTTGGTCAAACTTCTTCCTTTTTTTAACTTAAGAACTTTCAACTTTACTATTTCTTCTCCAATACTCATCCGATTGCTTTGGAGATCGTGCCACCCATCTCCACAAGTTATAAATACCAAGATGAAAATATGGAAATGTATTTTGGGAAAAACAAGTTCAAAAGCTCAAAATGACCTAGGGGTCATTACATTGTCAAGTCAAAACATCCTTTTAAAGCTACGGAAGGTCCTTTAGAAAAAAAGAGACTTGTTACTCAAAATGACCGAGGGGTCTTTACATCTATCCTTTATAATTTATGAAATCTAGTTTTATAAATGTTAGGGTAGACATTTATTATTTGGTTATCTCAAAGTATATTCTATTTGTGTGTCATAAAATTGATTAATTGACATACAATTTGTAGCATGCACGAAATATCTGAATATTATTTTCAAGATAGTAAGAAATGAATTAGGCTTACATTAATACTTGAAATTATCCTTGGGATCATGAAAAGTCATTAGAAGATCAAAATGCTAAACGATTTGGAATATAGTTTTATTTATCAAATAATTGTCTCCGCCTGACCAAGTACTTTATGCTTCGTTGGTAGGTCAACTTAAGTTAGGGATCAACGTATCTCAGTTCTTACTAAATTTTGGTGCATCGTCTCTATCTTTCTAGCTAGAGCTTCGTGGAATAAGAAATTAATTTCCCTTGCTGTCAATTTCTTATTCACTCATTGTGTTTCAATTGTGCTCTTTCTCATCTTAATTTATAACTACTTCGAACGTTATGGAAGATAAAGAAACACCGCCTGAGCAAGCGAACAAAGGAACTTGATTTATCTGAACCGAATGATAGGGGCTTAAAGTTAAGCATATCATGACTAACCTTGATCCTTGGTCGACCAGGAGAAACATCTCAAAGCATGTGGTAACAGATTAAGTGTTTTGACATTGTCTCACAGGATCCACCATAGGTTGGGTTGAGAGTCGTATGATGGGTGAGTTTTCACCTAGTGTCCAGTACCCCATGGCTATATTGGGGGCCATACTTACCCAAAACTCGAATCTGAGACCTCTAACTAAGGATAGAAGGATTCTATCTATTCCTCTATAACTATTAGTAGTTTTAGAAAAAATAGTACTTCAAATAAGGAAATACCTCCAACAAGTGATACTCCCCTCATTGTTATCATAACAATTTATCACTTAAAAGAATATTTAAGAAAAGGAATATCTTTCATTGTTTTTCTTTTTTTTGGTTTGACAATCCAACTACCCTTGATTTGATCAATGAGTTGTAACCTAGACTTGCACTATTTTCAGGCCCAAAGGGATAAGGAAGAAAGAGAGATTCTTTGTTTTGAAAACAAAAGATTGTATTCAGAGAATGTGGAAATACGTATCAAGTTGAGGAATCACTTTTGTGTTACTTGCAAGTTGCAAAATGAAAATGCCAAATTAAGAGAAAACGTAAACTTCCATTACCTGTTGATTGCCTATGATGCTTCGGACAAAAGGTTTGCCGCATCTATGTCGGATCTTTCAAAAATTTACTAGTTTTGGAGGATCTGACATGCATCTGGCAACAATTTGGAAGAGTCTGAGCATCATAATTAATAGTTTCCTTTTTATTACATATATCGCTCATAGGTTTTTCCTTGTTTTTCTTTTTCTATAGATTATGATGGGATCCAAAACGGTTAAACGTTTAAAGGAAGACCATGAAAGGTACTTGTTAGTACTCCAACAAAATCATTCCCATCACTGCAATGATCCAAGTGGCTTAGATTTGGAGCTCAAATTGGGATGTTCTCACAACTCTCCAAGATTGAATTAGAAATTACTGAAGGTCATTATATTTGAATATTTAATGGTTGAAAAGATGAATTATGGATTATTTAAGTGCTTGAATTGGTTTTTTTTGTGTATTTTCTCTCAAGAATAATCTAGCAAATATTCAGAGTAAACACCCATCTTCATAGAGCGGAGGTTCTAATTAGGAAAAATATAAGTTTTGTGTATTGATAGTGTTAAATTCAGTTGAACTTTTATGCATTGCAATCAATATATCTCTCGTAAACAATTACTATGCTCAACTAAGACAATGGTAGTGATATCTTAAAGTTAGTCGAAACTTATTGTCGTCCTCATAATTAGTCATTTATAAATGATATTTTACATGCAATGTCTTGCACATCAATAAATTCATGGATTTGACATACAAAGAGAAAGATATATTTTCTATGACTTCTACTTTGTTAAACTTGCTTTATTATTGGATAAAAGGAACTGCAAGGGGTACCTACTTACTGTCGTACTTTTGTTTCTGGACTAAATGCCACTTGGTCATTCCCTTCTTTCATCTACATAAGGCCACTCTTCTTAACAGAAGAAGCCCATTTAAAGGTCGTAGCACCTGATGACGCCACCACTCAAATAGCTTTGGTGGCTTCTTCTAATGTTAATTCTTCCTCCAATGTGTCCTCTTCTCCTTCTCAATAGGTTGAGACAGATTTGCAAGATCTTCCAAATGAATTAGATTTCCAAGATAAGGAAATAGAGTTAGACTTAGAGGTTTTAGGAGTAGAGAACTTTACTGGAAGTTGTATAGTTGGAGATGATTTTGAAAAGTACCAACATATTTGGGAAATATCTTCGTTGGTTATAAAGTCATGCGCAAGACATGTGCTGGTGCCAAGATCAATAGATTTTAATAATGATAAGTTGTAGCTGGCGACACAAAATTAAATTCCATTAGATTTTGATGAGAAACACGTGGAAACATAGAATGATATGGAAAGAAGGACTCCACAAATATGACATTATAATTCCATTTGTGGAGGGATCGAAACATTTAAAACCTATGTGCCTTGTAGAAGTTTCAATAAATATGCATGGTTTTGATCTCGGATGAAACTTATTAGAAACATTTGTTGCAGTAAGAGGACAAAAAAGACATCTAAAAGTCTTGAATATGCTATAATTTTGACTTAAACGAAATATATTCATGAGGTGAATGAAAATTTAAAATGGGTAATGGTGTAACATTTATTAGAATTACATCAAATAGGGAAGCATCAGCCCGTAAGGAGAAAGGAATAGACACTTGGGAAAAAAAGACAGTGAATTGTACTGTTGACGTTCCTATGTTTACGTTCGGCATGTCCATTTTGATCAGAAGTATACAGACAGGATAGTTAATGAATAATATCATTTTCTATGAAAAGGAATTAAAATTGGTATTTTCTTATTCTTTACCACCTCAGATAGAAAATATAACACCTGAAGTTATTTGCATGATTTAACTTAGGGAAGATAATATACACTGTAACAGTAATCCATAGTCTATCCACATGATTCATCTATAATCCATCAGTGATTATTTGAAGGCTATTGACATTATTCATCTTAAGTTAAACTAATACCCAATCTACGATTGTCTAAAAGCTATTATTACAATTTAGCTTACATAACGGTCGACACCCCGATGACGATAATCCAGAACTCTCATATGATTAACCTTAAGCAACAATCGATAACCTATTAACTGTACTTTGGTAACTTTCAACATAATTCATCTTACGTAGGATACTTTAACCCCATAACAGTAAGCCATAAGTGATCGATAACATTCTTCTTAGCTAGAAACTATAATCCATCGATAAACACTTAAATATATTGATATAATTCATCTTATGTAACGTACTATTACAGACCATTGCATAAAATTCTTTGAATTTATCATGCGCTTCTGATTTTTCTCGCATAAGATAAATCCACAGATATTTAGTGAAATCATCAAGAAATAAAATATAGTATAAAAAATAAGAATTGGAATTTAAAAGAGCTTGCCACACATCTGTATGAACCAAAACAAAAGGAGATGTTGCATTACTTGAAGAAGAATCAAATTGCAATCTTGATTGTTTACCCAAAAGGCAAACATTACATGAATTATTATCAAAACTTGAATTGCAACTAAGTAAACCATGACGTGCTAAGGCTGCTAAGGAGCGGTGTCCGGGATTCTCAAACATTGATGCCATAGAGAAGAGGAATCTATATTCAAAAAACACATGATGCCCAAACATTGATGTCATAGAGAAGAGGAAACAATATTCAAAAAACACATGAGGAGAGGATGTGTAGAGCAGTTATAGGGATCTTTCATTCTTATAGTGGAGAAACACTTGATTGGTTCTTTTGTCCTTAACAATGAAACCAGAGTTAGTAAACAGAATTAAACAACTATTATCAACACCTAAATGTTGGATAGTCAAAAGATTTTTCTTGAGTGAAGGAACATATAAAACATTATTCATGTGAAGGGATCGGGACAAGGTACAGAGCACAGATTGACCAATAGAGACAATAGGCAGAAGATTTCCATTACTAACCATGACCCGAGATGAGACATTATAAGAAGTAGAAGAAGGCAAGAGAGCAGGATTATACGTCATGTGCATAGAATCACCAGAATCAGGATACCACACCGGTGGCTGGACTTCCTCCACGCTCATAGCTGCAAAAGACTTAGGCAAAGTATTTGAAACAAAAGAATGATTAAACATGTTTTGACATTCTAAGGCAGTATGGTTGTAGTGAAAACATATCTGGCACTCTTTTGATGGAACAAAGGGAGAACGACCAAGAATATCATCATCTGGATTTAGATCATGATTTCACACACCATTCCATTAAGGGAAAAATCCACCAGAAGACTTATGAAAATATTGACCAAGAGCTCTACCATTATAGCCTTTATTATTACATTCACGACCTCGGCCATTGTTTGAACCTCGTGATTGAGAAGGAAAAGAGGACACGTTGGAGGAAGTATTAAGATTAGAAGAAGCCACCAAGGTCATTTGAGTGGTGGCGTTATTAGGTGTTGTGACCTTTATATGGGCTTCTTATGTTAACAAGAGTGGCCTTATGGCGGTGAAAGAAGGGAGTGACCTAATGGCATTTAGTCTAGAATAAAAAGTACGGTAGGAAGTAGGTACTACCCCTTGCAATTCCTTGTATCCAATAATCAATCAAATTTAATAAAGTGGAAGTCATAGAAAAGATATATTTTTCTGTGCAGCTCAAATCCATGAATTTATTGATGAGCAAGACATTTCATATAAAATATCATTTATAAATAACCAATTAGGAGGACGATAATAAGTTTCGACAAACTTTAAGAAATGTCTACCATTTTCTTATTTGATAATAGTAACTATTTATGAGAGATATTGATTGAAATGCATAAACTTTCAACTAAATTTAATGCTATCAATACACAAAACTTATATTATTCCAAATTAAAACCTCAGCTCTACGACGATGGATGCTTACTCTGAATATTTTCTAGATTAGACTTGAGAGAACACACACAAAAAAAACCAATTCAAGAACATAAACAATCCATAATTCATCTTTCAACCATCAAAGATTCAAATATATTGACCTTCATTCAGTTCTAAATCAATCTTGAAGAGTTGTGAGAACATCCCAATTTGAGCTCCAAATCTAAGCCACTTGGATCATTGTAGTGATAGGAATGATTTTGTTGGAGTACTAACAAGTACCTTTCATGGTCTTCCTTTAAACGTTTAACCGTTTTGGATCCCATCATAATCTATAGGAAAAAGAAAAACAAGGAAATACATATGAGCGATATATGTAGTAAAAAGGAAACTATTTATTATGATGCTCAAACTCTTCCAAATTGTTGCCAGATGCGTGTCAGATCCTCTAAAAGTAGTAAATTTTTGAAAGATCCGACATAGATGCGGCAAACCTTTTGTCCGAAGCATCATAGGCAATCAACAGGTAATGGAAGTTTACCTTTTCTATTAATTTGGCATTTTCATTTTGCATCTTGCAAGTAGCAAAAAAGTGATTCCTCAACTTGAAACACATTTCCACATTCTCTTAATACAATCTTTTGTTTTCAAAACAAAGAATCTCTCTTTCTTCCTTATCCCTTTGGGCCTAAAAATAGTGCAAGTCTAGGTTACAACTCATTGATCAAATCAAGGGTAGTTGGATTCTCAAACCAAAAAAAGAAAAACAATGAAAGATATTCCTTGTCTTAAATATTCTTTTAAATGATAGATTGTTATGATAACAATGAGGGGAGTATCACTTGTTGGAGTTATTTCCTTATTTGGTGTACTATTTTTCCTAACACCACCAAGAGTTATAGTGGGATGGATAGGATCCTTCTATCCTCAATTAGAGGTCTCAGATTCAAATTTTGGATAAATCAGACCCCAATATAACCATGGGGTACTGGACACTAGATGAAAACTCACCCATCATACAACCCTCAACCCAACTTATGAGACAATGTCAAAACTCTTACTCCATTGCCACATACTCTGAGATGCTTCTCCCAGTCGACCAAGGAGCAAGGCTGGTCATGATAGGCTTAACTTTAAGCCCCTATCATTCGATTAAGATAAATCAAGTACATTGGCTCGCTTGCTCAGGCGGTCTTTCTTTATCTTCGATAACGTTCGAAGTAATTATGATTTAAGAACAAAAACCAAACACAATGAATGAATAAGAAATTTACAGTAGGGGAAACTAATGATTCTTATTCTACCAAGGTCTAGCTAGAAAGATGGAGACAACGCACAAGAATTTAGTAAGAACTGAGGGGCGTTGCTCCCTAACTTAAGTTGACCTACTAACGAAGCATAAAGTACTTGGTCATGCAGAGAGAGGTTTGGGTTCATGCAATGCTCTCGTGTCACGAAGAAGTAGGTAGTGTAATACGGGCAGGATTTTTATCAAAGGAATTCAAAAATGCTACAGTTCCACATTTAAGTGTCAAACCCACGAGCTATAGCATTTTTTGGACCTCCTTTGCTAACTGCTACACTTATAGAAGTTTTCCTTGTTGGAATAGATCTGGCTTTATACTTGAAAGTATATTTATGTCCTAGACATAATCTGTATTATGACAAATGTACTTTATACACATTCGTATTATTATTAATGGAGATTAATATTTTGGCATTTGCAATTATTGAATTATTATTTGATTGTTTGTAATTATTCATTAATGTGCATCCCTTGAGCTTACGTTCTCATTAATAGAGTGAGTTATTCATGATAGAGAGTAACTCTTAAAATAGCCTCCACTAATGATCATCGAGAATGGGATATCGATGATAGGTGATAAGTCGACATGTGGTCTATATCACATCCTTAGAGGATGTAGTATGTCTCAGTTGCTATGAGTAATGGGTACTCGTGATGGACACATGGATACTTTGGAAGTATTGGTATACCCTGCTGATATACTATTTGTTATACTTGTCTAAAGTATGATCAATGTGTGGGAGATAGAAGTCCTTAGACTTGAGGTCAATACGCACTTTGTCTACAAAGTAATGTACTTTGATCCCGTCCTATGCTCAAATACCTTATAGGCTGAGATACGGCTTGTATTGGGTACATTACGATGTGGATTAAAGGTGGTAGTTGAGCCAAGATTAGGATTCATTCCTCGGATATATATTCGAGAGAACACTCGGATTCTCAGTGATATTGGGTTAACCAAGTCATTGGCCAACGCAATAGACATATTTAGAATATGGTCTAGTTGTCAACTAATATAGATGAGATACAATGATTAAACCATTTGGATAGACACTTGACAAATCCTAAGCTTGATCGGGTGTGTCGTGAATGAAAGGATTTTATCTTACCACATAAAGGTTAAGTTTACTGGATTCGCGTAAACGTACTTCACATATTGAGTTCATCTTCCGGCGCCGTCTAGGAGTTCCGCGTAGACCTTAATTTGACTAATGTCGATATGAGAAGGCCTGTAGGGTCACACTATGTCGATTGTCCTTTCGATCTAAGGATGTATTGAGAGAGTAATTAAATGTTCGATTTGGAATTGAGATATTTAAATGAATAATGATTATTTCAATTAAGTCAAAAGTGGATTTTGGATTTAATTAAGAATGCATGGAAAATAAATCGAGACAGTGTAGGAGCACGTCGAGCACCGCGGCGCCCATCCCCTTGGGCCGCGGCGCCTCTGCCTCAAATTTTGGGCCAGGCCCAAGGTCAAACGCTAATCCGGTTTTGACCTATTTTTCAACTATAAATAGAGGCATTCAATTCATTATTCATACACCAATTTTTCATAATATCATTCTAAGCCTTAGAGACTTAGAATCAAATAATCTCTCAAACCTCTGCCGGTTTTCCTAGCTTTCCGAAAGAGAAGTACATTGAAGCTTGGAGCTTGCAATTGAAAGGGCAACCACGTGTGCACCTTACAGTAGATAAAGATTCCAGATACTATAACTTGTAAGTTTATGCTTTATGTTTCACGTTTAATTGTTGTACAACCATACCAGAAATGTTGTTGGAGTAAGTAAGAAACAAAAACTTTTAACTTTCGTTGTGCCTTACTTATGTGCTTTGAACCCTAAAAAAACCCTACAGTGGTATCAGAGCCCAGGATGGTTCAATGGTTATATAATAATTGAATAGAATAATAATATAGGTTAAACATAAAATTGGATTAAAATGAGGTTTCTTAAAATCCTACATGTTTTGAACGAATGTTGACCTTTTGATATCACCCTAAATTATCTCCTACGCTAACTCGAGGAAGTCATTCCACTCTAACTCGAACTAAGCCAAAAGTGCGTTATTCGACTCATTGCACGGTGCACGGCTAAGAACGAGTAAGAACGGATGATGGTTGATATGGGCGTTATTGATAATGGTGGGTGATGATAAAGGACCTGTAATTTGAGAATCAACACAGAAACGTTTGTCAGGACATGAGCGTCGCGACCCTATAGTAGGGCGTCGTGGCACTTACTAGGGTTTCAAGGTGGAGCCGCGGCTCCAAAGTGGAGCGCCGCGGCGCTAATGCTTCATTTCAAAACATTGACTCACTGGACAACAGGCGTCGCGGCTCTATGGTGGAGCACCGCGGCGCTAATGCATTTGCAGAAGCAGAAATGTTTCTGGCTCTACAGCGCCGCAGCTCCATAGTGGAGCGCCGTGGTGCTAATGCATTTTTCCAGAAGCCGAAAGGCTTCTTCCACATTGGCGTCGTGGCCCTAATGATTAGCGCAGCGACCCCACCTGTCCAGAAATAAAAAAAAATTAGTGTTCAGAATATTTAACCCAAGATTATTATTATACATTATATTATTTGATAAATATGTTATTTATGTGCCAAATGTCAAAATGTTTGTCATTTACATTTGTAGAATAGTGTCCGCTATAACTGTCTGGGCAGGTGACGCCCAGTGTTTGATTAAACCATCTTATATTATGCATATTGGGTTGGCGGTTCCCAAACTATATATGTCTTTAGTTTTCATGATGTTAAGATGTCATATTGGATATGGCATAAAAGAGTTGATCTTGGTTAAAACCCTGAATTAAAATGTTCCCCAAAATTTTAAATACAAGTCTAAATTAAAAGCACGTCGTCCATTATAATTGTTAGAGTGAAAATTCCTTTTCGTCGATACGAGTATTTATGCCAAAGCATTTGCTCTAAGTCTACGAGGACCCAAACTCTTTCATAGATGTGTTTTTAATGTAAAGGTAAATGATAAACTTTTGTGGGTATTTACACCTAAGTGTTTGCTCACAAAGGCCAAATTTGCTTAGATACATAAGTGCAGTAGTGTAATGGGGTTGATTTGCTTAGACAAATCTTGGCGCCAAAGTGTCGGACTAATCTAAGGACGCAAGATTAAATGTAATTTTTGATCAACCAAGAGTTGCGAATAAGTTTTGCAATTGGTTTAGAACCTACCAAGAATGTTATCGAAGTTATCAGCCAAAGCAAACGCGGAGATAGCATAGGCTTGGATCTTAGCCCATTATGACCTCAATTAATATAGGTATGTATTCTACCTTTGGGGTCGTAGAAGTATGTTAAAATAGTGGGAGCTAATTAAACAAAAGGCCTTGTTGATTAGACTAATGAATGTGTATAATAGGAAATAGATTTTGAGTTTGATTTCCGGTATATCTAATTCTTCAGATTATTGAAGATGTCGAGCTTATCATTAAAAATGTTGATTGAGATGAACAAACTTACTGGACCGAACTACCTTGATCGGCTAAGGAATTTGTGAATAGTACTGAGATAAGAGAAAATACAATACGTGTTGGACACGGTGTTCCCAACAGTCCCTGCGACAGACTCTGACGAATATTCCTCTTTTGATAAGGATGCTTACCAGCAACATGTCTATGGAACTTCAGAGACAGTTTAAGAAAATGGGGCCCAATGAGATGCTCGAACACTTGAAGAGTCACTATGAATCTCAATCCCAGACTATGGAATATGAGTTGCTAATAGAACTCTTTAAGTGTAAGCTCAATGAAGGGGGCCAGGTCTCGTAGCATGTGTTGAAGATGATAGGTCTGATAGAAAGGCTTGCTTCAATTGGAACGAAGCTTGTAAAGAATGTCGCTACCACCCTCATCCTAAACTCTCTCCCTCGTTCCTTTGACAACTTCATAAGGAATTTCAATATGAATGGAACGAAGGCGACTCTACGGAGCTGCACAATATGCTCAAGACCTTTGAGTCTTCCACTTCCAAAGGCAAAGCTATGCTCATGGTGAGCTCTTCTAGCCGACCCAAGCCGAAAGGAAACGAATGACAGAAGAAGAAGGGCAAATCAATCGTTGCGCCCTCAGCTATGAAGCCCAAGGGAGGTGTGAATAAGAAGGTGAACCGGCTAAGGATGAATGCCTCAACTGCCATTGGAAGGGGCTTTAGAAAAAGGACTGCACGGCACCAGGAGGAGGAAAAGCACTAGGTGCTCCTGCCTTTGGTGGACAAGGTATGTACGTCATTGAAATAAATATTTCTTTAAATAACTCTCATTCCTGGGTATTGGATACCGCTCGTGGCTCACACATTTGTACAAATGTGTAGGGGCTAACTGATAGCTAGAAGGTTGGACCGATAGAAGTAGACCTACGCGTTGGATATGGAGCACGAGTAGATGCTGAGCGCGTAGGGACTTATATATTAAATTTACCTTCCGGCTATTGATTAGTGTTAAATGATTGCTTTTATATACCCTCATTAACGAGGAATATTATTTCTATCCCAGTGTTGGATATGAAGGGCTTTTTCTCGTATATTTATAATGGCAGTCACATACTGTCTTTGATAATGTTATATATGGAACTGCTCCTCTTGTGGATGGATTATATACACTGAACTGTAGTCGAGAGATATACAATGTACAAAATAAATGAGCCAAGATAAGTAATAGAAACTCTACCTACCTATGGCATGGTAGACTTGGTCATATCAACGAATCAAGGATAGCAAGATTGAGGAAGTTAGACTACCTCGAACCATTTGACTTAAAGTCGTATGGTAATTGCGAATCTTGCTTGAGAGGAAAGATGACCAATAAACCACTTTCTGGGAAAGGTGTGCGAGCCAAAGAGGTGTTTGAGTTGGTCGATACTGATGTATGTGGGTCATTCTCGACTCAAGCTAAATGAGGCTTCCCATACTTCATCACTTTTACTGACAACTTCACAAGGTATGGATATGTGTATCTTATGAGACATAAATCCGAGGCCTTTGAGAAGTTGAACGAGTACAAGTCGGAAGTAGAGAAGCAACTTGCAACAAGTATCAAGACCCTTCAATCGGATCGTGAAGGTGAATACTTGAGCAAGGATTTTTTAGATTACTTAAAGCTACATGGAGTCCAATCAGAATGGACACCTCCTGGAGTGCCACAGATGAATGGTGTTGCCGAGAGGAGAAACCGAACCTTATTGGATATGGTTCGATCCATGATGAGCTCATCAGCTCTACTAATATACCTTTGGGGACATGCTATACAAACCTCTATATATGCTCTGAACAGGGTTCATTCCAAGTCAGTAGAAAAGACACCCTATAAGATATGGTGTGGCAAGAAGCCAACTCTTAAACATATGAGACCCTGGGGTGCCGTGCATATGTTAAGAAGATGCTCACTGACAAGTTGGAATTCTAAAAGTGAGAAATGTTACTTTGTGGGGGTATCCAAAGGAAACTAAGGGATACTACTTCTATCTTCCTGGAGAACATAAGGTCATTGTTTCCATGAATGCAACTTTCCTTGAAGAAGAATATGTCTACAAGGAACATAGCTGCACAGAGATAGAACTTGAAGAAATTCAAGAACCACAAGATAACACAGAAGTTGAACCCTTGTCGAATGACCTAAACAAGGATTCAGTGGGAGTATCTAGTGAAGATTGGGTACTTAGAGTACGCCCTTCAGCCAGTGGGAGTGTTGTGAGAGATAATGCAGAAATGCAAGGCTTACACACACAACCAATGGAAGATGATACAATGGTTGTACATCATTCCATTCAGGAAATACATGAAAATGACATTCCTAAAAGCTCTCAAGGTGATGGATTGTCCAACACACAAAGACCTTCTCATAATCAGAGTGAAATAAACACTGAAACACAGAATACTCAACTCCGTAGGACCACTAGGACTCATCTTCCGCCTGAAAGACTTAATCTCCTTGTTGAAACACACAATGAGATAGATATTCCTGATAACGATGAACCTACAACCTACAGCGAAGCTATGTTAGACATTGATTCACAAAGATGGAAAGAAGCTATAAAACCTGAGATGGACTCGATGTACATAAATCAAGTTTGGAACTTGGTTGATTTTCCAACAAGGGTTAGACCCATAGGATGCAAATGGGTTTTCAAGAAGAAGATTGATGCATATGGAAATGTATAGACTTATAAAGTAAGATTGGTGGCTAAAGATTATAATCAACGACCTGTGGTCGATATGATGAAACCTTTTCACCTGTTGCTAAGATTAAGTCCATTCAGATTTTGCTTGCAATAGTTGCATATTATGACTATGACATTTGGCAGATGGACGTTAAAACTGCTTTCCTCAATGGTAATCTAGTTGAGGAAGTTTATATGAAACAACTTGAGGGTTTTTCACTTTATTCCAAACCAAATGCCATATGCAAGCTACAAAAGTCCATTTATGGGCTCAAGCAAGCCTCGAGGAGTTGGAACATTTGCTTTGACAAGGCTATCAAGTCATTTGATTTCGTCAGAAGCAAAGAGGATCCATGTGTTTATATTAAACGCAAGGATGGGAGTATTGCCTTCATTATCATATATGTACATGACATATTAATAATGGGAGACAATAAGACTCTCCTGCAGTCAGTCAAAGAGTGGTTGTCCAGTACCTTCATGATGAAGGATTTAGGTGAAGCCTGCTACGTTCTAGGGATTAGGATCTATAGAGATAGACCTAACAGATTGTTGGGGATGTCACAGTCCGTCTACATAGACAAAGTGCTTAGAAGTTTTTCTATGGAAAATCCTAAGAAAGACGGTGTAGCTATGGGACAAGGGATCAACTTATCTAAGAAGGATAGTCCTTCTAATTCTATAGAACTTGAACGCATGAAAAGCATCCCATATACCTCGGCTATAGGATCGATCATGTATGATATGACCTGTATTAGGTCAGATGTGGCCTTTGCTCTTAGTATGACTTAAAGTTCTAGCAGAATCCTGGGGAAGATCACTGGAAGGAAGTCAAGAGTATTCTTAAGTATCTTAGACGAACTAAAGATTACTTCTTAGTCTATGGTGGAGAAGAAAAGCTAGCTGCTACTGGGTACACTGATGCTAGCTTTCAAACGGATGTTGATGACTACAAATATCAATCAGGATACACATTCATTTTCAATGGTGGAGCAGTAAGCTGGAAAAGTTCCAAGCAAGCTACAACTGCTGATTCGACAACAGAAGTTGAGTACATTGCTGGATCAGAAGCTGGTAAGGAAGCTGTCGCGATTTCTGAGTTCCTAAAGGAACTAGGGGTTGTTCCAAGTGCCACTTGTCCAATAACGGTTTATTGTGACAACACTAGCGCGATTGCATAAGCTAAGGAACCAAGATCAACCAATAGAAACAAGCATGTACCAAGGAAGTACCACATACTCAGGGAGATGGGGAGACTGAAGAGATTAGATTAGACTATGTTCCCATAGACGATAATATAGATGACCCATTCACTAAACCATTAAGCTTAGTCAAGCATAATGGTCATTTTGAGAGTATGGGAATTATATATGTTGGAGATTGGATCTAGGCCAAGTGGGAGATTGAAAGTATATTTATGTCCTAGAGACGATCTGTATTAGGACAAATGTACTTTATACACATTCGTGTTATTATTAATGGAGATTAATATTTTTGCATTTACAATTATTGAATTATTATTTGATTGTTTGTAATTATTCATTAATGTGCATCCCTTGACCTTACGTTCTCATTAATAGAGTGAGATATTCATGATTGAGCGTAACTCTTAAAATAGCCTTGACTAATGATCATCGAGAATGGGATATCAATGATATGTGATAAGTCGACATGTGGTCTGCATCTCATCCTTAGAGGATGTAGTATGTCTCACCTTCTACGAGTGATGGCTACTAGTGATGGACACATGGATACTTTGAAAGTATTGGTATACCCTGCTGATATACTGTTTGTTATACTTGTCTAAAGTATGATCAGTGTGTGGGAGATAGAAGTCCTTAGACTTGAGGTCAATACGCGCCTTGTCTACAAAGTAATGTACTTTGATCCCGTCCTGAGCTCAAATGACTTATAGGTTGAGATACGGCTTGTATTAGGTACATTACGATATAGATTAAAGGTGGTAGTTGAGCCAATATTAGGATTCATTCCTCGGATATATATTCGAGAGAACACTCGGATTCTCAGTGATATTGGGTTGACTAAGTCATTGGCCAACGCATTCGACATATTTAGAATATGGTCTAGTTGTCAACTAATAGAGATGAGATACAATGATTAAGCCATTTGGATAGACACTTGACAAATCCTAAGCTTGATCGGGTGTGTCGTGAATGAAAGGATTTTATCTTACCACATAAAGGTTAAGTTTATTAGATTCGTGTAAACGTACTACATATATTGAGTTCGTCTCCTGGCGCCATCTAGAAGTTACGCGTAGACCTTAATTTGATTAATGTCGATATGAGAAGGCATGTAGTGTCACACTATGTCGATTGTCCTTTCGATCTAAGGATGTATTGAGAGAGTAATTAAATGTTCGATTTGGAATCAAGATATTTAAATGAATAATGATTATTTCAATTAAGTCAAAATTGGATTTTGGATTTAATTAAGAATGCACGGAAAATAAATTGAGACAGTGCAGGAGCACGTCGAGCGCCACGGCGCCCCTACCCTAGGGCTGCGACGCAGTGCAGGAGCACGTCGAGCACCGCGATGGCCATACCTTAGGGCTGCGGCTCCTGTAACATCCCATACTTTCGGGTTACGGTTTAAATTGCTGAGCGTTTATAAAATTGCGAGACATGTGTAAATAGGTCCGAGCGTTGGGAAAAATTTATGTTATATTTACGCATGCTAATAGAGTTATTTGTATGTAAAAAGGATTTAACCCCGAAATAATTTTGGACGTAAGAAGTATGACGACAGAAGCCGAAAATAAATTTGGCACGTGCATAAAGAGGTTATGGGCTAGTGTCATATCACAAATTATGACACTGAATATATGAAGGTCCTATAAGTTATTAAGATTTAAGTGAATTGGGATCACAAAATTAATTATGTGTGTGGTTGATAAATTATGCGGAGGCATGCCACTTAATTAATTAAGTGACCTTGCATGTTGTGCAAGGTGTCGTGAGATAAGGGAATGCCACCGCCAAGTTTTGGCTGAGTGGAGAGCACAATTATGAGGGGCATTTAATCCATTAGGCCCCAAAGAATTTCAACAAATTCTTTTCCTTGCTAAACCTTTCATTGAGTAGACTTCTCCTTATAGAATTCATTAGGAAAAACCATTAAGCAATAACGTGAAATTGAGGTTGCCCCAATTTCCATTCGAATGCAGTGGAGAATCATTTCAGTTGTTGGGTTTGGAAAACGTACAAGTGCAGTAACAATATTTCCTTCCATGTTAGCGAAACGAAGGTATGTTAAGGCAAATTATTTCTTCCTTTTGGCGTGTTTCATGTAACAAAATATAACTGTGATATTGCTCCATAATTCATTCTACTCCTAGTAGTTAAGAATATTCATGTTTCTGATTTCTATGCTGAAAGCATGTCTAAATATATTTCTAAGTCCTTATTGAGGCATACAGAAGATATGTTGTTATTCACAATGTTAGCCAAAGGTGCAGGGATATTATGTCACTCGGGGTATTTTATTATCATTTATGCATTTCACTTGCATTCCATTCATATATTACCCAGGACCACTGGTGCTATGCATACTATTATATGGTAAATATTATATATGTAGGGGATATGGGGAAAGATAAAGGCGTTATATACGCACACCACCTGCAATGGTACAGACTATCACAAAAGAGCCTGAAGAGGCCAATATGATGTGATGCCTGCATGGCTTATTGGGACGATTGCACGATCCGCAACGCTAACATATATTGGGATGGGTTGCACGATCCGCAACAGTGACATATATATATATATACCGTACTTGCACCATGCATACGTTAGTTAACCATTACTTGGTATGATGCCCACAAAGGTTGTCATGGTAAGAAAATTACCCGATGAGGCCAATAAATATGGACACTGCATTGTATATAACATGTAGGCAAGTGTATTAGGGCCCTCAGGCAGTTTCTGTTGGTCAGTTGTTTTTGTTTTAGTTATCAGTATATTCCTATTGTGGTGCTATTTATGCTTGACATACTCAGTACATCAGTCATACTGACGTCCCTTTTTTTGGAGGACGCTGCGTTTCATGCCCGCAGGTTCACAGAGGCAAGGCGGCAACCCACGTGAATAGATTACAGTTTTCAGCGGATTTTGGAAGGACTCCTCTTTTGCCAGGGTGTCGGTCTGATTTTGGTATAATACAGTTTTGCGTGTCAATATGGGTATGGCGGGGCCTTGTCCCAACCTTTGATGTTACTACCCTTAGAGGCTTGTAGACAGATGTCCTGTGAGTAGTAGACTTGTACGGCCTTATCGTCCTTGGTATATGTATATATATAAGTTGGTTACCTGGTTGTTCATAATTTTCTTTCGGCTTAGTCTGGAATTAATTATGAATAGGTGTTGGTAGTGTGATTAGTAGTACCCGATGGGTGGGGTCCAGTTATCCATCGCGGCCCTCTGGTTTGGTCGTGACAAACTTGGTATCAAAGCATGTCTGTCATAGGGAGTCTACAAGCCGTGTCTAGTATAGTCTTGTTTATGGGTATGTTGTGCACCATACTTATAAACAGGATGCTATTTGACATTTTAGGGATGGTTTCTATTCTTTCATCTCATAAATCGTGCTATAGAACTGAATTATAAGTATTTCACTCCTAATCCATTTCGTGCTTATGATTCCAGCGATGCCTACTGCAAGGAAGAAGTCCAAGAGTATGAGGGAGTTGAATACGGCTGCGGGCCAAGGTACCAGCTGATTGCCACCCGTTAGCGAGGGCCTGAGTGAGACCCTTAGTACGACTCCTTCATATGGATCTTCCAGTATATCACTATCGGAGGAGATTAGTGGAGCTGCAGCACCTCTAGTTCCTCCACATGATACTCCATATGTTGATCTTGATATACAGAGTGCGGTTCAGTTATTGACATAATTGGTGGCCGCTCAGGCCCAACGTCAGGTTCCCAATCCTTTTTATAGACATGAATACGGACCCGCAAAATTTTCTGGATAAGGTACAGCGCACTCTGCGGTTGAAGGATGCTACCAATAATGAGTCGGTAAAGTATGCTTCTTATAGACTGCGAGAAGTCGCAGTAACATGGGTTGATACATGGGAGCAATCTAAAGGACCTTGTGCTCCACCAGCAGGGTGGAGAGAATTTTTAGAGGCATTCCTACAACACTTTCTACCAGTTGAGCTTCGATGGGCCAGACAAGACAGGTTCCTACGCCTTGAACAGGGCAGGATGAGCGTTCGAGAATATAGTTTGCAGTTTAATTCCTTGGCTCGATATGCTCCTACAGTTATAGCTGAAATGAGCGACCGGGTACACATGTTCATTACTGGTTTGGGGCCACACTTGGTCAATGAGTGTACTACGGCTTCTTTGAATTCGGATATGGATATTGCTCGCATCCAGGCTTATGCAAAAAACCTGGAGGATTGCAAGAGGAAACAACGAATTGATCGAGAGCGTGATAGGGGCCAGCATAAAAGGGCTCGGTCTGTAAGTAGCGTGAGGGACTTCGGAGGTGGGCCTAAGCCACAGCCTTACAAATGACCATCTTACCCAGAAATCGGCTCATCATTTCCATCTTCACGATCGAGGGTTGATCGTTATACTTAAACGGGACCAAGCCAGAGTTCACGAGCACCAGGATCTAATTATAGAGGGACTTCTATGCAGATGAGGCCGCTATTGGCTCGATGTGGGCAGTGTGGTGGGACCCATGCATGGTCATACCAACAAGAGGGAAGGGTATGATATTCTTGCGGGGAGCGTGGTTATATAGCGCGAGATTGTCTGACAAAATGTTACGGTGGTAGAGCTCAGCCGGTCGGATCCGCAACAACTTCATCCCAATTGGTACGCCCGTTAGGGGACGAGTCAATAGACGTTATCTGGGAGAGGCAGAGGAAGGGGCCAAACCCGTACTTATGCACTGATGGGACAATAAGATCAAGAATCCTCACCTGATGTCATTACAGGTACGCTATCGATCCTTTTACATAATGTGTACGCGTTGTTAGATCCAGGCTCACATTTATCATATATTACTTCTTTCGTTGCCTGTAAATTTGGTATGGATCCTGAGTTGCTAAGGGATCCATTTGTGCTATCTATACCAGTTGGTGAATCGGTAATCGCTAGACGGGTCTATCAAAATTGTGTAGTATTACCTTGTAGTCATCAGACCCTAGCCGATTTAGTGGAATTAGAAATGGTTGACTTCGATGTTATTATGGGCATGGATTGGTTAGCGTCATGCTATGCTAATGTTGACTGCCGAACAAAGATTGTTAGATTCTAATTCCCAGGTGAGCCAGACCTTGAATGGAAAGGTAATACGGCGACGCCAAAAGGTAGGTTTATTTAATACCTTAAGGCAAGAAAGATGATCTCCAAAGGGTGTATATACCATCTTGTTTGGGCAAGAGATGTCGATGTTAAACCACCTAGTTCTCAATCAATTCCAATGGTCAGTGAATTTCTTGATGTATTCTCAGACGAACTTCCAAGCCTTCATTCTGAAAAGGAAATTGAGTTCGGTATAGATGTGTTGACAGAAACTCAACTGATATCTATTCCTCCTTATAGAATGGCCCCAGCTGAATTGAAAGAATTGAAGGAGCAATTAAAGGATTTGATCGAGAACGGCTTTATTAGGCCTAGCATATCTCCTTGGGCCATGCCGGTGTTCGTATGAAAGAAAGATGGCTCATTATGGATGTGTATCGAGTATCGACAGTTGAATAAAGTTACTATCAAGAACAAGTACCCTCTACCCCGAATTGATGATTTGTTTGACAAGTTACTAAGTGCGAGATGTTTCTCAAAAAATTGACCTAAGGTCGGGGTACCATCAGCTAAAGGTTAAGGAGAAGGATATTTCGAAGACAGCCTTTAGGACAAGGTATGGGCACTTTGAGTTCCTAGTAATGTCATTTGGACTTACAAATGTACCAGCAGCATTTATGGATCTAATGAATAGCGTGTTCCGCCCATTCTTGGACGTATTTTTGATAGTATTTATAGATGATATTCTGGTTTACTCTCACTCATAAACGGAGCATGTGGATCACTTGCGGATAATACTACAAACGCTCCGGGACCATAAGTTGTATGCAAAGCTATCCAAATGTGAGTTTTGGCTGAAGTCAGTGGCCTTTATTGGTCATATAGTGTCAGACGATGGTATAAGAGTTGACACTCAGAATATTGAAGCGGTGAAGAATTGGCCGAGGCCCACGACTCCAACAGAGGTTCGCAGCTTTTTGGGCTTAGCCGGCTATTATAGAAGGTTTATAGAAGGCCTTTCTACCATATCAGCACCACTAACGAAGTTAACACAAAAGGCTATAAAATTCCAATGGTCCGATGCTTGTGAGCGAAGTTCCAGGAGTTAAAAGATAGATTAACATCGACACCAGTCCTTACTCTCCCAGAGGGTCCAGAAGGTTATGTTGTGTATTGTGATGCCTCGGGAGCAAGTTTAGGATGTGTGCTAATGCAGCATGGTAGAGTGATTGCCTATGCTTCAAGGCAATTGAGAAAACATGAAAAGAACTATCCGACATATGATTTGTAGTTGGCCGCGGTAATCTATGCATTGATGATTTGGTGGAACTATTTATATGGTGTTCATGTGGACATTTTTACGAATCACAAGAGTCTACAATACATATTCAAACAAAAAGAGCTGAATTTGAAGAAAAAAAGATGGCTTGAATTATTGAAGGATTATGATGTGGACATCTTATATCACCCTGGCAAAGCTAATGTTGTAGCAGACATGCTCAGTTGTAAGTCAATAGTCAGTCTGATGCCAGTGCAAGTTAATAGGAAGGAATTAGTGAGAGAGCTTCATTAGTTAGCTAGTTTGGGAGTCCGGCTAGTGGATTCGGATGATGGTGGGTTTGTGGTCCAGGATGTGTCAAAATCACCCCTTATATAAAAAATTAAGGAACGTCAATGGGAAGAACCTAATTTAGAGAAGATAAGAGAGAGCGTTCAACAGAAGAAGACCACAACCTTTGAGATTGACGAACAGGGAACTCTCAAGCACCAGGGTCGTCTATGTATTCCAAATGTAGCAGGATTGTGGGATAGTATTATGACAGAGATTCATTGTTCACGGTACTCTATTCATCCCGGATCAACTAAAATGTATCATGATCTCAAGAGTATTTATTGGTGGAATGACATGAAGAATAGCGTGGCAGAGTTTGTGGCTCAGTGCCCCAATTGTCAGCAGCTAAAAATAGAACACCAAAAGCCTGGTGGCTTGACTCAGAATATCGAGATTCCGATATGGAAATGGGAAATGGTTAATATGGATTTCATTATGGGATTATCTCATTCATATTAGAAATTTGATTCTATCTGGGTAATTGTTGATAGACTGACCAAATCAGCTCATTTCTTGCCGGTGAAAACTACCTACACTGCCGAAGATTACGCGAAGTTATATATTAAGGAGATAATTCGACTTCATGGTGTGCCTATTTCTATTATATCTGACCGAGGTGCTCAGTTCACAGCTAACTTCTGGAAATCATTTCAAAAAGGGTTAGGCACCCGAGTTAATTTGAGTACCTCTTTCCATCCTCAGACAAACGGTCAAGCTGAGCGAATGAGTCAGACGCTCGAGGACATGTTACGAGATTGTGTGTTGGACTTTAAGGAAGTTGGGATGATCACTTACCCCTTATTGAGTTCGCGTACAATAATGGCTAACACACCAGTATTAAAATGGCTCCATATGAGGCCTTGTACGAATGAAAATGTAGATCTCCTATTGGATGGTTCGAGGTAGGCGAATCAGAGTTATTTGGACCTGACTTGGTACACCAAGCCATAGAAAAGGTAAAGATTATCAAAGAACGGTTGTTAACAACTCAGAGTCGTTAGAAGTCATACGCAGATGTGCGATGGTGAGACTTAGAGTTTCAGGTAGACGACTGGGTATTTTTGAAGGTTTCGCCAATGAAGGGTGTAATGAGATTTGGGAAGAAGGGAAAGCTTAGTCCAAGGTATATTGGGCCATACCTCATAATTCGACGAATTGGCCAGGTAGCATATGAGTTGGACTTACCTTCAGAGTTGGAATGTGTTCATCCAGTCTTCCATACTTCCATGTTGAGAGCCTGTATTGGAGATCCTTCTCGGATTGTAACAATTGAGGATGTGTAGATTACAGATGATCTGTAATATGAAGAAATTCCTGTTACTATCCTAGATCGACAAGTCCGCAAACTGAGGACTAAGGAAGTAGCTTCGGTAAAAGTTCTGTGGCGAAATAGGAACGTGGAAGAGATGACATGGGAAGTGGAAGAGGAAATGACGCCCAAATATCCACACCTATTTCAGACTGATGTCGAGATTTCAAGAGAAACCTAAGGTAAATTCCAATTCATGTCATGATGTTTAATGATTGTGTATTCGGATTACGTAATGGGGATTAGATATGTTACCCCAACATTTGAGGACGAATGTTCTAAGGGGGAAAAGATGTAACATCCCGTACTTTCGGGTAACGGTTTATATCGCTGAGCGTTTATAAAATTGTGAGGCATGTGTAAATAGGTCCGAGTGTTGGGAAAAATTTATGTTATATTTACGCATGCTAATAAAGATATTTGTATGTAAAAATTATTTAACTCCGAAATAATTTTGGACGTAAGAAGTATGACAACGGAAGCCGAAAATAAATTTGGCACGTGCATAAAGAGGTTATGGGCTAGTGTCATATCACAAATTATGACATTGAATATATGAAGGTCCTATAAGTTATTAAGATTTAAGTGAATTGGGATCACAAAATTAATTATGTGTGTGGTTGATAAATTATGCGGAGGCATGCCACTTAATTAATTAAGTGACCTTGCATGTTGTGCAAGGTGTCGTGAGATAAGGGAATTCCACCGCCAAGTTTTGCCTGAGTGGAGAGCACAATTATTAGGGGCATTTAATCCATTAGGCCCCAAAGACTTTCAACAAATTCTTTTCCTTGCTAAACCTTTCATTTAGTAGACTTCTCCTTATAGAATTCATTAGGAAATACCATTAAGAAGTAACGTGAAATTGAGGCTGCCCCAATTTCCATTCGAATGCAGTGGAGAATCATTTTAGTTGTTGGGTTTGGAAAACGTACAAGTGCAGTAACAATATTTCCTTCCATGTTAGCGAAACGAAGGTATGCTAAGGAAAATTATTTCTTCCTTTTGGCATGTTTCATGTAACAAAATATAACTGTGATATTGCTCCATAATTTATTCTACTCCTAGTACTTAAGAATATTCATGTTATTGATTCCTATGCTGAAAGCATGTCTAAATATATTTCTAAGTCCTTATTGAGGCATACGGAAGATATGTTGTTATTCACAGTGTTAGCCAAAGGTGCAGGGATATTATGTCACTCGGGGTATTTTATTATCATTCATGCATTTTCACTTGCATTGCATTCATATATTACCTTGGACCACTGGTGATATGCACACTACTATATGGTAAATATTATATATGTAGGGGATAAGGGGAAAGGGAAAGGCATTAAATACGCACACCACCTGCAGCTGGTAGAGACTATCACAAAAGAGCCCGAAGAGGCCAATATGATGTGATGATGTGATGTGATGCCTACATGTCTTATTGGGACGGGTTGCACGATCCACAACAATGACATATATATATATATATATACCGCACTTGCACCATGCATACGTTAATTAACCATTACTTGGTATGATGCCCACAGAGTTGTCATGGTAAGGAAATTTTCCGATGAGGCCAATAAATATGGACATTGCATTGTACATAACATGTAGGCAAGTGTATTAGGGCCCTCAGAGGCAGTTCTTGTTGGTCAGTTAAATTTGTTTCAGTTATCAGTATATTCCTGTTGTGATGTTATTTATGCTTAACATACTTAGTACATCAGTCGTATTGACGTTCCTTTTGTCGGAGAACGCTGCGTTTCATGCCGCAGGTTCGCATAGGCATGGCGACGACCCACGTGAATAGATTGCAGTTTTCAGTGGATTTTGGAAGTACTCCTCTCTTTTCGGGGTGTCGGTTTGATTTTGATATAATACAGTTTTACGTGTGTATATGGGTATGGAGGGGCCTTGTCCCGACCTTTGATATTGCTACTCTTAGAGGCTTGTAGACAGGTGTCCTGGGAGTAGTAGACTTGTTCGGCCTTGTCGGCCTTGGTATATGTATATATATAAGTTGGTTACCTGGTTGTTCATAATTTTCTTTCGGCTTAGTATGGAATTAATTATGAATAGGTGTTGATAGTGTGATTAGCGGTACCCGGTGGGTAGGGTTCCGGTTTAGGTCGTGACAGCGCCTCAGCCTCAAATTTTAGGCCAGGCCCAAGATCAAATCCTAATCTAGTTTTGACCTATTTTTCAACTATAAATAGAGGCATTCACTTCATTATTTATACACCAATTTTTCAGAATATCATTCTAAGCCTTAGAGACTTAGAATCAAATACTCTCTCGAACCTCTGCCGGATTTCCTAGCTTTCCAAAAGAGAAGTACATTGATTCTTGGAGCTTGCAATTGAAAGGGCAATTGTGTGTGCACCTTACAGTAGATAAAGATTTCAGATACTATAACTTGTAAGTTTATGCTTTATGTTATAAGTTTAATTATTGTACAACCATATCAGAAATGTTGTTGGGGTAAGTAAGAAACAAAAACTTTTAACTTCTGTTGTGCCTTACTTATGTGCTTTGAACCCAACAAAACCCTACAATACTCTCCAATTGAGATGCAACAGAAGTTCATATGCCTTGGTCACGAGACTTTTACTCCATCAGATAAATGATTGTATCTCTCTCTTAGTTCTCAGTTTTTATGAAATCAATCACTTTTACTCTGGTCATCGTAGCAAAGTTATTGCAGTACTTCTTTTTTATCTCACTAAACACAAAATACATCTAGCATAGGGTGATGAATTTTAGTGTCAATCTAGTATCATCAATGAAATAAGCACAATACTATAATAATAACTCAATATAACTTGAAATCAACAACAATGAATTCAGCAAATTGAAAAGACATACTAACTTGGTGTAGATAGAGGCTTGCTTGATGCAATGTCCTAAGACAAAAATTCGCCCCCACTTGTGCTGTATTTTACGGACGTCTTTCTAGAGGATACAACTATCTATGTGAGAGTTCTAGCACAAGAACTTCACCTCTGGCGAAGTTACTATATGTGTTCTTCAGAAACTTGTTTTGAAGAAGAAGAAATAGAAGCAACAATCTCAAATCATTAATTGTGATAAAATGATTGATTGTAGTTAGTTCTGTCTTGTTGTGTGTTGTTCAACCAAGTGATCAACATTCTTTATATAGAGTAGCATATGAACAGTTACAGCCATTCATACCAAAGGTTGTAATTGTTCTGAAAAGTTGCAACCTTTGTGAAAAGTTGTAACCTTTGATTCAGATTTTCTGTCCGTTGATCACTTTATTTCTTTTTAATTCCAGACAAGTTTCAACAATGAATACTCGGGTGGAGATGGAGATGCACTTGATTGGGAAGAGAAAGAATTCTTAATACGTGGAATTGACTGGTGATAAGGTAATACACAATATAATTAATAAACTTAAAAATAGATATATAAATTAATTTGGAAATTGTGTAAAGAGCTATGTTCTTAGTGTATATGGTGTAAAATTCCCAAAACTTAATTAGCAGTTCAAAATAGTTGTATGTTAATTTCTCCGTTCATATGAGGCGAAGTGCACAGATACTCAATATTGATGTTGCCATTTAACTTGTGCTCGTTTTCTTTAAGAAATTGCACGTGTAACCCACTTCAAACAGCTTCCGACATTCGATATCTACACAATGTCTAATGTTTTATATGGCTGAAATGCAGGCACATATGATTGCATGAACTTCAGTCATATTTCTGCCTCACTTCAATCATATATGGTTGAGTTCAGTCATTTTTCCTTAATTCAGGCACATACGGTTGATGTTTAAGCCAAAATGACTGAAGTCTAACCATTGTTGTTTGCACTTCGGACAAAAATGCATGAACTTTATTCATATGTAGAGATGGATAAGATAAGACGAACCCTCCCAACCCACTTGAATTTAAAAGAATTGGGTTATTAATTATTGAAGTAGTGGGTCAAGTTGGATTAATCCAAAATATCCCAAAAAATTCTGGGCCACATTGGATTAAAATATTCAACCCAAAACCCAGCTTTTCTCAAAATCAAATAAAGTCACACCTTATATATGAGTTTTAAGTCATTTCTTAGATTTGCTTGTAAGTTATTATGATATATTAATTTGACATTGTTACAAAAATTTATAGTTTTAAATTTTCTTTGTGAAAATTAAGTTAGGATGTCAACATAAAACATGGTTAGTTAATCACGTCTAAACTAAAATGTTGCTCATTCAGTTAGAAATATAAGCATAAAACCATTGTACACTAGCTTTTTGCTTATTTTCAAATGAATTTCAAGACCACGCCTCTAAACACCCTTTTTCATTAGATGGGGTGTTTTCTCTGGTGGTGTAGTATTAGATGGCATGGTTTGCTTTTGTTATCTTGTTTTGGCTCTTAAATCAGTGTTTGTCTACAAGTACAAGTGACGGAATGTTTGGGTTGAGTTGGAGTGGTTGAGTTATAACCTACTTTTTAACCTAACTTGACCCAAGCATATCTGGGTTGGGTTGGGTTGGGTTTTGACTCATTCATTAAATTAACCCATTTTGACCCAACACAACTTGACCAAATCCGTCTGTTTGCCACCTCTATTCATATGTAACTTCAGACACATACACAGCATAACCGACATAGATATGTGCGAAAAATAGAAAATTAGGTACTTATTAAATGAAGGTGTCAAAATAGGCTTCCCGTGGAACCGAGTCTTCGGGACAAGCTCATACATCAGGAATGTCCATAATCATTTATTCGACTAGGCAAGTCGAAACGACGTCAAATGGCCCAAATTCCACTTTTGCAAGACTGGTCATCAAAAATGGTCCTAGTTAAATTATATAGAATTAACGTGTTAGATAGTTGGAACCGGGGGCGAATTTATGTACAAAAAATGAGTCACGTGAATCCTTGATCACGACTAAACTCGATATTATGTTTATACTTTTTAAAAATATATCTAATATTAACTGAAAGAACTCATAGTCAAACTTGATTGAATGGTGCACTGGTTAAACATTGCTTTAATTCCTTAAGGTCAAGGGATTGAACTCAACTTGTTACACTTTTGTGTCTTTTTTTTTTCAATAGCACACTCATTCTCTTAAAATCCTGGATTCGCCTCTGACTGAAACTGAGTTGATTTCAAGAAATTTAATTGGTTAAATAATTAAGCCATGCAATTTAAATTATATTGATTCAACAATAGAATGTAGCCGTCAAGTTTACTCATAGCCAAAAATTAACTTGAGCCAATTGTATTTGTGACGAGTGTCAATCGTATGTTTTTTTCTTTTTTAACACTCATTGCCTATAAATTATTTTATGATATTTTCAAATCTATTTCGTTGTCATGCTAATACTATCTGAAAATTTTAAATTCATTTTTCATATTCAAAATTTAAGATACACTTTTTCAAGCTTTCAATAGTGATGATTTGTCCATTTTCTGAAGCTTTTCCAATAACACCACTTATTCAAGATCCACATTTTCAAAACACTATATTTCGATTGCTAAATATTTGAAGCTTTTCTATATTGATTACAAATATAAAAAAGTTTAAAAAATGGTTGCATCTTAAATGACTCTTTAAAAAGTGGCTGCTTATGAGTCTCTGGGCTAACTAATCCATGTCAATAATTTTCTTTAGGGCGTGTTTGGAAGGACACACGAGAATTGGATTTGAGTATAATTGGGTATAATTACACAATTTAACTTGTTTGTTTGGCCACATAATTACTTACTTCTCCGTTCACTTTTATGTATTCACTATACTAAAAATATACTTTCACTTTTACTTGTCATTTTTAGTATATCAAGAGAAAAATATATTTTTTTCATTGTTTACCCTTATCATTAATTACTTATTCCAAATTATTTTTCAAGTTCATACTATCACAATTAATATGGGATTATGGTAAAAATAAGCACTTCATTTATTTTTTCTTAAAGGGTGTGCAAAATTAATTGTGGACAAGTAAAAGAGAACGGAGGGAGTAGTTAGTAGGAAATTTGGTGTAATTGAAGGGGGTTAATTACACGTTCCAATTCTCAGGGGTTGAGAGTTGGGTGTCATGTAATTACAGGCTTGTTTTTTAAATTTCTTTGCTTTTTATTTTTATTTAATTTATACTTTTTATTTCTATAATTTTAGCTCCTTTTTAAAAAAATATTTTTAAAATATATTTTTCATTTTATGCTATTTATTGTTCATTTACTTTCTTCTAATTTTTCAACCTTTACTTCTTGTGATTCCATGTAATTGCTCGTATTTTTTATTTTTTAATTTTCTTCATTTAGCGTAATTGTAACGACTCGAAAAGTTGGTTTACTTATTTTACCTTGGAATACCCAAATTACCCTTCCCGAGCCTTTATTTGCTTGTTTATGACTTGCGGGGATGAGTAGCACGGTTTCCGAGGTGATCGGGTAGGTTTTTCGGATACATGATTGGTAGATTTGTGAAATTCCAAGTTAAGAGAATAGATAAATTTGACCAATAGTTGACTTTCGAGTAAACGTACTCTGTTCGTAGTTTCATCAATTCCATTAGCTCCGGAATGATGTTTATGACTTAGTCGAGCCTTTGGTTCGGTTCACGAGGCAGTCTGATGTGTTTGGAGCATATATTTGTAAAATTATGGATTTAGAACTTAAGAATTGACTTTAGTCAAACTCGAGCCTTAGAGACCTTTTCCGGGAATTCTGAGTGCGCGAGCGTGTCCGGAAAGTATTTTTTTTATAAGAATGCATGTTTGGTTTGTGTTATTTGGCTTCAAAATGATTTTCGATGGTTGAGTCAAAGTAGGAGAAAAATAGCAAAATTTTGGTGCCTGGTGTCTGGTTTTCTTTTTCACTATCGCGCGGGAGGGAGCGTGATCGGGAGCCTTGATGAAATCAGGCTCTCACGATTGCAGGGTTATGGGTCGCGGTCACGTGAACACGCGCCTGGGGGAGGATGGAGTCGCGGTGCTTCGCGTTCGCGTGGCCCTATTCGCGATCGCGATGAGTCAACGGGGGTCGGATCGGGTTATCCTTCGTGGTCATGAGCGGGTTCTCGCGATCGCGATGAAGGCAATGTTGTTGTGATATTTAATGCCCTAAATGAGATTTTTGACCTTATTTCCACTTTTCAACTTTCTAAACTCGACTTGTGTGGTGTTTAAGGAGAAAAATCAGAGTTTTTCATCTAGGTAATCCCTAATCTACTAGTTAATTATAGTAGTGTAATCCATGATTTTAGGCTTGAATCTATGTTTTGGAAAGGGAAAATGGCTATGTTGAGAAAAGAGAGTTGTAAATGAGAAATTGGAGGTAAATTAGTGTACTTTTGTTATGGGTGTTGATTATTAATGATGTTAATGACTAGTGGGTGTTGACTAATGGGCTAATTTCACGATTAAACCATTTTTGGGATTTGAGGAAAATTCTAGAGTTTGGAAATTGGGGTTTTACTATATTCTGAAATTGGAGACCCAATTGGATCTCGATATTAAATTAACTTTGTATTATGATTATTTAGAGCGTATGGGTGCTATTTGAGTAGAAAAGTTCGTATTTTGATAATGTGAACTCGGAGTTCATTTGTAAACTAGTTTGGGGATTATGGTTATTGACTAGACCATAATCTCATTTATTATTGATATGATTGATCAGAGTAGGATCGTGAGGAGGTGATACGAAAGGGAAAGGCTACCGCGTGACTTCTTTGGCTCTATTCAGGCAAGTTGAGACTTTCTAGACTCTAGTATAGTGTATTTGTGTTGGTATGCCTATAATGAACTAAGGGGTGTAATGGGGATTTGAGGGTCATGTATTAATGAGATGACGAGCACTAATATGGGCACCGGATGAACTTAATCAGTAATTAATGAACTAGAAAAATGTATGTGAAGGTGTTTATGTGTTTAGACTTCAGGCCACGAAGTGCGGCGAAGGAGCCCGCTTAAGTTGGTATGACTTCTGTTTACTTAGGCTTGTAGCCATTCAATATGATATTATGATTTGACTTGTCATGTATTCATCACTCCACATCTCGTCTGAACACTTGAATGGAAACTGATAGGTTATAATTAAACTGCTTATGCCGATTATATGGTATACGCATATCCATATCATTCATACATTTATCATTGGTACTGGTTACTGTTATATTATTGAGAAACGACTTGGAAAGTTGAATTTAAGGATATGGTACATGATTACGAGAGTGATGATTGTTGATGATAACGACACTTCAGCCACAAGCTAGTATCCAATAGGACATTCCAGATGGGTATATGGACCTCATGAGTTCCCCATGGATCACGCAGAGCAGCTACTACAGCAGCGTGTGTATACCGGGTACATATGGCCATTGCATACATACATATTATCTGCATTGCATTCATTCTTATTCTGATATGTATTTGATGTTGTGTATACTCAGTGTTGATTCTGATAGACTATTTGATATTGTAATTTGATATAAGAAATATGGACACTTGAGACTTGTACTATTGTGAGGCTAAGTTGTGAGGTTGATGGGACTAGATTCCTGATTTTGTGGCTTAGGCTGTATCCTGTGTGACTTGAGATCGAGTGAGAACTTGTTCATAATCTAATCGTCAATTTATTGGTAGGTTGGTTAACTAATTATATTATGCCTAAAGTGACTAACCAATAGAGAGGTATCGAAAAGTACCAACCCTCGCCAGCGTTATAGCTAGGGTCGATCGACGATGATGCCGAGTACACATGTTTTCCGTACTCACTCTATGTGCAGGTGCCCAGCCAGGAGGTGATGGAGTAGCTGATCGTGCTTAGTTCGAGGCGATCCTTTTGAGACTTTAGGGTGAGCCCGCTGATGCATTCCCAGCACTGGAGCTCTCATCTATATTTATCTTCTGTCATTTACATTCAGACGGTATTATTATTTCTATTCATACTTGTACTCATATTTTAGAGTTGTGTACTCATGACTACCAGATCTGTATTTTGGGTTTCTTTAGACTTTGTATTTCTATTAAAAGACTTGTTCATTACTTCTCTTCTATTTCTTTATTTCCCGAATTTTATTCAGTATTTTCGTATGATGTATGAGTAAGGTTCGTCTACGGGTTAGGGTAGGTTCCCTCACGGCACAATGTAATTTTGGATCATGACAGTAACTACGTTATTATTCTAGTTTTTGCAACTATACCTCCTAATATTAGAAAGAATGAGTCAAACACAAACTTGACATATAATGAGTGATGTTAGTAAAATAGAATTTCATTGTTGAATGAGGTTATAGGCTTGTATTTTACCTTTCTTTTGAATTATACTTACTTAAGTTATGTTAAAACTTATTTATGTTAAGTTGGAATTTGACATAAGAGTATTATGTTGATTTTTTTTTAAATTTTGAATGTAAGTTATATTTTCGATTTTAATTTATTTGGTTTAGTACTTGACTTGTTATTCCATTACATGTTCTACATTTTTCACTTAAGATAGATTATTTTATCATCAAAACATTTGAATGATGTAATGGTATTATATTTATAATATTAATATTTTTATCAGACATCCAATCCATGATGTTACAACATATGTGCTTTAAATTATTATTATTAATTAAACTAAAACATTATATATATATATATATATATATATATATATATATATATCAATTATTTTTTACAATTAGTTATAAGTATATGTTTATATATATTTTCAAGAAAAATATGTATTGTAAATATCTAATTTAATATCATTTATAAAGGCACATATTTGTCAAATATTAACTTATAAATTTTGATAATCAAATTTTACTTTTAAATTAATTTAACAGTGTAATTTCACTTGTGCAACTAAACAATACTTTTATAATTACTCTATAATTACATTATGACAAACAAATAGGACATCGTAATTACTATATTGTGTAATTACTAAGTTATATAATTATTACCGTAGTAATTACATTAATTCCAATTACCATATGGCTTTCCAAACATGCCCTTAAGAAAAGTTACACACTTGGATTTCGTGGTTAATAGTATTTAAAAACTAACGAAGTGTAATAGCATGTAATCTATATATAATATAAAGCTAGGAATAGACAATCTAATGTGGCGCCTCTCTATGGCCAATGATCCTATTTAGCTTTTTTCTTCTTTTTTTTTTGGTTTTTTATATTACTTTTAATTATTATATTTTAATTTAAAAATTCATATCCATAAATCACACCCCTTCATCTTCATAACTTCTACTCTTAATAATATTAGTAATTAATTTTATAATTCCTAATTTAATGTACCAGTTATGACACCTAGTTAAAATCACACCAACATGGTATTCACATTCCGATAAATGGAGGTTATTGTAGAATGGATGAGGAGATCAAAAGCACAAAATTGTAGAATTGAGGAGGAGATCAAAAGCACAAAATGAAGAAAATATTGATGGAGAAGGAACTATTCCCATGTTAGGTACTCAAATATTTATTTTAGCAAGTGAGTGAGTGTCTTGATACTTTTATTATATGAATATCTTGTCTTGATACTTTTATTATATGAATATCTTGTAAAATGTTTAATTTTTTCTCCCTTTATATTACTCCTATTATGTTATAGAACTTTACTGTTTATCTTCTTTTTTCAGTTAGATTTGGTATTTTGGAAGATTAGAATTTTAGATCCTGCGGTTGTTGAATTGTTGTTGCGGGAAGAGTTTGCTAGATCGTATGATTTTGCTTTTTTAGCGATCACGCTTAAAGCTTTAACGATGAAGGAATTTGGCTTCCTCTAATGAAACTATTGAATCAATCTTCATTTGGACAGATTACGTTGTGATTCATAAATTTTATGTCTTGAAATGATGCTTACTCCTTTCTCATTAATTTATTGGTAGCAAAAAGGTTTTGGCTTATCATTCTGCTCTTAAATTTATAGTTGTTTGTTACTAATTTTTTGGGATGAGAAGCATGATACTGGCTAATCCAATTATTTTTTTGTTTTAGTTGTGCTTATATGTTGTCATACATTGTGTTTTAGGTTATTTACTTTGTTATTGAAGTTGGATTTAATCGGGACTCTGCAATACTTTCAATACCTGATTATTCTTGATGTTTAACCACCAACTTCATGTTAGAAACAACAAAAAATGTAGAAAACTGACTTCACAAGCGAGTACGAACTCTCCCCTTAAGACTATTTCACCCTCATAGAGTGCACCGGGAAGGATTGAATGTCTTAGGGATACTAAGAAGTCTAATCAAATATCGTTCGCACTAAAAAACGTTTGATTCCTACTGTATTGAGAATTTTTCAGATTTTGATTGATCTTTTTTTATGGGAATATGGCAAACTATTTATAGATAGATGGTGTCTTTTCATGGTACCTCTTGAGATTAAACCAATGGTTATGAATGGTGCATTTTCATGGTGCCTCTTGAGATTAAACCAATGGTTAAGAATGGTGCATTTTCATGGTGCCTCTTGAGATTAAACCAATGGTTAAGAATGGTGTCTTTTCATAATTTTCTGAATTAATTAATTCTGTCCAAATATATCTTAACCCGTAAGGAAGAACTTTTCCTTATAAACACAATAATATAATGTTTCCTCACCAATGTGAAACATTGCTTAGAAATCTCCAATAAACCCCCATCATTTCCAAGCAATACTTAATAACATGATCTTATGCTTAAACAGAGGTGTCTCGTGATTGAACTCCTATATTAGTAAAATGTCTTTTAA
Source organism: Anisodus tanguticus (assembly GCA_034509755.1). Classification (NCBI taxonomy): domain Eukaryota; kingdom Viridiplantae; phylum Streptophyta; class Magnoliopsida; order Solanales; family Solanaceae; genus Anisodus; species Anisodus tanguticus. The sequence continues at coordinate 29,497,728 of CM067551.1, forward strand.
GTAATTAGGATGGCACGGTAGTCTATGCTTTGAATTAGTGATCCTCTCTTATTACTTAATTTCAAGTCACACATAAAATACTTTATTCTCAATACATATAGAAGTTACCAACACTTTTATGGCCATGTGTCCTGTATCCTTTTCATGAACATTAAGAAATCAAGCCTTTTTGATTTCCTAAAGCAGCCTCACTTTAAGCTCATATAGGTGAACCTTTCACATACTCTATAATATAGTACACTTGTGGAAATCAATTGAATAATAGATATGAACAACTTTATTCATTTACGATCAAATGTACATATTAACCCATACATACCCGGAGAAATATAAAATCTATCACACACATCTTTATTGCATAAATATACCACTAAAGGTACATTAAGAACCAAAATTTGCTCATCCTACATACACATTATGAAACCAAGCACAACTTGGGATGGTAAGACAAGTGCTTGCAACTACAGAATGATGTACTTGGACTCACTGAACTTAAGACTCGAGGGTTTTATCGAGTGTTAAATCGAGGCTCCACCATTGTTCCCATCCCTTTTGTAGTTTTGGTGACTAAATCCCTCGTAAGGCCTTTGTCAAGGGATCTGCCAGATTCTGATTTGTATGTACAAAGCCCACAGTTATAACACCATCACGAATGACTTGTTTCACATAATTATGTCGTAAACCAATGTGCCTTGATTTACCATTATAAACTTCATTGTATGCTTTAGCCAATGTAGCCTCATTATCACAATGAATTGAGATAGGTAACATGGGCTTTGTCCACAAAGGCAAATCATACAAAAAATTTCTTAGTCACTCGGCTTCCTTCTTTGCAGACGCTAATGCTATAAATTCAAATGCCATAGTTGAATCTGCAATACAAGTCTATTTCTTGGATCCCCATGAAACTGAACCCCCATCAAGTGTGTATATCCACCCACTTGTAGAGGAAATCACTATTAGATATCCAACTTGCATCAGAAAACCCTTCTAATACATAAGAAAATCTATCATAATGTATTCCATAGTGAATAGTTCTCCTAAGATTCTTAAGTAGCCTTCGAACCGCATGCCAATGAGCATGACTTGGATTATGAGTAAAACGACTCAGTTTTCCTACAGAAAAACCAATATCAGGTCTTGCGCATGTCCTGTCATACATAAGACACCCAATTACCTTAGCATACTCTAATTGTTTCACAGGTTCTCTTGCATTCTTAGGTAACACTACATTGTGATCAAAAGGTGTAAATGTAAATTTACAATCAAAGTTGTTAAACTTCTTTAACACATTTTCAATGTAATTTGAGTGAGTCAAGTCCAAACCACTAGTATATCTAGTAATTTTAATGCCTAAAATCACATCCGCTTCACCCATGCCTTTCATGGATAAATTAGCAGATAAAAACTCTTTTGTGTCCACCACTTGTTGGAGATCCGTGCCAAATATTAACATATCATCCACATATAACCAAATGACAACTCCCTTGTTTCCAACAAACTTACTATATACACACTTATCGACATCATTTATAAGAAATCCATTACAAAGTACAACTTGATCAAATTTTTGGTCCCATTGTTTGAGAGCTTGCTTAAGCCCATACAATGATTTGATCAACTTAAACTTCGTGTTCTTAACGAGGAACAACAAACCCCTCGGGTTGTTCCATATACACATCCTCATCTAATTCACCATTTAGAAATGCGGTATTCACGTCCATTTGATAAATAACGAGACAAAAATTTGAGGCTAATGCAATCAACACCTTTATTGTTGTTGTCCTTGCAATAGGAGCATAGGTATCGAAGTAATCAATACCTAACCTTTGAGTGTAACCTTTGGCTACTAAACGAGCCTTGAACTTGTCTAGTTCCATCTACTTTCATTTTTCTTTTGAAAATCCACTTACAACCTGGTGGTAGATCAGCCAACTTCCAAGTTCTATTACCCATAATCGAATCCATTTCATCATTAATTGCTTCTTTACAAAAGGAAGCATTTGGAGACTTCATTGCCTCCTCAAAAGTGACAGGATCAGCTTCTAAATTATAACAGAAAGGTATGTAAGTGTCAACAGAAGACTGATCCCTACTTCCTTCAACGAGAAATATAAAGAAATCATCTCCAAAATATTTAGCTTTTTGCGCCCTTTTACTTCTTCTTGGTTCCACAACTTCCTCATTAGTTGAGTTATTATCAACTAAACCATGCTCTTCCCGTAAATGAGAACTAGATGGTAATGTTGTGTCATGAGATCTAGGAATGGTACTACATCTATTTTCATCGAAAATAGCATCCCTAGACTTAATTATAGTATTAACAGAATATGAATCATTAGGTTCAATAACCTTAAATCTATAGGCTTTATTGTTCATATCAGATCCTATAAAAACACACTCAATTCATTTCTCTCCAAGTTTCTTTCTTTTGGGCTCTGGAACTTTAACAATTGTTCTATATCCCCAGACTCTAAGATGACTTAGGTTTGGATTTTTCTTGTTCCAGAATTCATATGGGGTAGTCTTACTTCTTTTGTTAAGTACTCTGTTAAGAATATAACAGGTTGTATGCAAGGCTTCACCCCAATATCCATGTCCTAAACCTGACTTGGATAAATGGCATTTACCATTTCCGTTAGAACTCTATTTTTCCTTTCGGCCACACCATTCTGTTGTGGTGTATAAGGTGCCTTAACTTGATGCACAATTCCAGTTGATTCAAAGAATGATGGATTATAATATTCCCCGCCTCTATCCGATCTAAGACTTAATAAAGGTTTCACAATGAAGTTCTACATTACTTTTAAACACTTTAAAATTTTCAAGTGCTTCAATTTTTTTAATGTAACAAATATACATAACAAAATCTAAAATAGTCATCAACAAAGGTAACAAAATAACGTTTTCCGTCTGTTGTCACATTGTCACTCATGTCACATAAATCACTATAAACTAAATCAAGAAATTTCTAATCTCTTTGAAAAAAAGGAAATGGTAATCTAGTGATTTTAGTGAGCATACATGTTCTACATTTTACAGCATTCTTGTCAATTGAAGGAATTAGAGATTGTAGATCCATATCTTTCAACTTTCTAAAATTTGCATGTCCTAAACGATAATGCCATAAAGAAGAAATAGCAAGAGAGTCCAATACATAAACAGAAGCATTCATCACTTTATTAAGTTAACAAGGTTCAATTTAAACATACCACAATGTAAATAACCCTTTCCTACAAACACCCCACACTTAAAGAGTACAAAATTTCCAGCCTCATACACTTGTTTGAACCCATATTGGTTCAAAATACTACCAGACATCAGATTCTTACTAACTTCTGGAGCATGATAAACATCATTCAAAGTTAAACTTTTTCCAGAAGTAAAATCTAATACAACACTTTTTTTGCCTAAAACACTAATAGGAGAGAAAAGTTGAATCTTCCACTGGTTAATAGGTCTTGAAGTGAGACTTGTCCTTGCAAACATGTTTTGTAGCACCCGAATCAACCCACCAATCATTGTCATCTTGGACCATGTTGATTTCGGAAATCATGGCAGTGAAACTTTCATTGCCATCTGCGGCCTTTCGGTTCTTCTGTCCTGAACTCGAACTGCCAGGATCCTTCTTATTTGGGTAGTCACGTTTCATGTGAGGACCACCACAATTCCAACAAGTGAACTTCATTTTCTTGTTGCTGTCAGTTTTGTTCTTCATATTGTTATGCTTGTTTGAATTGAACTGCCTTTTCTTGCCTTTTCCCTTATTAGATTGGCCTTCCTCCACAATATGGATATCCTGATCTTTGTTTTCTTGTTTCTGAAATTCTTCTTCTACACGAAGATGGTCAGTCAATTCCTCAAGAGTAAGATCCTGTTTTTTATGTTTAAGTCTGTGTTTGAATTCCTTCCAAGTTAGGGGCAGTTTGTCTATTATACTAGATACAACAATAGATTCATCCATATTCATGTTATGTTATTTGAAATTACCAAGGATGTGTTCAATCTCATTGAATTGCTCCATTACTGACATTTTTTCATTCATAGAATAACTGATAAATTGGGTGACAAAAAATTTCTTACTTGTTGCATCTTCACACATGTACCTTGCCTCCAATTGATCCCACAATTCCATTGTATACGACACGGTCTTGTAAGAATCGAACAAGGCATCAGTCAACCCATTCAGAATATAGCCTCGACATATGTATTCATCATTCCCCCCATTTGCCCTGGTTCGTGTCTGTGCAATAGTATCATTCTCCTGTTCTTCTGGTTGTGGAGTAGTCAAAACATAGGCAACGTTCAATGTGGTGAGAAGAAAATGCATCTTTTTCTGCCATCTTTGAAAATTACCACAATCAAACTTGTCTAGTTTGACAAAGTTTGATGTCATCTCACTAATATTATCCATATTGTAATAATTTGAAAATGTTTTCCTCAATTATATTCTTCCATTAAGGGAATAATATATACACAATATACAAATAAATGAGAGGAGGAAATCAAGCCTCTAATCTTTATAATCAACAATCGATCCCTAATAATCTTCTTCCTAATTTACATATTCCTAATTAACATTTTACTACTTACCATAAATAAAATGATACTATCATTAATAATAATATTAATAATAATATTAATAATAATATTCTAACACTCCCTCGCAGTCGAAGCTGGAGGACGGCGAATGCCGAGACTGTCCCAAAATCTTCAAATAATACCAGCGGAAGTCCTTTTGTGAAACTATCTGCTATTTGATGACGTGTCGGGACATGTAACACTCGCACTTGTCCACGAGCCACCTTCTCACGAACAAAATGGATATCTAAATCAATATGTTTAGTGCATTGATGATTGATCGAATTCCCTGAGAGATAGATTGCACTAATATTATCATAGTATACCAGTGTGGCTTTTGGAATTGGGCAATGAAGTTTAAGTAACTGATTTCTAATCCAACATGATTCAGACACAACATTGGCAACAACACGGTATTCTGCTTCAGCACTTGAACGTGATACTGTAGCTTTACCGAGGAAGACACAATAACCTGAGGTGGAGCATCTGGTGTCATGACAACCTGCTAGTCTGCATCCTTATAAGTGACAAGTTTGGAAACTGAGGACGAGTATAGATGTAATACATACTCCAGAGTGCCCTGAATATATCTCACAATGTGTTTACAGCATGCATATGTTCCTCTATCGGATTATGCATAAATAAGCACACTTGTTGCATTGCATAAGTAATATCTGGCCTGGTGAATGTGAGATACTACAAAGCTCCTGCTAGGCTGCGGTATAATTTTGGATTGGAAAATGGTTTGCTTGAGGTGGCACTCAATTTAGACTTAGTGTCTACCGGAGTTGCCGAAGGTTTGCAAGATGACATTCCAGCTAGTTTAACAATCTCGGATGCATACTTCTTCTGGGAGAGAAATAATCCACCAGCATGGAGTGTCACAGCAATTCCTAGAAAGTAGTGTAGTGGACCAAGATCTTTCATAGCAAATTCGGAACCAAGCTTTCACATATACTCTTGCGAAGAGAGTCTGATGATATTGTTAGGACAATATCATAGGATAAGTAGTATCATTACCCTGATGATAAATAAATAGAGAATTATTGGAACGACTATGAGAAAAACCAATGTGCGACACGAAATCTGCAAACCGCTTATACCATGCCCTGGGGCATGCTTCAGTCCATACAATGATTTGTTGAGCAAACACACATGATTGGGATATTTGGGATCTCTGTATCCCAACGGTTGGTGCATGTAGACAGTTTCATTGAGGTGTCCATGGAGGAAGGCATTTTTGACATCCAATTGATTAAGGGGCCATCCTTTTGGGAGAGACAAGCATAGAACTGTTCTGATAGTTTCTGGTTTGACCACTGTACTGAACATCTCCTCGCAATCTACACCAACCTGCTGTGTCTTCCCATCACCTACAAGACATGCCTTATACCGCTCAAAAGTTCCTTCACAATTTTCTTTATGACTGAAAATCCACATAGATCTAATTATATTAGCATTAGATGAACGAGGTACTAAATACCACGTCCTATTTTTCATTAGAGCATGATATTCATCATCCATGGCCATTTTCCAATTCGGGTCCTTTAGAGCTGACACTTGGTTATGAGGCAAAGGTGATTTCAAGACCTAGGTGTGTATGCTATACTTAGTATTGGGTTTGACAATTCCATGTTGACAACGGGTGACCGAACGATTTGCATGGCCAGTGGACTGGATGCCACTGGCCGAGAGTGATGAATGTCGAATGCAAGGCATCCTAGTGGCAGTGGGCTGAGTGACCTTTGGGTTCGAAATTGCGCCTGGAGTCGAGAGGTGACTGGGCCTTAGAAGCGAAGACTCAGGCTGCTATACTGAATTGTCAAGCGGCTGGGCCATTGTTCTTTGGTCAAGTGGGCTCAAGTTCATATTTTCAGCACAACCAATGGGTACCGAGCTGTGAAAAAATGTGTTAAGATACGAAAGCTTATCATCATCCAAAAAATCATAGGTATGAGTCCCGGTGTCATGTATCTTGTCAAAATGGAAAATTGTTTCATCAAAAATTACGTGACGACGTATAATTATTCTTTTAGAAGAAATGTCGTAACATTTGTAACCGCAATGATTAGTAGTATATCCTAAGAAGACACATGAAGTAGACCGGGCTTGAAGTTTTGTGATTGTGGTGAATGAAAAGAGGGGGTAGCAAAGGCAACCAAACACTATTAAATGAAGATAGGAGGGCTCTTGTAAATAAAACATTTTTAGTGGAGCTTGGTAAGACATATTTTTATGAGGAAGAATATTCAACAGGTAAATGGCCATTTGGAGTGCATGATGCCAAAATATGGGGGGGGGGGGGGTAGTGAAGCATGAGCAAGAGATGTTCTAACAATATTGTTTATGGTTCTAATTTTGCATTCCGTCTTCCCATTTTGTGATGATGTGTGAGGACAAGACAGACGAAATTTATACCATTTGTTTTGAAAAAATTCCCAAAACTGATTATTGTCAAATTCCCTCCCATTAACACATTGAATATTTTTAATCTCCCATTCAAATTGAGTTCAGATGAATGTTCTAAATGTGAGAAAAGTGGACACCACTTGTGATTTTTCGACAAAGGGAATGTCCACAATTAATTTGAGTAGTCATCTAGTATGAGTAAATAATATCTATGACCCGAAGAACTCAAAATAGGTGATGTCCAAATATCACAATGTAAAATGTCAAATGGCATAAGAGTGCATGAAGTAGAAGAAATAAATGGCAATTTAACATGTTTACCAAGTGCACAAGAATGACACTTATTTAGAGTTCGTGTTTGGGTACAAGAAATAAATTTATTTTGTTTAAGAGAGGCCAAAACAGATTCTCCCGGATGTCCAAAATGTCTGTGCCATAAAGATGGTGCCAAGGCTGCAAAAGTAGATGGAAATTTGGACTGTTTATTGGGTAAACTTATCGGATAGAGCTCTCCCTTACTATCACATCTCATGAGAAGCTTCCCCGTCTGAAAGTCATGCACGGAAAATCCAAAAGGGTCAAAATGAATAGATACCAAATTATCAATAGTAAACTTTCTAACATAGACCAAGTTTTTGGTTAATTTAGGAGCATGAAGGACATTCTTTAAAATTAGTGATGGGTTTGGTGGTGACAATTTGCTAGAACCATACCCTTTTATTGAAATTGAATGACGATTTCCGAGAATTATACCATTATCATTGCTCAAATTAAAATAGAATGAGAGATTACTTGGGAGGACGTCATATGGGACATCACTCCGGAGTCCATATACCAATTTGAATCTGGTGGATTGAGTCTGAGGGTATGCATGGCGGACTAAATATTCGTGGGTTGGACATAGTTACATCATGTTATGTGCATGTGTGTAGTGTAGTTACATCATGTTATGTGCAATGTGATAAGGAAAATAGGGGAAAGGACGTGTAGGTGGGGTGAGTTTTCTGTGGTGTGCAGATTTGGTTAGTTTAGGTTTATCGACCCGTTAGGTCGTTTTGGTCATTTTGCATATTTTTTGCAAATGCCATTCTTTCTAGCTTTATTTTGATGTCCTTGATGCGCGGGGAAGGGTGGCGTGAGTCCCGAGGAGATCATATGGAAAAAACGGAAGAAAATCTAAGTTTTGAGTTTTGGAAGTTTTAAGTTTGACTAGGAGTTCACTTTTGGGAATACGCACTCGGGATCGAATTCTGATGGTTCCATTAGATCCGGAACATGATTTTTGACATATGTGAATGGTTAGAACGAGCCCCGAGTTATTTGAGTGTGATTCAGGTAAGTTTGTGGAATTTGGAAAGTTCTTTAACTTAAGAAATGAGTTTTAGTAGACTAAATTCAACATCGAGGGCAGTTGAGTCTTTTTCAAAGTTTTGGTGATTCCATTAAGTCCGGAATGTCGTTTATGACTTATTTGAGTCATTGGTTTGGTTCCCGAGGGACACAGATAGATTCTGACGCTTGGTTAAGATTTTAGTAACTTAATGAAATTGGAGTTGACTTGAGTAAACAATGGGTCAAGATGACTTCGTATGAATATTTTGAGTGCGTGAGCAAGTTCGTTGCATATTTTTAGGAGTGCTTTGCATATTTGATTGTGTCCGGGGGTTCTCAAATGAGTTTAGGAGAATTGTTTTAAGGAGCTTGTTAATTTCTAGTGCCTGGTACGTCGCACCTGCATGGTATGACTCACACTTGCGAGGTTACACCTTCGCAAGGTGGGCCACAAATTCGAGAAAGGGGAATTAAGTAGGGGCTTTCACCTGTGAAGATTTGAAAGCAGGGGTGAAGTTTCCCCTGGGACGTCGGGCCACATTGGGGGACCTCGCACCTGCGAGATCGCTAAATCAGAAGAACTAAAACACCATTTTGAGCTAAGACAATTCATTCTCATATTTTGGACTTGGGAGCTCGGTTGGAGGTGATTTTAGAGGGCTTCCGCAAGATACATCATTTGGGTAAGATTCTAACCTCCCCTTTTGCGATTATATCATGAATTAGTAAGGTTTTTATGGTAGAAATCATGAATTAAGGTTTGAAAAATAAGAGTTTATGAACACTAGGTAGAATTGAGAGTTTCGTGATTTGAGCATGCAAATAAGGTTGCCTTTGTTAATTTTTGGTATATAGACTCCATAGATAATGGGTAAACTAATTTTGGAATAAGTTTTATGTTTTACCATTTTTGGTTCGGAGTCCTACTTTGGGTGACATTTTGGGTCCGTAAGTTTTATCTAGCAATATGGGTGTCAATAGAGTCGTGTGTTAACGTATTATCCGTATTTGAATAGATTGGCACCTTTCGGAGGCTTTACGAAATGCAAGGATTTATTATGATTCGCGGACTACTATTCTAGTCAAGTTGAGATCTTGTACCTTACTTAAGTGTCATGGTTGGTCAAATTTACGAAATAAGAGGGCGTAACGGGAATAATAAGAGGTCCCGTCACTTGTGAGGTGACTAGCACTTGTGTCGGGCACCGGTGACATGTTATTGGAATTTGTTCCTTTAAATTGTGTAGTGAATGTCATGCTTTGGACACTAGCTGATAGAATAATATGATCCTATGGATCTGTGTTTGGGGTATGATGCTCGTACTTTACGCATCATTACTATATGCATGTCTTATATATGACGTTGTATTTTCATCACTCTTTTATACTCGTTTAAAAGTGAAAAAGAAGCATAAGACTGAGCCTTTATTATGTAAATGGCTAAGAGTCGGATCATTATGGCATAAATTGATTAAAGATAGAATATTTATTGCATATCATGGTTTTTTTGTGTTTTTCATATCATATTCATTCTTCATATAGTATCTCATGCATGTTATACTTGAGGATACACATGTGAGTCCGAGGGAAATAATTCTGGACGGTGTGATGCGCTGATATGACCCTGCGTGGCTAGAGACAGGTACTGTGTGAGCCTATTAATGGCTGCGAATCAGAAGGGAAAGGATTCTGGATGGTATATGGACAATCGCGAGTCCTCCATATGTCACGATTCATAAAATTTGAATGTGTGTGTACCAGAGATGAGTAATAAAGGCCTTGCATTGCATTTTCATTTTCATCTCAACCATCATATATATTCCTTGTCTGATTGATGCGTAAACTGTACCCGAACTCTATTGATTTGATTATGTGAGTACTTGACCTGTTTTGAGGGACTAAATGTTATAACATAGGCCTGAATTCGTAATTTAAGTATACTTGAAATTGTTGTTATTAACATATGATCTAATGGTGGTTAGTGTGGTAGTAGTAATCGAAAGGCAGCCCTCTTTTTCGTTTAAGATAGGGTAGGTCGATGATGTTGTTGAGTACATGTTGTTTTCTGTTCATGCTATACTTGTTGCACCTTTTTGTGTGCAGGTTCGGTTCCTATTACTAGTGGACTGCATGACTACCCCGTCCGTTGAGGAGCTGTCAGAGGAGAATTCGAGGTGAGCTACTAGTTGATCCGTAGCACCGGATTCCCATTTCTACTTTACTTTCAGTCTTTTATATTCAGCCTGTATTCTTGTGTTTTGCGCAGATCATGTATTTCCTATTTCTAGCAAGTTCTTGTACTAGTGACATAAATCTTGGGGGTCGTACTTTTATTTCGTAATTTTATGAGTTAAACTCTTACAAGACTTATAATTGACTTGTATAACCTCTTCCGCACTTAATTTCCTTATTTTATTATTTATCTTGGATTGTGACTGGCTTACTAATTCGGGAGAGTTAGTGCCTTTATGGCTTCCATTTTGGGTCGTGACATTAGAATGAATTTTTTTTTCTTTTTGTTTATTTCTTGTCTTGTGGTAACTTATATAGATGTATATAAATAAATATAGATATTTAATTAATCTTAGATTCAAATTCAAAAACAGTAACTAATTATTATCTAACGTAATTAATTATATCCTAAAACTATCACATACATTTTTTTTTCTCCTACGATATATAAAAATTATGAAATCACTTTATCTTAAAATATATGATTAACTTTCTCCTAAATTTTGAATGCAAAAGTTCAATTAAAATTTATTTTAATGCTTCAAACTTAATTTAAAAAATCTGCAATTCTTAGTCTTAAAACATACTGTTAACTTCTTCTCAAATTTGAATTCGAAAGGTCAACTGCTGAGATGTACTCAATTTAAATTGATAATAATGATTTTGAATATAGATTTCTTTTCACATTTTAAAACAATAACAACAACATACCCAATGAAGTCCCACAACATGGGGTCTGGGGAGGGTAGAGTGTACGCAGACTTTACCACTACCTGATAAGAAGAGAGATTGTTTCTGAAAGACCCTCGGCTCAAGAAAAAGCATAAGCACAAGCAAAGCAAGAGAAACGGTCAGACCCGGATAAGAAATTTAAAGCAGTATTAAAATGAGAGTAACAAAAGTGAATAAGCCATGATAAAACATTTTGAAAAATGAAGCAGTAACTAACGTAGGTAAATAAGATAAACAAAGCACACGAAAGAACATACAGCTGCAGAAATCAAAGGACGGGGGACTATAAAACAATACTGCACCTACTAGTATGGTAGGCGAAGCAGTGCTACAATAATAACACTACAACTACCAGTATGTAAGCGTAAGTAGGACTACGCTCAAGTACCTACTACCCTTCTACCCTAATATGTGTTCTCCACAACCTCCTATCTAAGATCATGTCCTCAGTAAGTTGCACCTGTGCCATATCTCATCTAATCACCTCTTCCCAATTCGGCCTACCTATACTCCTCCTAAACTCGTCCATAGACAACCTCTCACACCTCTGTCATGGGGAATTTGTGCCTCTTCTTCGCACATACCCGAACCATCTCAACCTCGCTTCCCATATCTTATCCTCCACCAAGGTCACTCTCACTTTGTCCCGGATATCATCATTTCTAATTCTATCCCTCCTTGTATGTCCAAACATCCATCTCAGCATCCTCATCTCCCCAACTTTTATCTTTTGGATGTGCGAAGTCAACACTCCGGCCCATACAACATAGTCGGTATAACCACCACCCTATAGAACTTGCCTTGAAGTTTTGGTGGCACCTTTTTATCGCACAAGATTTAAGATATGAGCCTCCATTTGATCCACCTTACACTAATACGATGTGGGACATCATCATCAATCTCTCCATTCCCTTGGATAATAGACCCAATATACTTGAATCTTCCTTTCTTTGGAATGACCTGAGTACCAAGACTCACCTCCACGCCTGCCTTATGGTCACTCCCATTACTGAACTTGCACTCCAAGTATTCTGTCTTGGTCCTACTCAGCCTGAACTCTTTAGACTCCAGAATCTGTCTCTAAACCTCCAGCTTAGCGTCCATCCATCATCACGACAAATAAGAATGGGCTAAGAGCTGATCCTAGGTGCAGCCCCATCATCACTGAAAAGTGTTCCGAGTCTCCTGTTTCGATTCGAAAATTTCAGAATTGGGGTTAGACTTTTTAATTGCAAACTGTTCGTTTATTTTGGCATTTGAACATCCGTCACACAGCTATCTTGCTATTTTACTAATTTGGACAAATACTGCATTTAGGCCAATGAAATTGAATTTGAGGTTGTGCCCCTTCAAAAAATGCTCCTCGGTTTCAGCTTGTTGTTTTTGGTATAATTTACTGATTTGAACATGATACTACACTGGCCGATGAAAAAATATTCGTCAATTTTTTAGGCCTCCACAGTTGGAAAGACGGAAAATAAAACTTCTGGGCAAGGATGAAACTTAAAACCTTTTTTCATCCGAGAGACCAACATGTTCGGCAGGCAAGGCAACTAAAATGACCAACGAGTCATATGTTCGCAACCACAACGTAATTGGAATGATCTTTTTAAAATTTAAGTATGAGCCCTCCGTAATCAAAACATTTATTGTTTTGGATACGGATCTGAAGTTATTTATATTCAATTGTTTATAACTGTTTATTCTTGACAGCTTGCAAGACATTTATGAAAGTTAGAGAAGACAAGATACCCCCCGGAGATGACTTATTGTTGTTTTATGTTTTTAATTCAGTTTTATGTTGTTATAAACGAATTTTTGTTCTACGTCTCCGAGCTAGTCATTAGTTCGAGCCTGATTATCCTTTGTATTGTAATATTATTGTACTCATAAAATTATTGAAATGTTTTGAATAGGTAGACTTAGAATTAATTAATAGGGTAGTCTAAAACTGGAAACCTATCGCTAGTTTATTTATTTTAGTCTCGGTTAGTTTTAAAATTGAAAATCGCTAATTTATCTGTTTTAGGCCCGTCGCCATATTTTCAAAATGTTAGTTTATTTATTTTAGGCTCGTCGCTCATACCTCCAAAACGCTAGCTTATTTTGAATTGTTTAGAGTTTTCAAAACTATTGGTCATCTTTTATTCACACTTTAAATCATACAAATAGAGTTTTATTTTTATCCGATTCGTTATTAAAAAATGACTTTTAAAAATATCACTTTCTTTGCATTACCAATAAGTTGTTTTCTTCTTACTAAATCACCTTGCATATATTTTATCAATTTTCATGCAAATGCATACTTTTTTTTAACTTTACATGTATTTTTTAATGCCATACAAATGCATATTTGTACAAAATGCATCCTTTTATTAACTACTTGCAACATTATTTTTATACTTGTAAAAACATGCATTTTTTAGCATAATAATTAACTTGAGTTTGACTGGATAACTATAAGTTAGCGGATCTTAAAGGATGCCTAACCCCTTCCCTTTAGGATAATAAAGAACCCTTACCTAGAATCTCATTAGTTTCACAGACCATAAAATCGGAGTTATTTTGTATCATTTAGTTAACATTCACTGCCCTAATTCACCTTAGAATAGTTAGGTGGCGACTCCTCAAAGAAAGCATTTTTATCCAAACCAGAGGGAATCGACCCATCACGTCGCGAGCCGAGGTAAAAATGGGCGCGACAAGTAAGATTAGTTACCTAGTTTGTAGCTATGTAAATAACCATGTATTACTATATATTGTACACAATAATGAATGAAAAGACATGGAACATATTCCATTATTTATGTCAGATTAATTTTTGAGTTTTCTGAAATGGAACTTTTGAACGATGTTACTCTAAAATAATTAATGCAAGCTCAAAAATAAAATCAAAATAACAAACTAAAACCTATAAAAAGAAAAACAAGAACGTATAATTGTAAATGAATGAACTTACCCTATTGTAATTTATTCTTCTTTCTAAAGGAGGGTGATGCAAATATTTATTTTGACAACAATAAATCAAAATTTTATTTTCAAATTTTGTATTGTTACGGGAAGATTTGAAATTTTGTATTGTTACGGGAAGATTTGAAATTTTGTATTTATTTTGTATTCAACTTAGAGATGGTTTAACTGAAGGCCACAAATATTTAAGTTAAATGGCTAAATGAAGTGACACGTGACTTAAGTTAGATGGTTTAACTGAAGCCTCTTGAGTTAAATGGAAAAAGAAGTGACAGGTGATTTCATAATTGTTTTGCCAGTCAACCCAAATGAAATGAAAAAAATAAAAATAAAAATAAAAATAAAATTACATAAAACAGAAAAAGAAGTTGGAAACATAAAAGGCAAGATAGAGTTTATGGTAGATTGATAAAAATTTAAAACTTAAAATTTATGTAAATGTTGAGATAATTTGGATTGATAACATAATACCATATTCAAACAAGATTGGAAGAAAGTATATATTTATATCCATCTTGGATAATTATGAGTTGATCTTTAATTATCAAGGTCGAAGTTTAAGACGCGATGGGTCAAGTTTAGGCTGAGTTTGAGATGCCTCATGGGTTGACTTTGGGCTAGCTTTTATCATGGGCTAAGACGGGTTGTGTCCAAACATAACCCAGTTGTGTCCAAACATAACCCATTTGTAAAGTAGCCCATGCCCAACCCATTAAAACTTGAGCGAATTGGGAAGTCAAATAAGTTGGAACTGAATTTGTCACCCCTAATGATATGTATTACTCCTAATCATGGTGTACCCTTGATTAGACAATGAGACTCATATTTTTTTTGTGCATCCTTATTTTATGAACTTACCTTGCTTAAATGTAAATAGTGTGATTTTGCAGAATTGAACTAGATAGGAGAGAGCGCATTATGATACTATAAGAAGCTTATAATAGACCCTTGTTGTCCGGCTTTTCTCCGGACCCCGTACATAGAGGGAGTTTAGTGTACCGGGCTGCCCTTTTAAGCTTTGCGGATCTTACAAAACAAAGACCACATTATCAATCTTATATGAAATCCTTCTGTCAATTCATTTTAAAATTTACACTTATATCGATAAAGAAAATCAAACAATATCGGGGTCTTTTATTATATCAAAATATCAAGAACTTTTAATATAAATATGTATAACATAAATCATTTATATAAGAATATGTAAGAATATTTTTATTTTTAGAATATTTATATTTGGTGTATATTCTAATAATTTACGTAACAATTGAATCAAAATTTAAAGAACGGGATCACTAGGGCATTTTTAAAAAAAATAGCGAGCATTATTCATGCCTACCCTAAATTTGAAGGAATTTTATGTCTAACCTCGAATCCACAAGTCAAACAACCAACTACACATTCAACCATTGGACATCCTTAACCCATTAAATTCTAATAACTTTATTCTTTTACAACCCAAAATAAACTTACAAGTCAAGATTTTCAATTTTGTGGCTACCATATGGCAAACCATATTTCACATCTCTATACCGTCAAATATAGCTACCCTAAACATGCATAAACTAGCAGAGATTTCGGTTTACATTGGTGTAGAAAAAGTCCTAATTCTTCTACTTGAGAGTTTTAAAATCCAATGATACTTCATGAGTTAATCCGCGTATTTGGTGAATAAATAACCAAGGAAATCAGGGGAGATCTTACCTTTGATGGGAGGAGGAAACTAGAGAGAGGAAGTTATTGAGGGTAAAGAATGGATCTTGGGCCTAATTCAATCCCAAAAGCCTGCTTGTAGGGTGGGGATTGTCCAAATACATATAAGAAGTCCATGTTCTCATTCCATTTACAATGTGTGACTCTTAACACTCCCCGCACGCCCAAACCTCATTAATTGGAGCGTGGACAATATAACTTGGGGTCAACATCTATGAACAAAGAATTGGAATGGGTTTGGCTCATATACCATGTAAAGAAATGGATCTTTGTCCTAACTCAACCCCAAAAGCTAGCTTGTAGGTTAAGGATTGTCCAAGTCCCCATTCCATATCCGATGTGAGACTCTTAACACATCCTGCATGCCCAGACCTTGTTAACTGGAGCGTGGACAATATAATTTGGGGCCCCAACATCGGTGAACAAAGAATTGGAATGAGCCTAACTCTGATACCATGTAAGAATGAATCTTGGGCCTAACTCAACCCCAAAAACTAGCTTGTAGGGTGAGAATTGTCCAAGTACATATAAGGAGTCCATGTTCCCATTCTATTTCCGATATGTAACATTGAGACGTCTTCAAGGTTGCCAAGATTGGAAATGAGAAAGGAAGGTCCATAATGGGTTTTATAAGCTTTAGCGATAGTTCGTCAACTTCCAGCTCTCCCCCATCCTTGTCTGTCCTCCTCGCCCCGACTCGTGTGATGGCCATGCCTCATTGCCTCCAATGCACGGGTGCCTGGCTCATCTGCCTTACTCGTGAAGCGAGCTTCCTTGACGAGGCCCTGCAACTGGCTTTTGCCCAATTTCGTTTTGGGTTTCCACGCTTTTGTGCAACACACTTTCTCCCCCTTCCTAATCTAATTAATCACTTTTTAACTTTATTACCCTCGGGTGGTCTCCACATTCCAGGCTTAGTCTGCATTTGAGAATTTTAAGTCAGATTTGGCCAAATATTAATGTTCGAATTTACGGGATCTTACATATGAAATGGTAGTGGAGATTTTGAACTTGCAAATCACTGTGGTCTGATTTTATTAAAATCAAATATTGCACTAATGTCCCTCCACTGAAATTACGGACAAAGTGGAGAATAATTTACAAAGGAGATTATATTTTGGTGGGGGAATTGGTGTGAAATGGATAGCTCAATTCATTTTACTAGCAGGATGACATCAGGGATTTTGCAGTCAGAGATGTTACTAATAATAATAGATGAAACAACGAGCACTTACATCTTCATGAATTATTAGAAAAAATTCTAATGGTGTGGTTAAATTAGGAGGTATTTGCAGATATCATGAAGACAAGTTAGTTATGGCATTTGCTTATTCTCTTGGAAGGGACATGTAACGACTCACATAGTCGTTTTGAGTATTTAACCTAGAAATCCCTAAAATATCATTCTCAAGACTTTATTTGTGTGTTTGGGACTTGCGGGGATGGGTAACACTATTCCTGAGACTATCGGGCGAGTTTCAGATTCAGTTTAGCAAATTATGAAATTTTCAAGTTAAAGAAATAGAGAGGTTTGACTCATAGTTGACTTTTGAGTAAACACATCATTTTTGAGGTTTCATCGATTCTATTACGTCTGAAATATTGTTTATGACTTATTTGATCCTTCGGTTTAGGTCCCTAGGCAATCGAGTGCATTTTGGGTAGTTGGTTGAGAAGTAGACATTTCATAGCTTAAGAGTTGACTTTGGTCAAACTTGGGTCAATGAGACCTTTTCCGAAAATAATAAGTGTGCGAGCAAGTTCGAATAGTGTTTTATTTATTGAAATGCATAGATGATTTGTGTTCGGGGTCCCAAATGAGTCTCGGTGTTGGATCGAACTTGGGAAACTTGAGATTGGGACTAGATCAGCTGGTTCCGAGTGTAATTGCACCTGCGATCAGGGACTCATATATGCAAAGTCGCACCTGCAGGTGGACTTCCGCACCTGCGAGGTTGGGTAGGGCAGGAATGGATTGTACTTGCGATATGGCTGTGTAGATGCGAAGTCGCACCTGTAGAAAAAGAGGAGGGACTTGAGCCTCGCGCCTGCGGAGTATCTTCTACCGGTGCGATCTCGCACCTGCGCTAGGCCTTTCACACCTTCTATGGGCCTGGCAGTTTAAGTGAGGGTAATTTGCACAAATGCCTCTCTTACACGATGGTCTTTAATTTTTGCTCCTCAAATTAGATATCTTTAATTTTTTTCCTTCGCCTAAAAACTCCTGGGTTTTGGGTTTGAACCCTAACTCAGTAAAAAATAAAAAGAAAATTCACAAGGCAGAGTTTGAATTTCATAAGACATAGTCAAAGACTTATTTTTTAATTTTAAAATCTAAACTCTGCCTTAAGAATTTGAAAATCTAAACTCTGCCTTAAGAATTATTTTTTAATTTTTGGCTGAGCGAGGTTCGAACCCAGAAACTTTGGATATTTTTAGCAATTTTTAAGCGAAGTACAAAAGTCAAAGACGAACAATTTATAGGGCAAAAATTAAAGACCAGTTCCTTTGAAGGTATTGGCGTAAAAAGTTGTTTAATTGGGAATCATTCCAATTCTAACCCACTCCATTATAAAACCATTTTGGGAGCTTGAGGGCACGAATTTTGGAGATTTCAAAGAGGTTTTTGAAAATTCATCCTTGGGTAAGATACTACCCTAATCTAAAAGCATTTATTCACGGGTAAACAAGCTTTAGAAAATCCACAATCCTTTAAGGTTTTGAAAGTAAATTCTAAGGACCAGGGTGTGAAAGAAGCCAATGGTGCAAGTGATAAAGTCTCAATGGAGTTTGGAAATCTGAGTTTTCAAGAAAAGGGTCTTGAAAAGCCTCCTGATTCAATGAGTAAAACCTCTCCTTCAAGCAAAGAATAGGATATAATTTGTCTTTTTGGTTCCTAATTTGATCACCCCACCTAAACCTCCTGATGAAAGAGGAGTGGATATCAATAATATGATAATTGAGGAAGTCCCTAAAACCCCAGCTCATTTGATTCCTAATTCAGTCCACAAAAATGTGACATCTCAACATGATTTGATAGCTAAAGAGGTAAACAATAATGTAGATAGGATGCAAAAAAGGGATACTGTGGAAAGTACCAAAGATGACAAGATTCCTGACGAATATGGTCACTTTGAAGCGAATCGAAGAAGAAATGGAAGACTACAAATCTCAAAGTGAGTATGCATCCTTGTCAGACAGTGAAATTCCCATAAATACATCCAAACATAGTGATTCTGCAGAGATGGAAAGCTAGACATATTCCAAAGAGCATAATTACTCAACCATCATAGCAGCTCATGAAGTACTGGACATAGATCAAATTGTTTAGCTCTGTGAGTTTTACTGTCATTTTTATCATAGTTACATTTTATTTCTCGTTTAATGATTAACGTATTAGCTTGGAATATAAGAAATGTAAGGACTCAAAGAGATTTTGAAAGACTTAAGTCCATCAAAATTCAAAACAGTCTAACTTTAATTTGTCTACAAGAATCTTTTATAAGTGCAGATCACATATTAAGCTACATGAAGCATCTAGACATGCAAGGATGCTTTACCAACATCAACAACAAAATATGGATTTTCCGGAATAATGACATTGATGTTGTCTTTAAATAAAATACTGAGCAACATGTGACCTTTTCCCTCAATCATAGAAGCATCTCAACTAAGCTATATATTTCTGTTATTTATGCTAAATGCAGGACCATTTTGAGGAAAGATCTATGGGATAATCTGGAAGATCTTTCTTTAAGAATTTCTGGACCTTGGTCTTAGATGGGGGATTTTAATACCATTACTGATGTAGAGGAAAAGAAAGGGGCTAATTCTCATAGAATTGATAGGATCTTTGATTTTTTGAATTTTTTTAGAGAATGTGGAATGCAAGATGCAGGCTTCTCTAGGAATATATTTACTTGGTGCAACAACAAAAGTGATCCTAAAACTATTTGGAAGTGATTGGATAGGATGGTTTATAAATCCGAGTGGTTTGATACTCTTTCCCATACCAGTGTTTCACACCTAGCAAATGCTTGCTCGGATCATATTTCAATAGTAATGAAAGTCTCCAACTCTATGAATAATAATATCAAGTATTTTAAATTCCTAAATATTTGGGCTGAATATGAAGACTTCCAGAAAGTTGTTAAAGAGGTATGAGATCAAGAATGCTATGGTACACTTATGTGGATTCTTCACCAGAAGCTAAAAAAAACTACATCAAAGCTTAGTCAATGGTCTAGAGCCACCTATGGAGATATTTTTGAAGAACCCAAAAGGATGGAGATGTACATTACCAACCTAGAAGAGGTCATGCAGAATGATAATTGTGAGGTGAACAAGACCAATTTAGACAGAGCAAAAGCAAGCTATTTTCAGCACCTGAAGATACAAGGTTCTATTCTTAAATGAAAAGCCATAATCAAATGGCTGAAAGATGGAGATGTAAATTCTGCCTATTTTCACAGTGTTATGAAAGATAGAAGAAAAAGGTTGTATATAAACAAAATTCAAAATAATAATGATGAATGGGTTGAAGAAACTACAGTAGTAGCAGATGCAACAATCGCATATTTTCAGGGAGATTTGTCTCAGCCTATATAAATATAGACTATTATGTTCTTAATTATGTCAATTCTATCATTTCTAATGAGGATAACAATGAGCTTACTGAGTTCCCTACTCATGAGGAGATTAAAAATTGTTCACTCACCATGGATCCTAAAAGTTCCACAGGACCTAATGGTTTTACTGCATAATTTTTTCAATCTTGTTGGAGCATTATTCATCATGATATTTACCAGCCTCTGATTTCTTTCTTCTATGGTGCCAATCTTCCTAAATATATTACTCATACTTGTATTCTGATGCTTTTCTAAGTGCCCTTCCCCAAAAAATTCAATGATATTAGACCTACTAGTTTACGCAATGTTATTAGTAAAAGTTTTGCTAAATTACTTAATTCTAGATTGTCAAAGATTCTTCCAAAAGTTATCAATGAAAACCAAAGTGACTTTATTAAAGGAAGGTCTATCACTGATAACATTTTACTTGCTCAAGAGATTATTCAACATATCTCTAGGCCTAGTGATCATGGAAATGTTGCTTTAAAATTTGATATGGCCAATGTTTATGATAGAATGTCTTGGCCTTATTTGTGCATTCTGATGAGTAAAATGGGTTTTAATGAGCTCTGGATTTATATGATCTATAGACACATTTCTAGTAACTGGTATTCTCTCTTAGTAAATGGATCTAGGCAATTTTTTTCAAATTAGAAAGAGGTTTAAGAAAATGAGATCCTATATCTCCCTCGCTTTTTGCTATATCTGCGGAATATATTTCTATTAAGCTTAACTCATTAAATAACCAAAATGTCTTTAATAATTTCTATATGAACAAGAATGGTCCCTTAATTAATCACCTAGTTTTTTCTGATGACATTATATTATTTTCAAGAGGAGATAAGGATACTTTGGAACTTCTTATGGAGACCCTAAATGACTATGAGAAGATCTCTGGACAAAAAATCAACAAGTAAAAATCTTGCATTATTCTTGCCCCTTAAACTCAAGAGGAAGAGATTGTAAGAGTTCAAGGAATAATAGGGATGGAGTACAAGGAAGTGCCAATCAGATATTTAGGTTGTCCATTATATGTGGGAAGGAAGAACATTGCAATTTTCTCAGACCTGATTGCAAACATCCTAAAAAGGATTTTAGGCTGGCAATCTAAGCTGTTATCTATAGGAGGAAAGGCTATTCCAATCAGGCATGTGCTCTTAGCTATGCATGTTCACATGGTTGTTATTCACCCTCCCAAAGGAATCATTGAGCAAATTGAGAAAATGATGGCCAAATTCTTCTGGAGAGGTACAACTAAAAGGAGGAATTACCATTGGGCTTCATGGAAAAGATTAACTAATCTATATGATGAAGGCGGGGCTAATTTCAGAAAACTGGGTGACATTTGTAATTCTTTTACCGCAAGGTATGGTGGAAGCTAAGAAATAGGAATTGCCTATGGAGGAACTTTATTATGACCAAGTACTGCTATAGAGTTCACCCTTTGATTAAAAATGGTATTCTGGGTAGTCTCCATCTGGGAATGCAATGTTTAAAATCAGGAAATAAGTTGACAATCTTATCCTTTGGAAAATTGGGAATGGGGAAGTTGAATTGTGGTATGATAATTGGACATCTCTAAGAGCTCTTTATGACTATTTGCCTACTGATTGTGTCCCTAGAATGTTAAAGCTCAGTGAGGTACTGATATATGGTCAATGGAAATGGGGGGGGATGAAGTTTGAAATTGCTCTCTCACATCTTATCTGATATTTATAACATGCACATTATTCTGAATGATGAGGAACCTGATAATCCCATTTGGATTGCTGACACTAAAGGAATGTTTTCTGTAGCTTCATCTTGGCATGTATTTAGAGTAGAACACAACAAAGGGTGGATAGACAACAAAACTTGGCATAAAAAGGTTCCATTCAAAATGACTAGAATTCCCAGGCTTGGTATATCTTTGCCTTTAATTTGCACTTGCTGCTCTATACCCAAAATTGAAATAGTTGACCATATTTTCCTTGAATGGGATTTTGCTCAGATGATTTTGTGTATAATAGAGGGTATTACGGGGGTTCCTACTATTACCAGCAACTTTAGACAACTGCTCATTAATTGGGGGAGATTTAAAGCCTATAATCCTATCACTAATATGCTAAAAGATTGCTTGCCTATTATAACTATGTGGAGATTTGGAAAGCAAGATGTGGCATCAAATATGGTAATGAGAAGAGCAATATTAACAGAACTATAGTCAATATTATTTCAACAACTTTTATACTTCTTCAGCAACAGTTAGCTAAAATTAATACTCAACACAATATGAAATATATCATGAGTCATTGTGATAATCACATCTCTTTCCAGAAGAATATTTTGGTGAAATAATTGAAACCATCCATGAGTTTTGTCAAACTTAACACTGATGGAAGTTGCAAAGATGGTTTATGTGCTGGAGGAGGTGTCATTAGAGACTATAAAGGACATTTGGTGATAGCATTTACAATAAATCTCAAGGAATGTACTAGCAATTGGGCAGAGGCAGTTTCCCTTTTATATGGTATTAGATGGTGCTTGGAAAATAATTATCAGTACATTAAAGCTGAGAGTGATTCAAAGCTTTTGGTAGACAGTGTAAATGGAACTTACCACATACCTTGGAACATCCATAGTGGAGTTATGAAACTCAGGAAAGGCATGGAGTTGAATGGTTTTATCCTTAAACATGTGTTCAGGGAGGGGAATAAAATCGCTGACAAACTGGCCTATCTAGGACATGAATACTCTCAAACTCAAACCTTCTTCAATTTCAATGAACTAATAAAGGATGTTAGAGGATTGATGAACACTGAAAGATGGGGTATGCCATCAACAAGAAGCTGTGAACTAAAGAATTCTCTTATCCACTTTTATCTGCCATGAGTTCTCTGTATTTTTCCTTGTCTAGGATTTCTTTCGGTGCTCTCAAGTAGATAATTACATAGGTAACTAGTGTACCTTTGGCATTTTCTTCATCTGACTAGGTTAGAATAGTTCAAATCAAATGTATCAGAGTTAGTTGTAAAGAGTATAACCTCTTCAAGCCCTCGTGTAACTCTTATTGGAAGATGAATAAAATGCTTAGTTGGTACTAAAACAATTAGTGATTCTCCATGTGATTTTGGTTGTAGAACATAAGGGTTTTTCATGTATTTTTGGAGTTTATTTTAATTAGTGAAATTGAATGATCAATTGTGAATACAACTTCATGATTCTTAAGGATATCATTATCTAGTATATGGGTAATACGATTTTATGTTCAATTTCTTATTTTGATCTTCAGGTTTAGGGATAGGATTTTTGAGTTGATTTTGGACCCGTAATTTTTTATATCAATGTGGGTGTCGTTAACTTAGTATTCTTATGTAGATACCATATTTGAATAGAGTGAGCTCGTTCGGATGCTTGAAGGAAGGGGAATGTCGTAGAGTGACTCTTCGGCTTCTGATTCAGGCAAGTTAAAACTTACTAGACCTTTTGTAGTTTTGTGTGTTAGTGAATTAATTAAGGGGCATAATGGGAAATCGGGGGTCCCGTACTTAGTAGGTGACGAGGACTTGTATGGGTATCAGTGTACTTATAAAGGGTAATTAAAATGAAAACAAGTTATACTTGTGACGACAACTGTGTTTAGCCTTCAGGCCTTGAAGAGTAGTGTGTAAATCCACTTAGGTTGGTATGACTATTGTTTACTTGGGCTATGTTAGCTATGATTGATAGTTCCTTGATTTTTGACTTGTCATGAATTCATCACTCTACATCTTGTTTAAATTACGGAAAAGGACTTGTTTTGATAAATTGATTTGATATTATGCATCTACATGGTGGACGCATATCTATTATATACATTCGAGGTAAGGTCTGTGTACATTCTACCCTCCCCAGGCCCCACTTGTGGGATTATACTGGATATGTTGTTGTTGATTGATGAGGTACATTAAAGGGGCGTTGAAGGCTGTGTCTTTGGACATGGTACATGGAAAGCGTGATGATGGTGATGATATTTGAACCTTGAAGTTGGGACTCGATGGGAAATATTTTGGGTCGGTATATGGACCTCATGAGTCCCTAAGGGTCACGTAAAACCTACCGAAGGAACGTGTGTATACCGGGTGCATATGGCCATTGTATAACATACATATCACTTGCATTGCATATTATTTATACTTGTTGATGTGAACTTTATGCTATATGTGCTCGATTGATATAAATATGCAATATTTATGGTTTTACTTTCTTAATAATGTAAGAAAGATGGAATCTTTACGACTTCTTAATGTAAAGGATGAAAATATGGAACCTTTGTGTGTTTAGATGCCCTAAATGGGTATAGGTTGAAACTTTATGGTTATACGTATCTCTCTTTGGTTAAAGATGTCACAACCTGAACCATGACCTGGGCATAACACGACACTCGGTGTCATATCCCAAATCGGGAAACCCGTGGGAACTTACCCCTTTCCCACCTGGTAGGTGAACCCGTCCCTTAATCATAACTCAGTCAAAATAAAGTAGAACTCAACCATCAAATATACATAATAAGTCTAGGATATATAAGGAAATAGTGCGGAAGTAATACAACAATCCTAAGGAATATGGTCTAAGGTCGTACAAGAGACACTATTACATAACTACAATTCGGAATACTAATACATAGTCTGAAAAGTAGAATATTGTCTCGGAATAGCAAAATAAGACAAGTAAATAAAGAGAGACATCTAGGCTACGGATCCATCTATGTGCTCACCCTAGATACTCGTCAACAAGCCTCGGGAATCAGTCACGAAGAGAGGAAGTGGACCCGATCACATACTCTACACTCATAAAAGAATGCAGCAAGGTAGTATCAGTACAAACACTATGTACCGTTAATTATCATAGTCCGACAATAGCTATATAACATATATAAAGTAAGAGACTGAAAGATAGACATGCTCACAAACAGATATAAACACAACACAGTCCAAGAATGGCATCACTACTACAAATACCAAGTCGAATCCAATAAGTATGAATATGTGAACATGAATGCATATGCAATACAATGATACACACACGCTCTGGACGGAATACCTCTATGCCTCAATAGTCATGACCCCTGGGGGACCCGTGAAGTCCATGTAACTACTTCCACGTATAGTTCGATCTAATATATGTTGTGAAACATGTAACCCGGCCCAATATATGTTGCGGAACGTGCAACCCGGTACAATATATGTATATATATATATTTATATATGTTGCGGCGCGTAACTCGATCCAAATGTATGATCATGAATGTATGAATGATATTAATGCCAATGCGAATATATCAATGTCAATCATGTCACGCATGGACACACACACACACACAGATATATATATATATATATATGTATATATAACCCGATCCAAATGTATTTAATACCAAGTTAATACAAACATAAGTATTCCATCCCAACTTCATACTCGAAGGTATAACATGCTTTCTCCAACAATCACTAACTCTACAGATGCTTCGCTAACCGAAGGCTAACCATAAGGTAAGTCGTAACCAACCTAAATGCTGAGCTAGTGCCACAAATAGTCACAATGGAGCCTTGCCTTTTTTAGGGTCTCGGTTATACTCAAAGTCTAGTCATCATTGAAATCTAAGTTAGAAATGGGAACTAACAATACTCATACCGCTATGTATCCATTCTAATCGAAAATCAACTTTGAAAAGGGGGAAATCGGGCCTACAAGGGAAACACAGGGATTTTAAGGGAAAAATTGGTAACCCAACATCATAGACGTCCAATACTGTCCTCCAATTGCTAATTAGACTCATTAAATTACTAAAATCATCTTTAGATTAAAAAAAACCCAATTCGTCGCTCAACCCTAACTCTCCTTAATCAATCACTTAATCCAATTTTAGAAATCAAGCTTCCTTTCCACTAGTTTATGACATTCCATGATAATACTAGCAAGATTCATCAAATAAACTTAATTATATAACTAGAAATTCAACTACCCAAAGTTTGGTTGAAGGTATCTTCCCCAACTAAACCCCATTCATTTTCCCCATTAAATCAAGCTTAAAGAGGTAGATAATTACAAGACAAGGTAAAGATACTTACCCCAAAGATGAAACAACTTCAAAACCCTTCAAATCGCCCTTAATGCTCTGTAGGTTGATGAATAAAAGGGTTTTCTAATTCAGCGTCATCTGCTCCGGCAGAATCGTACCTGCCACAGCGATCTCACCTCGGTAGAGAACCATTCGCTAAGGCGGATCTCATTAAAATATAGGGACTTCACTTTAATGGGCCAAGCTCTACCGGGACGGACCTGCTGAGGCATGAATAGTCTCGCTGGTGCAAGACACTAGAAACCAGGAAAAGTTTGGTTTCCACAAGTTCCTTCCAACATTCAGACATATATCCGAGGCCTCCCGAACACAAACCAGAAATATATTCACACATAAAAAATGTTACAGACTCACTCATGGCCTTAAAATTTCCAACAGAGGTCTATTTGACTATGTCAACACCTAATGGCCAAAGAGCAACTTTCCAATCAATAACGCAAAATACTTCCGAGTGTCTCGAGAACGAAACCGAATATCCCACCAATTCATAAATGACCCTCCGGACCATACGAAATCGACGGATTTCAAAAAAGGCCAGTTTACCCAAAAGTCAACTATCGGTCAAATGTTTTTCACTTAAGGTTCTATTTTGTCAGTCCTATAAATTCTCACCTGATCACCTCAGAAACTTTACCATCCATCCCTGCAGGTCAAAGTCGTATTAATAGGGCTCGAGGAAAGGTCACCAGGGTAAATAGGTCAAAAGTGGCCCGAAACTTTTCTTGAATAAGTTTAACCTTATCCAAAGACTCCCTCAACAAATCTGTACCACATGGTCAAACCTCAAAAGCATCAAACCATCCATTAAGAGAACGTCACCTCTTACTATATAAAGCCTTAAACCATCCATATCAATACTGGAATGGTAGTTATTATTTAATGTGAACTCTGGCAAAGGTAAGAACTGGTCCCAATGACCACCAAAATCAATGACACATGCTCTCAACATATCCTCGAGAACTTAAATAGTCATCTCGGACTGTCTATCCGTCTAGGGATCAAAAGCGGTACTAAGATCCAACTGAGTACCCAACTCTCCCTGCAATGTCTGCCAGAAGTGGGAAGTAAACTAAGGACCTCGATCGGAGATGATAGAAATAGGGACCCCGTGCAATTGCACAATCTCTCAGATGTAAATCCTGGCCAACTTCTTTGTATTATAGGTAACCTAAACCAGAATAAAGTGCGCAGACATGGTCATCCTATCCACTATAACATAAACTGAATCAAACTTACCTAAGTTCTTCAGGAGACCTACATCGAAATCCATGGCAATCCTCTCCCACTTTCACTCAATAATGGGCATCATATGAATCACACCACCAAGTCTCTAGTGCTCATACTTGACTTTCTAACAATTCTCACACTAGGTAATGAAATTTGCAATATCTTTCTTCATCCAACCCCACCAGCAATGCTACCTCA
Organism: Anisodus tanguticus; assembly: GCA_034509755.1. NCBI lineage: Eukaryota > Viridiplantae > Streptophyta > Magnoliopsida > Solanales > Solanaceae > Anisodus > Anisodus tanguticus. The sequence goes on from CM067551.1 coordinate 29,525,850, forward strand.
AATCATGATACATCTTAGTAGCACATGGATGAATGGAATATCTAGAACTATGGGCCTATTCCAATATCAAATGAATCAAACCACTAACACAAGGAACAACCACACATCCCTTGATCCTCAGAACCCCCTCATCATCAAGCAAAACCTCTTTTGCCTCGCCACTCAACACCTTATCATGAATCTTACATAACTAAGCATCCTCAAACTGCTGAGCCCTAATCGGCTCCAAGAGAGACGACCTCACCTCAACAAAAACTAAGACTCTTCCCGGACTTAATATTAAGACGTACAAAACTGTTAGCTAGAGTTTGAACCTCAATGGCTAAGGGATGCTCCAAAGCAACCAACTGAGCTAAATTGTCGATACTCACTACCTTGCAAAGGCAATTCAAGGTATCAGCTACCACATTAGCTTTACCCAGATGGTAAAGTATAGCGATATAATAATTATTCAGAAGCTCCATTTACATACGCTGCATAAAATTGAGATCACTCTGACTGAACACATGCTGAAGGCTATGGCGATCGATAAACACCTCACAATGGACTCCATATAGATAATGCCTCCAAATCTTTAAAGCAAAGACTACCGCTAACAACTCCAAATAATGGGTAGGGTAGTTCTTCTTATGGACCTTCAACTATCTAGAAGCATAAGCAATGACCTTGCCTTCTTGCATCAATGCAGCACCCAAACCAACACGAGATGCATCACAGTAAACTAAAAAGTCCTTACCCTCCACGGGTAATGCCAAAATTAGAGGTGAAGTCAACAGAGTCTTGAGCTTTTGAAAGCTCTCTTCACACGCATCGGACCACTAAAAAGGAACCTCTTTCTGAGTTAATCTGGTCAAGTGAGACGCAATAGAAGAAAATCATTTCATGAACTGACGGTAGTAACTGGCCAACCCTACGAAGCTATGTATCTCAGTCATAGTAGTGGGACTCACCCAATCTCTAACAACATCAATCTTTTTGGGATCAACCATAATCGCATCTTTTGACACCACATGGCCCAAGAATGCCATAGAACTAAGCTAGAACTCACACACCTTCCCTCGAGAATGCATATGTGAGAGAATAGAAATGAATCAGATACCATTTGAATGTTCCAGATACCAATTATAATGTTCTAGATACCAGTTTGAATAAAGTAGCATGAAAGAATGAAGAAATTGAAGTTTCCTAAATGTTCCAAAGCCTCTCGCAAATAAGTACAGAGCTCATCATACCGATCCATACGACTCTACTAGACATGATCATGTACTTATAGATAAGGTAACCTAGGTCTCTGATACCAACTTGTCACATCCCAAATCGGGGAACGCGCGGGCTCTACCCCTTTCGCACCTGGTAGGCAAACCCATCCATTAATCATAACTCAATCATAATAAAGTAGAACCCAACCATCAAATATACATAATAAGTCTAGGATATATAAGGAAATAGTGCGGAAGTAATACAACAATCCGAATAAATCTTGTCTAAGGCTATACAAAAGCCACTACTACATAACTATAATTCTTAATACTAATACATAGTCTGAAAAGTAAAATATTATCTTAGAATAGAAAAATAAGACAAGTAAATAAAGAGAGAAATTCGGGTTGTGGATCCATCCATGTGCTCACCCTAGATGCTTATCAGAAATCCTCGGGAATCAGTCACGAGAAGAGGAAGTGGACCCTGTCACGTACTCTGCACTCATAAAAGAATGTTATAAGGTAGTATCAATACAACCACTATGTACCGGTAAGTATCATAGGAAGACAACAATTAGATAACATATATAAAGTAAGAGACTGAAAGATAGGCATGCTCACAATCAGATATAAACACAACACAGTCCACGAATAGATTCACAACTACAAATACCAAGTCTGAATCCCATAAGTATGAATATGTGAATATGAATGCATATGCAATGCAATGATACATACACGTTACAGGTGAAATATCTTTACGCCTCAATAGTCATGACCCCCGGGGGATCTGCGAACTCCATGTACCTACTGCAGCATACAACCCTATCTAATATATGTTGCGGAGCATGCAACCCGATCCAATATATATTGCAGAATGTGCAACCCAGTCCAATGTATGTATATATATATATATATATATATGTATATGTTGTGATGCGCAACCCAATCGAAATGTAAAATCATAAATGTATGAATGATATTAATGCCAATGAGAATATATCAACACCAATCGTATCACACATATATATATATATATATATATTGGACACATAACATCATGTCAATAATGGATCAATCCTACCTCTATACACAGTCAAGTCTAGTATCATACACATGGTGACAAGCCACTAGATCAAATAAGACAACCACAATCAAGAAACAATAACAACCTAAGTATTACATTCCAACTTCATACCCGAAGGTGTAACATGCTTTCACCAACAATCACTAACTCTACATATGCTTCACAAACCAAAGTCTAAATATAAGGTAAGTCGTAACCTACCTGAATGTCGAGTTAGTGCCACAAATAGTCTCACTAGAGCCTTGACTTTTTGAGGGTTTCAGTTATACTTGAAGTCTATTCATCATTGAATCTAAGTTAGAAATTGTAATTAACAATACCCATACCACTATACATCATTTCTAATCAAAAAACAACTTTGAAAAGGAAAAAAATCTGGCTTACAAGGGAAATACTGGGATTTTAAGGTTGGAATTACTAAACTGACATCATAGACATTCAATACTATACTCCAATTGCTAGTTAGACTCATTAAATCACTAAAATGATCTTTAGATAAAAAAACCCAATTCGTGGCTCAACCCTATCTCTCCATAATCAATCTCTTAATCCAATTTTAGAAATCAAGCTTCTCCAACTTACCACATTCATTTTCCCCATTAAATCAAGCCTAAATAGGTAGATAATTACAACACAAGGTAAATAGACTTACCCCTAAGATAAAACAACCTCAAAACCCTTCAAATCACCCTTAATGCTCTCTAAGTTGAAGATTTGGTGAATAGGAGGAATGGGCTCGAAGTTAGAAATAAAAATTGTTTTCTAATTCAGCGTCATCCGCTCTAGCGGAATCGTACCCGCCACAGCAATCTCTCCTCGACGAAGAACCATTCATTGTGGCAGATCTTATTAAAAGTCAGAGACCTCACTTCATCGGGCCAGGCTCCACTGGGATAGACCTGTTGAGGCGTGAATAGACTCACTAGGGTTAGACATAAGAAAACCATGAAAATTTTGGTTTCCACAAGTTCCGCCCAACATTCTGACATCCATCCGAGGCCTCCCAAGCATAAACCAGACATGCATTCACACATAAAAACACACTACGGACTCACTCGTGACCTCAGAATTTCCAACGGAGATCTTTTTTGACCAACTTTCCAATCAATAACCCAAAATGCTCCTGAGTACCTCATTAACCAAACCGAATATCCCACTAATTCATAAATGACACTCCGAACCTTACTGAATTGACGAATTTTTGAAAAAGGTATGTTTACCCAAAATTTAACTATTGGTCAAATGTTTTTCACTTTAAGGTTCTATTTCCCCAAAGTCCTACAAATTCTTGCCCGATCACCTCGGGAATTGTACTACCCATACCCACTGGTCAAAGTCTTAATAATAGGGCTCGGGCAAGGGTCACCGGGGTAAATGGGTTAAAAGTTCCATAACGACTAAATGGGTCATTACACTCGGTGCTTGACTGCATGTGATTGGGCGAATGATATAGCTAGCTGAATCAACATAGGACTTATATTTATATGCATTATAATATATACTAATGATAAGATATTGAAATGTCTAACTGAATAATCATAAATGCGGAATAAGTCTGAAATATAGAAATGTAGCCAACATGGCTAACATAAAATCATGTTAAACACTGACTGACTACAACTCTAGTCTATAGAGCCTCTAATTAATACTAAAATACTGACTATTTACTAGGAAAATGCCCTCGTCATACATTACTATTTATTCTAACTCCCAAATTATAAATAAGATAATGCCTCAAAGCAAACTGAGGCTCACCTAGTAGCTAATACGAGAATCCTAGCGAGCAGATTCGTTGTCCCTGTAATTCCGTACCAACATCATGAAATGCAGGACCTGGGAAAAAAAAGGATGTAAGTACATTTTAATTGTAATTTTATGTAAAACCAATTGAAAGAAATAATAGTTGTGGGGTGCTCAGGAAAAGGGCAACTCAAATTAATAAAACTAAAACTGATACATACTAATAGTTGAACTGAAAAAGACAAGTATAGTCATAAGTACTCCTATTCTGAATATGAAATCACATGTTTTAACTGAATTAATAATTTGTGGCCTTAGGCTCAATATGTACACAAATCTGTGGCCTCGGCCAACTAAGTGTGTCAACATATGGCCTTGGCCAAGTATACGTATACATAAGACTGCGCCCTCTAGAAAAGATACATGTGTTCAACATTCAACAATTTATAGTAAAGAACTGAGAATCATACTGCAATTCATAACAATGGAATACTTATCATTGATATCCTAAGACATGTGTTCATGAGCTGATTATGGAGTTTAAAGCACTAATCATTCATAAGCATACTAAGCTTTCATAACTGAGACTCATGGGATATCAAACATAAGTCTATCCTTATTATGTAATGAGTTCACGATATTCTCATTAACAATCATGAACAAATTCTAAAACTATACCATATTGAGAGTAGAAGTTCTAAAGCTCTTATGAAACTAAGGCTTAACTCTATTTCCGAAGCAACTCATAATAGTCGTAAAATAATGAGGCGTGAGGGGAATCATTAACTTTCTCACACATACAGAGTTATCCTTACATATCTTAATTCTAGCCTTTAAGTGTACTACATTGTTTGTTACTCATTTTTCGACTTTAATCTATAGCAATATATATCAAAGGGAATCAACATTAGTAATAATACTCTTGTTGGTCATCTAAGCATTTTATCAAACACTTGTTGGGCATGATGCTCCACAACTCTCATTAATGGTGATTCTACACCCATCAACCTATTATCTTGCTCCTAGATGATTTTTCAATCTCATATAGGTACAATTAACATCATTCTTCATCACCCATAACATAACGACAATCCTAAGTCAAAAACCCGAAGATACAACCTTCATGTTTTCTTCTATCATACCCATCAACTTATAGCTGAATAAATTATTATCTATAATCACTTATTCAAAGCTATAATCGACTGAAGTAGGAAGGTCTTACCTTTTGTATGTTAAAGTCTCTTGAATTCAGATTCTAGGGTTCTTTGTCCAAGACGAAGACTCAATCGATAATTTATGAATTGGAAGCATTTAATTATGTTAATAAGGTGTTGGAGAATTTGAATCAACTTGAAATCATCATTAAAACATACTTGGATGATGGAGGGACCTTAGACTTGTGAGCTCCATTTTCTAGAGAAAAGTTTTGTATTTGGGGTGTGGGATATGACCTAGGACTTTTAAAAGGACTTTCCCGGTGCACGGCCATCCAGAAGGTGGCCTAATCACGCATCTGATCATGCAGCAAAGGTAGTAACACTACCTCCGGTGCACGGTCGTGCACCTGAAGTTTGGCCACGCAGCTGGCCGTGCAAACTGCGCAGTGTCTAGTAAAGATGTGCATAACATTTTGCACAGAGATCCGTTTGGGCTCCACCATATATGGATGGAAAGGTATTTCAAAGGGATACAATTTGCGTGTTTTAAGTTTACACAAAATCACAACGAATTTTCACAAAATCGGGATGGAAAGAAGACCTACCATAAACTTAGTCAATCTATCAAATCTTATGCTCCTCACTATTCGTCTTGATTCCGAAACAACTATTCCACCCAAACTCATCCTGATGGAACTTCATATGGCTAAAATGTCATGTTAACACTCATTTAAAATATTCACACTTAACTCAGATTCACGGAGTGTTATATTATCTCCCTTTTGGGATCATTCATCCTTGAATGATTGTCCTAGTCGTAATAATGGCTAACTCTGGATCATAAACATGGGGATACTGAACTAACATGAACACATTAATACTAAAATTAATTACTATTGAACTGAATAAACACTAAACTGACTGAATAAACACTAATGTAGATGACTACTGAACTGACTAAATACTGGAGCTTGGAGATTATAGCATGAGTTATGAGTGTAAAGGTTAGTTACCTTCAACATTTTCTGCTTGTTATTAAAATTGGTACGTATACTTGGACTTCTGATGGCAAAAAATGAGGCAAAATCGAGGTTGATTCGATGGGTGTTCTTTTTAAAAGAGTTTGACTTTGATGTCAAAGACGGGAAGGGGTCTGAAAATCAGGTTGTTAATCATCTCTCGCGACTTGAAGAAGCTGGTGGTTTGAAGAAAGCTAAATATTGATGATGTTTTTCCTGATGAGAGGCTTTTGGCCATGTCCTGTGCTACGACTCTTTGGTATGCTGATATTGCTAACTATATGGTTACTGGTCTTATTCATGAAGAGCTTAAAAACTATCAAAAGAAGAAATTCTTAAGAAACTGTCACCAGTATCACTGGGATGAGCCTTATTTATTCCAAACGTGTGTTGATAATATGATTCGGAGGTGTGTTTCGGAAGATGAGGTAATGTCTATTCTAAAGGCATGTCATGACTCTCCACTAGGGGGTCACCATAGTGGAAACAAGACAATGGCTAAAGTTCTTGAATGTGGGTATAACTGACCCACTATGTATTAGGATGCTAATATGATGGCAAGGTCATGTGACTTGTGCCAACTGTAGGGAAGCAATGCGAAGAAGCACGAGATGCCTATGCTTTTTGTCATGGAGGTGAGATTTTTTGATGTACGGGGGAATGAAATACTTTATGGGTCCTTTTGTGAGCTCCAATGGAATGAAATAAATTTTAGTAGATATTGATTATATCTCAAAATAGGGAGAGGCAATGACCTTACCCAACAATGAAGCCAAGAGTGTGACGGGGTTCTTGAAGAGGAATATTTTCACAAGTTTCAGCACACCGAGGGCGATCATCAACAATGAGGGTTCATATTTTTATAATAGGGCATTAGCTGAGCTGCTAGAGAAGTATGGGGTTAAGCACCGAGTGGCCACTCCATATCATCCTCAAATGAGTGGCCAGGTTGAAGTGTCGAATCGAGAAATAAAGAGCATTCTAGCAAAAATAGTTAATGCAAACCAGACTGACTGGTCGAGGAAGTTAGATGATTCTCTTTGGGCATACAGAACGGCGTTCAAGACGACCATTGAACTTCACCTTATGACTGGTTTTTGTAAGGAGTCTCACTTGCCCATTGAGCTCGAACACAAAGCCATGTGGGCACTGAAAAAGCTGAATATGGAATGGGATGAAGCAGCCAAAATTCGGTTGTTTCAGCTTAATGAGATGGATGAGTTCAGGTACTAAGCATATGAGAGTGCATCCCCGTATAAGGAGTGGATGAGGCATTACCATGATAAAAAGAATCTGAAACAAGACCGCCAATCGAAAGATGATGTCTTGATTTTCAATTCAAGGCTTAAGTTCTTCACGAGAAAGTTGAAATCGAAATGGTCCATATTGTTCCAAGTGGTGAGTGTTTCACCCAATGGCTCGATGGAACTGAAGTTTGGAGATGGGACTAGAACTTTCAAAGTTAATAGACACATGGTGAAGCACTATCATAACTGCATTGATGGTGACAAAATTCTAGATAGGCACCATCTAAAGCATGGATACACGCTTGAGCCCGATCCTAAGTAAACTGCTAACACCGCCATGCCGCGATGTTAAATCAAGCGCTTCTCAGAAGGAAACCCAATTTTAATTTATGTATTTTCTTTTTGTCTTTGTTTTCAGTTATTTTTAGTGTACTTGGACTGTTTGATGTGTTGGTGTAATGTGTGAAGTCTGGGTCTCAGGAGAAAGTTCCAGGTGTTCAGTTGTTCAGGTCATAGGGAAAAATACGGGTCGTACAATTTTGTACGGACCGTAGATTTCCACCATTTTTTAGGAAAGGACTTAGGCTGCTCACTATTTTGATGGACCGTATAAAATTTGACGGACCGTCCTTTTTGGCCACGTCATTAATGGAACTCAGGTGAGTGTTCTAATTGGGACACCGTATAAATTTGTAAACCCCGTACAAATTAATATGAATCATAAAAATATCAGTGTAGTCAACACGAAGGTTTATAGCATTCAGTCAACCCCTACATCTCTCACTTTCACTCAAATTCAAAACATATCCTCAATTTTATCTTCCATAACCGACCACCATCAACACCATATTAACACCAGATTGTCTTCCCATCATATTCCCTATCAGCCTCATTACTCAACACCATACACACCACACGCACTGGCACTCTACCTAACGCAAACAAACCAGTGCCAAGACGCCTTGTATCTTTACTAGTTGAGTCGAGAATCTTTGTAATCAGGTATGTTAACATTCTCACTCCTATTTTGATGCCTTACAATGGTATGGATCGAGTTGTCATTGATTATTGATTGTGGGTAGATCAAATTTGCACCTAGGGTTCAAAATTGAATGTGGATATTGGGCTGACTTTAATTCTGTGGATTTTGTTGGTTAGGGTAAAGGATTTGGTATGTTTGTTGTAGAATAGGGATCGTGGGTACGAGAACATCATACCCCCTCTGAGTCGGAGGGACTTTTGATCAACATTCGTGTCGATTCATTATGACCGCCAACTATTCGTGATAATGACTATGAGAAAAATGATGAATGAAAGGGAGTGAAGTCTGAGTAACTTCCAATGGGTCGGAGAACATTTCGATATATAACTTCAACATTGAAGTTTGAAATTGTTATGCCTGCCAAAAGCCCGATACCATACCAATAAGCGTAATCATGTGAATAATGGGTGAAGTCTGAGTAACCTGAGCCTCGACATCCCAAATCATGAAAAATTGAAATATAGAAACTTGTGTATGTACGAATTATGGCTGATATAGGTTTGTAAAATTCACTAAGTATGGGACCAGAGGTTGTACCTACCACTGCCACTATGCCACCACCTACAGTTGCACCTAGTATATCTTCGAGTCAGATTCTGCCTAACACATAGCCACAGGTTGCAGCCAGAGTCGTTGACCCATTTTCCCTGACCATAGACAACTTCAATCATGAAGCCATCAAAGCAAAGAGGGCGGATCAACAAACCACTATTATCATGGGGTAGCTCCGTAAATTCATTATAAAAGAGATTAGTATAACCCTTGAGCAATTTAAGATGGGTTTGAGATTAATCTAGCAGCACTAGAGAGATCATGTCTGAGTAGTGATGTTGGGTCACTTAGGACAGAGTTACAGGAGTTGAGAGCCACAGTTCAGGCACTGTAGGCCCATGATCAGGTTACATTGAAGGATCCAACTCTGACCACACGGGTGGACTTGGATACATTTTTCTATGTTGAGAATTTAATTGAGGATGATGATTCCCATATTCCCACTCCTATATATGCTGGGGGAAAGAGGAAAATAAATGAGGAGGATGAGTTGAGTGATATGACATTAGAGGTAACTTGGACTAGGTTATGCACCGTTGAGGAGCAGTAGGTACTGCTAGTCTTGCGGAAGTCCCTCATCAAGAATTACCCCCACATCAAAATCGAGCGAAGCTGTAAGTGCCTCGTCCAGTAATGTTTCGACCAGAATGACATGGCCTCCGCCTTTACCCTTGCCTATGCTAGATCATGTTATTGCTGATGTTGTTGCAGATATTGAGATTGGTTCCTCAGAGGCAACATTGCCTTAAGATGAGTAGCGCACCTAGAGTGACTAAGGTAGTTCTTACTTCCTTGTCTTTATTTTGATGCATTGGGGGACAATGCATGATTTTTGGTTGGGGTGGGGCTATTTGATTGCATGTAGTGTAAATATATGTTTAGGACCGCCTCGACTTTTCTTTGCCATGGTTTTCATTTATGCTGAAACTGGAATGTTTAGGTCGTGTTTAGATAAAGTAGAGTAATTATGACTTATGTGGTGGTGGTTTGAGTAACTTATGGTTGTTTGATGTTGGATATTTGAAATACTCCCCTCTGGAATTTTTTATGATGTGTACTCGAAATGTGTTGCTTAATTAACATGCATGATTCTTTTTGTGACATTTAGAGTATTGCGTTACTTTGTGTGTTTAATGCTTAACGAGGAAGTCAATGTGTGGAACAATTCTTATGATAGTGTGGTGGTGTTTTTGTATCTATTCTCTTGTTATATGTTCAATCTAGAACTTATCTGGTTAGTCATGCATTGTTTCTTAGGATAAGTTGAGCTGTGAAGTGATCTTAGGCCTTGTTTGTTTGATATTGAACCTTTTTTCCTTTCATGAGCCTAACCCGTGTATATAAAATATTCCTAATTTCCCATTTTGAGCTTATAAGCTTATTCTTTGACTAGCCGCTAATGAGCATATACCCTTTTGTTATGAATATCCCTATTGTTGCACCCGGTTCCTCCTTGACAGTTAAAAATGTCGTAAAAGAAGCTAAAAGCCTAAATTATAGGTGATATGTGAAATATGCGGAAATGAGGGTTATACCTAAAGGTTGGGTAGACGTGAGTTGTCTAGTTACTGAAAAGGTGAGGTAGTAGTAAATAATGAAAAAAATAATAATAGAAAAAAAGAAAAATACTGAAAATTGGCACAAAATGAAATAGAGTAACAAATAAACCATACTGAGGCAACAAAAGAAAAAGGGAGAATAGGAAGGTCGTTAAAGGTGAAATAAGTGTAGTGTTCAAGGATGGTAAGTCACTATTGTCCAAATATACATCTTACTCATCCCTAAGCCTACATTACAACCAAGGAAAAGTCCAAATGTGATCACAGCCAAACTGTACGAAGTCGAAGACATTGAAATAAGGGAAAGCATATGGTATCTGCATGTATAGTTTGAGAATTTCTTTATGAGTGAGTGTTTCGCTTCTTTATAGTATTTTGTCCCATTTGTTTGTATATATGTGTATTGGGACATTCTTGGTCTATGTGAGGGCATAAGGGTTGATAAAGTGATTGATTTCCCGTGAGTTGAGATTCATGTGCACAATGGTTCCTGTAATAACTTGATGTCACTAATTGAAGCTTCATTGTTAGTTACAACTGATTTAAGTCATACATCTTATTGAGTAATATGGATATGGGGGGAGTCATGTTTGTACTGCCGGTAGTTACTTGCCAAAACCACTATAGACATTCTGACTTTGTGATATCTGAGTGTTGGTGTTAGTATAGTGTGTTAATTTACTTGCATGAGGACAAGCAAAGATTTTAAGTAGGGGGTGTTAATGTGCCATAGAATTACGACACATTTGATATTTTTTAACTATAAGTTTTACTTATTTTTAAGCAAGTTTGTGTCGTTTTGATGTATTTTGTTTATGTTTAAGGTAAATGTCGTTAAGAAAGAAGAAACAAGGAAATTCAAGCGAAGTCCCTAGAATTGAGGATTGTACGGACCGTACAATTGGATCGGAAAAGCTATGATGGTTAGAAGCAGAGAATTGCAAGAATAATAGAAGTTTGACGACAGGATTTGACGGCCCGTAAATAATTTTATGAACTGGATAAACGTGGTGTTTAATCCAAGTACTAAATAAAGATCAAATTATCTGAGTTTTGACGGTTTCGTACATTTTATACGGATCGTAATTTCTAGCCATTGAAGTTTACAGTCAAAGATTATACAAACCGTACTTAATTTTACGGTCCGTCGAATTTAGCGACAGGGCCAGTTTAGTCTAGTTTTAATTCGGAGGTTTTGACTTGTATAAATACTTTTTAGGGTTTTATAATTTCACTACAAGAAAGTATAGAATTTGCAACAAAATGTTAGCAATAATAAATATATTGTTGCTAAAAAACGTAAATGGCAATACAAATTTAATATATTATTGCTAAAAATGTAAATAGCAACAAATAAAAATAACTTGTTGTTGCGAAAAGTTTTCGCATTGGAGGTTATTGCAACAACATGCAACAACTTTTGCTGTTGCGAAAAGTAGGCAACGACATCCAACATATAGCAACAAAAATATTGTTAGCAAATTTCTTTTTTCTTGTAGTGTTTATTCATCATCAGTTCTAAGACTTGTATCGATAGTATCAAGTACTTAGAGTATGTTGAGGCTTTCAAGAACAAGTTCCCATGTTTTAATCTTCGTTATTCAATTGTAAGTTTCAATGACAATTTCAAAGCTTTTCGTTATCTTTAATATCATGAGTAATTAAATACCATTCTGAGATTGTGAACCCAATGGTGGGTGTTATGCGAATAGGTTGTTGATATTGATATACGAATCATGCATTGTCAGTATTTAATTATTTCTTATTTATTCATATTGATTAGTGGTTGCAAATATTAATCTAAGCCATAAATTCTACTTTACTTTGGAATGTGAGTAGGGTTTGGTATGAATAATTAACAATGACTCGGGACATTAACTCTTGTTTAATAGGAATAAGAGGAGTTTTACTTGGAATAATTAATCATTCTTAATATCAATCTTCTATATTTGGGACAATCATGAAGATAAATACTTTCTAACTATTTAGAAATATTAGGAAGTCACACGGAGATTAAGTGCATACAATACACAATCCATGAGGAGTATATCACGTTAATACCTAGAGCATATCATCTAACCTAGCGGAGACAAAATCTTAGTTTCTTAATCATCTGAATTTCAATCAATATAATCTAACTGTTAGAATTACACAAATATTTATAACCTTTACGGAATTAGAACAAAGACCTACGTCAAGTATTACACTAAGATAGTAACCTTTTCTCACCATATTCCTAGTGGGATTCGACCCCAACCTAGTTGGGTTACTATATTTGACAATGTCCGTTTTATGCCATAACTTAGGTGTAATTTAAGCATATCATTGTACTAAGGTTCACCTGAGTCCCAAATCCTTCTGGAATGATCGCCAGAAGTTGGTCGTAAATTGTGCCCCTCTATGAGAGATAATAGATACTGGGATACCATGGAGCCACGCTATCTCCTTAATGTACAACCTTGCGTAATCTTCAGCCGTATAAGTGGCTCTGACTGACAATAAGTGAGTTGACTTTGTAAGCCTATCGATAATCACCCATATAGAATTGTACTTTTGATATGAATGGGGTAAGCCCACAATAAAATTCATGTTAGCCATTTCACACTTCCAAGACAGAATCTCAATTATCTTTATTAGACCTTCGGGCTTCTAATGCTCTACCTTTACGGACTGCCAATTTGGACACTGTGCTACAAACTCAACAATGTCCTTCTTCAAATAATTCCACCAATACATATCTTTGGTATCATGGTACATCTTCATCAAACTTGGATGAATAGAATAACGTGAATAATGCACCGCTGCCATAATCTTGCCTCGTAGGCTAGCTATACCTAGGACACAATCAACCCTTGTATCTGAGAAACCCGACCCCCGTAAGGTCTAATATTGATTTATTTTGCTGTGGAACTTTATCTCTCAACTTTACTAAGTCAGGGTCGTCATACTGTCGCTCTTTCACCTCCGTCACAAGAAATCATTCTGCTACGTTTTGAACCACTATTACATCTGAATCTAATAATCTAACTCCTTGGTTCGCTAACTGATGGTTCTCTTTGGCTAGTTACCTCTTCTCGACTCCCAAATGAGCCAAGCTACCCATAGATCTACGGCTGAGAGTGTCGGCTACCACATTTGGTTTTCCTGGATGATACAATATCAACGTCATATTCCTTTAATAACTCAAGGCATCTTCTTTGCCACAAATTCAACTCATTCTGCTTTAAAATATAGTGAAGGATCTTATGATTTGTAAAGATGTCAACCTGAACACTGTATAAGTAGTGCATCCATATCTTAAGTGCATTTACCACAGCTGCCTAGAACTTTTTGATCATAATTTCTCGTATGAATATTGTGTCGAACATGAAACTTGTGATTAGTAGTAAAACACGGATTCACTCGTTGAGACCAAATTTGATCTTCATAGAGTTTTCGAGATATTTTCTTAAGAAGTTTTGTTATAGCATCTATAGCTGCTTCTGGTTTAGGTGGGCAACCTGGCAAATAGATATCTACAGGAATTAGCTTATCGACTCCCCCAACAGTACTATAACAGTCGATACTAAACATCCCGCCTATAATTATACCGGCTCCCATAGCAATAACATATTTTGGTTTAAGCATTTGCTCATATAATCTCACTAAATATAGGGCCATTTTCATTGTTATTGTTCCAGTTGTTAAAATTAGACCAGCTTGTCTAGGACTCGATCTTGGTACTAGTCCATAATGATCAAAGTCGAAGCATGAGCCTATTAGTGAAGCAACAATTGGTACCATAGAGAAGCGGCCATAAACTAGAGATTCTTGACCAATTTGAAAGATCATTCAATGTAGTTGAAATAAATGAATTTTGGGTTGCTCGATAAAGTAATGGAAAATTAATGGAATTTATAACTGTCTCAATCTTATTTATTCCGTCTTTCTTTCTATTGTCTGAATATTCAAGAGATATGACTATTCCAATGCCCTCTTTCGCCATTCATAAACTAAACCAATAATTAAGATCATTATAAAAATGAAAGATTCTATACATTTACACCCAATACATTTAAACTCATTGCCCATGGATAAAGAAAAACCATTTCAACATAAAAAAACCTCTAAATCATAGGTCTAGTAGTTCTTTTCGTGCTTCTTCAACTGCCTCAAAGTATAGGAAATTACCTTGTCATGCTGCATTAAAATTGTCATGACTCCTTTCCAGGAGTCGTGGTGGTACCTACATAATCCCACCACGTAGGCTAACCACTCTCAAGACATGATATATATATATATATATATATATATTTATATAAAAGCAGAAAAAATTTGAATACCATAAACACGGTCTCATAATATAAATGCGTAAATAAACCATAGGTCTGATACACCAACAAACACCCCCAATAGATCTAGTATGTGATACAAGAGCACTAACAAATACGAATCAAGTCTGAAAATGGGCATGCAGGCCAAAACTAAAATACATAGTTTGAAAGGTGTCTCTGAAGTAGGAAAAAATACAATAAATACAAAAAGAGTATCCAAGGCTATGTTGGAGATAGCATCATCACCCTGAATGCCTGGGATGACCAACTCGAACTCTCAGTCATACGGTGTTGCAGAGGTGGAAGGTACTGAATCTGCATCCCAAAATAATATAGCAAGTGTAGCATGAGTACACAATGTACCCCTATAGACATCATAGGATGACAATGATGGAAGATACATAATCAAAGATAAATACTGAGTTGACTGAAGCAAAATGAAATCCGGATTTGGCCGACCAAATAATCCTACACTAGCATATCAATGACCAAGTATATCACATAATCATCAAGATGTTTCGTAGAGTTCAACAGCATATCAATTATCATGTGGCATTAATAATCCTTTCAAGTCCCAAATCCAACCCAGATGTTCATAATCACTCAATAGCAAGTCTGAGTCACAGTTTATCAATGATATGTCATAAAATGTATGATGTGAATGCAATGCATATGCAAGGTACCTTTCTCAACCTGGTATATAGTACGTCAGGGTTTAATTATGATTTGTACACCCAAGGGGGTCCCAAGAAGTCCATATACCGCTCCTAGCCATCCGGAATTCCACACATGAATCTGACTAGAACCCAGGACTCATTTGTTGAGTCTCAATGATGTTAAAGGTGTGCAACTCCGCTCTCCGCGTATCAATATCATCTCAAGTGCCATAATCTCATATTACTCTTACTTTTCCAGTCTCTTGGACCATAGCATATCCATACCACTCTTATATTAAGTCATAGAACCATGAGTGTATAAATGCAATGATAATACAAGGTAATATATCATGATATAATGAGATGTTATCAAGTATAGAGATGGTATACACATCCTTTCAAGAATTCAACAACACAGAAGAAATTCCAGTCAAATCAGGATATCAATCGAAAGCATATGTGATGAGTAACCAAACAATAGCAAACATGGAAACAAGCCCACATATGGGGATGAGCCCAAATAAATAGCAGTCAGAACCAACATAAGGTTGATTCCCCAAATCATCCCATCATCACAGTTCAACACTGGTATCCACTCAACCATTCATCACAGCCGGTTGAATGGGACCCCCAAACATGACCAATACCCATTAATATTTATAACTAATTATGCACTTCTATTGGAGTCTCGAAAAGCTAAACCATAGCCTACCTCAAAGCCGAGCAGGAGCACTACCAAATCATGTCTCGAATACATTCTTTCCCTTCCTTCTTGCCTTGCGACGATCAAAGTCTATTCACGTGTATTACATAGTTAATAATAAGCTTAACACAATAAAAGTAAGACTTTAAATACTAATTTCGGGCCCACGCCACCAAGACTCAAACTTTATTACACAAAACCCAAGATTACATACTAGACAATCATATCCTTAAATTAATTGAAAATATATTAACATTTGAACCCTCAATTGGACAATAATCAAAAAGCCCCAATTTAAAACCCTAGAAATATTCCCTAATTGAAAACAAGTTTCTATCACCAAATTAAGACTTATAACATGATAATCTAACATAATCAACTCCTAACTCATTATATTAACATCATTCAATCCATAAATATCCATTAAAACCAACTATACAACTCTCTTAAACTCATAATATGCAAAACCCATCTTCCCCAATTCAAACAAGAAGCTAATCCACCATTAATAAGCTTAGCATCATAAACTTAAACCAAAAAGGGAAAGAATTGATTACCTCAATGTGGAAAATGCTCATAAGGCTTTGAAATTACCCTTATGTGGTGCTGGTTTTGAGAACACACTATTTTATGAAAGAAAATTTGACCTAGAATTAAATATATATGACACCTGAACAGTGATCCACCCTGGTGGAATCGACTCCGATGGAGTGGACAAACTGCGGCAAAAAAGCCTTCGCCATAGCAGATGTCACTTGACACCTCATATCTCGCCACATCGGACCTAATTTTGCTGTGGCGGAACTTTCCATTTCCCCAACTTCCGCTTCGGCGAGCCAACCTTCTATCAAAGGGACCCGTCGGAGATGATGTTGGTTCCATCGTGGCGGACACCAGACACCAGCTGTGAAACATAGCCTAAAAACCTCTATCTAACACCTACAACACTCTTGGAACCCCCGGACACAAACCAAATATGCTCGTCTATGGTAAATAGTTCTACAAACTTGGTCATATCCTCAAATTTCACAAATAACCGATCCAAGACATACTTTTCTAAAGAATCGTTTGGGACAAAACCAGAATCCAAACTTTATAAATAAGGCCACAAAATACATATGATTACCTCAGGAAGTGAACCAATGACTCGACTAAGTCATAAATTACCTTACGGAAGTACCAAAAGTTATAGAACCCGATAGTGAACCCATCTAGACACAAGTCAACTTTAAGTCAAACTAACCAACTCTAAGTTTTCAGACTTTGGATTTTTCATCTAAAACTCATATAAATGGACCTCGAGATTTGTGCCACCCATCCCCACGCATCACGAACCCCATAAAGAGTTTATGGGAAGGTTCAAACAAGAAAATAAGGATTTTTAGCAGGAAATGACCAAGCAGGTCTGTACGTTAGATGCCAATTAAAACAACGTTCATCCTTGAACGGAGAGAAACAAATAGAGGGAACGTACCGGAAGTACTGAATAATCTTAGATATTTACTCTACATATCAGACTCGGTCTCCTACGTTGCCTACTCAACATGACGATGCCTCTACAGAACATTCACTCAAGTAATCTCCTTCGATCTCAAATTCCTCACCTGCCTACCCAAAATAGCCACAGGATCCTTCTCGAACTCTAGATTCTGATCAAGAGATACTGAGTTCCACTGTATAATATAAGAACCATCGCCATGATACTTCTTCCGCATAGACACATGGAAGACTAGATGAACGCCTGAAAGACTCGGTGGTAGAGCCAACTCATATGCCACCTCTCCCACTCTCTAAAGAACCTCAAATGGTTTGATATACCTCGGACTCAATTTCCCTCTCTTGCCTAATCTCATCACATCCTTCATAGGTGAAACCTTCAAAAAAACCTTTCACCTCCCATGAACTCTACATCTCGGGACTCCTTCAACAGGTGATTATCTTGGATCACTATCCCTCTCTATAAGGACTCCCTCAACAAATCAGTATCCCAAGGACGGACCTCAAACGCATCAAACCAATCAATCATAGATCGATATATTCTACTACACAATGCCTTTAACGGTGCCATATTGATACTAGAGTGATAATTGTTGTTGTATGTGAACTCTACCAAGGGCAAGTGTTGGTCCAAATGACCACCAAAAGAAATTACACATGTTCATAACATGTCCTCCAATACCAGAATAGTCTGCTCAGACTGACCGTTGGTCTGAGGGTGAAATGATGTACTGAGATCCAACCGAGTACACAACTCTCTCTGCAAGGTCCACTAGAAATGCGAAGTAAACTGAATACCCCGATCCAAGATGATATAAATAGGAACCCCATGAAGACAATCAATCTCTCGGATATAGATCTTTACCAATTTCTCTACATTATACGTCAATTGAATTAGAATAAAATACGCACACTTGGTCAATCTATCAACAATGACCCAAATAGAATCAAACTTGCCCAAAGTCTTATGAAAACCAACAAAAACATCCATAGCGATCCTCTCCCACTTCCACTCTAGAATGGGCATCCTCTGAGACACACCACCTGGATGCTGGTGCTCATACTCGACCTGCTGGCAATTCTGACACCGCGATACAAAATTAGCAATATATTTCTTCATCCTCCCCTACCAGTAGTGTTGCCTCAAATCACGGTGTATCTTAGTAGCACTCAGATGAAACGAATACCTAGAGTTGTGGGCCTCTTTCATAATCAATCTAGTTAAATCTCCCATCATGGCCTCCTTGGCCTCACCACTCATCACCGTATCTCAAATCTTGCATAACCTCACATTATCATACTGGTGCGCCAAATATAATTAAAAAAGGTGACCATACCTCCACATAAGTCAGAATCCTGCCCAGATTTGAAAGCTCAAGCCTCATAAAATGGTTGTCTAGAGTATGAACCTCTAATTCCAAAGGACTCTTAGAGACAGCCAAATAAGCTAACCATCTTTCGGCTAAAAGTGTCTGCCACTACATTGGCCTTGCCCGGATGATACAGAATGGTAATATCATAATCTTTCAACAACTCTATCCACCGACGCTACCTAGAATTCAATTCCCTCTGAATCACATCGTAAGATAGAATTTCTTAAGCTAATGCGGCTATATGTAATGAAACTAGAGTCGTTTGTCTCATCAACAAAGAGGGACTCAACCTCTAAATATATATATATATATACTTAACCAGGTCGTCAAGGCCACTATATACTATATAATAACATCCAGGCCCACAATGGAGGTATGTATGGCTATCTCTCAGAAACCTACACGCATGAATTACAGCACCCCTGGCAAAAGTGTAACACCCTATACCTTCGGGCTAAGGTTTTACCCGTACAATGGAAATATAATGGAACCAAGATGAAGAGTGTAGGAAATGTTTTGAAAGATAATTAAGTTATAAGAAGAGTATTTGGGCATAGTATAGTTAGAAGGTACTCTATGGGCCATGTTACAAGTGAGTTTGCATAAGGCTTCACTTCGAGTGAGTATATGGTAAACTCAATAAAGAATTTGGAAAACTTCCTTCATGAAAGTTGTATATCTTTGAAATACATTTCCAAAGGTATATTATAGAGGTCAAATGGACATCTATACAAAACACTCATGTGCAATTTACTAAACAGTGTTCTGCCGCTCCGTAAAATAAGCCGTAAAAATTCCCAAAATATCCAGCATACTATCACGGTTTTATGGTATGATTTAGGGGTCATAAAATAATTAACAGTCAGTAAAAAAGGCAAAAAATAAGTGTAAAACGGGTCCGATAGCAATTTTAAAACATCATTTTTTGGCTTTTCTCACTTCATTCTTCACATCCTCAAGCCCTAGAATGACCATTCTCTCTGCACGTCATCCTCCTACACCATGGTAAGCCTCTTCCAAGTGATCCCGAGTGTTTCTAACATCAACACATGAATTCTAAGTGAAAATCCATTTCTAACCTAGGGTTTTCAACAAAACGCATATCAAGGATTAAGATTCAAGCTTTTGGAATTCTTCTTCAAAGATTTAGACTTTTCTCACATTTTTGAGCGATTCAGGTATGTGAAGCTAACTCGCTACATGTCAGAACCTTATTAATCATCCCCACGCCTCGTTCATCAAGATTACTATGAATTTGTTCAGATATAGAGATTGTGCCCTAGTTCATGAAAAGTCTAGAACTTCTATATTTTGAGAATATAACTTTGCAGATGTTCATAATTATCACTTTTAATATCGTGAACTCATTATTTATTCAGTATAGACTCATGTTCGGTATCCCATGAGTCTCAATTTTGACAATTCGGGTTACTATGAACAGTTAATGCTTCAAACTTCATAATCAGTTTATGAATACATGTCTCAGTCAAGTTTTATTCAGTATTTCCAATATCATGTACTTCTGTATGATTCAATATTTCAGTATCATGTATTATAGTATGAGTCTCAAATCCTTATTATATATATCAGCTCATGAATTCATGTTCAGTATTCCATATTAATATATTTCAGTATCATGTTAAGTGTCCATAATTTTGGGCCCAAGGCTACAGTTATATGTATTATTATAGACTCAAGGCCACTACTATATATATATATATATATATATATATATATATATATATTGGTCCTAAGGCCACATTTTATTATTTAAGTTAAACAAGTGACTCTCCATTTCGGTATAGGAAGTATTCTTATTATTTTCTTCGTTGTTCAGTTATCAATTTTAAATTCAGTACAATATTTGTTTATTAAGTTGTGTTTCCCTTTTCCCGAGCACCCCACAACTATTTATTCTTTCAGTTACATTACATACAATACAATTTAAATATACTAACATCCCTTTGTATGGGGCCTGCACTTAACGGTGCAAGTGCCGAGTTTTAGGACGACAGATCTGCTCTAGTAAGATTACTTCAGTAACAACTGATTGGTAAGCTCCATCTCATTCGGGGTGTCAATATATTATTTCATTATTATATTTTATTATAGAGGTATTCCAGGGCCTTGTCCTGGTAGACAGTTCTCAGTCAGACTCATGTTAGAGGTTTCATAGACTAGACTAGTTCAGTATTTCAGACATGTCAGTATTACTATTTTAAGACTTATGATATTTTCAAATTACTTCTGCAATATACTTTCAGATTATAAATTTAATAATTTGAATTACATGTTTTTGAAATCATTACTATAGTATGTTTTGCTTCCATATTGATGCAACAATCATGTGTTTCGCTCTGTCACATGCAACCAGGCACCGAGTGTTTTATTTCTCACAGGATATGGTTCGGGGCGTGACAAAGCTTGGTATCAAATCCTAGGGTTCAAGCGTATTAGGGAGTCTATCAAACTGTGTCCAATGGGGTCTCTTTTATGTGTGTGTAGGCTCCCACACATGTAAATAGTTGACAACCAAGACATTTAGGATTGTTAGTGATAGATGAGACTTGAGATGATATTAAAAGTGGGAAAAAAGCACATTTACTATAGACTAGACCATAACCCTTATCAGAAAATAAAAGAACAGTTGTCATGATTTATGGTTTTCACTTAACCTCAGTTACCAGTTAGACAATATTTCAGTTAACGAGATTATGGTTATCCAATGCACTAATGTTTGGCTATGTAGTTTCCACCCTTTCAAATTTTCAGTGTATCGAGATTCTTGTGACTTGTGAGTATATAGTGATGCATATACGTGCTAAAATGAAGTGTAAGTAACAGTGACTATAGCAAAAATCTACGCATGTTTTCAAGTCCGGGTTGAGACCCAAGACTCACCAAATGGCGCATGATGTATTTATCAGGTAATAGTATTATTTTAATGACAAGTATTGGCATGATAGTATACGTATGTTCTATACTTTACAAAATAATTTTAATTGGATTTTTTGGACCATGGAGCTACAAGTATGAGGATGATAGTTCATATTTAAGACCCTACAGGGTAGCATGCAATGAAGTTAGCTGCAGCAGACATAAACTGTCCATGATAGTTTTGAGCAGAAAATAACCTAAGAGCAAATCACATGTGATTCTAGAATTTCTCAAGTTTTCAAAGATGTATATTTTGTCGTCAGACCCATGCAACTGACTAAGAAATGATTGTGTACGATAGGAGAACCATAAGTAGATGATATTTAATTTTTGGGGATAGTTTTAAATTATTTAAGTCTATTTAGATCTGAACGAGGGAGTATGATGTTAGTAAGTTACTACAAGAAGTAGATATTACTATATGATGATAAGATATGGCAGTTCCCTCTAAGGTATGTGATTTATGTGTTTATACCATGTGTGTATAATTTGACATGACCATAAGGTGTATATAAGGTTGGGGTTAGATATTTCAACCTTTCATTTAAGAGAAACAAAATTTCTCTAAGTTTGATTCTTGTCTATAGCTTAAAACAATTGTAGACGATAGCAGAACAGGGTCAGATGATGAGAGAAGTTAGAAATAATCTTACGCTTCATTTTAGTATTTAGGAAAGAACCAGAGAATATGCTGCTAGCAGGTGGTTAGTAGAGAATAGTAAGTAAGTTTTGAGTAGATAGAGTAAATTATCAATTTCAGCAGAGCTAGTAGAGGTACGATTTGATTTCCTTAGTTAGGTTAACACTGGCAAGTGAGTAGCAATTTGAATACACCAAATATGTATTAGAACCCATAGAGTTTAAGATAAACATGGAGTATAGTGGCAGTGGAAGAAGAAATCATCTAGGCAGAAAGAGAGAAAACTACAGAAGCACAGTCTTTAAGAATTGTCAAAAAGGGGGGTTTTCCCTAAGAGCGAAGTTAATTTATTAAGACATAATATGTCGGTAATTAAGTTCATGTAAGTAATTTAGTTCCACGTTCATGTAAGAAATTCATTTTCCCCTAGTAAGAAAGACCGCTCAGAAGTGAGTTGAAAGATGAGCCATCAGTGACATAAAGTGCAAGGAATTACAGAAGTTAAGGAAAGTTAGTTGGATGCCAACGAGAGAGGAGGATCCCAAATATAAGATTTTAACCTTTTCTCCAATGGAGAGATGTGTAAATTGTCAAGGAGTGCAGTTGAATATTCGAAAACCCGAAGGGTTAGCATGAGATATGAAGAACCTCGGTTCAGTAATAATGTCAGAATGAGATAGTCTCCAAACATAGAGTTATCGCATGAGACTTCATTTTCAGGGTGTTGGTCAAAGGCTTAGCGCACAGTCGTAGTATGAGTATTTCAAGAAGCATCCATGTTCAGGCAAACAAGAGAATCATGACGAGAGAAATTCATTATTTAGCAAACCTAGGAGTTCAACTTTCGAACTCCGAAGATGGTAGATTTGTTGTATGAAACAGATCCAAATCTTCCTTAGTAGTTGAGTAAAAGAGGAGAACAGTTTCATGATCACCATCTATCGCAGCTAAAGCATTTCACATACATAAAATCATGACTTCCAAACAAGGTGGAAATGAAGGTACTCTAAAATACCAAGGGAAATTTTGCATCTTCGATATAGTTAGGCGCAAAGGGAGATTTATGGTAGATGAGCACAGTTTCAGATATTCTACTTACCCAAGCTTCACCGAAATGTATCATGACCTTTATAAGGTTTATAGGTGGGATCAAAATAAGAAGAATGAAGCCAATTTCGTGGCTAAATTTCCAAATTAGTAGCAAGCAATAGCCGATTCAGCAGAAGATAATGCCAAGTTATATATTCAGATGTCAGACAAAATCGCACTACTCAGATGCTTAAATATATGTTAAGCGCACGTGTCCTAGACTTTAAAGGTAACTGAGGTGATCATTTGCATTTCATTGAGTTATTTCTAAATATAGATATCATGCCAATATCAAGATGACACCATTTGAAACCTTGCATGGGCGAAGGTATAGACCACCTATTGGTTGGTATATAGTTGGGAAAAATATTATTTCTAAAGCTAGACTTGGTCCCTGAGGCAGTTGAAAAAGTTAAATAAATTCAAGAACGTTTGAAAATGGTTAAAAGTTGCAACAGTCCTATGTGAATGTGCGGCACAGAGATTCAAAGTTTTATGTTAACGATTGGGTGTTTCTAGAAATTTTTACCTGTGAAAGGCGTCATATGATTTGAGAAGAAAGAGAAGTTAGTCCCAAGTACATTAGACCATTCAGACCTCATAATTCGTTCAGTGTTCAGATCTCAGCTCCGCTCATCATTCAGATCTCCCGTTGTAACATCCATATTTTCGGCATTCAGATTTCATATTATGATGTCTATGTTTTAGATCTCAAGTTAGTTCAGCACTCATATATCCATGTAAGCTAGTATTCATGTATTTATGTCTATACAATATTCATGTTCCATTTCATGTTCCTCGTATCCATGTAATCATGTCATATTCATGCTCATGTTTCAGTACTCATGTCACTCATGCCTACGAATTTTTTTCCAAATTCATTTATTGTATTTGTGTATTCATTCAGTCCAATATCAATGTGTTCATGTAAGACCAGTACTCATGACATATAGTATTCATGTATTTATGCCATCTCAGTATTCATGTTATTCAATTACCATGTTATGTCATGTATTGTGTATTAAGATGCTCTGTGAGGCTGTGTTTGAGACTCTGGTTAACTGGAAAGTATTTAAAAAATGTTGGGATAGTCCTATTTATATAGGAAACCCTACCAATTTTTTTGTAAAATTTCAGAGTTAGTCATATTCCTAACCATGATCCATCATTCAAGAACGAATGATCCCAAAAGGGAGATATTGTAACACCTCGAACCTTTGGGTTAATGTTTGACTCGTATAATGGAAACATAATGGTACTAATATGAAGAGTGTAGGAAGTGTTTTGAAAGCTAATCAAGTTATAAGAAGAGTCTTTGGGCAAGGTATAGTTAGAAGCTACTCTATGGGCCATGTTTCAAGTGAGTTTGCACAAGGCCTCACTTCCGAGTATACGAAAAACTCAATTAAAATTTTGGAAAACATTCTTCATGAAAGTTGTAGATCTTTGAAATACATTTCCAATGGTATATTATGGAGGTCAAACGAACATCTGTACAAAAATTATGTGCGATTTACTAATCATTGTTCTACCGCTCTGTAAAATGGGCCATAATAATTCTCAAAATATACAGCACACTATCACAGTTTTATGATTTGATTTACGAGCTGTAAAATAATTTACAGGCATAAAATAATTTACGGGTTGTAAAATAATATGCGGGCCATAAAATAAGCCAAAAATGAGCGTAAAATGGGTCCGACTACAACTTTAAGTGTTTTGGCTTTTCTCACTTCATTCTTCACATCCTCAAGCCTTAGAACGATCATTCTTTCTTCCCGTCATCCTTCTACAACAAGTTAATCCTCTTCCAAGTGTTTCTAACATCAACACATGAATTCTAAGTGAAAATACATTGTTCCTAACCTAGGGTTTTCAAGAAAACCCATATCAAGGTTCAAGATTCAAGCTTTTTGAATTATCCTTCAAAGATTCAGACTTTTTTTCAAGTTTTTGGAGCGATTCAGGTATGTGAAGCTAACTCTCTACATGTGGAAACCTTATTAATCATCCCAACACCTCGTTCATCAAGATTACTATGAATTTCTTAAGATATAGAGATTGTGCCCTAGTTCATGAAAAGTCTAGAACCTCTATCTTTCGAGAATATAACTTCACGGTGTTCATAATTATCACTTTTAATATTGTGAACTTATTACGTAATCAGTATAGACTCATGTTCTGCATCCCATGAGTCTCGATTTTGACAATTCAAGTTACTATGAACAGTTAATGCTTCAAACTTCATAATCAGTTTAAGAATACATGTCTCAGTCTAGTTCTAGTCAGTATTTCCAGTATCATGTACTTCAGTATGATTTAGTATTTCAGTATCATGTATTACAATATGAATCTCGAATCCTTATTATATATATCAGCTCATGAATTCAAGTTTAGTATTTCATAGTAGTATATTTTAGTATTTCAGTATCATGTTGAGCACATGTAATTTTGGGCCCAAGGCCACAATTATATATATCATTATGGGCCTAAGGCCACAACTATATATTATGGACCCAAGGCCACAACTATATATTATGGACCCAAGGCCATAATTATATATATATTATGGGCCCAAGTCCACAGTTATATATATAGATATATATATTGTACCTAAGGGCACAATTTATTATTTCAGTTAAATAGGTGGCTCTCTATTTCGGTACAAGAAGTATTCTTATTATTTGCTTCCTTGTTCAATTATCAGTTAGCAATTTCAGATTCAGTATATTATCTATTTATTGAGTTAGGTTGCCCTTTTCCTGAGCACCAACAACTATGTATTCTTTCAGTTGCTTTAAATATAGTACAATTCAAGTGTACTAAAGTCCCTTTACATGGGGCTACACTTCACTGTGTAGGTGTTGAGTTTCAGGACGACGGATCTGCTCAGTAAGATTTCTTCAGTATCAGCAGATTGGTGAGCCCCATCTCGTTCGGGGTATCAGTCTATTATTACATTTTATGATAGAGATATCTCAGATCCTTGTCCTAGTAGACAGTTCTCAGTCAGACTCATGTTAGAGGTTTTATATACTAGACTAGTTCAGTATTTCAGACATGTCAGTATTTATATTTTCAGACTTATGATATTTTCAGATTACTTCCGCAATATACTTTTAGATTATAAATTCAACAGTTTGAATTACATGTTTTTAAAATCATTACTATAGTATGTTTTTATTCCTATGTTGATTCATCAACCATGTGGTTTGCTCGGTCACATGTAGTAAGGCACCGAGTGTCGTGATTCACCCAAGCCATGGTTCAAGGCATGACAAAAATGGACGTCAATACAAATATAATGTACTAGTATATAAGGCAACTGAAAGTTGAAACTGAACTGATAAGCATAGTAGTTGAACATAACTGGGAGATAAGGGAAAATTTATGGATAAACCTACATGTTTCTACTCTCACAACATACAATAATATCAATAACATACCAGACCCTATCAGGTCTCTGTGGATAGATATAATGTACTAGGCCTTAAACAAGGCTCTTTGGAATATCATAAATCACACCAAGCCACTAGGGCATCTGTGGTGTACACAACGTACCAGGTCGTAGCAAGGCTCTATAGGGTAACTATACCGTACCAAAATTTAATAAGGATATGTGAAGTAAATATATGATGTACCAGACCATCTATAGGCTATGTTGGAATGCAATAGTACCATACAACTGAGTATAGCTCAAGGTGTAAATCATTTGTCATCGACTATGGACTATGTCCGCAAGATATATATATACTTATAAAGTGAAAAGAATAAGTTCTAAGGCAAAAAGTACCCCGTCAAGGGACAAATAATAGCATATGAGGGATATCTAAGTATGACACATAAGCTTGATATGAATACTTCGTATACACAACTTAGACGAGTACCATTTAGGTATAGAATCATGTCATAGAAAGAAGGAATATCCACTTTGTAATGAACCGTCTGGTCATTTTTAGATAAAGATCCTTATTTTACTAAATTACCTTTCCTATAGACTCTATACGGGGTTTGTGATGCATGGGGATGGGTAGCACAGATTTTGAGTGGCCTTTATGTGATTTTCGGATGAAAAACCCAAAAGTGAATAGTTTAGAAATGATAAGTTTGACCCAATGTTGACTTTTGGGTATATGGGTTTGTTTTTGGGTTTTGTCAATTCTAGTAGTTTTGGATAGTCAATTATGACTTAGTTGAGTCATTGGTTCGCTTCTTGAGGCGTTCGGATGTACTTTATGACTCTATTTGTAAATTTGTTAGATTTGGATATTTTGGGTTATTTCGTATAAAAACATTTTGTAGATCGGTTGTATGAGAAATTTTAGTGTGTGAGAAAGTTTGTACTATTGATTACCTTGAGGTAGAATATTTGGTTTGTATCTGGGGGGTCTCGGGAGCGTTTCTAGTGTTTGGTGGAGATTTGGCTTAAATTCCTAGTTGTTGGTTTCTGTTGTGCCACACGTGTGGGTTTCTGGTCGCTTCTACGGGTCCTCCTCTACAGAGGTTGGATCGCAGATGCAGGCCTGGTGTGAGTTTGAGGTCTTTGCTTCTATGGACTATTTCTCACAAAGGTGATCTGCCTCTATGGTGTTATTTCCGCACTTGTGCCCATCCGATAACTTAAGTTGGGCCGCTTCGGTGGTGGATTTTCTGCTGGAGATATCCACCTCTGCAAAGATGATTTCGTCGAGGCGGAATTATTTTTTCCAGATTCTAATCTAATGCCCAAAATGAAATTACTTTCCCAAAACTTTTCTAGGGATTAGAGCTTGGTAGACAGGGGATTTCTAGGTCTTCCATCATCATTCTTCTTGGAGGTAAGGTTTTCTATTCCCTTTCGTTTATTAATCATTATTTGGGTCCTATAATCTTAGTGTAATTCCTAATTTGGGGAAGAATGTAACCTAGGTTTCTATGATAAAATAAGAGGCCGATGATTCATGATTTGGAGGTTGATTAATGATTATATTGTTGTAATATTGTAACCTAATATTTAATGATTATAGATGATTGTATTAGATTAGTTAATTTGATGTTTGGAAACAATTTTGAAATTGGGGGAAAGCCTAGTGTTTAATTTGGGGCTTTTTATAATCATGAAATTGAGGGTCCGAAAGTGATTAGTTTCCTAATCAATTCAAGGATATGATTCTATAGTATATTATTGTGCTTTTTGAATAATAAAGTTTTGACTTTTCCACCGTGATCCCGGGGTTAATTTTTGGGTGGACTTTTAGATTTCTTTTAAGACCAAGTCCTTGTGTTCGTGTTAGAATTACTTATTAATGTAGAATCTATGATATATATTATGAGTATTACGAGGCGCTTTGAAAGGGAGAGGCCTGCATCGAGGATTGAGGTTTGTGACACCTGCTTAGCTTCGACGTAGGCTATGATTTATCTTTCATAGACACTGATATAAGTACATAATCATTATAAATATTGAGGGGTATTAGGCCTATTTGGGAGTCCCACCTTAGCGGTTGTGATTAACGCTTGGGTGGGTACCGATGTTGAACTGGGTTGATGGGTGATTTGGGGAATCAACATTATGTTGATTCCGAAGGCTGTTATTTGGAATTGTCTCCATTGTTGATAATTGTTGTGTTTATTCATCACATTGCTTCTGATATGAAAGACTGATTTAAGTGGAAATTATGTGTTATTGAGTTTCTAAAGCATGTGATATTCATCTCCTATATTTGATTGCATCTCATACATCATATTTACTTGCCTTGTTATTGTTATTGCATTCATACACTCATGGTTCTGATGATTTTAAAAGTGGATTGGTATGGAAATGTTGTGGGTTCAATGAGACCGGAAGGGTAAAGATATTCTTATGAGATGGTTAGAAATATTGAGATGATGGAAATGATTTATATGGCTCGAAATAAGTCTTGGGCTCTTGTTAGATACGTGTGTTGAATTTTGACTGGCTAGGAGCGATATATGGACCGTGGGTCCCTCATTGGTCACAATTCATAGAATTTGAATGTGTGTATACCAGGTTGTGAAAGGTACCTTGCATTTGAATTCATATCATACATACACATACCTATTGATTATTTGTTGATATTTAACATGATTAACTGGTTATTGAGACTTGGATAATTATCATGAATAATGGATTTTGTTGATTTCACTTCATAATATCATAGTTGTTTGTTATTGAACTCCTATGTATGGACAAGGTAACTTACGTGATTCATTGCACTGTTTAGAATAGGATCTACTTGAGAGTCAATTCGATGTTCATTTCAATTACGTATCTTCCATCGTTGTCAGCCTATGATGCCTACGGGGGTACGTTGTGTACTTATGCTACACTTGTTGAATTCTATTTGGATACAGATACAATGTCATCTACTAGTTCAGGACCACATGGCTAAGTACCGAGTTAGAGGATTTCCTATGTTTGGGGTGAGCATTCCTTCATTCAGTATGCCCTAGATGCTCTGCTTATTGATTATGTCTTTCAGTTGTATTCGGGAGACATTATCAGACTTTTCAAACTCTTTATATAAGATTTAGTGCTCTTGTATTACAAATTATATTTTGGGGTTGTAATAACTAAATTATCAGACTTGTTTCTTTTATCTATGTTATGATCATACAGTTATTAAGTACTTATATTATTTCCGCCTTTCTTATATATATTTCTGTTAATTTGGAAGGGGTTCTCCTACTGGTAGGAAAAGTGTAGGTGCCACCACGACACTTAAAATGGTATGTGACAAAGTTGGTATCAGTGCTCTAGATTAAACGGTCTTAAATACAAGAGTAATGCCTAGTAGAGTCTTGTGGATCGATGCGGAGACGTCCGTACTTATCTTCAAGAGACTATGGGATATTTAGGAAACTTCCCTTTCTTCATTCCTTTTGTGATAAGATTGATCAAAGTGGTATTTGACCTTTGTTTCCTATTCTCTTACAGATGGTGAGGACTCATGCTCATGCAGCGAGAGAAAAGGCACTGAAAGCTACACCTACAGTGCCTAGTCACAGTAGAGGTCATGGTCGGGATAGAGGTAGAGCCCGAGCCGCTGCACCGGTGAGGGGTGGAGCACAGGGATCCGCTCAGGCTCGTTCTAGATCAGTGTCCCATGAGCTGGAGAATAAGCCTCAGGATGAGCATTATAATGAGGAGATGAAGCCAGCCCAAGATCAGCCCAGATTTGTAGATACTATAGTTCTTCAGGATACTATGGTTAGGATATTTAGTTTTCTTAACAATTTTTCCCAAGAGTGCGTTCTTCCGACTACTCTAGGTGGGTCACAGACCCAAGTGTGAGAGGTTCAGACTCTCGAGTTTCATACTCCATGGGTTTAGCCAACTGCTATTTCGGCACCTCATATATATGAGATTCTTGCACCAGAGCTTGGAGCTCGATTGGTGACAGAAGCTATTGTGTCCCGCGATGAGCCGAAGATATGGGAGCATTTCTCTAATACGAAGCCTCCCATATTCTATGGCCATTCTGAGAAAGATGCTTATGAGTTTATAGTGAGCAGCCATGAAAAGCTCTACACTTTGGTTATCATCAAGTCTCATGGGGTTTGTTTTGTCGATTTTCAACTTCTTGGTCATATGAAGCAATGGTGGCGAGCTTATGTTGATTGTCAACCAGCGGGGTCACCTCTAGTATCTTAGACCAAGTCTTATCGGATCTTTCTAGAGAAGTATGTGTCCTTTATCTTATGGTTGACCAAGAGGGGTGAGTTTTCTAAGTTGGAGTAGAGAGGTGCATCAGCTGCTGAGTACAAGACTCATTTTCATACCTTGTCGTGCTTTGCAATGCCGTTGCTACCTACAGAGGCTGAGTGAGTTAGATGTTTCGTGACAAGGTTGATTATTCCCTTTCATTTGGCTATATTATAGTTGGTGGCCTTTGGGGCTTCCTTTGAGGCGGTGGCAGAGAATGAAAGAACGGTTGAGTCTGCGAGGGGCAAGCTGCCCAAACAAGAGTCTAATAAGAGAGTTCACCGACATGGGTACTACAGTGGGTCTACTTCTTGTGGGTATGTGCAGCAGGGTAGATTCCATTATTCGTAGTCTAGTTGATGGATTCAGTCCACTTTCTAGGTTTCAGATGGTGTTTCTGCGGAGCAGAGTAGTTATAGTGGGGGTCAGTCTTCTATAGGTACTCAGTCTCAATTCTCTGACTATGGTGGTCACTCAGGTTCTTCTATTACTATTCAGCAGCCCATAGCGGTAAGAGCTTGTTATGATTGTGGTGATGTTGTGCATTTTAGGAGAGATTTTCCCAGGCTATCAGGTAGATCCCAGGAACCTAGGACCCTAGCTCAGCCATCTAGGGGTGGAAGTGAGTCTAGGAAAGAGGGTTCCAGTCAGGCCATGGTGGTCACCAGGTCAGTTGAGGTGGGTCTCAGACAAGTAGAGATGGGGCGCATTTAGGCTAAGGCATCTATTAGGTTACCTAGTCTGAGGGATGATACAGTCATTATTAGGCTTTCTCTGGTAGATCGGAGGTAGAGGCATCATATGCAGTTATAACAGGTATCATCTCAGTCTGTCATCAATCTACTTCAGTGCTATTTGATATGGGGTTTATTTTCTCTTATGTGTCTACATACTTTACTATTGATTTGGATATGTGGTGCGATATGGTTGATGGCCCTATTCGTGTGTCCACACCAGTTGGTGATTCTGTGGTTGTAGATCGTGTCTATCGACACTATATGGTTACTTTTATGGGTTACGAAACCTGGGTAGGGACTTGGTTATTTTAGACATGGTTGACTTTGATATTATTTTGGTGATGGACTGGATATCACCATACCACGTGATTCTAGACTGTCACGCTAAGATAGTCACTCTAGCGATGCTGGGTATTCCAAGGTTGGAGTAGAAAGGCACTTCCAGTCCTGCTCCTAATAATATTATTTCTTTCCTCTATGCTAGGAAGTTAGTGGATAAGGGTTGTCTGGCGTACTTAGTGCATGTTCGGGATACGAGCGTGGATACTCTTTCCCTTGATTCTGTTCCTATAGTGAGTGATTTTGTTGAGGTCTTTCCAAAAAATTTGTTGGGTATGTCGCTGGATGTAGATATTGATTTCTGCATTGATCTAGAGTCGGGTACTCGACCCATTTTTATCTCTTTGTAATATATGGATCCAGAAGAGCTAAGGGAGTTGAAGGAGTAACTTTAAGATTTATTGAAAAAGGGTTTTATTCGACCGAGTGTCTCTTTGGGGTGCTCCTATGATTTTTGTGAAGAAGAAGAATGATGGCACCATGCGTATGTGTATTGACTATAGATCGCTGAACAAGGTCACCATCAGAAACAAGTATCTGATTCCTCATATTGATGATCTGTTCGACCAGCTTCAGGGTGCTACTGTGTTTTCGAAGATTGACTTAAGGTCTGGGTATCACCAATTGAAGATCATGGAAGAGGATGTTCCTAAGATGGCTTTCATGACTCGGTATTGTCACTACGAGTTCTTAGTGATGTCCTTTTGGCTTACTAATGCCCCCACAGAATTCATGGATTTGATGAAAGGGATATTCAAGCCTTATTTGGATTCATTTGTGATTGTCTTCATTAATGATATTTTGATATATTCAAAGATTAAGGTGGACCGCGAGAAGCATTTTTTAATGGCTCTTGGGTTGTTGAAAGAAAAAAGTGTATGCTAAGTTCTCAAAGTGTGAGTTCTGGCTTAGTGCAGTAGCATTTCTGGGACACGTGGTATCGAATGAGGGTATTATGGTGTATCCAAATAAGATAGAGTCAGTCAGGGACTGGTTCAGGCCTACTTCGATGATGGAGATTAGGAGCCTTGTGGGTCTCGCGAGCTATTATCGTCGGTTTGTCAAACGCTTTTCATCTATAGCTTCTCATATTTGACACGGTTAACTCAGAAGGAGGTGCCTTTTCCAGTGGTCCGATGAGTGTGAGAAGAGCTTACAAAACCTCAAGTCGCTTTTGACTACAAACCCGATATTGACCCTTCCACTAGAAGGGAAGGATTTTACCATTTACTGTGATACTTCAAGGATTGGGTTGGGATATATGTTGATGCAGAAGCATAAGGTGATATTTTATGCATCGAGGCACTTGAAGCACAAGAAAAATTACCTTGTTCATGACTTGGAATTGGCGTCTGTAGTATTTGCCTTGAAGATTTTGAGGCACTGCCTTTATGGGATTCATTGTAAGGTATATACCGATCATCGTAGCCTTCAACATGTGTTCAATTAGCGAGATTTGAATTCTATACAACACTGGTGGATGGAGTTGCTTAAGGACTATGATATGACTATTTTGTACCATTCATGTAAGGCCAATGTGGTGGCGGATTCTTTGAGCCGAAAGATGGTGAGTATAGGGAGTTTGGCGCGGTTGATTGTTGATGAGCATCCCTTGGCATTAGAGGTTCAGTCTTTATCCAACATTTTTGTGAGACTTGACATTTTGGATCCAAGTAGGATTTTGGCTTGTACTGAGGCAAGATCATCTCTGCAGATCAAGGCCTAGCGGTATGATGATCTGAAGTTGTGCAAGATTAGAGATAAGGTGATGAGAGGTGAAGCCAATGAAGCTATGATTCATGGTGAGGGGTATTGAGGATCAAAGGGAGTGTGTATGTTCCCCATGTCAGAGACTTAACGAGATTGATTATGAAGGAGGCTCACAGCTCTAGATATCCGATTCATCCGGGTGGTACAAAGATGTATCATGATTTGAAGCATCACTATTGGTGGGGTAGGATGAAGACAAACATTGTTGAGTTTGTATCTCGATGTCTGAATTGCCAACAAGCCTAGTACGAGTACCAGAGACCCAGTAGTTTGACTTAGAGGATGCCCATTCCCAAATGGAAGTGGGAACTGATTCTTATAGATTTTGTTATTGGGTTGCCGAAGACTTTGGGCAACTTTGATGCCATTTGGGTCATTGTTGATAGGTTGACAAAGTTCATGCATTTTATTATGGTCTAGATGACTTATAATTCAGAGAAGTTGGATAAGATTTATATTCATGAGATTGTTCATCTGCATGGGGTACCAAATGCTATCATTTCAGACCAGGGTACTTAGTTTACTTCTCATTTATGGAAAACTTTGCAAAAAGAGTTAGGTACTCATTTGAATCTCATTACAGTGTTTCACCCTTAGACGGACGGTTAGTCTGAGCAGACTATCCGAGTGATGGAGGATATGTTACGAACTTGCGTGGTATATTTTGGTGGTCATTGGGACCAATTCTTACCATTGGAATAGTTTGTGTACAACAACAGTTATCACTCTAGAATTGATATGGCGTCATTTAAGACTTTGTATGGTATGAGGTGTTGTTCTCTAATTAGGTGGTTTGATGCTATTGAGATGAGGCCTTGGGGTACCGATTTGTTGAGGGATTTCCTAGAGAAGGTAAAGGTGATTCAGGACAAGCTCCTGGCAGCTCGGAGTATGCATACTGGAAGGTCTAAAATAGTTGAGTCCGAGGTATATCAGGCATTTTGAGATTCTTTAGAGGTTTGGAGAGATAGCATATGAGTTGGCTAATATGGGATGCCAATACCCTCACTTGTTCACCGTTTTCAGTACATTTCTCTTTTTGTTGCTCTCCGTTTGAGGACGAACGTTTGTTTAATTGGTATATGATGAAATGACACGTCTGTTCATTTTTAGCTAAAGATCCATATTTGACTAAATTATCCTTCTAATAGACTCTGTGTGGAGTTTTTGACGTGCGGGGATGGGTCGCACAGATCCCGAGGGGCCTTTATGTGATTTTTTAAAGAAAATCCCAAAATAAATAGTATAGAAGTGATAAGTTAAACCCAAAGTTGGCTTTTGGATATATGAGTTTGTTTTTGGGTTTCATCACTTCCGGTAGTTCTAGGGAGTCATTTATGACTTAGTCGATTCATTGGTTCTCTTCTCGAGGCATTTAGATATACTTTATGACTCTATTTCTAAATTTGTGAAATTTCGATATTTTGTGTGATTTTGTAGAAAAGTACATTCTAGCTCAGTTGTATGAGATATCTGAGTGTTGTGAAAGGTACCTTGCATTTGAATTCATATCATACATTCACATTAACATTGATTACTTGTTGACGTGTAACGTGATTTGACTGATTATTGAGAGTTGGGTGATTATCATGAATAATGGATCTTGTTGATGTCACTTCATAATATCGGAGTTGTTGGTTATTGAACTCATATGTGTGGACAAGGTGACTTACGTGATTCATTGCACTGTTTAGAATAGGATCTACTTGAGAGTCAAATTGATGTTTATTTCAATTACATATCTTCTGTCATTGTCGGCCTATGATGCCTACGGGGTACATTGTGGGCTCATGTTACACTTGTTGCATTCCTTTTGTATGCATATACAACGCCATCTACTATTTCAGAATCTCTTGGCTTAGTCCCGAGTTGGATAGTTTCGTATGTTCGGGGTAAGCATGCCTTCATTCAGCAAGCCGTAGATGTTTTTCTTTTTGCTTATGTCTTTTAGGTGTGTTCGGGAGAGATTATCAGACTTTTTACTCTTTATATCAGATTTAGTGCTCTTGTATTACTTACTAGATTTTGGGGTTGTAATAACTAAATTATATGACTTGTTTCTTTGCACCTTTCTTATATATATTATTCTATTAATTGGGAAGTGGAGCCTACCGATGGGAAAAGTGCAGGTGCTAGTGAAAAACTTTTATTCCTTTAATTTGATTAAATGATTTGGGGATTGTTCGCCTACCGGAGGGATAGTGTAGGTGCCATCATGACCCATGATTTGGATCATGACACTTGGTCTAATATATCCTTTGTCGAGAATATTTTTCAACTAAGCTTTTAACTCTTTCAACTCTACTGGATCCATTTCGTATGGCGGAATAGATATCGGCATAGTGTCAGGAAATAGATCAATTCCAAATTCAATATCCTTATCGGGAGGAACTCTAGAAAGATCATGACTCAAAACGTACGACAATATTCGTCACTCTCTTTCGACTTTGATCTATATCAATAAATGTCAAAGGGAATCAATATTAGTAATAATACTCATGTTTTGGTCATATAAGCATTTTATCAAACAAGTCGGCATGAAGCTCCACAACTCTCATTAATGGTGTTTCTACACCCATCAACCTATTATCTTGCTCCTAGATGACTCTTTAATCTCATATAGGTACAATTAACGTCATTCTTCATCACCCATAACGTAACGACAATCCTAAGTCAAAAATCCCAAGATACAACCTTCATGCTTTTCTTCTATCATACCCATCCACTTATATCTGAAGAACTTAATATCTATAATCACTTATTCAAAGCTATAATCGACTGAAGTAGAAGGTCTTACCTTTTGTATGTTCAAGTCTCTTGAATTTAGATTCTAGGGTTCTTTGTCCAAGACGAAGACTCAATCGATAATATATGTATTGGAAGTGTTTAATAATGTTAATAAGTTGTTGGGAATTGGAATCAACTTGAAATCATCATTAAAACTTACCTTGTATGATGCAGGGACCTTAGAGGAAGTTGGGTTCTTGAGAGCTCCCCTTTCTAGAGCAATTTTTTGTATTTGGGATGTGGGATGACCTAGGAATTTTAAAAAGACTTTCCTAGTGAGTAGTCGCGTAGTTGACCGTGCAGCGTAGAAAAGGCAGTAACACTACCTCGAGTGTGCGATCGCGCACCTGATGCTCGGTTGCGCAGTCGGTCGCGTAGATTGTGCAGTATCTAGTACAATGCACATAACTCTGTGCACAAATATCCATTCGGTCTCCATAATATATGGATGAAAATGTCTTTCAAAGGGATACAACTTTCATGTTTTATGATTTCTCAAATTCCCAATGGAATTTCACCAAATCGGGTTGGAAGGAATGCCTACTATAAACTTAGTCGATTCTATCGCATCTTTATACACCTCACTATTCGTCTTGATTCTGAAACAACTATTTTCATCCAAACTCATCCCGATGGGACTTTATATAGCTAAAATGTCATGTTAACACTCAGTTAACACATTCTCACCTAACCCGAATTTATGGAGTGTTATAAAAGATAGAAATGTTGTGATGATTCTCGATAACAGTGATGATCTTTGTGGGTGAATAATCATAGAATCTTATTTACAAGGTTAAATGCTTATTAACTATATATATCTTGACTAACTAAACAAATAAAGAAGTATTGGAAAGTACAACCCTCTGTACCACTAAGAAGGATGGCACCATGCGTATGTGTATTGACTATAGATAGCTGAACAAGGTCACCATCAGAAACACGTATCCGATTCCTCATATTGATGATCTGTTCAACCAGCTTCAGGGTGCTTCTGTGTTTTCGAAGATTGACTTGAGGTCTGGGTATCACCAGTTGAAGATCATGGAATAGGATGTTCCTAAGATGGCTTTCATGACTCGGTATTGTCACTACGAGTTCTTAGTGATGTCCTTTTGGCTTACCAATGCCCCCGCAACATTCATGGATTTGGTGAAAGGGATATTCAAGCCTTATTTGGATTCGTTTGTGATTGTCTTCATTAATGATATTTTGATATATTCAAAGATTAAGGAGGACCGCGAGAAGCATTTTTAATGGATCTTGGGTTGTTGAAAGAAAAAAAAGTGTATGCTAAGTTCTCAGAATGTGAGTTCTGGCTTAGTGCAGTAGCATATCTGGGACACGTGGTATCGAATAAGGGTATTATGGTGTATCCAAATAAGATAGAGGCAGTTAGGGACTGGTCTAGGCCTACTTCGAAAATGGAGATTAGGAGCCTCGTAGGTCTCGCGAGCTATTATCGTCGGTTTGTCAAACACTTTTCATCTATAACTTCTCATATTTGACGCGGTTAACTCAGAAGGAGGTGCCTTTTCCAGTGGTCTGATGAGTGTGAGAAGAGCTTCCAAAACCTCAACTCCCTTTTGACCACGGACCCGATATTGACCCTTTCACTTGAAGGGAAGGATTTTACCATTTATTGTGATACTTCAAGAATTGGGTTGGGTTGTGTGTTGATGTAGGAGCGTAAAGTGATAGTTTATGCATCGAGGCACTAGAAACATGAGAAAAATTACCTTGTTCATTACTTGGAATTGGCGTCTGTAGTATTTGCCTTGAAGATTTTGAGGCACTGCCTTTATGGGGTTCATTGTAAGGTATATACCGATCATCGCAGCCTTCAACATGTGTTCAATTAACGAGATTTGAATTATAGACAACACTGGTGGATGGAGTTACTTAAGTACTATGATATGACTATTTTATACCATTCATGTAAGGCCAATATGGTGGAGGATGCTTTGAGCCGAAAGACGGTGAGTATAGGGAGTTTGGCGTGGTTTATAGTTGATGAGAGTCCCTTGGCATTAGAGGTTCAGTCTTTATCCAACATTTTTGTGAGACTTGACATTTTGAATCCGGGTAGGATTTTGGCTTGTACTGAGGCAAGGTCATCTCTTTTGGAGCATATCAAGGCCTAGCAGTATGATGATGTGAAGTTGTGCAAGATTAGAGATAAGGTGATGAGATGTGAAGCCAATGAGGCTGTGATTCATGGCGAGGGGTGTTAAGGATCAAAGGGAGTGTGTATGTTCCCCGTGTCAAAGACTTAACGAGATTGATTTGGAGGAGGCTCACAGCTCTAGATATCTGATTCATTCGGGTGCTAAAAAGATGTATGGTGATTTGAAGCATCACTATTGGTGGGGTAGGATGAAGAGAAACATTGTTGAGTTTGTATCTCGATGTCTGAATTGCAAGCGGGCCAAGTACGAGTACTAGAGACACGGTAGTTTGACTTAGAGGATGCCCATTCCCGAATGGAGGTGGGAACTGATTCTTATGGATTTTGTTATTGGGTTGCCGAAGACTTTGGGCAACATTGATGCCATTTGGGTCATTGTTGATAGGTTGACCAAGTTCGTGTATTTCATTATGGTCTACACGACTTATAATTCAGAGAAGTTGGCTAAGATTTCTATTCATGAGATTGGTCGTCTGCATGGGGTACCAATTGCTATCATTTTAGACTAGGGTACTTAGTTTACTTCTCATTTATGGAAAACTTTGCAAAAAGAGTTGGGTACTCATTTGGATCGCATTACAGTGTTTCACCCTTAGACGGACGGTCAGTCCGAGCAGACTATCCGAGTGTTAGAGGATATGTTACAAACTTACGTGGTTAATTTTGGTGGTCATTGGGAACAATTATTACAATTGGAATAGTTTGCATACAACAACAGTTATCACTCCAAAATTGATATGGCGTCATTTAAGACTTTGTATGGTATGAGGTGTTGTTCTCTAATTGGGTGGTTTGATGCTTTTGAGATGAGGCCTTGGTGTTCCGATTTGTTGAGGTATTCCCTAGAGAAGGTGAAGGTGATTCAGGACAAGCTCCTAGTAGCTCAGAGTAGGCAGAAGGAGTATGCATACTAGATGGTCTAAAATATGGAGTTCATGGTTAGTGACAGGGTTCAATTGAAGGTCTCGCCTATGAAAGGCGTGATGAGAGTCTGTAAGAGAGGGAAGTTGAGTCCGAGGTATATCAGGAATTTTGAGATTCTTTAGAGGTTTGGAGAGATAGCATATGAGTTGGTTGATATGGGAAGCCAATACTCTCACTTGTTCACCGTTTTCAGTACATTTCTCTTTTTGATGTTCTCCGTTTGAGGACGAACGTTTATTTAATTGGTATATGATGAAATGACACGTCTGTTCATTTTTAGCTAAAGAATTGTATTTGACTAAATTACCCTTCCAATAGACTCTGTGTGGAGTTTTTGACGTGCGGGGATGGGTCGCACAGATCCCGAGGGGCCTTTATGTGATTTTTTGAAGAAAAGCCCAAAATAAATAGTATAAAAGTGATAAGTTTAACATAAAGTTGACTTTTGGGTATATGAGTTTGTTTTTGGGTTTCATCACTTCCAGTAGTTCTAGGGAGTCATTTATGACTTAGTCGATTCATTGGTTCTCTTCTCGAGGCATTTAGATAGACTTTATGACTCTATTTCTAAATTTGTGAAAATTGGATATTTTGTAGAAAAGTACGTTCTATCTCAGTTGTATGAGAAATCTGAGTGTTGTGAAAGGTACCTTGCATTTGCATTCATATCATACATTCACATATACATTGATTACTTGTTGACGTGTAACGTGATTTGACTAATTATTGAGAGTTGGGTGATTATCATGAATAATGGATCTTGTTGATGTCACTTCATAATATCGGAGTTGTTGGTTATTGAACTCATATGTGTGGACAAGGTGACTTACGTGATTCATTGCACTGTTTAGAATAGGATCTACTTGAGAGTCAAATTGATGTTTATTTCTATTACGTATCTTCTGTCATTGTCGGCCTATGATGCTTACGGGGTACATTGTGGACTCATGTTACACTTGTTTCATTCTTTTTGTATGCATATACAACGCCATCTACTATTTTAGAATCATGTGGCTTAGTCCCGAGTTGGAGAGTTTCGTATGTTCGGGGTAAGCATGCCTTCATTCAGCATGCCCTGGATGCTTTTGTTTTTTGCTTATGTCTTTTAGTTGTGTTCGGGAGAGATTATCAGACTTTTTAGACTCTTTATATCAGATTTAGTGCTCTTGTATTACAGATTAGATTTTGGGGTTGTAATAACTAAATTATATGACTTGTTTCTTTTATCTAGGTTGTATTAGACATCTATTAAGTCATTCTGTTAATTCCACCTTTCTTATATATATTATGCTATTAATTGGGATGTGGCGCCTACCGGTGGGAAAAGTGCAGGTGCCAGTGAAATACTTTTATTCCATTAATTTGATTAAATGATTTGGGGATTGTTCGCCTACCGAAGGTAGTGTAGGTGCCATCATGACCCATGATTTGGATCGTGATACTTGGTCTAATATATCTTTTGTCGAGAAAATTTTTCAACTGAGCTTTTAACTCTTTTAACTCTATTGGATCCATTTCGTATGGTGGAATAGATATCGGCTTAGTGTTAGGAAGTAGATTAATTCCAAATTCAATATCCTTATCGAGAGGAACTCTGGAAAGATCTACAGGGGAGACTTCTCAAAACTCATTAACAATTGGTACGGAATTGAGAGTTGGGATTTGTGCATCTGCATCCCTGACTCAAAACGTACTACAATATTCGTCACACTCTTTCGACTTTGATCTATATCAATACATGTCAAAGGGAATCAATATTAGTAATAATACTCATGTTTTGGTCATATAAGCATTTTATCAAACAAGTCAGCATGAAGCTCCACAACTCTCATTAATGGTGTTCTACACCTATCAACCTATTATCTTGCTCCTAGATGATTCTTCAATCTCATATCAATTAACATCATTCTTCATCACCCATAACATAACGACAATCCTAAGTCAAAAATCCCAAGATACAACCTTCATGCTTTTCTTCTATCATACCCATCAACTTATATCTGAAGAACTTATTATCTATAATCACTTATTCAAAGCTATAATCGACTGAAGTAGGAAGGTCTTACCTTTTGTATGTTCAAGTCTCTAGAATTCAGACGCTAGGGTTCTTTGTCCAAGACGAAGACTCAATCGATAATATATGGATTGGAAGTGTTTAATAATGTTAATAAGTTGTTGGGAATTGGAATCAACTTGAAATCATCATTAAAACTTACCTTGTATGATGCAGGGACCTTAGAGGAAGTTGGGTTCTTGAGAGCTCCCCTTTCTAGAGCAATTTTTTGTATTTGGGACGTGGGATGACTTAGGACTTTTAAAAAGACTTTCCTAGTGCGCAGTCACGCAGTTGACCACGCAACATAGCAAAGGCAGTAACACTACCTCAAGTGCGCGATGGCGCACCTGATGTTCGATCGTGCAGCCGGTCGCGTAGATTGTGCAGTATCTAGTACATTACACATAACTCGGTGCACAAAGATCCGTTCGGTCTCCACAATATATGGATGAAAATGTAGTTCAAAGTGATACAACTTTCATGTTTTATGATTTCTCAAATTCCCAATGGAATTTCACCAAATCGGGTTGGAAGGAATACCTACTGTAAAC
Source organism: Anisodus tanguticus (assembly GCA_034509755.1). NCBI lineage: Eukaryota > Viridiplantae > Streptophyta > Magnoliopsida > Solanales > Solanaceae > Anisodus > Anisodus tanguticus. Next base: position 29,568,717 of record CM067551.1, read on the forward strand.
TTAGTCGATTCTATCAAATCTTTATGCACCTCACTATTCTTCTTGATTCTGAAACAACTATTTTCATCCAAACTCATCCCAATGGGACTTTATATAGCTAAAATATCATGTTAACACTCAGTTAACACATTCTCACCTAACCCGAATTTATGGATTGTTATAAAAGATAGAAATGTTATGATGATTCTCGATAATAGTTATGATCTTTGTGGCTGAATAATCATAGAATCTTATTTACAAGGTTAAATGCTTATTAACTATATATATCTTGACTAACTAAACAAATAAAGAAGTATCGAAAAGTACCAACCCTCTGTACCACTATAGTTTGGGTCGGTTAACGATGTTTTAAGGTACACGTGCTTTCCGTACTCACTCTGCACTTGTTGCATCTTCTGTGTGCATATACAGATCCGAGCATGTTTGGAGCATCATGGTCTGAGCGCTTATTGGAAGGCTTGACTCAGAGTCCAAGGTAAGATATCGATGCCCTCCCTGCACTGGATTCCTCTCTATCCCTTTTACTTTCTATTTTATTTTATTTCAGATAGTATTGTATTAAGTATTCAGACTTGTAATCGCATTTAGAAAGCTCTTGTACTTATCACTTTCAGGTTTTGGGGAGTTTGACTTAGAATTATCTGTATTAAGTTATTATGACTTTTCCAGTACATTGGGTATTTTTCTTTACTTTTCCGCGCTTTATTTATGTTTTCAACTTGCATGTTTTGGGGTTTGCCTACAGATTCAGGGTAGGTGCCCTCACGGCAGAAATAGGATTTTGGGCCGTGATAGGTCACTAGTAATATGGCTGAATTGGTGTTATCATAATGGTTTTCTCCGTACTTTTTGGCCAAGTGAACCCCTCCCACACACACCCATGGCATATGCGATAGTTTAATAAACAAATATTAGAGCTCATTAATCAAGTTATTTAATTAATGCAACGTTGTTATAGAGAATCCAACCGGGTTACAGATACTATGACTAAATTGAGTATTGAAAATGATTATTTGCTTATTTTATCTCCAGAAGAATTATCGCTATCATCACATGTGGGATTACACTGAGTATGTAGTTGTTGTTGATAGTGGGCATATAGGATGGATTTCGTTGATATGGTTTCTATTAGAAATAAGAATACGAAAAACTCATTTCGGTGATGTAACTTTTTCTTAAGCTAATTGCATAATTATATAGTCAGCAAGGCTTTCTGTACTTTGGGTATATTGCTAGAAGGTAGATAGATGTAGTGGAAAACCCTATATCATTATCCCTCTGTACTGAAAGGGAAGGATAGAAAGATACTTTTTGATGTTGTAAATCTTTTGAATTATTGGTGAAATAATAAATTAAAAAAAATTGTATAATTATTTTTTGAATTATTAATATCTGCATAATTCTAACCACCAATACTCCTAAGTACTTGATTATGAACTAATGAATTAATAGAAATATTTGCCTTTATGCCCAAATTTTGATAATTTTCTACTGCCCCCCCCCCCCCCCCGCATTTGGTTCTTCTTGTTTTTAAATTTGAGTTTGTTTTTTTGGCTCCAAACCCTCTTAATGAGTAGTTATTATTATAGATTATGTAAATCTCAATTCATTTTAAGAGTTGACCAATAAAATCTAAAATTAGACTCTTAAAGTACTTGAAAAACTTTAAAAGCCAAAACTAAGGTGAATCCTTCTATGTTCTCTTTATTAACAATTGATTTTTTTTAATCACTTCTTAATCTTCTATCTTGTTCATTTTTCTCTGCGTCATGAATTCTCAAAATGATGGAAATCTTGGGTCTAATTCTTGTCAAGAGAAGGAAAAGAAGTCAAATTTTTGACATTCAATTGAAAAAGTTGAGAAACTAAAAAAGTGAGTTTCTTTGTTGAATAAAGTATTTTATCTCCCTTTTTTGAATTTTAATTTATGAAAGCATTCCTAATTATTTGAGATTTTGTTTCAAATTTGTCGTGGATATGATTTTTCTTTTCTTCGATGTATTTGATCGATTGATTCTTTGTTTGCTACATCTTTGTCTTACATACTTGATTGATTTAACAGATTCACATGTTTCACTTCATTCATTTTGGAAAAGTAAAACAGAGAAATTGATATAATAACTAAGTAAATTACAAAATATAATAATTTCTTACCTAGTACAAATTTTAATCCATTCTCAAAGTACCATTGGTATGAATAAGATCCCCTTAGTTATATGATTCATTTTTTTCCTTAGAAGTACATTTTTTTTTTTGGAAAAAATGATCTTGAGCCGATAGTTACTTCCAATATATATATATACTTGTAAAATGTTGATGATTTCTTTAATTATAAATAGAGTTAATTTACTTTACTCCATTGACCTTTAAAGATTGGGAAAAAATACACATTCCCTTTTGAATGGGAACGACAACCCCTGAATAGTATTTTTTGGTAAGATTTATAATTTTAATATCAAAAAATATTATTGTCTTTTTTTCTTTTAAAGAAAAACAATGCAAAGTTTTCAAAAAATAATTGTCTCATAAACTCTATCTTGTTCATCTCCAAAAGCATACAGTAACTCAAGTGTATTAATCACTCCTGAGCCCCTCGAAATTCATTTAAGATATCTAACTAAGTCATAAATCACAATCCGAAACTATTAGATCTTTCAAACCTATTTTTTTACTCCAGATGTTGACTTTGGTCAAACTCTTTCTTTATATTAAATTAAGAATTTCCATATTTAGATCTACTTTTTAGGTTCTCATCCGATTGCCTCAGGAATCGTGTCACCCATCATCTCTAGTTAAAATTCCCTTTTAAAGCTACGGGAAGGTTCCTTTAGGAAAAAAGGAGACTTAATACTCAAAACTACCAAGCGGGTCGTTACATCATCCACCACTTAAATGAACGTTCATCCTCGAACGGGTTAAGAAAAGTACCAAAATAGCCGAGCAACTATACATATCCATCATAAACCTCATTTGAGCATCCTTAGGCAAGGATTACACTGGTAGCACTGCTTGTTCACTTTATCCATCAAATCCTCCTTTAACTTAGCTCAATAACATGTATCTCCATTTTCCATGTCTGAGACTTCCTCAATAGCTGATTCTCATATATTTGAAACGACTCTGCTCAAAATACCTGATTTTAATTTTAATCATACCTCTAAACGCAATTGATTTCATCTATAATACCATCATAGTCACCACAATCTTTTAGTTGTAGCGATTATCCATTGTCAAACTTGTACCGATAAAATACCCTTATTGTACTTATCTTTCTTTCATACCTTTCAAAGTCGTCGATAGTACCAAGAATCCTTAGAAAATATGTTATCACACGCCTCAAATCGAAATCATGACTTCCTCTCTCCATAAAAGAATATGTGGTTGTGTGGAGCCAATTCTAGGCATTTATGTCAGAAATTGACCTTATCCAAGGCCGAATGAGTTAATTCCAAATCTGTTAGTTTCATTTCATTGACCTGAAGCTACTGAGTCAACACTCGTCATTCAATTCGTCCAAAACCTCAAATAATGTACTATGTGCATCATCTAGTGACTACTGTATCATGCCAAATCTATAGAAAATCAAATTATCACCACAAAGATTGCCCATATCCATTTGTACTTCCTCAATACATCACCAAGTATCAGCTAAACCGTTAGAACTGTTCGAATAGTTGTCATCAATAAAATATGATCAAGTCCACTTGTAAATTTCAATAACACCAGGTAAACCTGCCATACCACTATCTTGAACTATAAATCTAGCAAATCTGGCTAGAAATGGACTACTAGTATAACTAAAAACATTCCTAGTAATAGATGCATAAATCTCATGCATTAAATGAGCAAATATGACCCAGTGTATGATGCAAAATCTCCCAAATATCACCAATAGTCACCCATACTGATTTAAAATCCTAACAAGATAAATAATAGGCCATTCATAAGTCTGTGGTTACCCATTCTATCATTTTTCTCGTGTATACTCAACCTCATGCTATCATTCTCGATCTCAAAAGCTGAAATTTACCTAATTAGTCAACTTAGTGTCGAGGAACCAACCTTATGAATTTAAATCTTTATATTTCTCGATTCACACCTGTTACAAAAATCTAATAGAACTTCAGTTCGAACACTTCGATGTAAGTCTTGTGGCCTAGTACACCACCTTTCACAACCATAAAATCTCTTAATGCAATACCTTGTTACGCCTTTAGCAATTTCAAAAGTATCAAATATTGTTATTCACTTGTCTTTCCATGTGCAAGTCCTCCCAAGTCAATCATATTTGAAAACCTCAATCAGGCTATCTAACCAACAACGCTTTGACATAGTGTACTACCACGGACGGTCTTACCTCGAAAATATGACTTTAACTTTCAAACTGTAGAGATTTCCTTTTATCAATCAACCCCAACCCATTCATTCAAGGATGTTATGAAATTACCCACTGTGGTATAGCACAAGTCACCTCCTCATCAATCTTGTCATGCTAGTTAACTGAAATTTGCACCTCACTAATCACCAATCGCAAAACAGTCATGGCATTTGTCATACACTTAATCAAATTGTCCATAGATTTCCTTCTTCAATCATACTTAACAATTTACACTATAATTGGATGATACAATATAACACCGCCATAATATATACTTGACTTAAGTAATCTTGTTGCTTCAAATTCAAGCCCTTTTTTAAGATGAACTTTAATCCTTCCAAATCGAGAAGCAAAATTTTCTTTATCTTAATTCTTCAATTTTCATATTTCGTTCATAATCACTTCTACCGGTATCAACTAAAACTCATTCAAACCAACTCAAGGGGTGTATAGAAATATCATAAAGCTTGCAAATAGCTAAGTCGATCATGGAGATAGTAGTGAGTCATAATCTTAAGCGTCTGAAAGTTTTCTCTTGCCTCACTCGAACCTTAAAATTGAATACTCTTCTAAGTCAAGTGTTACACATGTATAATCCTTCATGAAATCTTTTCATCAGATTGTACCTACCAACTTTGCCTACTCCGACAAAGTTAATTATCATTGTCGACATGGTATCCCGAACCACCACTGCACTAGTGCATAATCTATAGCACAATCACTGACTGCTATAAATATATTCCAACCACCATTCTCATATAGTGCATATAAGTATCCTTGTCAAAAATATTTTAACTGAAGAATCGTTCTTCCATCTTAGTTTACGAGTTTACCTATCTAACTTCGATACCCAAATGTACTACTATAGTGAATTCACTTCTATTGATTTCAATTAGTATTACTGATCCTTAATTCAATTTCTGAAATTCACTTGACAACTTGAATTAGTTAACATCTACCATTAGTCCACCATTTTAAATGTCCTTATTGACTAATACCTCGCTCAAGGATCTTGTCATGCCTCGAACCTGGGCTTGGATGTAACACGGCACTCGGTGCCTTGCTATATGTGACCGATCAAACACATGGCTTATTGAATCAACACGGGACATGTACTAATGCGGAACATAAATCAACACATAAAACGTTTGAATAGAACATGTAACTCCATAATAATACTGAAAAATATTGTTTTAAAACATAGGTGCGGAACTAGTCTGAAAATATGATAGTGTAGCCCACAAGGCTAAACATAACTGAATACCCAACATGACATGACTAACTAGTCTATAAAACCTCTGACATAAGTCTGTAATACTAAACTATTGGTGGGATAGGGCACCTAGCATACCTGACTGTCTAATATGAAATGACTACTGAAAATAGAGATAACGCCGCGAAGGAAATGGGGCTCACCAAATAGCTGATACAATAAAGTCCTAACAAACAGATCCATCTAGTAAATAAGTACCTGCATCGTCAAATACAGGCCCCTAGAAATAGGTGTGTAAGTACACTAGAATTGTACTTGTATGTAACGCAACTGAAATAAAAATGGAAAGTAGGGTGCTTGGGGAATATACAACCCAAACAACAACATGGATACATGAAGTAATACGAAATAGAAACAATAACAGTAAATTGTAACTGAAACATGATCATGATCTGGCATGATAATGTTTTAATATGACTAGATCATTTTAAGTGGAAGAGCTTAGTATAACCAAAAACATGAGCTTACCACGTGAGCACGTGGAGTCTGGTCTCTAGCCCGACTAGAAAAAGCAATCCCATACCTTGCTGGGGTGTGAGACACAAACATGACATGAATGGATACAATCAATAAACATGAAGGAATCATCCTAAATAGGCGGAGCAATCCTAAGACTATGTTGACATACGCAGTTTTAGGTGTTTAAAGCTTCTTGGTAAATCTATGTTACTACCAAAATGTAAATATAGGGATGGTAACGGATTGGATCTGGACCGGATCCTACTAGATCCAGATCCATTTTTCATACCTGGATTTGGATCCAGATCCATCGAGTCCATAAAAATCAGATCCAAATACAGATCCATAGATCGGATCTTGATCCACGTGTAAAAAATTTTACCTTGAATAATATTCCCACCTATTGAAACTTTTTTGACAAAACCCTAGCTAATGTGGCAGATGAAATTATCTTAAAATATAGAAACGTGGTGAAATTTGACAAGACATGTGAGTGCAAGAAACCAACTGAAACAGGTAAGAAATATAGTACCTGAGCATGTGATAAAACTCTTTTGTACTTCGAAGAATTTATACTTGCATCTTGTTGTGCATCATATGGGACGAAATCCCAATAGTCACTTACTTCTGCAATAATGGCAGTCCTCCCAAACATGACATCGTATGAGATAGAGCCACGACAATGGCTAGGGTTTGCGTCTTAGAGCATGTTAAATGAAATGAGGGTCTTTTCCCCCCTTTCGTTGGCTTAAACACGTAGATGGGATGGGCTTCAGTCCTTTATGGACTTGGGCCTGGTTGAGAAAACAAAAGGAAGACCCAAATTCATTCTAGGTTATGGATATATTTAATAAAAAGGGATCCACAGGTCGGATCTAGACCGGATACGGATCTCAAATACAAGATCCAAATATGATCCGTTAGAAATGGATCCGGGTCTGATCTGGATCCGTCGGGTCCAAATTTTGAAGATCCATATCCTATAAAATGGATCTGGATCGACCGAGTTCAGGATCCACTGACATCTCTAATATGAACATAGTTGGCTAAACATGACTTGTATATATTTTAACATATATATATATATATATATTCTCATGAGACATGGATAGCATATAAAATCCTTGGAGTACAGTATCATGGGGCCTTGAGTTGAAATGAAGAACGCGTGGACTTTAAATCATGAGTTTACATAAATTACGGATAGATTCATAGAAATCAAAATGACATTCATGAATATAAATACTAAATCATGTGTGAGCCTAACATATGTTGTATATAATTTCATAAAACTTTGTATCAAGAGTTTACCATGAATTGAGACCAGACACCCTATAAATTTGAAGGGAAATGTGATTCATGAATCAAGTGAAGCATGGGGAAGAAAAAAGATATTTTTCACACATGGATAGAATCCCTACATATCTGTAAATGCTCAAATTCAACAAATTAGTTTTGCTGCTCTGACGAAGAAAACCAAAACCTTAGCTTTGAATTGCTTGTGAAGGATTTACCTTGGAAATCCTATGTTTATATTTATGAATCATGTATTTAGTACTAGTATTGATTGAGAATCATATGAATGATCTTACCTTGATGTGGAAGGTTGAGAGGAGAACAAAGTCGTTCTAGGGTTATGGGGAAGTAAAAATAAGCTAAAAAATTTGGAGTTCGCGCATTTATAGAAAAGAACACTCCTATTCGGAAAACCTTTTTGTAGGCCGCACTTCCATTGTGCGCACCGCACTTCGGTCATAGAATGTGACAGTGACTTACTGTTCTAAGGCCCATTATGCGGATGACCCTACAGACTGCATATCCATTCTGGGGGTCGCATGACCATTATGTTGACCGCTCTTTTGTCACAAAATGGGACAGTGTACCTAGGACTTTTGGTTGTTTTGGACTCGATCTACGGCTGCTTATGCGATCCACATTTCTATTCTACGGCTGCACACTTTTATGCATCTCTGCCCTTGAGGCTTCTCTAATATTTTTCAACTCCAACTCTTACTGCACAATTGGCACTTGCCTAGATATTAACTTCAACGTGTATTCATACCTATTTTCATTGTACTCATATTACAACCACGCTAACTTGACGTTTCAGATTCCTACCGAAGCTACGGGATGTTGAATATCCTTAAGCGATGCTTGCCCACAAAAAACAACCTTCTGCTTTATTTCATCATATTATAATGCCTCTTGCAAATCATGCCCCTCTTATTTTGTCAGCTCCATAGATTCACATCACTAATAATTATAGAAACTTACCGAATCCTAATTAAAAGATACAATGCCCACATCCCTTCTCCAAAATTATGTGCGACGGCTGATAACGCCTTAAGTAATAAATCTCCATGCTTGTCCATCGAGTCATTTCCAGTAGTCAATCATTTCCCACACCCAGTAGCCTACGGCGTTGTAAAAAATGCCGACCAATTCATGTTCCTTTAACATCCATTTAATAACTGATTAGCCTCATTCAATGATAACCTAATGGACTTCTGACATCATAATCTTTGAGGAACGTCATGCTAGTGCCACTCATTATCATTGCATATCAAACAACTGTAGAATATTCCAATAAATGAACAAAATCTTGGCACAAAATGATCCCTTTTATCACCAATCTCAAATATCAAGTGAACCTACTAAAATGCCATTAATTGAATAATCATAACTATCTATACTAATAATAGTATAATCTCCACTCTAACTTCTCCCACTTGGCCTAAAGTCAATAGCCATTTCCTTAAATAACCCTCAAACCACTTGTTCTTATTCCAGCACCACAATGCCATCCTACCGACACTCAACTTAGCCTTTCAACTCCTATGCAATATTAGACTTAGCACACCTTGTGCTCCCATCACAAGAACACTTTACCATTGTGATTGTCGTGTCACCAAACTAGAACTATTTGAATTCTATTTAGTACACCTCAACTCCATTGGATAGAAAGAAAATTCTTCATATGTATCTCATAACAAACCCTACATCCCATACCTCATTACTAAGGATCACATTTCATGTATTTATGCTTACTCAACGCCTCATCAAAACTTTACCATGGTCGTTATCCCCTCATCTTGATCAATTGATGTACCTCAAGTTTACACTATTCTTCAAATATTAGCATTTGTATCATTCTATAACTGAATTATTTACTTTCCATTGATACACTCGTGTCATAAGACCATCATAATAAATCTGGACAACATGGAAGCATTCCTACTCCAACAACGCCTCCAGTGAACCATCCTTGCTATGTCAAACCTCCTCAAGTGCAGTTCTTCAAATTCACAAAGCTTATTTTCTGATTATTTTGCTAACCGTACCAATTCAAATTGCCATATCTTTTTCCAGCTCAGGTTGTGCCTTAAATGGACTTTCTCAACTTTTGAGTTCCTAATCGTTGAAGATTTGGCGATCATGTTGTCCTTCGTACTATCACTGAACTAAAGAGTTGGAATAAAAACCCCACTCAATTAAGTCTTCAAATCATAGTTGCAATAAAAATTTGTTCATCTGTCCTTATCACGGTGACACATCTCGTACCATACTGCTTGACGTCATATCCAACCACTTGTGTGCAAACTCAAGAATGTTTCACACCATCGGTGAGATATTGAAAAAAAGAAGTTTAGACCTAAAACCAAATCACATATGCACGATATGGAATGGAAGTTTTCTAAATGTCCTATAACCACTCAAAGATAGGTACGGAGCTCATCATATCGATATACAAGACTCTACTAGACATTTCTTTTATACTCATGAGACTGGTGTACCAAGTGCTCTGATACAAAATTATCAAGATCCAAAAATAATTGTCGTGATGGCACCTACTCCCAATCGGATAGGTAAGCCAAAATTGATTAACAACCAATTCATTCATTTAATTAAGCAAAAATATAAGTGATAACATAATATAAGTCAAATCAAGTCTTTATTCATAAAAGTGCAGAAATAATAAAATACCACCTAAAACCTAGTGTCATGTGTACAAGAAATACTAAGAATACTAGTACAAATCACAATTGACCAAATACATTGTCCGGAAGGTAAAAGAAGACAGAAATAAATTAAGGTAGAAGGAGACTGGCATAGTAAAATAACTCAAGCAGCTCATACAGATCTCTTAAATCAACAACCTCAGACCCAGATGGCTCTGCAAACTCCATTAGTGCTCGATACAGACTCTGCACACAAAAAGGTGTAGCAAGTGTAATGTGAGTAAGCAAAATCAACTTGTATTCAATAACATAATCGACTAACTCTAAACTAAAGCGGTAGCGAGAGTTGGTCTTCTACGTGCTCACTCCCACACTTTAACGGTTATTAGCTCAAAAGGGTATAAATGTATTCTGACATGTGAAGGACAAGTAAGTTTTCACAGTTCAACTAGATATCTAGTTTAACAGTTAAGACAGATAATCACGAACCAATCCAATTCTTTCAATTAAGAAAATAAGCATAGAGTCGGTGAAAAGATATGATGTGTAATATATGCAAAGGCCATAATGCAACCGGTATACACACACTCCACTGATAAGGATGTGTAACCCATGGGGGACTCGTGAGTTCAATACACCATCTGAAACAATTTCCCATCGGGTTCTCAGACAATTTAGCTATACATCTCAGAACTCAGCCCCATTTGACTATTAATCGCATCACTCCACTGTAATCATATACAATCGGGAATTACCATATATATCCTCAACTGTATATGAATGAAATACCATATGAAAGCATGAGTGTAACATGCACAGTAAGCAATAATGCTATAAAAGATAAAGTCTCGCATTAGCTCTTTTTCATCCTTAAGCGAGAATTTCAGAATGATGTGAACACATAATCAATAAAATCAACGGAATCAACCATCTAATGCACAAATTCCTTGGTATTCTTGAACTATTATTAGCAATGCATATTAGTCACAATTACCTAAACATCAGACTGGTACTCGTACAAGTTTCGTCACCTAACAAGTATGTGACCCCTTTTTACCCATTTCCTTTAACATTAATTAATTACCAACCCAATATAGTATTTTGAATCACCCATTTGGCCTTAAAATGAGAAATATATGATGTTTTCAAGTTTTGAAAGAATGCAGAAATTTAAAGGCGAACTTTAGGGACATAACTGGAATTTTCCGAATTGTTACACCAAAAAATTAAGAAATTGCAAAAATCTAAGTTTTAGTAGCTGAAACTTAACTGAAACCTCCCGAACACAAACCATATATGCGCTCTGATCATAAAACACGCTACGAATTTTCTCACACACTCGCATTTCTCAAAAGACGTCATCTTGACCCGATGTTGACCATGGTCAACTCTAATTCCTTAACTAGTTTCTCAATCAATGATTCAAATCATCTCAGAAACCCTCGGGACCTGAACCAATGACTCAACACTAATTCATAAATCACGTTACGGATGTAATAAAATCAACAAAACTTCAAAAAAGACGCATTTACCCTGATGTTGACTTTGGTCAAATTTCTTCCTTTCTTTAGCTTAAGAACTTTCAATTTTACTATTTCTTCTCCAATACTCATCCGATTGCTTTGGAGATCGCGCCACCCATCTCCGCAAGTTATAAATACCAAGATGAAAATATGGAAATGTATTTTGGGAAAAACAAGTTCAAAAGCTCAAAATGACCTAGGGGTCATTACACTGTCAAGTCAGAACATCCTTTTAAAGCTACAGGAAGGTCCTTTAGAAAAAAGGAGACTTGATGCTCAAAATGACCGAGGGGTCGTTACATCTATCCTTTATAATTTATGAATTTTAGTTTTATAAATGTTAGGGTAGACATTTATTATTTGATTATCTCAAAGTATATTCTATTTGTGTGTCATAAAATTGATTAATTGGCATACAATTTGTAGCATGCATGACATATCTGAAGATTTTTTCAACATAGTAAGAAATGAATTAGGCTTACCTTAATACTTGAAATTATCCTTGAGATCATGAAAAGTCATTAGAAGATCAAAATTCTAAACCATTTGGCATATAGTTTTATTTATCAAATAATTGTCTCCGCCTGACCAAGTACTTTATGCTTCGTTGGTAGGTCAACTTAAGTTAGGGATAAACGTATCTCAGTTCTTACTAAATTTTGGTGCATCGTCTCCATCTTTCTAGCTAGAACTTCATGAAATAAGAAATTAATTTCCCTTGCTGTGAATTTCTTATTCACTCATTGTGTTTGAATTGTGCTCTTACTCATCTTAAATTATAACTACTTCGAACGTTATGGAAGATAAAGAAACACCGCCTGAGAAAGCAAGTAAAGGAACTTGATTTATCTGAACCGAATGATAGGGGCTTAAAGTTAAGCATATCATGACCAGCCTTGCTCCTTGGTCGACCAGGAGAAGCATCTCAAAGCATGTGGCAAAAGATTAAGTGTTTTGACATTGTCTCACAAGATCCACCATAGGTTGGTTTGAGAGTCGTATGATGGGTGAGTTTTCACCTAGTGTCCAGTACCCCATGGCTATATTGGGGGCCAGACTTACCCAAAATTCGAATCTGAGACCTCTAACTAAGGATAGAAGGATCCTATCTATTCAACTATAACTATTGGTAGTTTTAGGGAAAATAGTACTCCAAAAAAGGGAATAACTCCAACAAGTGATACTCCCATCATTGTTATCATAACAATCTATCACTTAAAAGAATATTTAAGACAAGGAATATATTTCATTGTTTTTCTTTTTTTGGTTTGAGAATCCAACTACCCTTGATTTGATCAATGAGTTGTAACCTAGACTTGCACTATTTTCAGGCCCAAAGGGATAAGGAAGAAAGAGAGATTCTTTGTTTTGAAAACAAAAGATTGTATTTAAAGAATGTGGAAATGCATTTCAAGTTGAGGAATCACTTTTGTGCTACTTGCAAGTTGCAAAATGAAAATGCCAAATTAAGAGATAAGGTAAACTTCCATTACCTGTTGATTGCCTATGATGCTTTGGACAAAAGGTTTGTCGCATCTATGTCAGATCTTTCAAAAATTTACTAGTTTTGGAGGATCTGACACGCATCTGGCAACAATTTGGAAGAGTCTGAGCATCATAATTAATAGTTTCCTTTTTACTACATATATCGCTCATAGGTTTTTCCTTGTTTTTCTTTTTCCTATAGATTATGATGGGATCCAAAATGGTTAAACGTTTAAAGGAAGACCATGAAAGGTACTTGTTTAGTACTCCAAAAAATCATTCCCATCACTGCAATGATCCAAGTGGCTTAGATTTCGAGCTCAAATTGGGATGTTCTCACAACTCTCCAAGATTGAATTAGAACTTACTAAAGGTCAATATATTTGAATATTTAATGGTTGAAAAGATGAATTATGGATTGTTTAAGTGCTTGAATTGGTTTTTTTGTGTATTTTCTCTCAAGAATAATCTAGAAAATATTCAGAGTAAACACCCATCTTCACAGAGCGGAGGTTCTAATTTGGAAAAATATAAATTTTGTGTATTGATAGTGTTAAATTTAGTTGAACTTTTATGCATTGCAATCAATATATCTCTCGTAAACAATTACTATGCTCAACTAAGACAATGGTAGAGATTTCTTAAAGTTAGTCGAAACTTATTGTCGTCCTCCTAATTAGTCATTTATAAATGATATTTTACATGCAATGTCTTGCACATCAATAAATTTATGGATTTGAGATACAAAGAGAAAGATATATTTTCTATAACTTCTACTTTGTTCAACTTGCTTTATTATTGGATACAAGGAACTGCAAGGGGTACCTACTTACTGTCGTACTTTTGTTTCCGGACTAAATGCCACTTGGTCATTCCCTTCTTTCATCTATATAAGGCCACTCTTGTTAACTGAAGAAGCCCATATAAAGGTCATAGCACCTGATGACGCCACCACTCAAATTGCCTTGGTGGCTTCTTCTAATGTTAATTCTTCCTCCAATGTGTCCTCTTCTCCTTATCAATAGGTTGAGACAGATTTGCAAGATCTTCCAAATGAATTAGATTTGCAAGATAAGGCAATAGTGTTAGACTTAGAGGTTTCAGGAGTGGAGAACTTTATTGGAAGTTGTATAGTTGGAGATGATCTTGAAAAGTACCAACATATTTGGGAAATATCTTCGTTGGTTATAAAGTCGTGCGCAAGACATGTGTTGGTGCCGAGATCAATGGATTTTAATAACGAGAAGTTGTAGCTGGTGACACAAAATTAAATTCCATTAGATTTTGATGAGAAACACGTGGAAACATAGAATGATATGGAAAGAAGGACTCCACAAATATGACATTAGAATTCTATTTGTGGAGGGATCGAAACATTTAAAACCTATGTGCCTTGTAGAAGTTTCAATAAATATGCAAGGTTTTGATCTCAGATGAAACTTATTATAAACATTTGTTGTAGTAAGAGGATAACAAAGACATCTAAAAGTCATGAATATGCTATAATTTTGACTTAGACAAAATATATTCATGAGGTGAATGAAAATTTAAAATGGGTAATGGTGTAACATTTATTAGAAATACATCAAATAGGGAAGCATCAGCCCGTAAGGAGAAAGGAATAGACACTTGGGAAAAAAGACAGTGAATTGTACTGTTGACGTTCCTATGTTTACGTTCGGCATGTCCATTTTGATCAGAAGTATACAGATAGGATAGTTGATGAATAATATCATTTTCTATGAAGAAGGAATTAAAATTGGTATTTTCTTATTCTTTACCACCTCAAATAGAAAATATAACATCTGAAGTTATTTGCATGATTCAACTTAGGGAAGATACTATACACTAATAACGGTAATCCATAGTCTATCCACATGATTCATCTATAATCCATCAGTGATTATTAGAAGGTTATTGATATTATTCATCTTAAGTTAAACTAATACCCAATCTATGATTGTCTAAAAGCTATTATTACAATTTAGCTTACATAACGGTCGACACCCCAATGACGATAATCCAGAACTCTCATATGATTAACCTTAAGCAACAATCTATAACCTATTAATTATACTATGGGAACCATCAACATAATTCACTTACGTAGGATACTCTAACCCCATAACGATAAGCCATAAGTGATCGATAACATTCTTCTTAACTAGGAACTATAATCCATCGATAAACACTTAAATATATTGATATAATTCATCTTATGTAACGTACTATTACAGACCATTGCATGAAATTCTTTGAATTTATCATACGCTTTGATTTTTCTCGCATAAGATAAATGCATAGATATTTAGTGAAATCATCAAGAAATAAAATATAGTATAAAAAATAATAATTGGAATTTAAAAGAGCTTGCCACACATCTGTATGAACCAAAACAAAAGGAGATGTTGCATTACTTGAAGAAGAATCAAATTGTAATCTTGATTGTTTACCCAAAAGGCAAACATTACATGAATTATTATCAAAACTTGAATTGCAACTAACTAAACCATGACGTGCTAAGGCTACTAAGGAGCGGTGTCCAGGATTCTCAAACATTGATGCCAAGAGAAGAGGAATCTATATTCAAAAAACACATGATGCCCAAACATTGATGTCATAGAGAAGAGGAGACAATATTCAAAAAACACATGAGGAGAGGATGTGGAGAGAAGATATAGGGATCCGTCATTCTTATAGCAGAGAAACACTTGATTGGTTCTTTTGTCCCTAACAATGAAACCAGAGTTAGTAAACTGAATGAAACAACCATTATCAACACCTAAATATTGGATAGTCAAAAGATTTTTATTGAGTGAAGGAACATATAAAACATTATTCATGTGAAGGGATCGGGACAAGGTACAGAGCACAGATTGACCAATGGAGACAATAGGCAGAAGATTTTCATTACTAACCATGACCCGAGATGAGACATTATAAGAAGTAGAAGAAGACAAGAGAGCAGGATTATATGTCATGTACGTGGAATCACCAGAATCATGATACCACACAGGTGGTTGGACTTCCTCAACGATCATAGCTGCAAAAGACTTAGGCAAAGTAATTGAAACAAAAGAATGATTAAACATGTTTTGACATTCTAAGGTAGTATGGTTGTAGTGAAAACATATCTGGCACTCTTTTGATGGAACAAAGGGAGAACGACCAAGAATATCATCATCGGGATTTCGATCATGATTTCACACACCATTCCATTAAGGGAAAAATCGACGAGAAGAGTTATGAAAATATTGACCAAGACCTCTACCATTATAGCCTTTATTATTACGTTCACGACCTCAGCCATTGTTTGAACCTCGAGATTGAGAAGGAAAAGAGGACATGTTGGAGGAAGAATTAACATTAGAAGAAGCCACCAAGGTCATTTGAGTGGTGGCGTTATTAGGTGTTGTGACCTTTATATGGGCTTCTTATGTTAACAAGAGTGGCCTTATGGTGGTGAAAGAAGGGAGTGATCTAATGGCATTTAGTCTAGAAAAAAAAGTACGGTAGGAAGTAGGTACTACCCCTTGCAGTTCCTTGTATCCAATAATAAAACAAATTTAATAAAGTAGAAGTCATAGAAAACATATATTTTTCTGTGCAGCTCAAATCCATGAATTTATTGATGAGCAAGACATTGCATATAAAATATCATTTATAAATAACCAATTAGGAGGACGATAATAAGTTTCAACAAACTTTAAGAAATGTCTACCATTTTATTATTTGAGCATAGTAACTATTTATGAGAGATATTGATTTAAATGCATAAACTTTCAACTAAATTTAATGTTATCAATAAACAAAACTTATATTATTCCAAATTAAAACCTCAGCTCTACGACGATGGATGCTTACTCTGAATATTTGCTAGATTAGACTTGAGAGAACATACACAAAAAAACTAATTCAAGAACTTAAAAAAATCCATAATTCATCTTTTCAATCATCAAAGATTCAAATATATTGACCTTCAATCAGTTCTAATTCAATCTTGGAGAGTTGTGAGAACATCCCAATTTGAGCTCCAAATCTAAGCCACTTGGATCATTGCAGTGATAGGAATGATTTTGTTGGAGTACTAACAAGTACCTTTCATGGCCTTCCTGTAAACGTTTAACCGTTTTGGATCCCATCATAATCTATAGGAAAAAGAAAAACAAAGAAAAACCTATGAGCGATATACGTAGTAAAAAGAATACTATTAATTATGATGCTCAGACTCTTCCAAATTGTTGCCAGATGCGTGTCAGATCCTCTAAAAGTAGTAAATTTTTGAAAGATCCGACATAGATGCGGCAAACCTTTTGTCTGAAGCATCATAGGCAATCAACAGGTAATGGAAGTTTACCTTTTCTCTTAATTTGGCATTTTCAATTTGCAACTTGCAAGTAGCACAAAAGTGATTCCTCAACTTGAAACGCATTTCCACATTCTCTGAATACAATCTTTTGTTTTCAAAACAAAGAATCTCTCTTTCTTCCTTATCCCTTTGGGCCTGAAAATAGTGCAAGTCTAGGTTACAACTCATTGATCAAATCAAGGGTAGTTGGATTCTCAAACCAAAAAAAAAACAATGAAATATATTCCTTGTCTTAAATATTCTTTTAAATGATAGATTGTTATGATAACAATAAGGGGAGTATCACTTGTTGGAGTTATATACTTATCTGGTGTACTATTTTTTCTAACACTACCAAGAGTTATAGTGGGATGGATAGGACCCTTCTATCCTCAATTAGAGGTCTCAGATTCAAATTTTGGATAAATCGGACCCCAATATAACCATGGGGTACTGGACATTGGATGAAAACTCACCCATCATACAACCCTCAATCCAACTTATGAGATAATGTCAAAACGCTTACTCCATTGCCACATACTCTGAGATGCTTCTCCCGGTCAACCAAGGAGCAAGGCTGGTCATGATAGGCTTAACTTTAAGCCCCTATCATTCGGTTCAGAAAAATTAAGTCTCTTGGCTCGCTTGCTCAGACGGTCTTTCTTTATCTTCGATAACGTTCAAAGTAGTTATGATTTAAGAACAAAAGCCAAACACAATGAATGAATAAGAAATTTATAGTAGGGGAAACTAATGATTCTTATTCTACCAAGCTCTAGCTAGAAAGATGGAGACAATGCACAAGTATTTAGTAAGAACTGAGGGATGTTGCTCCCTAACTTAAGTTGTCCTACTAACGAAGCATAAAGTACTTGGTCATGCAGAGAGAGGTTTGGGTTCATTTAAGGCTCTTAATGTCACGAAGAAGTAGGTAGTGTAATATGGGCAGACTTTTTATCAAAGGAATTCAAAAATGCTACAGTTCCACATGTAAGTGTCAAACCCACGAGCTATAGCAGTTTTTGGACCTCCTTTGCTAACTGCTACACTTGTAATTATTCATTAATGTGCATCCCTTGAGTTTACGTTCTCATTAATAGAGTGAGATATTCATGATAGAGCGTAACTCTTAAAATATCATCAACTATTGATCATCAAGAATGGAATATCGATGATATATGATAAGTTGGCATGTGGTCTGCATCACATCCTTAGAGGATGTAGTATGTCTCACTTGCTACAAGTAATGGCTACTCGTGATGGATACATGGGTACTTTGGAAGTATTGGTATACCCTGCTGATATACTGTTTGTTATACTTGTCTAAAGTATGATCAGTGTGTGGGAGATAGAAGTCCTTAGACTTGAGGTCAATACGTGCCTTGTCTACAAAGTAATGTACTTTTATCCCGTCCTAAGCTCAAATGCCTTATAGGTTGAGATACGGCTTGTATTGGATACATTACGATGTGGATTAAAGGTGGTAGTTGAGCCAAGATTAGGATTCATTCCTCGGATATATATTCGAGAGAACACTCGGATTGACTAAGTCATTGGCCAACGCAATAGACATATTTAGAATATGGTCTAGTAGTCAACTAATATAGATGAGATACAATGATTAAGCCATTTGGATAGACACTTGACAAATCCTAAGCTTGATCGGGTGTGTCGTGAATGAAAGGATTTTATCTTACTACATAAAGGTTAAGTTTACTGGATTCACGTAAACGTACTTCACATATTGAGTTCGTCTTCCGGCGCCGTCTAGGAGTTCCGCGTAGACCTTAATTTGATTAATGTCGATATGAGAAGGCATGTAGGGTCACACTATGTCGATTGTCCTTTCGATCTAAGGATGTATTGAGAGAGTAATTAAATGTTTAATTTGGAATCAAGATATTTAAATGAATAATGATTATTTAAATTAAGTCAAAATTAGATTTTGGATTTAATTAAGAATGCATGGAAAATAAATCAAGACTGTGCAGGAGCACATCGAGTGCCGCGGTGCCTCTACCTCGAATTTTGGGCCAGGCCCAAGGTCAAACCCTAATCCAGTTTTGACCTATTTTTCAACTATAAATAGAGGCATTCAATTCATTATTAATACACTAATTTTTCATAATATCATTCTAAGCCTTAGATACTTAGAATCAAATACTCTCTCGACCTCTGCCGGATTTCCTAGCTTTCCAAAAGAGAAGTACATTGAATCTTAGAGCTTGCAATTGAAAGGGCAACCACGTGTGCACCTTACAGTAGATAAAGATTCCAAATACTATAACTTGTAATTTTATGCATTATGTTACAAGGTTAATTGTTATACAACCATACGAAAAATATTGTTGGGTAAGTAAGAAACAAAAACTTTTAACTTCCGTTGTGCCTTACTTATGTGCTTTGAACCCAAAAAAACCTTAGAGTGGTATCAGAGCCCAAGCTGGTTCAATGGTTATATAACAATTGAATAGAATAATAATATGGGTTAAACATAAAATTGGATTAAAACGAGGTTTCTTGAAATCCTACAAGTCTTGAACGAATGTTGACCTTTTGATATCACCCTAAATTATCTCCTTCGCTAACTCGAGGAAGTCATTCTGCTCTAACTCGAACTAAGCCAAAAGTGTGTTGTCCAACTCATTGCACGGTGCACGGCTAAGAATGAGTAAGAACGGATGATGGTTGATATGGGTGTAATTGATAATGGTGGGTGATGATAAAGGACCTGTAATATGAGAATCAACACAGAAACGTTTGTCAGGACATGAGCGTTGCGGCACTATGGTAGGGCATCACGGCGCTTGCTAGGGTTCCAAGGTGGCGTCGTGACTCCATAGTGGAGCGTCGTGGCGCTAATGCTTCATTTCAAAACATGGACTCACTGGACAACAGGCGCGGCTCCATGGTGGAGCGTCGCGGCGCTAATGCATTTGCAGAAGCAGAAATGTTTCTGCCTCTGCAGCACCGCGGCTCCATGGTGGAGCACCGCGGCGCTAATGCATTTTTCCAGAAGCTGAAAGGCTTCTACCTTAGTAGTGTCGTGGCCCTAATGATTAGCGTCGCGGCCCTACCTGTCCAGAAACAAAAAAATCAGAGTTCAGGATATTTAACCCAAGATTATTATTAAACAGTATATTATTTGATAAATATGTTGTTTATGTGCTAACTGTCAAAATATTTGTCATTTACATTTCTAGAATAGTGTCTGCTATAACTGTCTGGGCAGGCGACGCCCAGTGTTTGATTAAACCATCTTATATCATGGATATTGGGTTGACAATTCCCAAACTATATGTGTCTTTTGTTTGCATGATGTTAAGATGTCATATTGGATATGGCGTAAAAGAGTTGATCTTGGTTAGAACCCTGAATTAAAATGTTCCCCAAAATTTTAAATACAAGTCTAAATTAAAAACACGTCGTCCATTAAAATTGTTAGAGTGCAAAATCCTTTTCGGTGATACGAGTATTTATGCCAAATCATTTGCTCTAAGTCTACGAGGACCCAAACTCTTTCATAGATGTGTTTTTAATGTAAAGGTAAATGATAAACTTTTGTGGGTATTTACACCAAAGTGTTTGCTCACAAAGGTCAAATTTTCTTAGATACATAAATGCAGTAGTGTAATGGGGTTGACTTGATTAGACAAATCCTGGCACCAAAGTGTCGGACTAATCTAAGGACGCAAGATTAAATGTAATATTTGATCAACCAAGAGTTGCGAATAAGTTTTGCAATTGGTTTAGAACCTACCAAGAATGTTATTGAAGTTATCACCCAAAGCAAACGCGGAGATAGCATAGGCTTGGATCTTGGCCCATTATGACCTCAATTAATATAGGTATGTATTCTACCTTTGGGGTCATAGAAGTATGTTAAAATAGTGGGAGCTAATTAAACAAAAGGCCTTGTTGATTAAACTAAATGAATGTGTATAATAGGAAATAGATTTTGAGTTTGATTTCCGGTCTATCTAATTCTTCAGATTATTAAAAATGTCGAGCTTATCATTAAAAATGTTGATTGAGATGAACAAACTTACTGGACCGAACTATCTTGAGTGGCTAAGGAAGTTGTGAATAGTACTGAGACAAGAGAAAATAGAATACGTGTTGGACATGGTGTTCCCAACAATCCATGCGATATACTCTTACGAATATTCCTCTTTTGATAAGGATGCTTACCAGAAACATCTAGATGATGCCACTTCAGCGCAATGCGTAATGTTGTCATCCATGTCTATGGAACTTCAAAGACAGTTTAAAAAAATGGGGCCCAATGAGATGCTCGAACACTTGAAGAGTCTCTATGAATCTCAATCCCAGACTATGGAATATGAGTTGCTAATAGAACTCTTTAAGTGTAAGCTCAATGAAGGGGGCCAGGTCTCGCAGCATGTGTTGAAGATGATAGGGCTGATAGAGAGGCTTGTTTCAATTAGAACGAAGCTTGAAAAGAATGTCGCTACCACCCTCATCCTGAACTCTCTCCCTCGTTCCTTTGACAACTTCATAGGGAATTTCAATATGAATGGAACGAAGGCGACTCTGCCAGAGCTGCATAACATGCTCAAGACCTTTGAGTCTTCCACTTCCAAAGGCAAAGTTGTGCTCATGGTGAGCTCTTCTAGCCGACCTAAGCCAAAAGGCAAGGAATGGCAGAAGAAGAAGGGCAAAGCAATCATTGTGCCCTCAGTTATGAAGCCCAATGGAGGTGTGAATAAGAAGGTGAATGCGGCTAAGGATGAATGCCTCAACTACTATTGGAAGAGGCATTGGAAAAAGGACTGCACGGCACCAGGAGGAGGAAAAGCACTAGATGCTCCTGCCTCTGGTGGACAAGGTATGTACGTCATTGAAATAAATATGTCTATAAATAACTCTCATTCCTAGGTATTGGATACCACTTGTGGCTTACACATTTGTACAAATGTTCAGGGGCTAACTGATAGCAGGAAGGTTGGACCGAGAGAGGTAGACCTACGCGTTGGAAATAGAGCACGAGTGGATGCTGAGCGCGTAGGACTTATAGATTAAATTTACCTTCCAGCTATTGTTTAGTGTTGAATGATTGCTTTTATGTACCCTCATTAATGAGGAATATTATTTATATCCTAGTGTTGGACATTGAGGGCTTTTCTTCATATATTTATAATGGCAGTAACGTACTGTCTTTTGATAATGTTATATATGGAACTGCTCCTCTTGTGGATGGATTATATACTCTGAACTGTAGTCGAGAGATATTCAATGTACAAAATAAATGAGCCAGGATAAGTAATAGAAACTCTACCTACCTATGGCACTGCAGACTTGATCATATCAACGAATCAAGGATAGCAAGATTGAGGAACTTAGAATACCTCGAACCATTTAACTTGGAGTCTTATGGTAACTGCGAATCTTGCTTGAGAGGAAAGATGACCAATAAACCACTTTCTGGGAAAAGTGTGCAAGCCAAGAAGGTGCTTAAGTTGATCCATATTGATGTATGTGGGCCATTCTCGACTCAAGCTAAAGGAGGCTTCCCATACTTCATCACTTTTGCTAACGACTTCACAAGGTATGGATATGTGTATCTTATGAGACATAAATCCGAGGCCTTTGAGAATTTCAACGAGTACAAGTCGAAAGTAGAGAAGCACCTTGCAACAAGTATCAAGACACTTCGATCAGATCGTGGAGGTGAATACTTGAGCAAGGATTTTCTAGATTACTTAAAGCTACATGGAGTCCAATCAGAATGGACACCTCCTGGAGCGCCACAGATGAATGGTGTTGCCGAGAGGAGAAACCGAACCTTATTGGATATGGTTCGATCCATGATGAGCTCCACCGCTCTACCAATATACCTTTGGGGACATGCTATACAAACCTCTATATATATTCTGAACAGGGTTCCTTTCAAGTCAGTAAAATAGACACCCTATAAGATATGGTGTGGCAAGAAGCCAGCTCTTAAACATATGAGACCCTGGGGGTGCCCTGCATATGTTAATAATATGCTCACTGACAAATTGGAATCTAAAAATGAGAAATGTTACTTTGTGGGGTATCCAAAGGAAACTAAGGGATACTACTTCTATCTTCCTGGAGAACATAAGGTCATTGTTTCCATGAATGCAACTTTCCTTGAAGAAGAATATGTCTACAAGGAACATAGCTGCACAGAGATAGAACTTGAAGAAATTCAAGAACCACAAGATAACACAGAAGTTGAACCCTTGTCGAATGACCTAAACAAGGATTCAGTGGGAGTATCTAGTGAAGATTGGGTACTTAGAGTACGCCCTTCAGCCAGTGGAAGTGTTGTGAGAGATAATGCAGAAATGTAAGGCTCTTACACACAACCAATGGAAGATGATACAATGGTTGTACATCATTCCATTCAGGAAATACATGAAAATGACATTCCTGAAAGCTCTCAATGTGATGAATTGTCCAACACACAAAGACCTTCTCATAATCAGAGTGCAATAAACACTAAAATGCAGAATACTCAACACCATAGGACCACTACTCATCGTCCGCCTGAAAGACTTAATCTCCTTGTTGAAACACACAATGAGATAGGTATTCCTGATGACGATGAACCTACAACCTACAGCGAAGCTATGTTAGACATTGATTTGCAGAGATGGCAAGAAGCCATAAAACCTGAGATGGACTCGATGTACATAAATCAAGTTTGGAACTTGGTTGATTTGCCAACATGTCTAAATATATTTCTAAGTCCTTATTGAGGCATATGGAAGATGTGTTGTTATTCACAGTGTTAGCCAAAGGTGCAGGGATATTATGTCACTCGGGGTACTTTATTATCATTCATGCATTTTCACTTGCATTGCATTCATTTATTACCCTGGACCACTGGTGATATGCACACTACTATATGGTAAATATTATATATGTAAGGGATATGGGGAAAGGGAAAGGCGTTATATACGCACACCACCTGCAGCTTGTACATACTATCACAAAAGAGCCCGAAGAGGCCAATATGATGTGATGATGTGATGTGATGCCTGCATGGCTTATTGGGACGGTTGCACGATGCGCAACACTAACATATACTAGCAATGAATCACATGTCCTTGTCTATTAAGGAGAAGAGACCGGCGCAGAACTTGGGACGGGTTGCACGATCCGCAACTCTGACATATATATATATATATATATACCGCACTTGCACCATGCATACGTTAATTAACCATTACTTGGTATGATGCCCACAGAGGTTGCACCATGCATATGTTAATTAACCATTACTTGGTATGATGCCCACAGAGGTTGTCATGGTAAGGAAATTGCCCGATGAGGCCAATAAATATGGACACTGCATTGTACATAACATGTAGGCAAGTGTATTAGGGCCTTCAGAGGCAATTCCTGTTGGTTAGTTGTTTTTGTTTTAGTTATCAATATATTCCTATTGTGCTATTATTTATGCTTGACACACTCAGTACATCAGTCGTACTAACATCCCTTTTGTCGGGGGACACTGCGTTTCATGCCCGAAGGTTCGCATAGGCAAGGCAACGGCCCACGTCAATAGATTGCAGTTTTCAGCAGATTTTGGAAGCACTCCTCTCTTTCGGGGTGTCCGTCTGATTTTGGTATAATACAGTTTTGCGTGTCTATATGGGTATGGCGGGGCCTTGTCCCGACCTTTGATGTTGCTACTCTTAGAAGCTTGTAGACAGGTGTCCTGTAAGTAGTAGACTTGTACAGCCTTGTCGGTCTTGGTATATGTATATATATAAGTTGGTTACCTAGTTGTTCATAATTTTCTTTCGACTTAGTCTGGAATTAATTATGAATAGGTGTTGATAGTGTGATTAGCGGTACCCGGCGGGTGGGGTCCGGGTATCCATCGCGGCCCTCCGGTTTGGGTCGTGACAGTGCCTCTGCCTCGAATTTTGGGCCAGGCCCAAGGTCAAATCCTAATCCAGTTTTGACCTATTTTTCAACTATAAATAGAGGCATTCACTTCATTACTCATACACCAATTTTTCAAATTATCATTCTAAGCCTTAGAGACTTAGAATCAAATACTCTCTCGAACCTCTGCCGGATTTCCTAGCTTTCCGAAAGAGAAGTGCATTGAAGCTTGGAGCTTGCAATTGAAAGGGCAACTACGTGTGCAGCTTACAGTAGATAAAGATTTCAGATACTATAACTTGTAAGTTTATGCTTTATGTTACAAGTTTAATTGTTGTACAACCATACCAGAAATGTTGTTGGGGTAAGTAAGAAACAAAAACTTTTAACTTCCGTTGTGCCTTACTTATGTGCTTTTAACCCAACTAAACCCTACAATACTCTCCAATTGAGATGCAACAGAAGTTCATATGCTTTGGTCACGAGACTTTTACTCCATCAGATAAATGATTGTATGTCTCTCTTAGTTCTCAATTTTTATGAAATCAATCATTTTTACTCTGGTCATCGTAGCAAAGTTATTGCAGTACTTCTTTTTTATCACACTAAACACAAAATACATCTAGCATAGGGTGATGAACACTCGGGTGGAGATGGAGATGCACTTGATTGGGAATAGAAAGAATCCTTAATACGTGGAATTGACTGGTGATAAGGTAATACACAATGAAATTAATAAACTTAAAAATAGATATATAAATTAATTTGGAAATTGTGTAAAGAGCTATGTTCTTAGTGTATATGGTGTAAAATTCCCAAAACTTAATTAGCAGTCCAAAATAGTTGTATGTTAATTTCTCCGTTCATATAAGGTGAAGTACACAG
Source organism: Anisodus tanguticus (assembly GCA_034509755.1). Classification (NCBI taxonomy): domain Eukaryota; kingdom Viridiplantae; phylum Streptophyta; class Magnoliopsida; order Solanales; family Solanaceae; genus Anisodus; species Anisodus tanguticus. Next base: position 29,594,914 of record CM067551.1, read on the forward strand.
ATACTCAATATTGACGTTGCCATTTAACTTGTGCTCGTTTTCTTTAAGAAATTGCACGTGTAACCCACTTCAAATAGCTTCAAACATTCGATGTCTACACAATGTCTAACGTTTTATATGGCTGAAATGCAGGCACATATGACTGAACTATTTTTGCATGAACTTCAGTCATATTTCTGCCTCACTTCAATCATATATGGTTGAGTTCAGTCATTTTTGCTTAATTAAGGCACATATGATTGATGTTTAAGCCAAAATGACTGAAGTCTAACCATTGTTATTTGCACTTCGGACAAAAATGCATGAACTTTATTCATATGTAGAGATGGATAAGATAAGCCGAACCCTCCCGACCCGCTTGAATTTAAAAGAATTGGGTTATTAATTATTGAAGTAGTGGGTCAAACTGGATTAACCGAAAATATCCCTAAAAATATTGGGCCACATTGGATTAAAATATTCAACCCAAAACCCAGCTTTTCTCAAAATCAAATAAAGTCACACCTTATATATGAGTTTTAAGTCATTTCTTTGATTTGCTGGTAAGTTATTATGATATATTAATTTGAGATTATTATAAAAATTTATAGTTTAAAATTTTTCATTGTGAAAATTAAGTTAGGATGTCAACATAAAACATGGTTAGTTAATCACATCTAAACTAAAATTTTGCTCATTCAGTTAGAAATATAAGCATAAAACCATGGTACACTAGCATTTTGCTTATTTTCAAATGAATTTCAAGACCACGCCTCTAAACTCCCTTTTTCATTAGATGGGGTGTTTTCTCTGGTGGTGTAGTATTAGATGGCATGGTTTGCTTTTGTTAGCTTGTTTTGGCTTTTAAATCAGTGTTTGTCTACGAGTACAAGTGACGGAATGTTTGGGTTAAGTTGGACGGGTTGGATTATAACCTACTTTTTAACCTAACTTGACCCAAGCATATCTGGGTTGGGTTGGGTTTTGACTCATTCATTAAATTAACCCATTTTGACCCAACACAACTTGACCAAATCCGTCCGTTTTCCACCTCTATTCATATGTAACTTCAGACACAAACACAGCATAACCGACATAGATATATGCGAAAAATAGAAAATTAGGTACATATTAAATGAAGGTGTCAAAATAGGCTTCCCGTGGAACCGAGTCTTCGAGACAAGCCCATACATCAGGAAGGTCCATAATCATTTATTCGATTGGGCAAGTCGAAACGACGTCAGATGGCCCAAATTCCACTTTTGCAAGACTGGTCATCAAAAATGATCCTAGTTAAATTATATAGAATTAACGTGTTAGATAGTTGGAACCGGGGGCAAATTTATGTACAAAAAATGGGTCACGTGAATCCTTGATCACGACTAAACTCGATATTATGTGTATACTTTTTAAAAATATATCTAATATTAATTGAAGGAACTCATAGTCAAACTTGATTGAATGGTGCACTGGTTAAACATTGCTTTAATTCATTAATGTCAAGGGATTGAACTCAACTTGCTACACTTTTGTGTCTTTTTTTTTTCAATAGCACACTCATTCTCTTAAAATCCTGAATTCGCCGCTGATTGAAACTGAGTTGATTTCAAGAAATTTAATTGGTTAAATAATTAAGCCATGCAATTTAAATTATATAGACTCAACAATAGAATGTAGCCGTCAAGTTTACTCATAGCCAAAAATTAACTTGAGCCAATTGTATTTGTGACGAGTGTCAATCGTATGTTTTTTTCTTTTTTAACACTCATTGCCTATAAATTATTTTATGATATTTTCAAATCTATTTCGTTGTGATGCTAATACTATATGAAAATTTTAAATTCATTTTTCATATTCAAAATTTAAGATACACTTTTTCAAGCTTTCAATAGTGATGATTTGTCCATTTTCTGAAGTTTTTCCAATAACACCACTTATTCAAGATCCACATTTTCAAAACACTATATTTCGATTGCTAAATATTTGAAGATATTAGCGAATATTTTCCGAATATTTCCTATATATTTTATAATTATGATAGATGTATATTTAAGGTAACTGAGGATTCTAATTATATTAGGAATCAACCTTTGTAAGGTAAGTTAGGATTCGTATCATATTAGGAATCAACCTTTGTACAACTATATATATTGTGAATAATTAAAAGGAATCCCCAAGGGAAATTATTCCATCTTTCATGGTATCAAAGCCTAAAACCTAAATCCCTTCTCTTCCTCATTCTTGGCCGAAATCAACATTTTTTTTTCTGATTTCACAAAAAAAAAAAAAAGGTTTCTTCCTCCCTTTCTCGGCCAAACCAGAAAATTCCCTTCCCTCGGCAGGCGGCAACCATGTCTTTCCCCACAAATTCCGGTTCATCCTCTGGCACATTTGACAACCCCTCTCAACGTTCAGTATCTTTTTTTCATCCGGCATTCGCCGTTAACAACATCAAGAATTTTATCCCTATAATTCTTGACCAAGAATACTGTCAATATTCCATGTGGATGGAACTATTCTACATTCATGCATGTGCATACAACTTGCTCGATCATATTGACGAATTTGTTCCTCGTCCCACCGATGTTACAGACTCAATCTGGCGTCGTCTTGACACCATCGTCAAACAATGGATCTATGGCACCATCTCCAAAGACTTGTTGTGCACTATCATGAAAACAGGTGCTACGGCACGTGAACTTTAGGTCCGGCTAGAAGAAATCTTTCAGGATAATAAAAATACTCGGGCCGTATATTTGGAAGAGCAATTCAATAATACCCGCCTCGAGAATTTTAACAACATGTCTGAATATTGTAAGCAACCGAAACTCATAACTGATCAACTATCCAACGTCGGGACTTCTGTTTCAGAAACCAAGATGGTGCTTCCACGTGTTGCGGGTTTACCAAAAGGTGAATATGACACACTCGCAATAATGATTCAATAAGCCGACCCTCTCCCAAGTTTCAACAAGGCACGTTCACAACTATTGTTGGAAGAAACCAGACGTGCTAAACAAGAGGAACACAATCAAAAGGCCTTAGCCATTGACGGGATGACAACACCTGCGGCCAGCAGCAACCAACGCCAGCTGCAGCAGGTCCAGCAGTAGCAGCAGGCCAGTGGCGGAGGTCGTGGCAGCAGAGGTCCCAACAACAAAGGCAAGGGCCGCAGAAAGGGCCAACGCAACCAGCAGCAGCCAGGCTAACAGAACTGGAACCAACAGCAGCAGGGGCATAACCAGCAACAACAGTGGCCCAACCAGCAGAACTGGGCCTCGCCTGCATGCCCGTACCAGAATGCAGGGGCCCAGTTCCAGCAGCCATGGTCGGCGGCCTTTTGGGCCCTGCCCCGGCCACCGAGCGAGGCCAACCAGCGGCGGCACCAGCAGCAGGCCCACCTGGCTGCGTCCAGCCCAAAGAAGAAGCACGGCGGCCACGGCCCCCGGCGCTTTGGGCCAGGTCTACACCACCATGAACTTTCAACAGCCCGACGACAATTAGTACATGGACACCGGAGCCACATCTCACCTCACTCGATCGTCAGGTAACCTATCTCAACTACGTCGGTTAAAGTGTCCTCAATTTAATACTGTCAGCAATGGTCATCGCATTCCAATTGAAGGTTATGGTAACACACACACCAAACATCCACACCCACCTTTCTCCCTAAACTACGTCCTATACACACCTAACATCATTAAAAACTTAATCTCTGTTAGAAAATTCAGTAGCAATAATTCTGTGTCTGTCGAATTTGACCCTTTTGGTTTTTCTGTGAAGGAACTCAATACGGGGAAAATTCTTACACGCTGCAATAGTGTGGGAGACCTCTACCCATTCACTCAATCTTCTGCTGTCAGACCGCAAACACCTCTATCCCTTGCGGTGATCTCTCCCTCAACTTGGCACAACAGACTCGGACACCCCGGAGACCCAGTTTTTACTTTTCTTAGGACTTCTAAGCGTATTCAATGTAATAATGGGAAAATTGCCCAACACTGTTTTTCTTGTCCACTAGGCAAACATATTCGTCTTCCTTTTATGTCATCAAACAGTGTTACTTTTTCTCCCTTTGATATTGTTCATGCTGATTTATGGACATCTCCGATTGCTAGCTCTTTGGGTCATAAATTCTATCTAGTATTCTTGGATGATTTTTCACATTTTGTCTGGATTAACCACTGAAATTCAAATCTGAAGTTTTTGCAAAATTCCTCGAGTTTCAAAAATTCATTAAGACACAATTTGAAAAACCTATTAAATTATTCCAATGTGATAATGGACGTGAATTTAATAACTCGGCATTTCACAATTTCTATTCTAAACAAGGCATGATTTTCCATTTTTCTTGTCCCTATACTTCTTCCCAAAACAGAAAGGCTGAAAGAATTATACGTACCATCAATAACATGGTACGCACACTTCTGTTTCATGCCTGCCTACCACCCCCTTTTTGGGTCTATGCTGTCAAAATGGTAGAATCCCTTCTAAATATTTTACCAACTAACACACTCCAAAACAAAACCCCTACAGAAATCTTATACCGTTGGCAGCCATCATATGATCACCTAGGTATTTTTGGATGCCCCAACATAGCCTCCACTGCACTCCACAAACTTTCCCCTCGCACTCTTCCATGTGTATTCCTTGGTCTATATCCTAATCATCAGGGCTACTTGTGCTATGACATTGCTACTCGCAAAATCATCATCTCCCGTCACGTCACCTTTGACGAGACAACCTTTCCTTTTTCAAATCTCCGGAAATTTCAGACCACCGATTACATCTTTCTCGATGAACCAAGTCTGTCCTCGGTCATCCAAAATCTATACCAACAGCAGTCCACTGTTCCGACAGTCTCTCCACTGTCTGGCACCACCCCACCAGCTCTCTGCTCACCCGTACAGCCCCCAGTCGAGTCACCTGCACCACCAGCGACACTACTGCCCTGCACTCCAGCAAACCAATCCCGCAGGTGTGCAGGTTTCCAGGCCAACCAGCAGCACAGAAAATAGCCCATCTGGACTGCTGCCCACTGGTCCAGAACCAGTGGACCAGCAACCTCACAGCCCCGACTCACCACCACTGCCCTCACATCGCATGGAGACTCCTGCACAATACGGGATCTTCAAACCCAAGGTTCACTTCAATCTCTCCACACAAACCTTATCACCCATTCCAAAGAATCTAAAACTAGCTAAACTGGACCCTAATTAGAATGCGGCCATGTGCGAGGAGTTTAACACTTTAACCAAGCAGAACACTTGGGATTTGGTATCTATACCAACTGGTGTGAATGTTATCCGTTGTATGTGGCTATTTCGTCACAAGTTCAGAGACAGTGGTGACTTAGAGAGGTATAAGGCAAGACTAGTGGTGACTTAGAAAGGTATAAGGCAAGACTAGTTGCCAATGACACTAATCAGTAGGAGGGTATTGATTATGGTTAGACATTCAGTCCGGTTGTTAAATCGGCCACTATTTGGACTGTTCTCTGTATTATTATAGGCATACATTGGCCGATTCATCAGCTTGATGTCAATAATGCGTTTCTTCATAGGGATTTGAAAGAGATTGTGTACATGCATTAGCCTCCTGGCTTTGTTCATCCGGCAGCTCCGCAGTTTATGTGTCATCTCAGAAAGTCATTGTATGGATTGAAATAGGCACCCCGCGCTTGGTATGATCGGTTCGCCAGGTATCTTCTGCAGATTGGTTTTGTATGTAGCAGGTGTGATACATCTCTCTTCACTTTTCACCAAGGTAGCAGCACTGCATATTTGCTATTATATGTCGATGACATTGTTCTTACTGTCTCATCTAACGGGTTGAAGAATGAAATCATTGCTCTACTCAAAACTGAATTTGCTATGACTGACTTGGGCAAGCTAAGTTATTGTTTGGGTATATCGGTGACAAGATATGCAGCCACTATATTCCTGTGTCAGCGTAAGTATGCAGAAGAGATAGTGTACAGTCCCAAGATGGCAAATTGTAAAATTATGCCAACTCCGGTGGACTCAAAATCCAAGCTTAGTGTCAATGACGGTGCTCCAGTTTCTGATCCCACTCTATATCGTAGTCTAGAAGGTGTTATTCAGTATCTTACATTCACTAGGCCTGATATTGCATATGCCATTCAGCAGGTGTGTCTATTCATGCACGACCCCCGAGAGTCCCATTTTGTCGCCCTCAAACGTATTATCAGATACGTTAAGGGCACACTAGACTTTGGATTACATCTATACCCCTCTTCCCCAACCAAGCTACTTGCCTACACGGATGCAGATTGGGCAGGATGCCCCGACACATGTCGCTCCACCTTAGGGTACTGTGTATTTCTTAGGGATAATCTTATCTCATGGTCCGCCAAGCGGCAGGCAACACTTTCTCGTTCGAGTGCTGAAGTAGAATATCGCGGTGTTGCTAACGTAGTTGCTGAGATCTGTTGGCTCCGAAATCTTCTTTTGGAACTCCTGTGTCCACTCCGCAAGGCGTCTATAGTCTATTGTGATAACATATCTGCCATCTATATATCTCATAATCCGGTCCAACATCAGGGGACTAAATATATTGAGATGGATATCCACTTTGTGCGAGAGAAAGTTGCCCGTGGTCAGGTCAAAATATTACACGTGCCTTCCTCTTATCAGTATGCAGACATCTTCACAAAGGGACTACCGCGATAGCTCTTCACCAATTTCCGATCCAGCCTTAGCATTCGGCCTCCTCCCGCTCCGTTTGAGGGGGAGTATTAGCGAATATTCTCCGAATATTCCCTGTATATTTTGTAATTATGATAGATGTATATTTAAGGTAATTGAGGATTCTAATTATATTAGGAATCAACCTTTGTAAGGTAAGTTAGGATTCGTACCATATTAGGAATCAACCTTTGTACAACTATATATATTGTGAATAATGAAAGGAATCCCCAAGGGAAATTATTCCATCTTTCAGAAGCTTTTCTATATTGATTACAAATATAAAAAATTTAAAAAATGGTTGCATCTTAACTGACTCTTTAAAAAGTGGCTGCTTACGAGTCTCTGGCTGACTAATCCATGTCAATAATTTTCTTTAGGGCATGTTTTGAAGGACACATGAGAATTGGATTTGATTATAATTTGGTGTAATTACACAATTTAACTTGTTTGTTTGGCCACATAATTACTTACTTCTCCGTTCACTTTTATGTATTCACTGTACTAAAAATATACTTTCACTTTTACTTGTCATTTTTAGTATATCAAGAGAAAAATATATTTTTTTCATTGTTTACCCTTATCATTAATTACTTATTCCAAATTATTTTTCAAGTTGATACTATACACACAATTAATAAGGGATTATGGTAAAAATAAGCACTTCATTTATTATTTCTTAAGGGGTGTGCAAAATTCATTGTGGACAAGTAAAAGAGAACGGAGGGAGTAGTTAGTAGGAAATTTGGTGTAATTGAAAGGGGTTAATTACACGTTCCAATTCTCAGGGGTTGAGAGTTGGGCGTCATGTAATTACAGGCTTGTTTTTAAAATTTCTTTGCTTTTTGTTTTTATTTAATTTCTTTTTTTAAAAAATACATTTTATTTCTATCATTTTTGCTTCTTTTAAAAACATATTTTTGAAAAAATATATATTTTTCATTTTATGCTATTTATTGTTCATTTACTTTCTTCTAATTTTTCAACATTTACTTCTTGTGATTCCATGTAATTGCTCGTATTTTTTATTTTTTAATTTTCTTCATTTAGCGTAATTGTAACGACTAAAAAAGTTGTTTTACTTATTTTACCTTGGAATACCCAAATTACCCTTCCCGAGCCTTTATTTGCTTGTTTGTGACTTGCGGGGATGAGTAGCACGGTTTCTGAGGTGATCGGGTAGGTTTTTCGGATACATGATTGGTAGATTTGCGAAATTCCAAGTTAAGAGAATAGAGAAATTTGACCAATAGTTGACTTTCGAGTAAACGTACTTTGTTCGTAGTTTCATCGGCTCCATTAACTCCGGAACGATGTTTATGATTTAGTCGAGCCTTTGGTTCGGTTCACGAGGCAGTCTGATGTGTTTGGAGTGTATATTTGTAAAATTATGGATTTAGAACTTAAGAATTGACTTTAGTCAAACTCGAGCCTTATAGACCTTTTCTGGGAATTCTGAGTGCGCGGGCGTGTCCGAAAAGTATTTTTTTTATAAGAATGCATGTTTGGTTTATGTTATTGTTTGGTTTTCTTTTTCACTATCGCGCGGGAGGGAGCGTGATCGCGAACCTTTATGAAATATGTCCCTCACGATTACAGGGTTATGGGTCCCGGTCACGCGGACACGTGCCTGGGGGAGGACGGAGTCGCGGTGCTTCACGTTCGCGTGGCCCTGTTCGCGATCGCGATGAGTCAACGGGGGTCGGATCGGGTTATCCTTCGTGGTCGTGAGCGGGTTCTCGCGATCGCGATGAAGGCAATGTTGTTGCGATATTTAATGCCCTAAATGAGATTTTTGACCTTATTTCCACTTTTCAACTTTCTAAACTCAACTTGTGTGGTGTTTAAGGAGAAAAATCAGAGTTTTTCATGTAGGTAATCCCTAATCTACCATGCTAGTTAATTATACTAGTGTAATCCATGATTTTAGGCTTGAATCTATGATTTGGAAAGGGAAAATGACTATGTTGAGAATAAGAGAGTTGTAAATGAGAAATTGGAGGTAAATTAGTGGACTTTTGTTATGGGTGTTGATTATTAATGATGTTAATGACTAGTGGGTGTTGACTAATGGGCTAATTGCAAGATTAAACCCTTTTTGGGATTTGAGGAAAATTCTAGAGTTTGGAAATTGGGGGTTTTACTACATTTTGAAATTGGAGACCCAATTGGAGCTCGTTATTAAATTAATTTAGTATTATGATTATTTAGAGCGTATGGGTGCTATTTGAGTAGAAAAGTTCGTATTTTGATAATGTGAACTCGGAGTTCATTTGTAAACTAGTTTGGGGATTATGGTTATTGACTAGACTGTAATCTCATTTATTATTGATATGATTGATCAGAGTAGGATCGTGAGGAGGCGATACGAAAGGGAAAGGCTACCACGTGACTTCTTCGGCTCTATTCAGGCAAGTTGAGACTTTCTAGACTCTAGTATAGTGTATTTGTGTTGGTATACCTATAATGAACTAAGGGGTGTAATGGGGATTTGAGGGTCGTGTATTAGTGAGGTGACAAGCACTAATATGGGCACCGGATGAACTTAATCGGTAATTAATGAACTGGAAAAATATATGTGAAGGTGTTTATGTGTTTAGACTTCAGGCCACGAAGTGCGGCGAAGGAGTCCGCTTAAGTTGGTATGACTTCTGTTTACTTAGGCTTGTAACCATTCAATATGACATTATGATTTGACTTGTCATGCATTCATCACTCCACATCTCGTCTGAACACTTGAATGAAAACTGATAGGTTATGATTAAACTGCTTATGATGATTATATGGTATACGCATATCCATATCATTCATACATTTTATCATTGGTATTGGTTACTGTTATATTATTGAGAAACGACTTGGAAAGTCGAATTTAAGGATATGGTACATGATTATGAGGGTGATGATTGTTGATGATGACGACACTTCAGCCACAAAGCTGGTATCCAATGGGACATTCCAGATGGGTATATGGACCTCATGAGTTCCCCGTGGATCACGTGAAGCAGCTACTATAGAAGGGTGTGTATACCAGGTACATATGGCCATTGCATACATACATATCATCTGCATTGCATTCATTCTTATTCTGATATGTATTTGATTTTGTGTATACTCGGTGTTGATTCTGATAGACTATTTGATATTGTAATTTGATATAAGAAATATGGACACTTGAGACTTGTACTATTGTGAGGCTAAGTTGTGAGGTTGATGGGACTAGATTCCTGATTTCGTGGCTTAGGTTGTATCCTGTGTGACTTGAGATCGAGTGAGAACTTGTACATAATCTAATCATAAATTTATTGGTAGGTTGGTTAACTAATTATATTATGCCTAAAGTGACTAACCAATAGAGAGGTATCGAAAAGTACCAACCCTCGCCAGCGTTATAGCTAGGGCCGGTCGACGATGATGCTGAGTACACGTGTTTTCTGTACTCACTCTATGTGCAGGTGCCCAGCCAGGAGGTGATGGAGCAGCTGATCGTGCTTAATTCGAGGCGATCATTTCGAGACTTTAGGGTGAGCCCGCTGATGCATTCCCAGCACTGGAGCTCTCATCTATCTTTATCTTCTGTCATTTACATTCAGACGGTATTATTATTTCTATTGAGACTTGTACTCATATTTTAGAGTTGTGTACTCATGACTACCAGATCTGTATTTTGGGTTTCTTCAGACTTTGTATTTCTATTAAAAGACTTGTTCATTACTTCTCTTCTATTTCTTTATTTTCCGCATTTTATTTCGTATTTTCGTATGATGTATGAGTAAGGTTCGCCTACGGGTTAGGGTAGGTTCCCTCACGGCATGATGTGATTTTGGATCGTGACAGTAACTACGTTATTATTCTAGTTTTTGCAACTATACCTCCTAATATTAGAAAGAATGAGTCAAAAACAAACTTGACAAATAATGAGTGATGTTAGTAAAATAGAATTTCATTGTTGAATGAGGTTATAGGCTTGTATTTTACCTTTCTTTTGAATTATACTTACTTAAGTTATGTTAGAATTTATTTATGTTAAGTTGAAATTTGACATAAGAGTATTATGTTGATTTTTTTTTATTTTGAATGTAAGTTATATTTTCGATTTTAATTTATTTGGTTTAGTACTTGACTTGTTATTCCATTACATGTTCTACATTTTTCACTTAAGATAGATTATTTTATCATCAAACATTTGAATGATGTAATGGTATTATATTTATAATATTAATATTTTTATCAGACATCCAATCCATGATGTTACAACATATGTGCTTTAAATTTTTATTAATTAGACTAAAACATATATATATATATATATATATATATATATATATATATATATATATATATATATATATATATATATATATATCAATTATTTTTTACAATTAGTTATAAGTATATGTTTATATATATTTTCAAGAAATAATATGTATTGTAAATATCTAATTTAATATCATTTATAAAGGCACATATTTGTCAAATATTAACTTATAAATTTTGATAATCAAATTTTACTTTTAAATTAATTTAACAGTGTAATTTCACTTGTGCAACTAAATAATACTCTTTTAATTACTCTATAATTACATTATGACAAACAAACAGGACATCGTAATTACTATATTGTGTAATTACTAAGTTATATAATTATTACCATAGTAATTACATTAATTCCAATTACCATGTGGCTTTCCAAACATGCCCTTAAGAAAAGTTACACACTTGGATTTACAGTTGTTTGTTACTAATTTTTTGGGATGAGAAGCATGATATTGGCTAATCCAATTATTTTTTTGTTTTAGTTGTGCTTATATGTTGTCATACATTGTGTTTTAGGTTATTTACTTTGTTATTGAAGTTGGCTTTAATCGGGACTCTGCAATACTTTCAATACCTGATAATTCTTGATGTTTCACCACCAACTTCACGTTAGAAACAACAGAAAATGTAGAAAACCGACTTCACAAGCGAGTACGAACTCTCCCCTTAAGACTATTTCACCCTTATAGAGTGCACCGGGAAGGATTGAATGGTGCATTTTCATGGTTCCTCTTGAGATTAAACCAATGGTTAAGAATGGTGTCTTTTCATAATTTTCTAAATTAATTAATTCTGTCCAAATATATCTTAATCCATAAGGAAGAACTTTCCCTTATAAACACAATAATATACTGTTTCCTCACCAATGTGAAACATTACTTAGAAATCTCCAATAAACCCCCATCATTTCCAAGCAATACTTAATAACATGATCTTATGCTTAAATAGAGGTGTCTCATGATTGAACCCCTATATTAGTAAAATGTCTTTTAAGTAATTAGGATGGCATGGTAGACTATGCTTTGAATTAGCGATCCTCTCTTATTAATTAATTTCAAGTCACACATAAAATATTTTATTCTCAATACATATAGAAGTTACCGACACTTTTATGGTCATGTGTCTTGTATCATTTTCATGAGCATTAAGAAATCAAGCCTATTTGATTTCCTCAAGCGGCCTCACTTTAAGCTCATATAGGTGAACCTTTCACATACTCCATAATATAGTACACTTGTGGAAATCAATTGAATAATAGATATGAACAACTTTATTCATTTATGATCAAATGTACATATTAACCCAGACATACCGGAGAAATATAAAATATATCACACATATCTTTATTGCATAAATATACCACTAAAGGTACATTAAGAGCAAATATTTGCTCATCCTACATACACATTATGAAACCAAGCACAACTTGGGATGGTAAGACAAGTGCTTGCAACTACAGAATGATGTACTTGGACTCATTGAACTTAAGACTCGAGGGTTTTATCGAGTGTTAAGTCGAGGGTCCACCATTGGTAGTTAAGAGTATAGGCTTCAAACTCATCCCTTTTGTAGTATTGGTGACTAAATCCCTCGCAAGGCCTTTGTCAAGGGATCTGCCAGATTCTTATTTGTATGTACAAAGCCCACAGTTATAACACCATCACAAATGAGTTATTTCACATAACTATGTCGTAAACCAATTTGCCTCGATTTACCATTATAAACTTCATTGTATGCTTTAGCCAAAGTAGCCTCATTATCACAATGAATTGACATAGGTAACATGGGCTTTTTCCACAAAGGCAAATCATATAAAAAAATTCCTAGTCACTCGGCTTCCTTGCTTGCAGACGCTAATGCTATAAATTCAAATGCCATAGTTGAATCTGCAATACAAGTCTGTTTCTTGGATCCCCATGAAACTGAACCCCCACCAAGTGTATATCCACCCACTCGTAGAGGAATGATCATTGTTAGATATCCAACTTGCATCAGAAAACCCTTCTAATACACAAGAAAATATATCATAATGTATTCCATAGTGAATAGTTCTCCTAAGATACTTAAGTATGCTTCGAACTGCATGCCAGTGAGCATGACTTGGATTATGAGTAAAACGACTCAGTTTTCCTACAGCAAAACCAATATCACGTCTTATACACGTACTGTCATACATAAGACACCCAATTACCTTAGCATACTCTAATTGTTTCACATGTTCTTCTGTATTCTTAGGTAACACTACATTGTGATCAAGAGGTGTAGATGCAAATTTACAATCAAAGTTGTTAAAATTCTTTAGCATATTTTCAATGTAATTTGAGTGAGTCAAGGCCAAACCACTAGTATGTCTAGTAATTTTAATGCCTAAAATCACATCTGCTTCACCCATGCCTTTCATGGATAAATTAGCAGATAAAAACTCCTTTGTGTCCACCACTTGTTGGAGATCAGTGCCAAATATTAATATATCATCCATATGTAAACAAATGACAACTCTCTTGTTTCCAACAAACTTACTATATACAGACTTATCGACATCATTGATAAGAAATCCATTAGAAAGTACAACTTGATCAAATTTTTGGTCCCATTGTTTGGGAGCTTGCTTAAGCTCATACAATGATTTGATCAACTTACACACTTCATGTTCTTAACCAGGAACAACAAACCCCTCGGGTTGTTCCATATATATTTCCTCATCTAATTCACCATTTAGAAATGCGGTATTCACATCCATTTGATAAATAACGAGAAAAAAATTGAGGCTAATGTAATCAACACCCTTATTGTTGTTGTCCTTGCAATAGGAGCATAGGTATCGAAGTAATCAATACCTAACCTTTGAGTGTAACCTTTGGCTACTAAATGAGCCTTGAACTTGTCTAGTTCCATCTACTTTCATTTTCCTTTTGAAAATCCACTTACAACCAATGGATTTACAACCTGGTGGTAGATCAGCCAACTTCCAAGTTTTATTACCCATAATCGAATCCATTTCATCATTAATTGCTTCTTTACAAAAGGAAGTATTTAGAGACTTCATTGCCTCCTCAAAAGTGACAAGATCAGCTTCTAAATTATAACAGAAAGGTATGTAAGTGTCAACAGAAGACTGATCCCTACTTCCTTCAACGAGAAATATAAAGAAATCATTCCCCACCTCTATCCGATCTAAGACACTTAATAAAGGTTTCACAATGAAGTTCTACATTACTTTTAAACAATTAAAATTTTTCAAGTGCTTCACTTTTTTTATGTAACAAAATCTAGAATAGTCATCAATAAAGGTAACAAAATAACGTTTTCCGTCTGTTGTCACATTGTCACTCATGTCACATAAATCACTATAAACTAAATCAAGAAATTTCTAATCTCTTTGAACAAAAGGAAATGGTAATCTAGTGATTTTAGTGAGCATACATGTTCTACATTTTACAGCATTCTTGTCAATTGAAGGAATTAGAGATTGTAGATCCATATCTTTCAACTTTCTAAAATTTACATGTCCTAAATGATAATGTCATAAAGAAGAAGTATCAAGAGAGTCCAAGACATAAACAGAAGCATTCATCACTTTATTAATGTTAACAAGGTTCAATTTAAATATACCACAATGTAAATAACTCTTTCCTACAAACACCCCACCCTTAGAGAGTACAAAGTTTCTAGCCTCATACACTTGTTTGAACCCATATTGGTTCAAAATACTACCAGACATCAGATTCTTACTAACTTTTAGAGCATGATAAACATCATTCAAAGTTAAACTTTTTCCAGAAGTAAAATCTAATACAACACTTCTTTTGCCTAAAACATTAATAGGAGAGAAAAGTTGAATCTTCCACTAGTTAATAGGTCTTGAAGTGAGACTTGTCCTTGCAAACATGTCTTGTAGCACCCAAATCAACCCACCAATCATTGTCATCTTAGACCATGTTTATTTCGGAAATCATGGCAATGAAACTTTAGTTGCCATCTACAGCCTTTCGGTTCTTCTGTCCTGAACTCGAACTGCCAGGATCCTTCTTATTTGGGTAGTCACGTTTCATGTGAGGACCACCACAATTCCAATAAGCGAACTTCATTTTCTTGTTGCTGTCAGTTTTGTTCTTCATATTGTTATGCTTGTTTGAATTGAACTGCCTTTTCCCTTACTAGATTGGCCTTCCTTCACAATGTGGATATCCCGATCTTTGTTTTCTTGTTTCCGAAATTCTTCTTCTACACGAAGATGGTTAGTCAATTCCTCAAGCGTAAGATCCTTTTTTTATGTTTAAGGTTGTGTTTGAATTCCTTCCAAGTTAGCGGCAGTTTGTCTATTATACTAGATACAACAATAGATTCATCCATATTCATGTTATGTTGTTTGAAATTACCAAGGATGTGTTCAATCTCATTGAATTACTCCATTACTGACATTTTTTCATTCATAGATTAATTGTTAAATTGGGTGACAAGAAATTTCTTACTTGTTGCATCTTCACACATGTACCTTGCCTCCAATTGATCCCACAGTTCCTTTGTATAAGACACGGTCTTGTAAGAATCGAACAAGGCATCAGTCATCCCATTCAGAATATGGCCTCGACATATGTATTCATCATTCCCCCCATTTTGCCCTAGTTTGTGTCTATGCAATGGTATCATTCTCTTGTTCTTCTGGTTGTGGAGTAGTCAGAACATAGGCAACGTTCAATGTGGTGAGAAGAAAATGCATATTTTTTTGCCATCTTTGAAAATTACCACAATCAAACTTGTCTAGTTTGACAAAGTTTGATGTCATCTCCCTAATATTATCCATATTGTAATAATTTGAAAATGTTTTCCTCAATTATATTCTTCCATTAAGGGAATAATATATACACAATATACAAATAAATGAGAGGAGGAAATCAAGCCTCTAATCTTCATAATCAACAATCAATCCCTAATAATCTTCTTCCTAATTTACATATTCCTAATTATCATTTTACTACTTACCATATATAAAATTATACTATCATTAATAATAATATTAATAATAATATTCTAACACTCCCCCGCAGTCGAAGTTGGAGGGCGGCGAATGCTGAGACTGTCCCAAAATCTTCAAATAATACCAGCGGAAGTCCTTTTGTGAAAATATCTGCTATTTGATAATGTGTCGGGACATGTAACACTCGCACTTGTCCGCGAGCCACCTTCTCACGAAAAAAAATGGATATCTAACTCAATATGTTTAGTGCATTGATGATTGATCGGATTCCCTGAGAGATAGATTGCACTAACATTATCACAGTATACCAGTGCGGCTTTTGGAATTAGGCAATGAAGTTCAAGTAATAGATTTCTAATCCAACATGATTCAGACACAACAATGGCAACAACACGATATTCTGCTTCAGCACTTGAACGTGATATTGTGGTTTCACCGAGGAAGACACAATAACCTGAGGTGGAGCATCTCACAATGCATTGTACAGCATACATATGTTCCTCTATTGGATTATGCATGAATAAGCACACTTGTTCCACTACATAAGTAATATCGGTCCTGGTGAACGTGAGGTATTGCAAAGCTCCTGCTAGGCTGCGGTATAATGTTGGATCGGCAAATGGTTTGCTTGAGGTGGCACTCAACTTAGACTTAGTGTCTACCGGAGTTGCCGAAGGTTTGCAAGATGACATTCCAGCTCGTTTAACAATCTCAGATGCATACTTCTTCTGGGAGATAAATAATCCACCTGCATGGAGTGTCACAGTAATTCCTATAAAGTAGTGTAGTGGACCAAGATCTTTCATAGCAAATTCGGAACCAAGCTTTCACATATACTCTTGCGAAGAGATTCTGATGATATTGTTAGGATAATATCATAAGATAAGCAGTATCATTACCCTGACGATAAATAAATAGAGAATTATCGGAATGGCTATGAGAAAAACCAATGTGCAACACGAAATCTGTAAACCGCTTATACCATGCCCTGGGGGCTGCTTCAGTCCATACAATGATTTGTTGAGCAAACACACATGATTGGGATATTTGGGATCTCTATATCCCAACGGTTGGTGCATGTAGACAGTTTCATTGAGGTGTCCATGGAGGAAGGCATTTTTGACATCCAACTACCAGAATATACGATTAGTTTTAGTAAGTTCTTCTATGAAGCAAGGTTTTTACCAGAAGAAGGTCTAATATACCAACAACTTTATTATTACCACTTACCAACACCTTATAATACTGAGATAATGAAAGAATACACTCAACTAGAACCAAAGGAAAACACATTGGGAGAAAGAATACGAGTACTAAGAGCATACCTAATGAGAAAATGCGAAGAATTTAGGATGCAACAAAAAATTAAAAAGGATAAAAAATTAGGATTAAGAGAAATATGTGGATTTACAGAAAAAAGATTAGTATTCGGATGCGATGACAAAAGAAAAGAGAAAAAATATAAAAAGAGAAACAAAAGATACCAAACAAAGAGATACAGGAAATATAATAAAATCTATGATAATAAACAGGATTATAACAATAAACCTTATTATAGACCTTACAGGAAAAAGAAGTTTAAAAGGTATAAAAACACCCCGAAAACCAGAAGAAAATTTAGATATAAGAGAAAATTTAGGAAAAGAAAATACGTAAAACCTATTAACACGGAAAAAGCTAAAGAATGTACATGTTGGAATTACAATGAGAAGGGACATTATGCTAACAAATGCCCAAAGCTAAAGAAAAAAGGAATAAAATACATAGACACAACACAATTTATAATGAGCTTACGACAGATTAAAGAAGACAATGATAAATGGTATGAATATGTAGACTTTTATATTAGTCAAACAGGTGAAGAAAATGAATCAGACTTAGAAAATGTCCAGTTCATTAACCAACAATCAGAAAGTGAAACTACTTCTGAATAAAATGAATACACTAGGAAGAGAGAAAAACAAATTATTAGAGGAAAGAGATTATTGGATACAATGCGACCAATATATTAGATACAAATTAGTTACGACTTCAACTACTAATGAAACAGGAAACAAATATTATTTGGATAGACATAAAAAGGTTACAAAAAACCTTGGGAGAATAATGGAAAGAATAAGCGAAATAAACTGGAGACTTGTTGAAATAAGAAAACAAATACAAATTCTATATGGTAGCAATCTATATAGAAGCCCATATAGAATACAAGCCTAATAAAATGATAAAACAAAAAAAATTTATTGACAGCGGAGCAGATTTATGCTTAGCAAGAAAAGATGTATTAGAATCACACATATGGAAAAGAACCAGAACTCATAGAGCTAAGGTATCAGGATTTAATGAGCAATCAAGAGAATTAGATATAATAGCAGAAAATATGAGAATAATATTAGGAAAAACTATATTCAGATTACCAATAATTTACCAATTGGATAATATGAAACAACAAGTGTTGTTAGGAAATAACTTCTTAGATTATTTTAAAATACAAGTTATAGATAGTAACACTTTTAGCTTACAAACACCATGTAATAAATGGATAGTATTAAAAAGAATATTACCAATACATACCTTGAGATTATGTACTATAAGGAATGATAGGAATAATAACCTACAACTACTAAAAGAAAAATATCTGGATACATTAAAAATAAACTTTGGAGAAAATCCAATCCAGCTACGGGAAAAAGAAAAAATATATGCAGAAATTAAGCTGATAAACGAAAATGATATAGTTATATGTAAACCTATCAGATATAGCCCAACAGACCAAAAGGAATTTGAAACTCACCTAAAAGAATTATTAGATTTAAAATTAATTCAAGAAAGTAAAAGCCCACATATAGATCCAACCTTTTTAGTAAGGAAACATAGCGAACAGAAAAGAGGAAAAGCCAGAATGGTAATAGATTATAGAGAACTAAACAAAAAGACTATATTTGACGGATATTTTTTACCATATAAAAGAAACCTCATTAACAGACTAGGGAATAAAAAATAGTTTAGCAAATTTGATTGTAAAAGCGATTTTTGGCAAATAAAACTGACCAAAGAATCAAAACCCCTAACAGCTTTTAGTGCCCCTCAAGGGCACTACGAATGGAATGTATTACCCTTTCGATTAAAAAATGCACCACAAATATTCCAAAGAAGAATGGATCAGGTGATTAGAGCATTGACAAATTTTTGTATAGTATATGTCGATGATATATTAATATTTAGTGATAATCTAAATGATCATATAAAACACCTAGAAAATTTATAGCAACCATAAAACAACACGGAATACTATTGTTAGAAAAGAAATCCAAACTATTTAAAAATAGTATTGAATATTTAGGATATATTATAGATAACCAAGGATTACAACTACAAGATCATATAGTAACAAAAATAAAAAACTTCAAAGAAAAATTAGAAAGTAAAAAAGAAGTACAACAATTCCTAGGGATAATAAATTATGCTTCAGATCACATAAAAGATTTACCACTCTTGAGAAAACCACTACAAGAATTAATAAAGAAAACATAACCTTTGAATGGAAACAGGAACATACTAAGGCTATAAAAGACATCAAGGAAAAAGTAAGATCATTACCAAAAACACAGAATACCAACTGAAAATGACCAATTAGAACTTTTCACTGATGCAAATGATATAGGATGAGGAGCAGTCCTCATAGCCTATGATAAAGAGGATATAGATAAGGAAAAACCACTTAAATGTGGACATGGAGGAGGAACGTGGAAACCAAATGAGAAAAATTATCTTATAAACGAAAAGGAATTATTAGCGGTAAAATTCGAGATAAAAAGATTTCATTACCACTTATTACCAGTAAAATTTATTGTTAGAACTGATAACACCCAGGTAAAGGCTTTTATTACAAATAAAATAGATCCCTTACCAGAATTGAATAAAAGGAGATAATAACAATCTTTCTTTTGTTGTTATGACTTTATTGTTAAGAATATATCTGGAACTAAAAATGTTTTACCTGATTTTCTTAGCAGATATAATAATGTCGAACAACAGTGACAAGATCGAGGAGTACATTACTAAAGCCATACAATCCCTTATACAAACCAATGAAATTCTTATAACCAGATTACAAGAAAATACCAACATTATTAACCAGCTTAGAGAAGTTATACACGACCTGATAACTGTGAAAAACATACAAAGTGAAGCATCATCATCCAGAACACCTATTACTACACTGAAAACACCAGAAAACCCCACTATGGGACCATTTGAATCAAAATTAGCAACCATGCCATCAGCTATACCATCTTCTTCATCATCCATATCAATGGCAGATAAACTGAAATATACACCTGAGTATATCAGCGCTTATGAGAAGATTAACAAATTCTATGATTATAAGACTAACCCTCATATTATACGTAGTGCAAAAATGAGCAGGTATCCAAGATTTATATGCAGTGAGCAAGAAAATCCTGAGGTGGTATCAAAACTATTCACCTATGGATTTATTGACAAACTTGTAGTCGATGAAAATATGATCAATATTGCAAAACTACCAAGTATTATTGTGGAATCCACAAGATTAATGATGGAGTCATTTGGAAAAGGAATATACGGAATACATGTATTTGACGCATCCTTTGATTTAACTGGCAAACCAATTGTAATATGTCAGATATTCAAAACGGGGAAAATAGTACAATCAGCGGAGACGATGAAAACCTGAACAAAAAGATCCCTTGCACTTTGGACAAATTCCAAGAATGGCTAAGTGCGAAAAGAACATTTGGATTAATCACATTGAAAACCAGGATAGAAGACATGCTAAGAGAAAAAAAGGCATGCATAATCGGAGATTTAAAGGGAGGAGAAGTTGAGGACATTATTACCTTGTACTATGACAATAATATCATGACTCAGGATACCACAAGACTAAGCGACATGCATGAAAAAATAGTCAATATAAAATACAAGCATGCAAGAGAAACCATTGAACAATATCAAAGAATAATCTGACAAAACAAAAGACCTGTGATAAGCACCAGGCCTACCATGACTACTAATGTAACAAAAAAGGGAGAAAACTCTGATCCTTTTGGATAAGGATCCTACTGATTATCCGAACAAAGGGATCATGTAGCTTGCTATGTGAAACCCAACAGAACTGGGAGCCTATAGTATTTACTACTTGCAGCCCACTTGATTACTCTGAACAGGGAGCCTGTAGTATTTACTACTTGCAGCCCACTTGATTACTCTGAAAATGGAGCCTGTAGTATTTACTACTTGCAGCCCATTTGATTACTCTGAACAGGGAGCCTGTAGTTTTACTACTTGCAGCCCAAAATGAATACTTTGAACAGGGAGCCTGTAGTTCTCACTACTTGCAGCCCAAAAATGATTACTATGATTACGACAAAAAGAAGATCTGGTGAAAAACAAAGCCAGACGAAAAATATTATCAAAAGGAGACACCTGGAAAGCAAAAGAGAAGAAGACAAACAACCTTTTGAAAAATGGAAAAAGCAGAAGAGAAGAAGACAAACAACTTTTGAAAAAGTAGCAGACAAACTGTAGCAATTACTATTTATTACTGTTTACTTTATGACTTTCTGAAAAGAAAATACTATTTACTTTACGACTTTTGAAAAGTAATGAATAGTGAACAACCGAGGTCAACTATATAAGGAGCCTCTTGTAACCTAAGAGATCATTCGAAAACTTCTATACAATTCTTCACTTGAGAATCTAAATGTCTAGCTAAACTCTCTCTCTTGTCTATAATCAAGATCGGTGAGATTATCATAATACCAGAGAAAAGAACACTTTGAGAGATTATAATTATTATCATATCAGTCAACAAACTTACATCTTAGTAAGAATCTCATAGGATATTCTGTTGAGAATTCCCAGGCACCCAGGCCAATTATCCCGTAATTCTGAGGAAGGAGAAGAGAAGCAGAGCTAGGGTAAGGTTGAAATCTCCGGTGATCTGAAATTTTGATTAAGAGGTATGATTTCTAGACTAGTATGTTTTTAATTATGATCTTGATAAATGTTTATCTCTGCAATTATGATGCTCATACTGATTAAAGATTATAGACTTTTATTTAAAAATGAAATTTGAGTTGATACAACGCACTTCCTTATTACATGCTTACTATTTGATAAACTCTGAAAAAACTTTATCACCTACCATCTATATTCCTACCCTCTTTAGGGTTATTAGATGAAGAAAAGATCCGCGACCGAATTGGTATCAGAGCTTGTAAAAGGATTAAATTTGTAAGATGAAAACAAATTATGCATTTAAAAATATTAACTTAATGAAAACTACTATGGAAAAGGTATGAGGTTAGACACTATTTGATAAAATACAGAGAGGAGAATGAAAGATTAATGAGAATCCAAGAAGTGATATTAGCTGTAAAACGAAAAAAGGATTTACCATATGAACAATATTCTGACAACGAATTAGAAGACATAGGCACACACTTAGAAGATGCTATGAATACGTACAGGAGAACGATAGAAATAAACACTAGAATAAACGAACAGGATGCTATGATATACAATCTAAAAGCAGATATAAGAATGGAGATAGAACACTATGGATGAACAAAGAATAATAGAACGTCAGAATAAATTGGAAGAACTCAGAATAGTAGCAGAAAAACATCTTAGATATAATAGAGATATAAACCAACATATAATAAGTTGCAGAATAAGCATAGATCTAATAGAAGAAAGATCAACGTTTACAAGAAAATTCTGATCAGATATATAATCAGAAAGATATTATTAAATAATTACGAAATAGGATAGCATTAGATAGCGAGCAGTTAAGACAAAAAGAAGAAGAAAATTTGAAACTACTGGAAGATAAATTAAGGGAAATAATTAGAAAAGATAATGAATTAAAAGATTTAAATGATATAATAGAAGAACAGTATAAGTACATAAACTTACTTAAGTATGGATAAAGGAAAAGAAATAATAGAAGATTCTAAAGATTCACACTATCAAATGACTACGTATGAAGGAGGATAAACCCAAACACTAAGCTTTAAACCAGAAATTTATCAAAAAATACAAGATGAAAAAGAAGAACTATCTACAAAGAAAATATTTAAAACTAAATGGTTTGAAAGGAACAAAGAGATAAGGTATATAGCACACAAACACGAAAACATAATAGATACAACAAGCGTTAATGGAAGGACCAAAATCAACCTAATAACGGATGAAGTAATAAAAAGAGAATTAACAAAACTATCTACAAAAGAAGCCAGAAAATATAGAAACATATACTTCGGAGGAGTAGAATTTACTATAAAAGCATACTTCCAAAAGAATATCGATACACCAATACAAATATACATATTAGACGATAGGATACTAGGAAACTTGCAAGATGCTTTAATATCAGTAGTAAAAGGAAATTTAAAATATCAAAAACTAAAATTTACTGTACAACCAGACTTCAGTATATCATTAAAAGACGAACATAAAGACTTAGCATTAACGCTATATTACAAATTAGATGGAATAACCATGCCACCAGGAAGCAAAGTAATAAGCATTGAAACAAAAATGATATATGCCTTAACAGGTAATCACCATGTAAAAAGACAACATGAAATGAACATCGTAGTACCAAGAAATATTAGAACCAATAGAACATAAGGAAAACTCCAAAATAACTATACCAGAGGAAATATATATCGACTTTAATACTAGGACCCTTACACCATCGAAAAGATTAATACCAAGAATAGAAGGATCCAGATTAAGTATTACAAGAGATCAAAATAGGTCACAACAGCCCAGAATACTAGATTTAATAAACTTAAACACGAGTATATTAAAAGTTAAGGTAATAATATTCAAAGGAATAATAACAACAGATTGTGTAGCAGAAACAAACACTGGTGCTATTAAAAGCTTTATACATATAAGCAAAATAAATAAAAATGATTGTGAACTAATAGACCCACAAACTTATAATTATCCTGAAAATGATAGAGAAATAATAATTACTAAGAGTATTAATTTAAGATTCAAAATCCAAGATCTAGAATATAAGATAAACATAGGAGTAATAGAATATGACAGCTTTAACGAATTACTCTTAGAATGTGATTTCTTAACAATGATAAAATATAAAATAAATAATAACGGAATAGAAATAAATGATCAAGGAAAAACACGATTCATAAATAAAGTATAAATATACAAAAAGAAATAATTGAGAAAAAACTAAAACTAAAACAAATAAGGACAATCTTATCAGAAGAAATACTTTTCCAACTAAAATACTTAAAATACAAAGCAAAAGAAGCTAAACTAGAAGATAAGATAGAAAAATTAGAACGAAAGTGTGATAAGTTAGATAAAATATGGATAGATATGGGAAATGGATGGAAGAAAAGAATAATAATCCTGACTAATAATAACGAAAAAATACAAGAACTATGGGAAGAAATAATACTAAAATAAAAACTAAAAAGTTCAATAGCAATAATGGATGAAGTAAAAGAAAATCAGAAACGTACCCAACAAATGATGAGAGAAGAACTACCTAATCTATGGAATACATCTGAAATACCAACATTTAAAATAATACTGGAGAAACTTAATATGATATTAGAAGAGAAAAACAAAGGTAAAGAGATAGCAGAAGATAATGAACCGAGTACAAGTAGAGAAAATACAATAGTTAAAACTACCATAAGACAACCTGAAATAGTACCAATAGATGCATGGAGAAGAAGTAAAAAAACCCATAATGGTAGACATAAGTAAAATGAAACCAAAATTATCATCTCAAGTAGTAAAAACATTAGAAGGTCTAACTCTACTAAATAAAAAAGGAGAATTTTGATGGAAAAACAAGAACCTAATACACCCAGCGTACTTACGTTTTTAAGAAATAATGGAAAAAAGATCATAGAAAAAGAAAGATATAAGTATGAGCCGATAAAAACACAAACACAAACAAAGGATAAAGAAACAAAAGAAGAAAACATTTATCTAAAGAATGTAGAAAAAACAACCTACGAATATCTAAACTTAAAATTAGATAAACAAGAGTTAGAAATAGCGGAATTAAAGACATAAAATACAGAGTTAAAACTACATAGTAATAAAGAATGGTATGATAAGTACAAAAAATACAAACACAAATTTAGAGATACAAAAAAGATATTAAAAGAAGCAAAGGTAGAAATAAAACAAATGAAAGAAGAATTAAACGAAACCAACAGGAGACTAAAAAAAGCAATGGAGCTTGGTACGACATATTTTTATGAGGAAGAATATTCAACAGGTAAGTGGCCATTTGGAGTGCATGATGCCAAAATATGGGGGGGGTAGTGAAGCATGAGCAAGAGATGTTCTAACAATATTGTTTATGGTTCTAATTTGCGTTTCGCCTTCCCATTTTGTGATGATGTGTGAGGACAAGACAGACAAAATTTATACCATTTGTTTTGAAAAAAATCCCAAAATTGATTATTATCAAATTCTCTTCCATTATCACATTGGATATTTTTAATCTCCCGTTCAAAGTGAGTTCAGATGAATGTTCTAAATGTGAGAAAAGTGGACAACGCTTGTGATTTTTGACAAAGGGAATGTCCACAAATAATTAGAGTAGTCATCTAGTATGAGTAAATAATATCTATGACCCGAAGAACTCAAAATAGGTGATGTCCAAATATCACAATGTAAAATGTCAAATGGCATAAGAGTGCACGAAGTAGAAGAAATAAATGGCAATTTAACATGTTTACCAAGTGCACAAGAATGAAACTTATTTAGAGTCCGTGTTTGGGTACAAGAAATAAATTTATTTTGTTTAAGAGAGGCCAAAACAGACTCTCCCGGATGTCCCAAATATTCGTGCCATAAAGATGGTGCCAAGGCTGCAAAAGTAGATGGAAACTTGGACTGTTGATTGGGTAAACTTATCGGATAGAGCTCCCCCTTGCTATCACATCTCATGAGAAGCTTTCCCCGTCTGAAAGTCATGCACGGAAAATCCAAAAGGGTCAAAACGAACAGATACCAAATTATCAGTAGTAAACTTTCTAACATAGATCAAGTTTTTGATTAATTTAGGAGCATGAAGGACATTCTTTAAAATTAGTGGTGGGTTTGGTGGTGACAATTTACTAGAACCATACCCTTTTATTGAAATTGAATGACGATTTCGATAATTATACCATTATCATTGCTCAAATTAAAATAGGATGAGAGATTACTTGGGAGGACGTCATATGGGATGTCGCTCCGGAGTCCATATATCAATTTGAATTTGGTGGATTGAGTCTGAGGGTGTGCATGGCGGACTTAATATCCGTGGGTTGGGCCACTGCTGAATGGGCCTCCCGCCACTGGGTCGGCGGAGGCCCAATGTTGCTGCATGCCGAGACTAACCCAGCAAAATGGGTCTGCTGGGTCATTCTATTATTCTGGACAAAATGGGAATAAATAATGTTAGGCTAGGACTGGCTAGTGGGCCGTTGGGGTGGCCTGGCCCAATTCCCTGTTGAGAATGGGCTGGGCGATCTAGTCCATGGCCACTGTCAGGCCCAGTTACCTACTCCACCGGGTTGCTGCCACTGCCCGCTAGTTCTGCCGTCGTGCCGTTGCCACTGCACGCCACCGAAGTTGGTGTTGCCGTTATTTTCGCCGCCATCGGAATTTCGGTGGCCTCCACCTTTGTTATTTTTGCGATTTCCACCCTTATTCTTATTATTATGTCCTTTTTGTCCCTTATTTAGTTGAGAAGGATAAAAAAATTACCATCATTTGAGGAAGTGGCAATCATGGCGGAATTTGAAATAGTTGAAGCCTTTTTTGCAAAACCACTCTTTAAGCACAAACATGGATCGTGCTTGATAAAATAAAGGTAGAGGATTATTTTGACGGATTAGTGTTCCCACGCCGCTATACGCATCGGTGAGACCGGCAAGACTAACCGGTTATTAGTAACCGGTGAACCCACGTTTCTCAATTGATCTGCCAACACTTTGAGGCGTTGACAATATGCAGAAACATTAGGGAAATTTGTCATGTCAATGGTTGAGAACTCTTGCTCCAATGTAATAGCGCGAGAGTTTTGGTTATCTTGAAAGATATCTCGCAAGCGTTCCCAGGCCGCCATGGCTGTTGAATCCTGTTCCATTATTGTATGAAACAAGTCATTGGATATTGTTGCATAAATCCAACCAAGAACTGTGGCATCAAGTGTATCCCACAATTCTTTGTCCATATCGGATGTTAATTCCTTCCCTTTTCCATTTTTTGGAGGAATTATATCATGAAGAACTTTGTGAGCACGACAACATATTTTGAATAATTCCGTCCAAGTTGCATAATGAACGGTTTCCATTTCTAGTTTGACGGAAACATGGGTTTTGATGTTTGAGATAGCAAGGGCAGGATGAAAGGATGATTATGATTCAGACATAGTTGGTTGGGATCGAGGATGATCAGTAATGGAGTACCAAAAATTGGTAGAAAAAATATTTTAGATCTTTTCCTTAAACTTCTGATACCATGTAATAATTTAAAAATGTTTTCCTCAATTGTATTCTTCCATTAATGGAATAATATATATACAATATACAAATAAATGAGAGGAGGAAATCAAGCCTCAAATCTTCCTAATCAACAATCAATCTCTAATAATCTTCTTCCTAATTTACATATTCCTAATTATCATTTTTACTACTTACCATACATAAAATAATACTATCATTAATAATAATATTAATAATAATATTCTAACACATAAAAAAATAGTCTTAAGATTGTTAGAAACAGATTGCAGAAAATGAAGAAAACCGACTACACAAACGAGTACGAACTCTCCCCTTAAGACTATTTCACCCCCATAGAGTGCACCGGGAAGGATTGAATGTCTTAGGGATACTAAGAAGTCTAATCAAATATCGTTTGCACTAAAACAGCGTTTGATTCCTACTGTATTGAAAATTTTTCTGATTTTGATTGATCTTTTCTGATGGGAATATGGCAATCTATTTATAGATATATGGTGCCTTTTCATGGTACCTCTTGAGATTAAATCAATGGTTATGAATGGTGCATTTTCATGGTGCTCTTGAGATTAAACCAATGGTTAAGAATGGTGTCGTTTCATAATTTTCTGTAATTAATTAATTATGTCCAAATATATCTTAACCCATAAGGAAGAACTTTCCCTTATAAACACAATAATATAGTGTTTCCTCACCAATGTAAGATATTGCTTAGAAATCTACAACATTTCCTATTTACGATTCGATTATTCATATGCATTGGATTTAAGGGTGGTAATATGGTGCTTAATTTGTTGGATTATTTCTTTTGGTTATGTAAATATGTGAATTGTTTGTTACGACTTTGGTGATTTACTTACATGGCAATGTATTTACGTTCATAAATAATGTCTTTTAGGATATCTTATTTATCGTTTCGTCTTTTATTACGTCTTTTTTCTATAGGATGAATAGCAACACATGTGGAAAGATCGAGAGAGATGAAGTTAAAGAAGTAAGATTATCATATTATATTTATTTAAGAATAGTGGTATTTTTAATTTATTTATTTATTGGTATATTTAATAATAGGAAAAATTACTTTAATTTAGTTAAAACAGATTTTATTAACTACTTAGATTTTCTTATTTAGTGTTTTAATTCCATATCCACGGATGATGTACTTTTCTTACCCCATGATATGGATGCATAAAATGAATATGATATTTTCTTCCTTTTTATATCCGCATGAAAAAATCAGGCTTTTATTAACATGAGATTATCAAATTTGTTCTGCATTTAAAATTTCGTTAATCAGTTAATTTTTTTTTCTCCTTTCTTTGTTGACGAGTTAAGTTTTTTTTTTTGTGATTTTTGCGGTTCATCTCTAATTGATATAATAATACTACATAATATGAAGAAGAAAAATATGGATCGTGTGGGGGTGCTAAACATGGTCACCTAATTAATTTAGAAGAAAAACTTCATTTTTAGGATTCAAAAAGGACAAGTAAGAACTACAGTTAAAGTTTTACATTTGCAAAAGAGGATATAAAAATGTTAGATAATTCGAATCAAGAGCGATCTTGATAGGTATGCAAAATAGCAGCAACTTTCGAGTTTCATTACATGAAAAAGAGTTCAGAAAAACAATATATAACAAGTATTTTTTATTTACTGTTAAGAATAATTTGATGTCTTGACTGTATTTCATATAATTGATTTATTTTTTTCCAATTTTAAGAGCTGGATGAAATTGTGAAATATTATTTTCTCAAGATCGTTATGAGATTTACAAAGAGGAAAGAACGGCTTATAAAAGAAAAAATTCGGATGAAAGACCGGTGTACATTGAAAGGTTCGGGAAAATTGACTCTAACAAATTTTTTGAGTTGTATAGAGTTCGAGAAAATTTTGGTGATCGTAAATTTTATAATTACAAATTTTCATTACTATTGAAAAGTAAGCACGCCACAATTTTGAAAGTTCTTAGAATGTATCCTACTTATTGCTTTTTTCTGTGCTAATGTGTGACATTATTTTGAGATTGATATTTAGCCGATTATATCTTTCTATTTTCATTTTCTTTATGTTAATATTTTAGGGTTTATTTTGTAACTTCAAAAGAATGGCAATGATAATTATTATGTCTGATTAAACCGGTTTAGTAATTATTTGTACTGTTAGTAATATTTATAAAATTCAAGTTGTGTATTTTAGTTTTACCGTTTTATTTTTTAACTCTTTGAATAATCTTAATTGTATATTGTTTATAAGTGTTTTTCTTATATAATATTTGAATTCAAGATTGGCTTTACTGATCATTTCAACAATGTTAGTAACTTTTACTGTGCCAAGCGCGGACAAATTCACTTGTAGCTAGTATATGAGATTCAAATGCTTATTGCAACTGCTGTTTTAATATTTATAATTCTATGAATGCAATCTATGACATTATATGATATTACTCTTTTAGTAGATTTCATCGCTGGTTTCATGTAATTTAATCAAGTTGGGCTATTTTTTGCTAGTTTTTGGAATTGTGAGACATAAATAATATTTAGAAAAAGTACATTCAAATATCCGACTCTTTCTTAGATTCCGCGCATAGCGGAAACTTAGTGCACCGGGCTGCCCTTTTACATTCAAATATGAACATTATTCCAATATATGTTACCAAAAGTATAATCAAACTAGAAGTGGCAAAGACAAGCTCAATCGGTTTGAATTTAAAAGAGTTGTGTTATTAATTATTGAGCTGGTGGGTAAAATTGGGTTAATCCACAATGACTCGTGAAAATATTAGTCCACAATGGATTAAAATATTCAACCCAACGGGTTAAATCTCTTTTAATCTAGTAAATTCAACTTTTCTCAAATTTTTAGCCTAACATATTTCCATCAAGTGAATTCAAAATATAAAAAATTAAGAGTAACACACGAAGAATTTAAGAAAATTCAAATCAAAACTAGACAAATATTGTATAAACGGATGAAGTAGCTTAATTTTATAGATGAAACAATCAAGCACTTCGCTGAAATTGTAGAACAATAACAAGAGGGAGAGTATTGTGACTATCAATCTTGAGTGGTCTTGTGCAAATTTAATACTGTTAAATATACTAAATATACATAAGATATACACGTTATGCACGTGTATATCCTATGTATATTTAGTCTCGTCTTGGGTTTGGTCATTATTGTACACGGTTTTGTATAGTTGTAGTGTACCTTAATTAGTCTTGTACTCTTAACATAATTGTATAGTTAGTCTCCAAAAAAAATAAGGTTTTAGGAGTAGAATAGGAATAGAATTCTCCTATTAGGAAAATATGTAAATTGTATATATAGTCTTTCAATTGATGAAAATAATAAAGGGATTATTTCTTTCATGGTATCAGAAGTCTAAGACTCAAATACTTCCGCTCCTCTCCCACAAGAAATTTCCTCTCGGTTTATTCCTCAAACCCGAGGCCTCCCTTCCAATTTTTATTGTCCAAATTTCTTGTTCTATTCACTATGAGTGATAGGAACATGTTTCATCCTGCCCTAACAGTTTCTAACATCAAGAGTGTTCTTCCTATTGTTCTTGACATAGAAAACGTCCAATATGGGACGTGGGTAGAGTTATTCAAAATTCATGCACTTGCATATCAAGTCCTCCACCACATAATTCCTCCGGCTCCTGTCATGCAGGATGTACCCACCATGGAGGACAATCCTAAATTATAGATTACTCTTGATGTGGAGGACAATCCTAAATTATAGATTACTCTTGATGCTACGGTTCTCCATTGGATTTATGCCACTATCTTCGTCAACCTCTTACAAACGATAATTGAACCCAACTCTATGGCTATGGCTGATTGGGATAGATTGCATGATATATTCCAGGATAACAGGCATTTATGTATTGTCACCCTTGAACATGAATTTTCCCAAGTCACTATGGAGGATTTTCCGAACGTTTCCTCCTATTGCAAATGATTCAAGGAATTGGC
This sequence comes from Anisodus tanguticus, assembly GCA_034509755.1. Classification (NCBI taxonomy): domain Eukaryota; kingdom Viridiplantae; phylum Streptophyta; class Magnoliopsida; order Solanales; family Solanaceae; genus Anisodus; species Anisodus tanguticus. The sequence goes on from CM067551.1 coordinate 29,626,430, forward strand.
GGACCAACTTTGCAACGTTGGTACTTCTGTTAGCAATGATCGTCTCATTCTATAGATGGTTGCAGGCCTGTCTGAGGCCTATAACATCTTTGCTTCGATACTTCGTCAAAGTAACCATCTACCGCATTTTTATCAAGCCAAGTCTATGATTACACTAAAGGAAGCTGGTTTGGCTAAAAAGGCGGCTATTGGTGCTAACTCCGTCTTGATGGCCACGTCCAATGGTTCTCCGGCGTTTTATAACAATTCAGGACAGAATCATAACAACGGTGGCGGCAAGAAAGGTCAAAATTGCAAGAATAAAAATAAAGGTGGTGGCCGTGGTGGTAATGGCGGCGGACGAAACACTGGGGGTCCCAGCCTGCTGGACCACCAACAAACTCGCCATGGGCGTACTGGCCTTGGGCCAACTACCAGTGGCCCACGGTCTCCTCTCCACAATCAGGCAATGGATACGGTAATTGGGCCGCTGCCCAGTCTAGGCCCAATTTCCAACAGCAATCTCGCCCAGTTGGGCCTTGGCCAGCCCCAGGCCGACTTGGGCCTCGGCCACAGTAGGCCTTTGCGGCTGAGAGGCCCACTTTCATCCCTTCTCCGACAGATATTGAAGCCGCAATGCACACGCTAGGATTAACTCCTCCGGATCCAAATTGGTACATGGACACAGGCGCCACAACCCACATGACATCTGATTCAGGTACTCTCTCATCTTATTCCAATTTGAGCAACCCTCGTGGCGTAATAGTTGGTAATGGTAATACTATTCCGATTCGTGGTTATGGTCATAAAACTGTCTCCCCCCCATCCACCCCTTGTCTTGAAAAATACCCTTCATGCCCCTAAATTGATTAAAAATTTGGTGTATGTCCGTAAATTCACCACTAATAATTTCGTTTCAATTAAATTTGATCCGTTTGGATTTTCTGTGAAGGATTTCAAGACGGGGAGTCATCTCATGAGGTGTGATAGTAGGGGCGATCCGTATCCTATCACGCCAAGTTCCGGTTTCTAGCGTCAAGCCTTGCCATCAATCTTTGCAGCTCTTGCTCCTTCTTTGTGGCATGCTCCTTCTTTGTGGCATGCTCGTCTAGGTCAGCCAGGGTCGTATATTTTGTCTTCCTTAGATAAAAATAAATTTATTTCATGTAAGGGTACATGTAGTACTCCGAATTGTCAATCTTGTTCTTTAGGAAAAATTGTTAGGTTACCATTTGTAGACTCTAATTCTCATACTTCAATGCCTTTTCATATTATTCATAGTGATTTATGGACATCTCCTGTTCTCAGTTCTTTGGGTCATCGGTACTATGTTCTCAAGTTTTTTCCACCTTCTTAAAATTTAGAACATTCATTAGAACCCAATTCGAACGGGAAATAAAAAAATATTCAATGTGATAATGGAAAACAATATGATAATGGGCTGTTTAGGGAGTTTTGTGCTAATAATGGGATAAATTTTCATTTTTCTTTCCCTCATACGTCTTCACAAAATGGAAAAGTCGAACGCAAAATTCGTACCATTAATAACATTATCACAACTTTATTGATTCATGCTTCCGTACCCCCTTTTTTTGGCATCATGCTCTATAAATGGCTACATATCTTCTTAAGATTCTCCCTTCCAAAGGTTTGACATATTCGTCCCCTCTTCAAATTTTATATAATAAGACTCATTCGTATTCACATCTTAGGATTTTTGGGTGCTTGTGTTATCCACTTTTTCCGTCCACCACAATTAACAAACTTCAGGCTCGGTCTACCCCTTGTGTGGTTTTGGGTTATCCATCTAATCATCATGGTTACAAATGCTTTGATTTATCGTCTAATAAAATCATCCTTAGTCGCCATGTTATTTTTGATGAATCCCAATTTCCATTTACTAAGGTAAATAGTCCCGTGCCTTGTTCGTATAATTTTTTAGATGATGGTGTCTCTCCGTATATTATCCACCATTTTTTGGACACATCCCGCACCCCAAATCTGCCAGCGGGCAGTAGGCTCGCTGGACCTCCAAACCCGTCACCCACCACTGTTCCAATTTCAGATCATGGGCCAGCCACTGTTCCAGTTTCCGCAGTTGGGCCAATGGCTCAGCCCAGTTTGGAAATTGTCCTAGTTTCGGCGTCACCTACCGCTACAGTTCACCCTGCTGGGCCAGAAGGCCCACTGCCTGCTGGTCGTCGTCACGTGTCCCGATATTTCCCAAAATCCGCTCAATTCTTCCTCGAGTCAAAGACCTGTCACTTGTAGTCAATGGGGTATTTTTAAACCGAAAAGACATTTTAATTTAAATTATAATGTACTTAAATCACCATTACCCCGTAATCCTATGTCTGCGTTAAATGACCCAAATTGGAAAATTGCTATGACCGATGAATATAATGCTCTTATTGATAATAAGACGTGGGAGTTGGTTCCCCGTCCATCTGGTATTACTATTATTAGGTCTATGTGGATTTTTGCGTATAAGGACAATTTAGAAGGTTCGTTTGCAAGGCATAAGGCTCGGCTTGTGGGTGATGGTAAGACTTAGTAGGTTGGTATGGATTGTGGTGAGACGTTTAGTCTGGTGGTCAAGCCGGCTACCATTCGCACTGTGCTCAGCTTGGCTCTTTCGAAAGCATGGCACATTCATCAGTTAGATGTGAAGAATGCTTTCTTACATGGTGATCTCAAGGAAACAGTCTATATGCATCAGCCCTTGGCGTTTAGGGATCCCAAATATCCTCATCATGTATGTTTGTTGAAAATGTCCTTATACGGGCATAAGCAGTCTCCACGGGCCTGGTATAAGAGGTTTGCCGACTATGTTTTGACTATTGGGTTCACTCACAACAGGTCGGATAATTCTTTGTTCATATATCATCGTGGTTCTTCCTTGGATTATATACTCTTATATGTGGAAGATATTATCTTGACTGCCTCTTCCGATGCATTACGCCCGTCTATCATGACAATGCTCAGTTCTGAGTTTGCTATGAAAGACTTGGGACCATTGAGTTACTTTTGTCGGATTGTTGTCACTCGTCCTGCAGGTGGGTTTTTCTTATCCCAAAGAAAGTATACAGCTGAGATCATTGAGAGGTCTGGGATGTCATTATGTAAGTCCACTTCCACTCTAGTGGATACTAAACCTAAGCTTGATGCTGCGGCCGACGCACCATACGAGGATCCGACCTGCTATCGCAGTCTTGAAGGGGCCCTTCAGTATCTTACATTCACGAGATCGGTTATTACATATGCCGTACAACATGTGTGTTTATTGATGCATGATCCCAGGGTTGAGCACATGAATGCGCTCAAACGCATTATTTGGTACATCTAGGGGACACTTGACTATGGTTTGCATTTATATCCGTCATCAACGTCGACACTTGTCTCGTACATTGATGCTGATTGGGGTGGTTGTCCAGACACTAGACGGTCTACGTCTGGCTATTGTATGTTTCTTGGTAATAACTTGGTCTCCTAGTCTGCGAAACGTCAGTCAACTTTATCCCGCTCCAGTGCCGAGGCTGAGTATCGAGGGGTAGCTAATGTGGTCTCTGAATCATGTTGATTACATAATTTGATGTTAGAGCTTCATCGGCCTATTCAGAAAGCGACTTTGGTTTATCGTGATAATGTTAGTGCCATCTATCTTTCGGGTAATCCGGTTCAGCACCAGCGCACTAAACATATCGAGATGGACATTCACTTTGTTCGTGAAAAGGTTGCTCGTGGTCAAGTACGCATCTGCCATGTCCCTTCCAGGAATCAAATTGCAGACATCTTTACAAAGGATCTTCCCTCGGTCCTTTTTGAAGATTTTCGAGATAGTCTCAGCGTCCGAAGACCGTCCTCTATGACTGCGGGAGTGTGTTAAATATACTAAATATACATATGATATACACGTTATGCACGTGTATATCCTATGTATATTTAGTCTCGATTAGTCTCGGGTTTGGTCATTATTGTATACTTTTATATAGTTGTAGTGTACCTTAATTAGTCTTGTACTCTTACTATAATTGTATAGTTAGTCTCCAAATAGAATAAGGTTTTAGGAGTAGAATAGGAATAGGATTCTCCTATTATGGAAATATAAGGTTTTAGGAGTAGAATAGGAATATGATTCTCCTATTATGGAGATATGTAAATTGTATATATAGTCTTTCAATTAATGAAAATAATTAAGAGATTATTTTTTTCAAATACTAGTATGAACTATGGAGTAGATCAATATGCTAAAAAATGAATTTTCACAACTACACATTGTCAAGACATTATTGCCAACATCGATATGATACCCCTAAGAAATGACAGTAATGAATAGCAATAATTCAATGCAAAATAATTTTAAATTATTGAGGCCAACTGTTCAGTGGCAGAAAGCTGTCTCCTCATCCCCTCCCCCGACAAACCACCTGGCCCTTTTCTACAGGAAGAAAATAAAAGAGCACAAATTATGAAAAATGAATTTCCAATTAAACAAGGACTTTCATTTTTGGAGTTATTTAGATAAAATAAAAAAGAGAGAAAAATTTTCTAACTTGAAATTTAGCTAAATTCTCTTCTAATTCCTAGAGGTCTTGTATGAGAAATATTTAATTGTATGGGGATGATGGGTGATTTAGTAGTCGTTTGGCCATAGATTCAAAATACTTTTCACTTTATTTAAAATTATAAATTTGAAGTTGAAGATAGAGTTATGTTTCATTTAGAGGTGTTAAATGGGTGGGTTGTATCAAACCGTGTTAGGTCAAAATGGGCTAATTCAATGAATGAGTCAAAATTCAATCCCACTCGGATATACTTGGGTCAAAATTTAATAGACTGGATCAAGTTGGATTAAAAAGTAGAAACCCAACCTAACTAATTTAATCCAAATATTCCGTTACATATACTCGTGGACAAACACTGATTTAAGAGTTGAAATAAGCTAACATAAGCAAATTAATGCCAAATAATACTACAACCAGAGAAAATGCCCCATCTAATGAAAAAGGGAGTTTAGATGCTTGGTCTTGAAATTCATTCGAAAATAAGCAGCAACTAGTGTACCATGGTTTTATGCTTTACACTATTATTCACAGCTTGATATGTATGAAGATGTTTATTAATTGAATAAATAAGTTTCACTAAAAGAAACAATAAAATTATAGTTATACACAACCACCCTTTTTGAATAACAATAATGCTCGTTAAACCCCTCGCTAACTCCCGCCCATTATCCCATTTTTCATAAATATAATCAAACTTAAAATAAAAATATTACAAAAATAACGAACAAAGTATACATAATTAAAAAAAATGAATTCTTTATTTTCTTCCATTCTGTTAATGGAAAATCAAAGACAATGAACTAAAAGGCTAATGAATAACCCTTGTTCATGTTCAGTAGTATGGAATGACTGGTGGTGGTGGAGATGCATATGAGACTCCTACAACTGGTGGAAGAGGTACATTTTCGTAACTTGGTGGTGGCGGTGGTGATGAGTAGTAGTATGTGGGTGGTGGTGGTGGTGGTGATGAGTAGTAGTAAGTGGGAGGAGGAGGTGATGGTGATGGTGATGGTGATGGTGATGGTGATGGAGGTAGTGGTGATGAGTAAGAGTAAGTGGGAGGTGGTGATGGTTTTTGTTCCCAGTGTGGATAACTAGGTGGTGGAGGTGGGGGCTCATTACATGGTGGGGTAGGTGAGGTAGGTGGGATAGGGTGTGATGGCTCTTGTGGAGGAGTGTAACCAGCTGGTAGTGGTGGTGGTGATGATGGAGCTTCTGGATGCTCATATGCCGGTGGTGGTGGTGGTTGTGGTGGTGGGGAAGAGTAGGAGTAAGTGGGAGGAGGAGGTGGTGGTGATTGAGGCGTGTACGTTGGTGGCGAGTAATATACTGATGATGGTGGTAGTGGAGAATGATAAACTGGTGGTGATGGAGATGGGTGGTAATATATTGGTGATGGCGGAAGAGGTGATTGATGAGTTACATGTGATATTTTGTGAGTAGGGGGTGGGGGCTTCTATGTTGATATGTTGGGGACTTTTTGTAGGTAGGTGGTGGGGGAGAAGAAGATAGAGGGCTAGGTTTAGGAGATATTTTATAGGTTGGTATAACACATAAGACAACCGCATGCAAGTGTATGATATAACACATAAGCCAATAATCATCTCAAAATTGGAATTAATATGAGAAAGGTTCAACATTTGCAACAACAAATCCGGACATAATATTCGACCATTCATTAACATGTTATTTTAAGTGTACGAGTTCCTTAATGCACTGAATACAAACAATTAGTCAAATACAATACACGTAGCACATAATACCTAATGCCCATATGCTTTGACATTCTCGGATTTCGATCTATAGTAACATAGTAATATACTTTCCCATTCATACACCAGTACTCGTACTAATGCTCTTCACATCACGGGTACGAGACCCTCTATTACACCCTTATCCCTTATTATTTTCCTTTTTTAATCTTTACTTGACAAAAACATCCATCAAACAAAGTTTAGAAAGTCTTAACATACCTCGAATGCCGAGCAAACGTGTCATGAACCTCAAGATTTTTCTTTTTTTTTTTCCGTAAAACTTCAGAATGTTCCCAATATATCAAATACACACTATTTGTAAGAGTTGTTCCTATTTCATCATTTTATTCTTCCAAATCCTTGTGCTGAGTTACTTACAGAATCTTAAATCTTGAGGTCGAGCCTTAGATGGATTAGGCCTCTCCATGGAGATTTTGGCCTAATATTTTTTTATGTTACATCAATTTGAGCTTGCTCGATATGTTCAATTGAGATCTTATAATGCAATTGCATTATCTAGTAATTCAACCCAGATGTTATATTTACTATATCTGATAAGAAACATAGTAAAGTCAGTGTAGAATAATTGAATCTCTTATTAGCTTATGAAGGAAGGAAGCAAGTGTAGCTTTGAAAGCAACAAAGAGGCATTAGGAGAAACCTAGTTCAATGTCCTTAGAATTGGAGACAAGTGCGTAGACACCATATTTCTATACTTTGATTTGAAACCCAATGAGATCGCGTTACAAGCTTATTAATTTAGTAGCCGGGAAATTTAGTTGGGTATTTATCAAAATTATTGTATCTCTCTTTGGAAATTTCAGTTGTACTACAATGCTCTTTTTCAGATTTAATTACTATCATGTTTCTCGTACCTTGACTTTTGTTGAAATCTATTATATTTTTTCTCATGATTTCAGCTTGTATCTATCTAAATGTATTTACTATTAAATCAAATGAATTATGAATTAAAAATTAGTCAATTATCGCATCCAATGGTACATTTTTTTCCATACTTGATTATCATGTACCTTGCAAAACCAAGTAAAATATTAGTATCAGCGCAAAAGCGGCTTGGTCAACAAATTAATTTTAGGAAAACACTAAGAGTATTTGCAAATTTTACTAAAATATTGGTAATACCTAACACACAATAATTGGAAATGAGAAGAATCATTTGCATGGGCACATCAAGTTGGTCACGGCAGATTTATCTGAACCTAATATTTTATGTGGAAGATTAATTTTTTGAGAGATTTGACAAATGTTTTAACAACGATTATTTATGAACTCATAATTTGAAAGGTACAATGAATTCAATATTGAAAATTTTAAAGGTCAAACTCATTAAGTTAAAATTTTGAATCCTCCTCTAATTATTGATACAGCTCACAAAAGGAAAGAAAACCACAGGCCAATGAGTTAAAGTGAAAATAATTAACTAATTTATGTTTACACCTATTGCGTACAACAATTACTTAGTCCTCCTTACAATTATTGGGATGACTTTTAACGTCTTAAGAAAAATGTGGTTGACAATTTATCCGCGAGAGACTTCTATCTTGGGTAGATTCAAAATGGTCCCATAAATTTATTCATGAGAATTTTGATCCTTTAATTTTGATAAAAGTGATCACATTTTGTCTCCGTCTAATATTTTACAAATTCTACCTATTGGATTATGGACCAAAAAATTAACCAAAAAGATCAGAGATGACTCGTAAAATCTCAAAACCCGCAATACCAAAAACTGTGTGGATCAGATAGATTAAGTACTTCATCTTATTTTAAACTAAGTACTTTAATCTATGAACTAAAAAAGTTAAATGAATTAATAGCATTTATGCCCAACTTTTGATGATATTCTTTCTTCTTTCTGCCCCCTGCGTTTATTATCTTTTGATAATTTTTTTTCCTTTTTAGGGTTTTTTTATTGATGGGCTAGGACTAATTTAGATTACGTAAATCTTGGTCCATTAAATCCAAAAATAAGGTTAATCTTTCTAGGTTTTCCCATTGAAAATTGACTTTGTACATCACTTTTTCTTTTTTATCTTGTTTCATTTATCTCCGAGTCATGGATTCTAAAATTGATGAAAGATGTCAATCTATATCATGGATCATGATGGCACCTACATTATCCCTCGGGTAGGTGAATCATCCACGACATTTATAAAATCATTCAGCTATTAAGTGCGGGAAACATATGTAAAACATGATGCCATTCAAGTCTCAATAACATAGAAATGTGAATAAGTCATAATACAATCCATCCACAAAACTGAGTGTCAATCGTACAAGAGCTCTAGAATACTGATTACAAATCTAGTAGAACTGAAATAATAATATCTATAAGAAGCAAATGCATAAAGATAAAAGACTAGATCCTGGGCCGTGAACAAGCCAAAAGTAGTAACCCTGGAGTCTCGGATAGATTGCCTTGCAATCAGCCACGAGGCCCAGAACTGGAACAAAGTTCTGTATCATAGGCCGACAAGGAAGAGACAATGCATATAGAATATAAAGACTAAACACACAACACATATCCAATTAGAGCATTTATACCTCTCAATTATGGCAAGGAAAATTATGGTTTATGTAATACAACGGGTAGGCATATAATCAATTAAGAACAAGTAGAAGAATGAATGAATGCAATGCATTAGACAATAATAAACCCGGTACACACATGCTATCGGTCATGCCATATATTCATGATTCATGAGGGACTCGCGAGGTCTATATACCCATTGTAGGAATGCAACTCGAGTAAATCATAATATAATATGTTGCAGACGTGTAACCCGAGCCAACCATATCTCTTCAAACTATGTGAACTCGCTCTTACTTTTTTCTTTCCTTAAAGATCACCTCATATCTCTTTCGAGACTCATACAACAATTATATAATTATGAATGAACACAAAATGGATAATATCATATACAAAGTAGTAGATAGCCCAATATTTATCCAATGCCTATAGGACTCATTTACAAAGAGAATACGAGAATTTTCATATAAGAAGTGATGCACATAACACATAGAAATCAATTATTGACAATACCTACATGTAACGACCCGTCTGATCGTGTTGAGTTTATAACCTTCTTTCCCCCAAAATAACATTCCCGTGATTCCATCTCAGAGTTTTTGACTTGCTTGTAAAATTTGAAGTAAAATGGATGTCATTAGGTTCACTGTGGGAGAGGATTTCACTTTGGAAATTTTGGCATTTAATTATTTGGATAAATTATTTACTTTGGGAAAACGTGCTCTGCTTCGTGATATGAAGATTCCATTAGATTTAAAGTATTATTTACGAACTGTAAAAATTAAAGGGACTAATTTTAATATTTGTTTGGTTGGTTTTTGACAATTAAGTCAGTTTTAGTACTAATATGCTTATATATGGTGAAAAGATGGCCATGGGAAGAAATTGGATCCGAATTCAAAATTTGTTGCTTCCATTAGCTTCCTATAGATGTTTATGACTTTCGGGAATGGGTGGCGCAATTTACGAGGCTTTCAAAGGAGTTAGGTATAAGAAAAAGGATATTTTGGAAATGTTTAAGTTAAGAAATGAAGAAGTTTGACCAAAGTCAACACTGCGGGTAAATGAGTCTTCTATGAAGTTTCATCAATTCGTTAAGTCTAAAATGTGATTTATGACTTAGTCGAGTCATTGGTTAGGTTCCTGAGAAGTTTGGGTGTGATTTAGGTGGTTGATTGAGAAACTTGCTTTTGAGATGAATTGGAGTTGATCACGGGCAACATCGGGTCAAGACGACCTTGTTTGGGCATTTTGAGGGTTCAATCATGTCCGTATGATGATTTTTAACTTGTCCACAAGTTTTTGTGAGATTCTGATGAGTTTCGAATGGATTTGGGTTATGGCGCACTCTTATTTGAGGTTTAAGCATCGTCTCTTTGGAAAATAATGGGTACCATATTGAGATAAAGACATTTGATTTGTATTTAAATTGAACCATTAGATTTGTATCGTAATTACGTAACCATAGCAAAAAAAATCATCGAATTTGGACATCGTATGAGGGAGTTATGCCCATTTTAGTGTCAGAGAGGATAGTTCATGCAGGTGCTTCGCATATACGAAGTGGGGTATGCACCCGCGACCCCACAGGTGCAAAGAAATGTCCGTAGGTGCGGAAATGATACCTGGAAGGCTGCAGGTGAGAGTTATTGGCCGCGGAAGTGGAAATCGTTGTGTATAAAAAAATTAGACTACGTTCATTTAGTATGTTGAGCATATCGTGAGTTCTAAAGCTCCGTTTTAGGTGATGTACGCGGTGTTGTTCTTGTCTCAGCAAGGAGGTAAGTATATAACCTTTATTTTGATGTTTCCACAAATTTATTTTCGTTGGTTATCAATTTTATCCGTGTTTGGTGTTGGAAAATTGGGGTTTTGAACCCAAAAGTTGAAAAGTGGTAAATCTTGGATTTGAGGATCAAGATGAAAGCTTTTTGAATGGGTTTTATTAATCTAAACTATATAAGTTATGGATAATCAAATTTTTAAATAAAATTCCAATTTTGCCCTTAGAGGCTCGGGGTTACCTTTTTGGGTTCATTTTTGGATTTTGAATTAAAGTATAGCAATATGGATACCATTGGTATTGGTTAAACTTATAGAGTACTATTTTGACTATATTGGACATGATCTTTTAAAGAAATTATGGGTTTTGCCTTAGATCTCAGGTTTAACTATTTTGGATCCATTATTGGGTGATGGGTAAAAATATGACAAAATGAGTATCCATGGATTCGTATTATAACATAGAACTCATATTTTTTAGATTTTCATCATTCAGAGACATTTTGTATGGAAAGACTCCGGCTTGAGGGTTTGTGGTTCTTGTTCGGCTTTGAGGTAGGCTACAGTTTCTCTTTTATAGACTTCGATAGAAGTGTGTATTAGTTATAAATGTTGAGGGGTATTTGGCCTGATTGGGGGTCCGACCTTAGCAGTTGTGATAAACACTTGGGTGGGTACCGAAGTTGAACTGTAATGATGGATGATTTGGGGAATCAACCTTAATCTGATTCTAACTACTGTTGTTTGGGCTTGTCGTCATTATGTGGGTTTATCGCCATTGTTGATACAGTTGTGTTTATTCATCACACTGATTTTTATATGGTACCCTGGTTTATGTGGATTATGTGTTAATGTCTTCCTAAAAGCATGTGATATTCATCTTTTATACTTTATTGCATCTCATACCTCCTAATTTCTTGCCTTATATTATCATTTGCATTCATACTCTCATGGTTATGATGATATTGAAATGAGAGTAGTATGAAAATATTATGGGCCCATGATACCAAAAAGGTAAGAATACTTTATTAGATTGTTGGCAATACTGAGATGATGATGATACATGGAGGGCTGGGTTGCACACCTGCAACATATGTTACTATAGCCAAGAGCTGAGAACCGTTTAGAAATTCTAGATGAGTATATGGAATTTGCGGGTCCCCATGGGTATGCAGTTCATAGAATTTGAACGTCTGTATACTGGAGATGAAAGGTATCTGGCATATGCATGACATTCATTCATACTTTAATTACTTGTTGTTTGGTAATATGATATAGATAGGTTATTGGGTCTTGGGTGATTTCTTGAATAAATTGATTTGGTAATTGGATTGATCATATTGGACTGGATTAGTTGCCACGACTGGCTTGTCCTTTGTGAACTAGGACATGTCGTTACACCTTTATAAATCTAAGTACTCATTGTTCGGACTTTATTATGGTCGGTGGATTCGATTGGCTTGTATTGCATGGTGATTGACAGTGTTATTGGATAGAGGGTCTAGTAAAGGATTGGTCGAGGTGTTGTTGTTGTAGTTAAATGACTTGTATGTTATACATGTGTTGATCCCTCTTCTTAATCAAAGATGTACGGTGTAGACTTCTACTTATAGTATAATAAGGATGTTAAATGAACGAGTATGTGTCCTACCATTACCAGTATAGAACCATAATTAAGCCCAAGAGTTAGAGATGATAAAAAGCTAATATTGCTATAATGAGACTAATCGTGATACGCCTTAAGAAGGATTATGATATGGTGTTGTATACTAGGGTTAACCAGTCTTAATTGTTTATTTGATAACTTGGGTAAGTGGTGACAACATGAATATGACTTAGACAGAGTTTACTAGTCAGTGGGTATTAAGTGTAAGATCCTTATGTGCAATATGAATTGGATTGTAGTTGACTGTGATTGAACCCTTTTGTGAATAAGGTGACTTGTGTGACTACTTGAACTGCCTAGAATAGGATATATTTGAGAGTAAAATTAATGTTTATTCCTGTTACGTAACTTTTGTCATTGTCGGCATATGGTGCCTACGGGGGTATGTTGTATACTTATGCTACGCTTTCTGCATCTTTTACGTGGATGTAGGTATATAGCTGGTTTAGGTTGCAGATGGAGCACGTGGAAATTAGGGCATGTCATTCATCCTATCGGCGACCGAGGTCTTTGTCTTTGTTAGACTTGTTTTATTCCTCTAAGACAGTGGTTGTTTATTTCTCTTTCTATTATATTTTTAGTAGTCCTTGTACAAGTCAGACTAGGTTTCAGGAAAATGTTTTGTAAAGGGATCTAACATTTATTAAATAATATGACAATCGTATATCTTGTAAATTCTTCATTTATATTCCACATTGTTTTGATTGTGTTGAAGGATTTTGGGGATGTTTAGCCTACCGGGGGATAGTGTAGGTGCCATTATGCTGCCTGTGATTTGGGTTGTGACAAGTTGGTATCAGAGCTCTAGGTTCACCAATTACAAGGACAATGTATAGTAGAGTCTCACGGATAGGTATTTAGACGTTTGTACCCATCCTGAGAGGCTATACGACATCTAGAAAATCTTTCCTTCTTTCATTCTTTTGTGCTACTTCATTCAAATTGGTATCTAGACGATTCTAATTGGTATCTGAAATTTCTTCATCCCATTCTATAACCGATTGTGGGAGCACGCTTTTAATTTCGTATGTGGGTGGGTTGTTATAACATCATGTGGTAGGGTATAAGATGTGATTTTGTGGTACGGACGCGTGACCAAATTCAGTCTTCAGTTGTGATTTGAGGGTGTAGTTGATTCGGGTTATTTTTGGGATCTGTCAGTTCGGTGATATCCTTAGGAAGTGGGAATGATAATGCAGAAGTGTAAGAAAAAGAAATAAGATGGATTAATCTCTGTTATATGAAGGGAAAAATGGTATCTGTTCTAGATCAGGTGATAAGATTACTTGTGAAGAATGAAGCTTAAGAGAATAGACAATCGTTTTTTTCACATAAAGAGTGTGCGTGAAAGGTAACTTGGTGTTTCAAGGTTAGTGATAAAAAGAGACTGTTGAAACCACGAGATTGTTGATTTGTGAGATACTTTGTCGTTGTTAGCATAGAATGAGCGTAAGGGATCGTATATGAGTTGTTACATTGGACTATGTCGTAGGCTAATGGGAGCCAGTGACCGACTAATAGGAATAACTCTAGCACTGGACAAGTGTAGAGTTTTATATAAGGAATTACCGGGTGTTGCAACTTGTATTTGATAAGATTTGTGGGCATGGTATATAAAGGTTAATACTTGAGAGATTCTATAATTACTGGTATAATGACTTTGGAGTTGACCGAAGGACAGGGAAAATCACACGGTTAGTTGGATGTGTTATGGTTAGGCAAAATAAGGTAAGGGTTGGTTCTTTGCAGGCAAGCATCGTATAAACACACTCGAGGGTGGTGTTAGCCAATAGGAACAATTATGGTATACTACTAGCTCCAGGATCGGCTCAACTATTTTTGCAGGACTTATGATATTGCGGTATAATTTGAGTGGGTTTGAGTGATGATCGGTCGATAGTGATGAATGTGATTTGAATGGAATAGGGAAAATGGAAAATTAAGATAAATGTATAGTTGACCAAGAATCAGGATGAGTAAGATACATCTTCGGATAAAGGAAAGGATTTGGATTCGAAGCAGCAGGATTATTTGAGCCGGGTGTAGATTATGGTGTTGTTATTTTTTGATGGGGTGAAATTATTTAGTACACTCGAAGGAGTAAGTTTATGGTGATTGACCAAGTGTTATGACGAATGTTCCATAGGGTTTGTGATTGGCAACTCATGGTAGGCTATGTCGAAGCATTGTTGACTAATAACATGGGTGAGTATTTAAGGTATTAAATACTTAGAAGAAATTGCGCAAGGTAAGGTGCATGGAAGGTAGGTTGATACGTCAGAAACTAGTAAGGCTGGTAAATAGCGAGATATGACAAATAGAGGTTCGAAGAGGAAGATTTGATGTATTTAGAGTTCATAAGATTCTATCAGACTTGCGTATCATGTAGAACTTGAGAAAGACGACGATTACAATCATAAGGTATAGTTCTTCGGTACTCAATTGATGACTTGGATAGAATTCAACTTTTGAATTTGCGGGTCACGACACATGATTGATTACTCATGAGAAAATGGATGGAATAGGTCACCGCATGCGTATGGAAAGCCTATCAGTTATGTTTGGAATCATTTCAGGTGACTATTGATGATTTATAAATTGAGCATTTTATTCTAGGTCAGATTTGTTCATTTAGGGCCGGGTGGTCCGTGCTTATATTACATGGAGGACTTAGAGTATTCTAGTAAACCACAATTTGAAATGGAGGTATAACAGTGTTACCGGTTTTCATTAAAGTTTGTTAGTAGGATTGATGATATTCTTCCGATGACAACGATTTAGACAGTTCTAATGGTTTACACGGGTACTTGGTATGTATTGAGGAGGTAGAAATGGTTATGGGAAGTCTTTAGAGTGATCAGTTGATTTTCTACGGATTTGGCACGGCAAGGTAATCAATATGTATGCTTATAGTATGATGATTTGGAGATTTGAGAAGAATTAGGCAACTGGGTTGACTAACCAATTCAACTTCAGCATACGTAACTAAAGATTGGAATTAGAACTATCGGCTTTGGATGGGATCAATTTTTGGATGGAATTACTTAAAAAAAATTCAGATAAAGCAAGGATTCCTTTCTGGCAAAAGGAAGTCATAATTTGGGCTTGTGGCGTGTGTCTATATGTTTCTAAGGAATCTTTGTGTGAAAGATGACCTAGGAAGATGTGAGAGAAGGATTGGTAGAATCAGAATATTTTGTCATTACAGGTTGGACAATGGTTTGTGGCTACAACTAAAGGATGCCGGTTATTATGGTAATATTTATGGATTCAATTGGACGCGTATAATGGTATGGTTATAATAAAATTACGGAATTCGAGCGGAGTTATTTTTTACATTCGAGGATCAGCTGTGAAGGAATTTTTGGGTATGAAAAAATGGAAATTTTGGTCGTTGAGTTAAGTTAAAGGTAGTTTGAGTGATAAAGTGAACAAGCGGTACTATCAGCTTATTTCTTTCATGTGAAGGCTTCCATGAGGTGATAATGGAGATTCCTTGGTTACTCGATGACTTCTAAACTCTCAATTATCGTTCGATGATGAACGATTATTTAATTGGTATCTGATGTAACGACCCATCTGGTCATTTTGTGTTTTTAAGTTTCTTCCCCAAAAATACCATTCCCATAGTTCCATCTCAGAGTTTTTGACTTGCTTGCAAAATTTGAAGTAAAATGGATGTCATTTGGTTCACTTTGGGAGAAGGTTTCACTTTGGAATTTCCGGTGTTTAATTATTTGGATAAATTGTTTACTTTGGAAAAATGTGATTTGAAGATTCCGTTATATTCAAAATATTATTTATGACCTGTGGAAATTGACAGAACTAATTTTAGAGTTTGTTTGGTTAGTTTTTGACAATTAAGTTAGTTTTAGTACTAATATGCTTATATATGGTGATAAGATGGTCACGGGAAGAAATAGGACCCAGATTCGTAATTTGTTAGTTTCGTTAGCTTTGTATTAATGTTTATGAATTGCGGGGATGGGTGGCGCCATTCATGAGGCTTTCGGAGAAGTTGACTATAAGAAAAATGATATTTTGGAAATCCTTAAGTTTAGAAATGAAGAAGTTTGACAAAAGTCAACACCGGGGGTAAATGAGTCTTCTTCAAAGTTTCATCGATTCCATTAGGCCCAGAATGTGACTTATGACTTGGTAAATTAATTAGTTTGGTTCCTGGGAAGTTAGGGTGTGATTTAGGTGGTTGGCTGAGAAACATACTTTTGAGATGAATTAGAGTTGACCAAAGTCAAAATCGGGTCAAGATGGCCTCGTTTGGGTGTTTTGAGGGTTTGAGCAAGTCTGTATGATGATTTTGAACTTATCCACAAGTTTTGGTGAAATTCCAATGAGTTTATAATGGATTTGGGTTATGGTGCGCTCTTATTTGATGTTTAAGCATCGTTTCTTTGGACAAAAAGGGTACCATATTGAGATAACGACCTTTGATTTGTGTTTCAATTTAACCATTAGATCTGTATCGTAATTACATAACCATATCAAAATGAGGCATCGAATTCGGACATCGTATAAGGGAGTTATGCCCATTTTATTGTGGAAGAGGATAGTTGGAAGTGGGGTCCGCACCCGCGACCCCCAGGTCCAAAAAAATGTTTGCAGGTGCGGAAATGACACTTGGCAGCCTGCAGGTGCGAGTTATTGGCCTCGGAAGTGCAAAGCATTGTGTATAAAAAAATTAGACTGCGTTCATTTAGTATTTTGAGCATATCATGACTTCTAAAGCTCCGTTTGAGGTGATTTATGCGGCGTTGTTCTTGTCTCAGCAAAGGGGTAAGTATCTAACCTTTATTTTGATGTTTCCTCAAGTTTACTTTCATTGGTTATCAATTTTATCTGTGTTTGGTTGAGGAAAATTGGGGTTTTGAACTCAAAAGTTGAAAAGTGGTAAACCATGAATTTGAGGATCAAAATGAAGGCTTTTTGAATGGGTTTTTTTCTGAATCTAGACTACATAAGTTATGGTTAATCTGAATTTTAAATAAAATTCCAATTTCGCCCCACCTTTTTGGTTTCGATTTTGGATTTCAAATTAAAGTATAACAATATGGGTATCATTGGTATTGTTTAAAGTCGTAAAGTACTATTTTGACTATATTGAACCTGATTGTTCAATAAAATTGTGGTTTTGTCCATAAGGCTCAGGTTTGGGTATTTCAGATCTATCTTTGGGTTCTGGGTAAAAATATAACAAAATGACTATCCATGGATTCATATTTTAATATAGAATTCATATTTGATAGACTTTCATTATCCAGAGACATTTTGTAAGGTAAAGGCTCCAGCTTGAGGGTTCGTGGCTTCTGTTCGGCTTTGAGATAGGCTCCAGTTTCTCTTTTGTAGTCTTTTATAGAAGTTCTTATTAGTTATAAATGGTGAGAGGTATTGGGCATTTTTAGGGGTCCCATATTAACAGTTTGATGAATTCTTAGGTGGGTATCGGTGTTGAACTGTGATGATAGATGATTTGGGGAATCAACCTTAAGCTGATGTCGACTGCTGTTGTTTGGGTTTATTGCCATTGTATGAGTTTGTCTCCATTGTTGATACTGTTGTGTTTATTCATCACACTGCTTTCGATATGGTACCCTAATTTATGTGGATTATGTGTTAATGATTGCCTGAAAGTATCTGATATTCATCTCTTATACTTGATTGCATCTCATACCTCATGATTTCTTGCCTTGTATTATCATTTGCATTCCTACTCTCATGGTTCTGATGATATTAAAATGAGAGTAGTATGAAAATATTGTAGGTCCAAGAGACCAGAAAGGTAAGAATACATTATGAGATGGTTTGCAATGTTGTGATAATGATGATACGCGAAGAGTCCGATTGCATACCTGCAATGGATGTTATTACAGCCACGAGCTAGGATCCATTGAAAAATTATGGATGAATATATGGACTTCATTTGTCCCCCATGGGGGTGCAGGTCATTGAATTTAAATCCTTTAAACTGGAGATGAAAGATCCCTGACATATGCATTTGTAACAACCCATCCAGTTGTTTTTAGCTAAAGACCTTTATTTACTTGTTTGACCCTTCTCGTAGTCTCTATGTAGGGTTTGTGATGTGCAGGGATTGGTGGCACAAATCTCGAGGTCTATTTTATATGAGTTTCGAATACAAAAAAAACTAAAACTAGAAACTTAGTTGGATAGTTTAACTCAAAGTTGACTTTTGGCTAGATAGGTTCCTTACCGGGTTTCATCGCTTCTGGTAGTTCCGAAGGGTTATTTATGACTTAGTCAAATCATTAGTTCGCTTCTCAATGCAATCAGATGTATTGTGTAGATTTAATTGTTAATTTTGATTATTTGGTTTTCTCGGATGATTCTTTAGAAAAGTATGCCTTAGCTTTGTTATTTGTGAAATATGAGGGTATGATCGAGTTTGTAGCACTATTTACCATACACGAGCATATCTGGTTTGTGTTCGAAGGGTCTTGGGAGTGTTTAAGATATTTGGTAGAGGTTTATGGTTATTTTCATGATCTGGTGTCTGGTGTCCACTTCGACGGCACCCGTTTCTTCTCCGGTGTGTCTGCCTCGGTGAGAGGTTATCTCACCAAAGTGGGATCTTGAGAAATAGGGATTTCTGCCATTGCGGATGATCTGTCCGCAGGGGCGAGTCTGCTCTGTGGAGCCCAGCTAGTTGTGGCGCTGAGGTGAGGTATCAAGTGACACTGCCTCAACAGAGGTTTTCTCCACCATAGTGGGTCCGCTCCATCAGGGTCGATTCTGCTGGGGTGGATGTACTATTCAGGTGTCCTATATATACATTCTTAGGTCAGAATTTATTTCCACAAGTAGCAAACCTCAAAAGAAGCCGCCTTGGAGTATTTTCAGAGCCCTAGGAGCAATTGCAACCATTGGGTAAGAGTTTCTTTCATTTATTGGCTTAAGTTTATAATTCTAAGTCCATTAATGGTGGTGTAGTGTGTTATTAATTTGGGAAAATGATTGTAAGTTTCTATGAGAATAAGAAAGTTATGCTATTGATTTAATGGAGGTTTATGGATCAAATTGTGTTAATATCATAAATTAGGATTGGATTATGTTAGATTATCATGTTATAAGTATTAATTTGGTTGTAGAAACCTATTTTCAATTGGGGAAAATACTAGGGATTAAATTAGGGGTTTTCGATTGTTGTCCAATTGAGGGTTCAATTGTGGATAGTTTTTCAATTAACTTAATGATATGACTACTTAGAATGGGTTCTTGGTATTTGAGTATTACAGTTTGAGTCTTGGTGAAGTGAGCCTGGGTTGATATTTGTAGTCTTGTCTTGTTAAAGATTATGTCTTTATTGTTGTGTAAGTCTTATATTAACAAGTAGTATATGCATGAATAGACTTCGATTATCACCAGGCGCGAAGGAAGGGCAAGGCTATCACTGAGGTTTGATTGTTGGCACACCTGTTTGGCACAGAGGTAGGCTACGATTTAGTTTTTTGAGACTCTGATAGAAGTGCATAATTAGTTATAAATATTTAGGGGTATTAGGCATGTTTATGGGTCCCACCTAGACGATTATGATGAACGTCTGAGTAGGTACCGGTGTTGAACTGTGATGATGGATTTTGGAGAATCATCATCATGTTGGTTCTGTCTACTGATTATTTGGGCTTATTGCCATATGTGGGCTTGTCACCATAGTTGCTTTATATGTTTATTCATCACACATGCTTTCGATATGATATCCTGAATTCTACTTGGATTTGTATGTGTATTGAATTCTAGGAAGCATGTGATATTTCATCTCTTATTTGGTTGCATCTCATTGTATCATGATATTTTGCCTTAAATTGTCATGTGTATTCATATGCTCGTGGCTATATGATATTGATATTGGAGTGGTATGATTATGTTGTGGGTCTAAGGGACCAAAAAAGGTAAGAACACTGTTGAGATTATGACAACACTGAGATGATATTGATACGCAGGGAGAGGAGTTGCACACATGCAACATGATATTATTACAACCAAGAGTTGGGCTTCGTGATACGATGAGTTATTCCTAAGTGGAGGGGTATATGGACTTTGCGGGTCCCCTATGGGTCACTTTTATATGGAAAACCCCTATAAAGTGTGTATACCGGTTGATGAAAAGGTATCTGGCATACACATTGAATTCATATCATACATATATATGCCATTATCATTGATTACTTGTGAATGGACTTGTATATTGAAGTGATTTGTTGATGATTTGACTAAGTTCTGGACATGAAAAGTTTATACTTGTTTCTGATACTTGAGCTTTCGTAGAACTCTTGGAACTGGTTAACATGAGTAATTATGGATTATTATTGAAATAAGGAAACATGTGAACTCTATGAATCTTTATGTGGACTATGCGACTTATTTGGATTATTGGGATGTGTAGCATAGGATTACTTGGTGTCAACTTGGTATTTATCTCTGATTATGTATCTTTCATCGTTGTTGGCCTATGATGTTTATAGGGGTACGTTGTGTACTCATACTACACTTTCTACATCTTTTCTGATTCAGATACAGATTCGACGACTAGCTCAAGACCACGTGGCTAAGTTTGAACGGTTGATCCCCAGCTATCAGGGTGAGGATTATTTCTCCAGCATGCCCTGGATTGTTTATCTCCTTTACTGTCTTTACTTTTGACCTAGAGACATGTCTTCAGACTTCAGCATTATGTATTTAGTTTGGCACTTGATTCCATTGATTTTCAGACTATATTGTTATGTTAGAGCTCTTGTACTCACAAACTATATTGCTGGGATTATTTCAGATGTATCAGATTTATCATTTTCTTCTTCATTATATTATCATAAAGCTTTTAAAGTATTATATTTCTTCTGATTTTACTTATATCTTATCATATTCAATTAGTTGGGAGTGGTTCGCCTACGTGGTGGGATTATATAGGTGCCACCATAACGATTCCTGAAAAGGGGTCATGACATCATTGCATTCATATCATTTATACTTTGATTACTTGTTGTTTGGTAACGTGATATGGATTGATTATTGGATCTTGGGTGATTTCCTGATTTAATGGATTTGGATGATTGGATTGATCATATTGGACTGGATTAGTTGTCACGATTGGCTTGTTCACTGTGAATTAGGTCATATGGTTACACCTTTATGAGTCTGAGTAATCGATGTTCAGACTTTAATGTGGTCAGTGGATTCTACTGGCTTGTATTGCTTGTTGATTGACAATGTTATTTGATTGAGGGTCTAGTAAAGGATTGGTCGAGTTGTTGTTGTAACTAAATGACTTGTATGTTAAGTGTGTTGATCCCCCCTCCTTAATCAAGTATGTATGGTGTAGACTTATACTTAGAGTATAATAAGGACGTTAAATGAACGAGTATGTGTCCTGCCCTTACTACTATAGAACTGTAATCAAGCCCGAAGAGTTAGAGAGAATAAGAAGCTAATATTTTTATGATCAGACTAATCGTGATACCCCTTGAGAAAGATTGTGATATGGTGTTGTATACTAGGGTCAACCTATCGTAATTGATTATTTGATAACTTGAGTACGTGGTGACAACATGAATATGAATTAGACAGAGTTTACTGGTCAATGGATATTAAGTGTCAGATCCATGTGTGCAATATGCATTGTATTGTACCTGACTATAATTGAACCCTTATGTGAATAAGGTGACTTGAATGACTACTTGAACTGCCCAGAATTGGTTCTATTTGAGAGTCAACTTGATGTTTATTTCTATTGAGTAACATCCATCGTTGTCGGCCTGTGATATAGGGGGTACATTGTGTACTCATGCTGCATATTTTACATGGATGCAAGTATACAGTTGGTTCAGGTTGGAGATGGAGCACGTGGAGATTAGGGCATGTCATTCATCCTTTCGGCGACCTTGGTTTTTGTCTTAGTTAGACTGTTCTTATTCCTCCAAGGCAATGGGTTTTTTTTATTTCTCTTTCTATTGTATTCTTAGTAGTCCTTATATAAGTTAAACCAGGCATTGGGAAAGTGTTTTGTAAAGGGATCTGACATTTAGTAAATAATATGAGAATCGTATATCTTGTAAATTCTTCATTTATATTCCGTATTGTTTTGATTGTATTAAAGGATTTTGGGGATGGTTCGCCTACCGAGGTGATAGTATGGGTGCCACCATGACACCAATGATTTGGGTCATGACAATACATCATGATACTATTAACCAGCTCACAACCAGGACCTAAATTTCCGTGTGTCAAACACCAATAATTAAATAACTTAATCACAGTACAATACCCTTACAATTATACTAGTACCCACACAAGGGTTCATTTTAGTTTCAAGAATGGGATCCCCTTTCACGCCCTCAACTCCTTTAGTATATATATGTCATATACACTCTCCGATCGGAGTCTAAAGAGTAAGTCATAACCTACCTCGAAAGCAAAGCAAGATCCCCGAACACTCAAACATGAGCCTTCCCCTTCCGAAGTGCTTCTGAATGATCAAAGCTATTAAATATGAATTCTACATTAACTAGAGAGACTGTAGAAGCCCATAACAACTATATATGGTTTGGGTCAAACGTGACCCGAAACCACGTCCACGAAATTAGAAATTTCATCCTATGTCTAACGATTGTAAATCGATAAAACCCATTCAAAAGGTCATGATTTTTGCCCTCAATTTCATATTTTTCCTTAAACTCAACCTAGGGCTACAATTATCAATTTTCCACCAACCCAACATGGAAACGAAGCTAGAATATAAATTAAATAAATGGAAAATGCTAAAATAGAGATTAGGATACAACCCCCTATGATGAATTGAAGCCCTAGCATGAAATCGCCTCTAACCGATCTATCTAACTCAAAATATGACTCATTGAATTCTAAGCTCGAAGTTGGGAAATAAAAGGTTCTGCCCAGCGATTTGCACAGATGCAGAAATTTCATCACAGGTGCGATGCCGCACCTATGGAAAACGATCACATGTGCAGAAAATCCCATAAGTCTAAAATCCCCGCATATGCGGAAGATCCATCGCACCTGTGAAGCTGTTTGTGTGGTGAATCCTCTACATGTGCGATTTTCACGACCTAAATTACCGAGTCATGATGGCACTAACCCCAAGGGTAAGTAAGCCAACCAAAACCTATTCAACCCAAATTAAATAGAGAATTAAATGGGGAAATAGCTAAGCAAACCAAATTAAGTCTTAAAAGAATAACATAATTTAATTAATACAAAAATACAACCAATCCCTGAATCTGGTGTCACGAGTATAAGAACTAACTAGAGAATAATACAAGTTTGGAAATACATCCTGATAATACATAAGTTGTCCGAATGTCAAAGACAAGTCATGAAAGATAAGAGGGAGGATCCGGTGCTAGGAATCTCCATAGTGGCTCAACCTGAATTGTTCGATCAAGCTCCTCAACGGGACAAAACGTGTATTTAACAGCATCATCGACCGACCCTATATTAAATGGAGATGAGGGTTGGCCTTTCGATTACTACTTTCACACTAACCACCATTAGTTTACGATAATCATAATCATACACTAAATTAAAGAAATCATCAGTCCAAACCTAGGTTATAGAACCTAGTTCCTCATGTCTGATAAGGTTCCCACAGAGAAGGCAATAGAATATAATCCACAAATCAGGTACTAAGCACAAAATTTTGATAAATGAATGAGATGAAAATGAAATACAATGCAATACAAAACCTTTCTATCACCAGTACACACACGTTAGAATATTGACGAATCGTGACCCATGGGGGACTCGCGAGGTTCATTTACCATCCAGAATCCTTTCCCTTCAGGTTCTCAGTCATTTCTAGGAT
This sequence comes from Anisodus tanguticus, assembly GCA_034509755.1. Lineage (NCBI taxonomy): Eukaryota > Viridiplantae > Streptophyta > Magnoliopsida > Solanales > Solanaceae > Anisodus > Anisodus tanguticus. The sequence goes on from CM067551.1 coordinate 29,650,578, forward strand.
CTCAATCACATCACTTAGCCAAATGTAGGCTCACAATACTTGTCTCTATCCATTCATTCCCATATCAGCACATCACTCTGTTCGGAATCATTTTCCATCGGATCCACATATGTATCCTCAAGTATAACATGCACGAGATACCATATGAAGAATTAATATGACATGAACAATAATAAGAAGCCACGATATGCAATAAAGATTCATTCTTTAATCAATTTATGCCATAAAGATCTGACTTTTTTCTATTTACATAATAAAGACTCGACCTTTTGCTTATTTTCCACTTTTAAATGAGTATAAAGGAGTGATGGGAACACATATTCACATATAAGACATACATATAATAATAATGCAGAAAGTACATGCTTGATACCCCAATCACAGATCCAAAGGATCGTACTATTCTATCAGCTAATGTCCATAGCATGGCATTCACTACATAATTTAAAGGCACAAGCACCCATAACATCTCACCGGTATTCGATACAAGTGCTTGTCACCTCACAAGTATCGCGATCCCTTTATTATCCCCATTACACCCTCTTATTTAGTTAATTAGACCAACCATGATGCTTCAAATAAGGTATAAGGATCTCAACTTATTTGGAATAGGAGTCCGCAAATCACAACAAAGATTTGTCTTTTCGTAAAGCCTCTGAAAGGTGCCAATATGTTCAAATATGGATAATTCGTTAACACATAATTCTATTTATACCCATATTGCTATATTAAACTTTCTAACTCAAAAGTCATCCAAAAATAGGATCCCGAGCCTCGAAAGGAAAAACAAGAAGTTTATTATCATCTATGTATCCTAGATATCAAAATCATCCAAATCTAACATCAATTTCATGATCAATTTAAAAACAATCCTTTTTATTCAAGCCTAGGGTTTATTTCCCCAAAATCCCCAACTTAAATCATGATATCTAACATGGAATCTCTTGGTAATTGATAAAATAACGAGAGTGATTAGGAACTTGCCCAATTGAAGAATATTCAAAATCCCCTCAAAAAGCTCTCCAAACCGACACCCCAAGCTTCACATGTGAGAATGAAATATTTTAGATCGTTTTGGGGGTTTTTAAATCACTGAAGCGAAATGCTCTTCTTGATCACGGGCTCTAGCCTCGCGATCGCGGAGTTCTACTCTGACCTGCCCCACTCATATGAGGTCATATTGACCAGATGTTTGACCAAAGACCATGTTACACCTCGTACCTTGTACGTCATTTTCATTGTAAGTTAACTAACGTAAATCTCAGAGAGAGTGATATATATCTACAAGGTTAAGGAAGGTTTATTAGAGTGTTAAGTAAGTTTCGAGAATGTTTGAGACTAATCAGATCGAAGGAAATAAGTTTTGGTGAAGTTCGACAATATTGGTGTGATATGTGGAGCAATATGCCCCGCAAAAGTGATTTTACCCCACATATCTGGCCGCTTATTGGCCCTAAGTTTTTTGGTTCAATATGCCTTACAATATGCCTAAGCATAATGCAGTATGCCCCATAAATCTTACCGCATATTGGAGGTGGTGCATCCTTATCCACGTATTTAAAGGGGTGGCTTCACCTTTCTCCTTCATATTTTGAACAAATTGGATCCCAAACACCACCAAGCTCCTCTAAGCAAATCCCCAAGGTATCTAAGAAAATACAAGGCTAAACCACCTAAATCCTTCATCAAAAGTGTTGTAGATTATGAGAAGATCACTTTTATGGTGTTGTTGATAAGTTATCAAGTTGAAGGAGATTTGTTTTAAGGGTTCCTCTTGTTGTTGAAGGTAAGTTCTACCTCTCCTCCATGGATTTGGGTATAACTAATGTCCTAGCTAAGTTATATGGTTGAAAAGTTGTAAGATAATACTTGAGAATGGGTTGTAGTGTTGTTGTGCCTTGTTAGGCTATTTGGTAGTGTTCTTGTGATGGGTATAAGGTTGGATATTGTTTTGCATGTAGTTTTTTATGTTGTTGTGCTTTTTGATATTTTTCTTGATTCAGAGAAGGTAAGGAAATGGGGGAGATGTTGTCCAATTCGCCATAAAGTAAGCTTATGTTTGTCGGTATGAGCCTTTTCATTGATGTTGATGTTATTTGTTGTTGTAGACCGATTGTGAGAAGGAGGATCATATCATCTTCATCGGAGAGTCAGTTCAAGGTCTGTAAGGGCTACCTTTCCTCCTTTTCGCCATAAATCCATAAGTATGTTCCCTCTATTAGAAGCCTAAGGGAGCTACTTCTCATCTATGTTCCTTAGTGAGGAATTAAGACCGTCTAAGGGTTTATGAGTCGATCTTGAGTAAACATCCCATGTAAGTCCTATGAATCAGAATCAGTAACGTCTCTAAGATATTCGCAAGATATATATAAGCTAGATTTCCTAGTAGATTGAGGATCGAATGAATGAGCTAATGAACTAGCAGTGGAATATAAGTAAAGGAGGGTGAGGTTGTACTAATTATAAGATCATGTTGTAATAGTCTAGTGAGATAATTGTGTATGTATATCTGAGAATGATTAGGGAACTCCCTAAAGCTAAGAGAAATAGAGTATGAACTACGACGTGATAAGTCACTCAAAAGAATATATGATACGAGTTGTATGAGGTACTCCTCAAACTTAAGAAAAGTAGAGATATGTGAATCAAAAATATAGATCAAGTGGTATAACAAGATAGTCGGACAAGACTAAAGATAGTACAAGTCTCCTTACAACTAAATAGAGTAGGTCGAGAGTTAACAAGTATGAACCGTGATTCACAAAAAGGACTAGATGAGTTATGATTTATAGATGCAAGTACCTAGCTCACAAATTGTTTGCTTGTTGTTGAATGTATGCACTTGCATTTGGGGCTATTCAGATACACTTGCCTTCAGGGCTATGCGTTTTCCTTCGGGGCTATTCAGATACACCTGCCTTCGAGGCTATGCACTTGCATTAAAGGATATTCAGATACACTTGCCTTCGAGGCTATTCAGATACACCTGCCTTCGGGGCTATGCACTTACACACCGGATCCCTTGTGAGGCCAGAATATTATGTTCAGTATTTCAGATATGATAAGAGTCATTTTATATTAATCTGCATGAATAATTGACAACGTAGTAAATATCACTAATCAGAGTTAGTAAAGATAGTACATAGAGTTATGATAATATAAATTGTATAGTTATACAGAGAGGCTAAGCAGTCCAAGCGACAGTGATCTCGTAAGCTTTTCCTATCTATTCGGGAGGAAGGATATCCATCAAGGGTGACTACCCCGATGTTGTGCTTCTATGCGGTTTTAGGGAACCTTAATGGTCATCCTTTTGTTTCATTGACATGGCTTGTATTGGCATAATTGTGGTTATTCGTGAGTGACTTGATGTTGATCTTAAGTTCATAAATGGAAGACTTAATCTTGAGATATGACATAATTGATTGAAAGTGATTTAATTCTCTCTTAATGGTTTCTACTAATGGGTTCTCTAAGTTTGGTGAACTGTTTTATCTTTGCATTTCAAACTGCTTTACTTACATTGGTTTACTTCTTACTATTATATTATTTTACATTATATATTATTCTGAAGACACTCACTAATTCAGGTATACCATTGTTGTTTTTATAGTGTGTCGGGTAGAGAAGAAGAGCAGGTTATTGATACGTCTACGACTTAGGAGAACTTTCTGCTTTTGAGACTATTCAGTGAGCCCACATGACTGTTCGTGGGGCACCATTCTATCTTTATGCATATGCAATGCAATGCACTAGCCAAATATAATTTCCGTACGCAGATGCTCCGAGCGGAATATATCTATATCTCAGCAGTCTTGACCCATAGGGGACTCGCGAAGTCCATGTACCAGTCAGTCCATATAACACAGTCTAAAGGTGATTCTTCCACCGAACACCCCACTAGCCACTCCATATCACACAGTATAGAGATGGTTACGCAATCAATATATCATAAGAATCATTGTTGTTTCCTTCTCATTTATCACCATCACGCCAATCGCATATAATATCAATATATAATGGAAATGAGGATGAATGCAATACAATGACAATACCAAGTGTATCATATAAATCACCAATTATGCCACACATGGACACATATTACAATATCAGAATTGAGTTAAGTCCTTTCCTCTATCCATGATAATACTAAGATAATTGACGGTATGATAACTACCTACAAGTCCATGAATCACAAAGAGGAAACAAGACACATTCAGTCAACAATATCCAACTAAGTAATTCATCCCAACTTCATACTTCGAAGGCATACATGCTTTCTCCAACAATATCTAACTATACATACGATTCGCTAACCGATGTCTAACTAGAAGTTAAGCCATAACCTACCTGGATGCCGAGCGAGAGTGATAACGGTTGCACTTGAGCCTTGCCTTTCTTAGAATTGCAGTAGTACTTAGATTCTAGCCAATCATTAAAAATCTAAGTTAGAGATGGACACTAACAATACTCATACCATTAGACTACCCCTTGAATCCAACCCAATTATGCCAAATGGGTAAAATGGTAATTTATTAGTGAAATAGGTAATCCCAGATTTAAAAGGTTCACAACTACTTCCCAAATGCTAATTTAACTATGGTATTGGTCAATTTCACCGTTCAATGTAAAAACCCTAATTTAGGCCTAAACCATAGCTTTCCATAATCAATTCCCCAACTAGAATGGAAGACTCAAGACCTTAGGTTACCATCTAGAGAAATTCCAATCTTACATTATTCAAATCTAACCATAATATCCATTTTAAACCATTAAACCCCAAGCAGGGAACAAACCACTGAAATCCATCTTCCTATAACTAGTCTTCTAGGTTTACACCATTGATGAACATCCTAAGCTTAAGGTTCTTTAGTTCAACAAATCATTACCAGCCTTCATTCCCCAAAACCCAATCTTAGGTCTTAACCCATTTTATCACCTATGACCTTATAAGTTAGGACTTACCATTTTATTGAACCTTAGAATCAACCTTAAAATGAAAAGGTATTAATTTAAAGAAATGAAGTAATTGAGTTTTGGAAATTAGCTTTCCCAAGATCCCTTAGGGCTCCTCCTCATTTATGACCCTAAAGTTGGCTTGGAATCTGGTTGGGGTGAAAATGAGGTCAAATCTCGAAAATTGCATTAAATACCAGGGTTGGCCATCGTTTCCCTGTAGGTTCGCACAAGGTTTGCTGGGGCGGTGATCGTTGTGGCGCACAACTGTCAGCATGGGCGGACAGAGGACGCGCTGGTGTACAACCACGGGCACACCCGCTGGGGTGAGGCTTTAGGTTTATTGCACAAATTTTATTTTTAATCACTTCTTAACTCGGCTAAGGGTCAACTTAACTAAAAAATTCCCCGCATACAATTGTCGGGAAAAATTGGACAAGGATGATTTAGACACGACTCGAGGAAATTCTTGTGACGGTCGAATGAGTTATCACATCAGATACCAATTAAACAATTGTTCAGCCTTGAGTGACGGGAATGTAAAAGAGATAAATGGGGCTGATACAACTCACAGTATGATACATCCAGGGTTGACATCTCACTTTGTATTAGAAAATGACACTAACCTTCAGTGAAGAATCAGGCCTTGTCTGTGAAAGAAAAGGAACCGTGCAGTTTCAGAAACAATTCTGCAGTACGTTCCACAAGGATATTGGCAAAGAAGATCTTAGTTAACCTAACAGAACTATAATATATCCCTTTTAAAAGACTTACAATACTTACTAGGAAGGTATCATAAAGGAAATAGACTCGAATTACAATAGAGTGGAAGTTTATTTCGAAGGGCACATGCACTATATACATCCATCCCTGTAGAAGACTACCGTCGGGGCGCAGACAGTGGGCACAGAAAAGGGACATTACGGGAGGTCTGGGAAGAAGGGAGAGATAGCCCGGGGGTGATCTTATACGCTACACTAGTCCGCTGACGCAAGCTACTCCGCTGCAGCAGAACTAAGGATTCCAGAAAGTAAAAAAGGGGTAATCCCCTCATCTTCCACACCCACACTAAAACACCCCATTTCATCCGAAAACCACTCCACTTCCCTCAACTACACTACTCTCCAACTCCCTCCACTACTCATAAACTCACCCTCCCCCTCATCTTTTCAAATCATCCTACTACAAACACCTCCTCCCCTCCAAAATTCTTACACACACGAGAGCAAAGTCCAAGGCACGGAAGGTTTCTTCTCACTGCACAACTTTTCCAAATCTTTGAGTTAAGGTATGTAATTGCTCCTATCAACTCTAGAATAATCATAGGGTTATGAATCTAAAAATTTTATGCCCTAATTTCGCTTGGTAGAGAGGAAAATCTTGAAATTTTATTAATATGGTTTCAGGTGGGTAGTTGGGAGAAACCTAGAACTAGATAGTATCTTTCACGTCTAAATAGGATAGTCATGGCGTAATACCTTAGAAACACTCGGATTAAGGGTGGAAGACTCGAAAGGTAGTGGGTGGTGTTCATGGTGTCAGGTTTGGATTTTTTGAAATCTTTGGGATACTTGATGCTTGAAATAATGCTCACTGAAGTCTAGGGGTCATGCATGCTAGAATATCAACTGATCTATTAGAATACACTGGTTTTTAGTCGAAATCGAAGAAATTTTTTGAGAACCTTTGGGCTATTGAGGTAAGAAAGACGGGCTTTCCCCTACGGGCTTACCTCACTAGCGCGACACCGCTGTGGTGACAAAAGGTGCGTTAGCGCACATATCGGGGGGTATGGGACTTTAGCGCAGGTGCAGTGTGTCGAGCTCTTTTTTGTGAGACACATCCGCCCTAGCAGACAGTTGTCCGCAGTAGCGGTCTCACTGCAACGGCTCTTTTTCCGCTGCAGCAGAACCTGCACAGACAATAACGAAACTAGTAGATTCGTACTGGCTCATCCGGAGTTGTTTTTGCGGGTTTCTTTAGCTGGAATAATATTTAATTAATTACCAAACTTGGAAAATTGTTGGAACTAACAGATAAAATTCTTGCAGGTATAATTCCCTAAAACTATGTCGTAGAATGAAGGAAAAAACAGTCAGGACGATACTCATTTCCTATCTCTGAAGTGTCAGCGCCGCTACTTAGAGTATATGGGGAAGAGGTTGATGTTCAAATGAGAAATCAATATGAGGAAGGTAGAACAACAAGCTTCGAAGTTCTTTGAGCGTCTTAACAAAATGGGGTAGACTTACTTCATCGACGATGCTAGCAAGGAAAATGTGGTTTGGGTTAGGGAGTTCTATGCTAACCTTGAGTTTGTGGACTTGTTTGTCCTGGATCCGGAAATCATAATTCAAGGTAAGGTGGTGAAAATCGAGGTCAAGGTAATCAATGCCCATTATGGCTTTCTGAACCATCTGGTGAGTGTTATGGATGATAAGGATCCTTGCGGTAACGAGGCTTGGCTAGTGTTAAAATTAGTCACTGAGGAGGGAAGGGGTTCCGTTGAGTGGGTCAACAAGAAGTCAGGATTAGGAGTTCCTATTTCACCGCTCCAGGAGGTGGTTTCACTTCATCAATTGACGGGTACGCCCTTCGAGCAACACTACTGATGTCACCTACACCCGGGCTCTTATGATAGAATGCATTTTGGATGACATTCTGGTGTATGTGAGTTATCACATTGTCTAAGAGTGGGAGGAATTTATGGAAGATCCGGGTCTGAGCTAGATGTATCTTTGCCTTATTACCGCCTTATGCAAAGAGAAGAAAGTCCCATGGAGGGGTATATATGAGGTCGATTCTGACGTTAGCTTCAACCATCTGAAAGTGAAGGGGCATGGTACTACGGTCCAGGGAAAGAAGAGGAAGATTGATGTGGATATTGGGGTGGATGTGAGCCATGGAGAGGGTGGGGATGGTACTGCACCCTCATGGCCTCAGGGGACCTTCGAGATGCTGAGTTCTCATATGGAGGAGATGACATGGTTGATCCTTGGGCTTCCTATGCCTCCCACTAAGGCTATCCCATGAGGTGATGCTGCTAGCTACTGCACTAAGGAGGAGATGGAGAAGTATCTAAAGGACCAACTTCGGCCGCCTCACTGCAGACTGTATACACCACCATGGATAAGGCTCAAGGCCAGCTCATTACCAACTTTGATGTAGAGAATAAAAAGAATGAATCCCGAGGTAAGTTGTTGCTAAAAGTCTAGAGGGGTTTCAAAGGAATGTTCAAGAAGATGTATCTGAATGGCAGGCTTTCAGTCAAGGACAAGTACAACATGGAGTGATATTCCTTCCTAACAAAGCTCGATGTTAGTGGTGATTCCAGTAGTTCAGATGAGGGGGTGATGAGGTATCCAACACAAGGTAGAAGTAGCAGTTTCTCTCTTTCCCTCTTTTTAATCATGGTTTTTGGTTTTGTAGGGCTTTTTCTTTCAAGAAAATGGTTTGGTTTGCTTTGGTGACTTTCAAACAATTTTCTTTACTTGTTTTGGTTTTTGTCGGTTAGCTTGTCGGGTAATTGCTTTATTTGGTAGTTGAATTGGGCCCTCATCGGGATTTTGATTTTATGTACTTGAATTTCATGGTTTGGGACATTGCTAGTATAAATTCTTGGGTTTTGGACAGGTTTTGAAGTATCTAAGAAGCTTACTATTTATGGTCTGCATATCCGCTGCAGCAGATTGAGCTTCTGATGTGGTGGATGCCTATGGCGAGAAGATGACCGCAGTCACAGACAGGGAAGAATGCTCAGGGTCCACTCCAACGGTCAACGTTTAGTTATGGCGGCCTCGCTCCTGCTGACACTGCTCCATAGGCGCAGTTCCTTAGCATGACTTTTACTTTGCTTCAGTGGTCCTCCCTTCGTGGGCACGGGACTGCATGTGTGAGTTGCATTCGCTGTAGCGAGACTCCCTAAAGCAGATGGGAATTGCTGCAACTAAGAAAATCTTCTGATTCTCTCAAAACTTACACAACACTCGGGCTCATCAACTGTTCTTTGCACACGAACCCAACCCACAAAACACCATAATGACGACATCGCTAGACACCAATTAGAATCATATAGATACTAATTGGACACATCTAGATACCAATTTGACCGAAGTGGCATGATAAGACAGAAGGAAGGGAAATTTCCTAAATGCCTCATAGCCTCTCGTGTATGGGTATGGATGTTTATTTACCATTCCACAAGATTCTACTAAACATTGCTCTTGTACTTATAGACCGGATAGCCTGGCTCTGATACCAACTTGTCATGACCCAAAAATCACCTAGTCATGCGGGCACCTACCATTTCCCACCTCGGTAGGTGAACCCATCCCTAAATCCTAAATTCAACAACCATGAATAATAATTAGTTAATAGAAATTCTAAATGATAAATAACATGAGTACGGAAATACAATAACACCCCAAGGAGTCTGGTCTAAGGCAGTATAAGAGCCACTATCAAATATGATACAGGTCTGAATATGAAACACATACATCCAAATACAATACTATCTCGAAACAACTAATGAGACAAGTAATAAATGAGACACCAAGTTGCGCTTCTATCCATGAACTCACCCTAGTTGCTTCACAACCAGTCATGGAAATCAGCCACGAGAGAAGGAAGTAAACACTATCACAAACTTTGCACTCATAAAAGAATACAACAAGGTAGTATCAGTACAATCACTATATACCGGTTGATATCATAGGTCAATAATAATTAGCTAATATATATGAGAAAGAAATGAAAGATAGTCATGCTCGCAATCAAGTACAAGTATTATCATAGTACAAAAATAACTACCCAAGTACAGAGAGATCAATAGTCGGATCTTAGCCTATAGTGAAGCACCTAAACCCAAGTTTGCCAAGTTTCTCAGAGTTCTTCATAATAATTACAACCTATGTGCAATCAACAAATCTGATCCATAGAAGTAAAATGAAATGATGAGAATGGATGCATATGTAATGCAATGCACTGGCCAAATATAATTTCCATACATACATGCTCCGAGTGAAATATCTTTATGTCTCAGTAGTCCATGTACCAGTCACTTTGTATCACACAGCCTAGAGGTGACTCTTCCGCATAACACCCCGCTAGCCACTCCATATCACACAACATAAAGATGGCTACGCTATCAATATGTCATAAGAATCACTATTGTTTCCCTCTCATATATCACTATCACGCCAATCATAAATAATATCAATATTTAATGGAAATAAAGATGAATGCAATGCAATTACAATACCAAGTATATCATATGAATCCCTAATTATGCCGCACATGGACACATATTACAATATCAGTACTGATTTAAGTCTTTTCCTCTATCCATGAAATACCAAGATAAGTGACGGACAACTATATCACACGTACGGTATGATAACTACCTACAAGTCCATGAATCACAAAGAGGAAACAAGACACATTCAGTCAACAATATACGACTAAGTAATTCATCCCAACTTCATACCCGAAGGCATACATGATTTCTCCAATAGTATCTAATTATACATACACTTTGCTAACCGAAGTCTAACTAGAAGGTAAGTCATAACCTACCTGGATGCCGAGTAGGAGTGACAATGATTGCACTTGAGCATTGCCTTTCCAAGGATTGCGGTAGTACTCAAATTCTAGCCAATCATTGAAAATCTAAGTTAGAGACGGACACTAACAATACTCATACCATTAGACTACCCCTTGAATCCAACCCAACTATGGCAAAATGGTAAATGGTAATTCATTAGTGAAATGGGTAATCCCTCATTTAAAAAGTTCATAACTACTTACCAGATGCTAATTTAACTAAGGTATTGATTAATTTCACTGTTCAATGCAAAAACTCCAATTTAGGCCTAAATCCTAGCTTTCCATAATCAGTTCCCCAACTAGAATGGAAGACTCAAACCCTTAGGTTACCATCTAGAGAAATTGCAATCTTACATTGTTCAAATCTAACCATAATTTCATTGTAAACCATTAAATCCCAAGTACGGAACTAACCACTTAAACCCATCTTCCTATAACTAGTATTCGAGGATTTCCACCATTGATAAACGTCCTAACTTAAGGTTCTTTAGTTCAACAAGTCATTACCAACCTTTGTTCCCAAACCCCAATCTTAGGTCTTAATCCATCTTCCCCACCTATGACCTTACAAGTTAGGACTTACCATTTTATTGAACCCTAGAATCAACTTTAAAAGGGAAGGGTATTGATTTAAAGAAATGAAGTAGCTGAGCTTTAGACACTACCTTTCCCATGATCCCATGGTGCTCCTCCTCTTTTATGGCCTTAAAGCTGGCTTGGAATGTGGTTGTCATGAAAATGAGGTCAAATCTCAAAAATTGTATTAAATACTATAGCTGTCCAATGTCTCCCCGCAAGCGCGCACATGGTTCACTGGGATAGTGATCGCTTCGGCGCATAACTGTCTATGGTAGCGTACTACAAGGAAATCCACTTCATCAGTAGGGCAGACGGAGGATGCAATGGGGCACGACTGCAGGCACGATCAACCACCCATTGGGGCGAGGATTTGGGTTTATTGCACAAATTTGATTTTTAATCACTTCTTAACTCAGTTAAGGGTCCACTTGACTGAAATGTTCCCCGTATATGATCATTGGGCACAATCGGACAAAGATGATTTGGACACGAGGTGAGGAAATTCTCATGATGACCGAACGGGTCATCACAGTCAACTACCAACTACAACAATCATCTCCATAGTTGAACAAAGCTGTAATAATGAGTCAACTTCTGAACCTGACAAGTGAACTAACCTAACTATTAGAACTGTTCCAAATGAACGGAGAATCGAGCTTAACTATCGAAAGATGTTTGTTATAGGGGATATAATTGAGAAAATGAAGAATAAATCCTCTGCCATAAGAAATGAAAATTTGGCTCTTATCTCACAACTAGAGCAAAAGAAAGTTGATGAAGCACTAAAGGATGATCACTGGATTGAAGCCATGAAGGACGAACTAGACCAATTTGAGAAAAATTAAGTATGGAGTCTGGTTCCCAGACCTGAGAATGCCTCAATCATTGGAACCAAATGGGTGTTTAAAAACAAGCTCAATGAAGTTGGAGAATTAATAATAAACAAAGTTTGACTTGTTGCTAAAGGATACTCACAACAAGAAGGAGTAGACTATAATGAAACAATTGCTCCAGTTTCTCGATTAGAATCAATTCAAATGTTACTTTCTTATGCTTCATTTAAAGTCTTTAAATTTTTTAAATGGATGTTAAAAGTGCTTTTCTAAATGGTTTCAATTATTAACAAGTTTATGTTAAATAGCCACCTGGTTTTGAAAACTCTAAATTTCCTTATAATGTGTTCAAACTATCTAAAGCTCTATAGTGCCTCAAATAATCCCCAATAGATTGGTATGATAGGCTAAGTGCTTTCCTATTTGAACATGGTTTTTCTAAATTGATTCTACATTATTTATTAAAAGGGCTTCCTCTGGAAATCTCATTATTCATATTTATGTTGATGATATTATATTTGGAAGTTCTAATCCCTCTTTGTGTATGGAATTCTCCAATCTTATGTAAAGTTAATTTGAGATGAGCATGATGGGAGAATTGACATTCTTCTTGAGGCTGCAAATTCATCAATCTGAGAAGAGAATATTCATTTGTCAAAGTAAATACATTAAAGAGCTCATTCAAAAATTTGGCATGAGTGAAGCAAAGGTAATGTGAACTCCTATGAGTCCCACCTATTCTCTACACAAGGATGATGAAGGTAAACTAGTTGATGAAACTAAGTATAGAGGAATGATTGGTTCATTACTCTACCTTACTTCTAGTGGACCAGACATTATACTCAATGATTGCAAATGTGCCAGGTATAGTCAGCTCCTAAGGAATCTCACCTTAGTACTATCAAAAGAATTATTAGATATCTGATTGGAACAATATCTCATGATTTATGGTACCCAAAGACTAACTCCTTCACGTTAGAAGGTTTTTCTAATGCTAATTTTACAGGTGATAAAGATGATCGTAAAAGTATAAGTGGCACTTGTCAACTACTTGGACAATCACAAATATCTTGGAATAGCAAAAAGCAAGAGAGTGTGTCACTCTCTACTACTGAAGCAGAATACATTGCCATTGGGCAATGTTATGCTCAACTCTTATGGATGATCCATCAATTGAATGATTATGATTTACTGTTTAAACCTGTCCAAATTTACTGTGATAGTTCTAGTGTTATTTGCTTGACTAAAAATCATGTTCATCACTCTAGGGCAAAGCATATAGATATTAAACATCATTTTATTAGAGATCATATTCTTAGGGGAGCTATTGAATTACAATTTGTATGCACTGAAAAATAACTTGATGATATTTTAACAAAATCCCTCTTGGAAGAAAGAATTTGCATGCTTAGAGAATCATTAGGAATTATTGCAATTCCTCTATGATGATTTACATATTTAATATTGCTAAATTACCTATATTAATTATCTATATATATATATATATATATATATATATATTTGTTCCGCAAATTTCTTAAACCGATTCATAATTGTCTCTTGCTCTCTTTGTTAAGTATAATCATTACCCATGTCAGTTCTTAGTCCTATCAATGAACCTATACGTCGGCGTCTCCCTTCCCCAAAAACTCCTTCACATTCTTGACTCCTCAATTCCCTATTTTCCCATTTAACTACTCCATTCACTTTCCCTTCTCTCTTCATCTCACTTCCTTCTCTCATATGCCTTATCTTCTATGGCTAAAACTTAGAAAACATCAAACCCCTCCACCAGAAGCACTTCCCGCTTCAAAAATAAGGGAAAACCCTCTTCTACAGTCAATCTAGACTCCGACCACTATGCTCATTCTTCATCCTCAGACGCCACTAATTCCATACCCCAAAAAAACTAGAAAACAAATCTATGGAGCATGATACTTGCTCTGATTCTGCCAAGAAAAGCAAGCCTGATAGTGAAAATATTCTTGATCTCAAATGAAAATTCTGTGGCATTCCTTACAAAGATTTCTTTCTCACCCTCTAAGATAAATCCATTGTCATTGGTCGCATTATTTATTCTTGTTGCCTATTGTCTGCTTTCAAAGAAGAAGCTCAAATTTTCTGCTATCATCATAAACTACATGCTTGAATGTGCTACTAATCCCACTAGTCTTCCCTATGGCATGCTCATTACCCGTATTTTTTAGGCTCATCGAGTCAACTTGGATGATTACCCCAGTGCTCTTGTCAAACAATGTTACAATTCTAGAGCATTTGGGATTATGGGTTATGTTCTATCTGGGGACACTTGGCTTGTCAAGGATGTCCTTGAGGAACCACACCATAGTCCCCTTCCAAGTCTAAACCATCTACCTCATCCCCTGTTATGCCTGAAATTTCTGTGTATCTCCTCTCTAAACTCGATGCTATTGATGCCAAAGTTGAGCCTATCAAAGAATTGATGGCATATTTTCTCTTTTACATTGAAAAAATTCAAGACTCCACCAAAGAAACAAGGAATGATGTTGCTCTCCTTAGGATACAATTGGAATCCATGATGAAGGAGGCTACCAAACTGTCTGCAGACAAGTATGGCTTCTCTGTCTGGGAAATTTTTGATACTCTAGAGAAAACCAAGGATGCCACTATCAATACTTTGGATTATTCCCTTCAATCTTTAGCCCAGCAGTATCAATAGAAGCAGCATGAGTAGCAGGAGGACGAAGGAATAAGTGGAAAGAGAGCAGTAGCAAGATGATATGGAGGAACTCTAACCTGTTTGCCTATATTTTTTATGGACTGTCTTATGTGGCCTATCAAGACAATTTGTGGACTATTTTTTTGCTTGCTATTTTTTTTGGACTATATATGGGACGTAAGTCCAACTGCTCAGTTGTTTATCCTAATTGTCAGTAAGTGTTTCTCTATACAGTATCTTGTTTGTTTTTTTATTGATGCCAAAGGGGGAGAAAAATAAAGGATCCATACAGTCAACTACTCATGGGCAGCACTCCAAGTCAACTACTCAGGGGGAGCAGCAATCTACTTATAAACAGAGAAGTTGACTACATATGCATTATATTAATTGTCATCATAAAAAAGGATAAGATTGTTAGTGTTAAGTTTTAATGATGGTATAATATTTGTGTAGGACAACTGACAAGAGAAAGGTGGGCTTAGTTGACTCACAATGCCAAAGGAATACTTCAGCCCAGCTGGCTAATGAAGCCCAAAGTAGTACATCCAGGTGCACTAAATACATAACATCTTATTTATAGAGATAAATAAATCAAGGATGGAAAAGATTAAATCAAGTAACTACGAGATCATGGCACATCAATCAAGCAGATCAAGTTTTCTTCATCAAG
This sequence comes from Anisodus tanguticus, assembly GCA_034509755.1. NCBI lineage: Eukaryota > Viridiplantae > Streptophyta > Magnoliopsida > Solanales > Solanaceae > Anisodus > Anisodus tanguticus. The sequence continues at coordinate 29,665,918 of CM067551.1, forward strand.
GAAACAAGTACCAAGCTATTAAGGATAAAAATACGGACAAACTTCTTGAAAAATTAATCAGAAGTTCCACAAGGAAAGAAGATCAGTCCGTTGAAATGCTCTTGCCTTATTCTTGTAAATTAGGATCCTCAATATTCCTATTTTTCAAGGATCAAATCTCTTAGGTTGCTTTCTCTGTAAATAAAGTCGACTACAACTTCGTGGATTGTATATGAAAGCTCAATGAGACGAACCAATTCATACTTTCCTCTCAACATCTCAAGCTCTTACTTTACTTTTAACAAACATTGTAATTCTGAGTTATTTATAGTGTATACAAAAAGGTGAGAAGGGATATAGTATAGTTGGTGAGCCATTGTATCAAAAGATTACGAGTGTTTGAGTGTAGACGTAGGAGCTCCATTCAAACCATATTTGTACCAAACCAAATTTCAAAAAGAGCAGCAGAGAACACCTTTGCAACCTAACGAGACTAGATTAGGATTCACATTGAGTCTGAACCAGTATAAAAATATTTGGTGTCATTTAGATTCAGCTTTTACTTTCAGTACTATTTCTACTAATAGTCAACTAACATCTTGAGGTAGTCGACTAAGGAATAAAAAATTACAATTCACCCCCTCTTGCACTTTCACTTACAACAACTTTTTTTCTCAAAACCTGGTATGACTCATATAAGGACTCTACGATACAATGAGGGAATGTAAAGTACAATGACATTGCTCCGAATGAAGGAGTCAGTCTATATAATATGGAAACTAAGGCCACCGAAAAGTAGTCTGCTTCATTTTCCCGTGCTCCAATCCACAACTTGAGTAGATCGAGTACATGCATCTAAATAAAAGATGCAGCAAGCGTAACATGAGTACACAACGTACCCCCGTAGAAATCATAGGCCGACAACAATGGAAGATATGTGAAGAGAGATAAATATCAAGTTAACAACAAATAATCCTACTCTAATGGTTCCATGGTCATATTGTTCACAAAATAGTTCATATATTCAACAAGTCACCTAGTCCATAAGGGATGCACAAAGTCATGTAACACTCACAATCATGCACAACTAGTAATTCATATAAACACTCATCACAACAGGGTTTAATTAGAACCTCACCTATTTCACATAAAGAGGTTTATCAATCAACCCGATTAAAATTCACACATTCTTTAGACACACAGATTTTTACTCCGCTACCTAGACTCATAACATAAATCTTAGAAAAGAGAACATTTATTAACAATCATTATTTCTAGTTTCAAACCCTAAGTGTAACCATATCCAAGTACAAGCAACACAACTTTAGTTCATTAAACTCTTTCCTTAAGTCCTAAGAAATTTCCATGACTTTAACTCCATATACCAAGATAGAAATTATGCATATATATAACATGTAAGTAGGACCACACAAAAACAACTCGGCAATTAGACCCCCAATTAATGCTAGACCCTTGTCAAATAACCCTGCCACCCACCAAACAATACAAGTAATGAATCCACCAACATAAATAAGACCGACATTGAGTATCCAGACTCATAAAGGTATAGCCACATAGCCAATCCACAGAGAACATGCCAATCATAGCAACCCCATAGGTCTACATAATCAGCCCAGTCATATAATCTCATTTAATCAGGGAATCACTCAAGTTCCAATAACAAATCCATGTCATATTATCACACCACAAGTAATGAAAGTATGAATGAATGTATGAATGTGAATGCAATGCATATGATAGGTACATTTATCATCCCGAATATAGTACATCAAGTTTTTATTCAGATCGTACACCCATAGGGGACCTGCAAAGTCAATATACCCCACTGGAGTTTCCAATCGGAGCCCAGCTCTTGGCTGCTATAATATATGTTGCGGGCGTACAACCCCAATCCCCGCGTATCATCATCGTCTCAATGTTGTCATAATATCAATAGTGTTCTTACCTTTTGTCGGTCCCTTAGACCCACAACATAATCATACCACTCCAATATCAATGTCATCAGAACCATGAGTGTATGAATACAAATGACAATATAAGGCAAGAATCATTATATGATGAGATGCAACAAGTATAGATATGAATATTACATGCTTCCAGAAATACATGAACATATCATCTATGTACAATCAGGGTATCAATCATGTGTGTTGAACAAGCACAATGATAACAGGTATGGCGATAAGCTCAATAAATCAACAATCGAAATCAGCTTAAGGTTTATTCCCCAAATCACCCATCATCATAGTTCAACACCGGCACCCACTCAATTATTCATCACAACCGTTTGAGTGGGACTCCCAAACACGCCAAATACCTCTTAATATTTATAACCAATTACGCACTTTTATCAAAGTCTTGAAAAACTAAATCGTAGCCTACCTGAAAGTCGAGCATGAGCCACAAATGGTCGACACTCTATGCGCATCTTGACTCTTCAGAACATATTGTAGTAATCGTAGTCTAACACATGTCTTACACGTTACTATCCATTAAACACACACAAGGACTTGGTCAAGCATAAGACATCTAAGACTCACCCCGAGCTCACAGTGTCAAAATCCAGACTTTATTATTCAACAAGGCTTAAAACATACTTACTAATTGTAATCCCAAATTAATTTGAAAAATTACCTTATTTAGACCCGCTATTTCATGATTCAATAAAGGCCCACTTTTAAAAACCATAGGTTCTTCCCCATTAATACAAAGGTTCTCAAAATCAAATTAAACTCTCCAACATGGTCACTTTATCAAAATACTAACTTATTTAAGGAAATCAAGGTTTACCAAATCATTTTACACTCTTAATCATGATTCAATTTGTTCCAATCTTATCTTGAAATTAAACTATTTTCCCCATTAACAATATATTCTAAGACTAAAAATATGAAAATGAAACCAAAATGGAAGGAAAGATTACCTCTCATGGAGGATTTAGGTCCAAACTTCAAGAAGTCCCTTGTCCAGCCCCCATTTCGAGATACCGCATTATTTTGGAAAGTGAAATATTGTAGGTCATTTAAAACGTAATGGTCAACTAGCGCTTACACCCTGCGGACTCGACTCCGCAGGAGCAGATGTGCTTCGGCACAAAAGGAATCGCTGAGGCACAGACACTTGCCACCTCACCTCAGTGCAAAGGCGAAAAGTATTTTGTACAAGCAAACTTCACCCATCCGCCAACGCGGACACGATTTTGTTGTGGCGGATACTATTTTCTCAGCACCTCTTCAATTTAATTTATCTTCTTTCCATACCGTACGAGTTACTTAACTCACAAAACCCATGGGTAGTAGTCATTGGCGAATGCCCAAACGCGGGATATGACAAGACATTAGATGAAATATCAATTGTTAATCATTTGCTAATTGGATAGTTTAAAACAAACAAACAAACAATCAATCAACAAACTTGGTTACCATAGAAGTAATACACTTAGTAAAGCGATAATACAACGCGATTAGGATTAATTTCGCATCGTATTACTTGTGGGATTTGACCCAACCTAGTTGGGTTACTATATTTGACAATGGCCGCATTATACCGTTTAATGGTGTAATTTCTGCGAGATTATAAGCCGGTCTAGAGTACTTGGTAAGTCCACAATCATTTTACCTTTCAGTATATATATATATATATATATATATTATTTTCTTCCTTATATACTTGGTACATTTCATTGTACTGATGTCCTATTACTGGGGCGCTGCATTTATGCCTGTAGGTGTAGGTAATCAGTTCGACGAGTTCTCTCAGTAGACGAGATTGAGATTCAGTGAAGGATCGGCAAGACGCCATCTCCTTTGGGGTGCAGCCGAGTCTAGAGGTCATGTATCAGATTTTGTAAAGACTATGGGTAGGTCGGGGCCCTATCGCGACCATGTTTGATGTTAGTTACCTTTAGAGGCTTTGTAAACACAGGTGCAGTATGTCAGTGGCCTTGCTGTCCCTCGTTTATGTTTTTTTTCGATTGTCCAGCATGAATGTTTACAGTGGCTTCCTCAGCCCACAACAACTTATAATAAGAATATGTTCGTCTAAGTCGGCCTATGTATGTCTTAGTTACGTCTAGTAGTCATGAGTTACAGAGTGGTTCTCTCGGACCAGCACGACATCGAGTGCCAGCCGTGCCTCACCTAGGTTGGGGTCTGACAACCCACTATAAAACTCTTAACACTAGAATTTCAATCAAACACCCAAAATACTCCATAGTGTCTCGGGATCTGAACCAATGACTCAACTAAGTCATAAACAATATTTCAGATCTAATGGAATCGAAGCAACTTTAAAAAAGACTTAATTTCCCTCAATATTGAGTTTAGTCAACTAAACCTCATCTCTTAACTTAAGAGCTCAATAATATCCATAAACTCACCCGAATCACTCGGGACTCATTCCAACCATTCCCCTAAGTCAAAAATCATATTGCGGAGCTAATAGAACCATCAGAATTTGATTTCGAATGTGTCTTCCCAAAAGTCAACTCTTAGTCAAACTTTTCAAACATGAAACTTCCAAAACTCAAAACATAGATTTTCTTCCATTATTTTCATCTAATTGCCTCGGAAATTGTGACACCCATCCCAGCACATAAAAAATATCAAAACAAAGCTAAAGGAAAGAGCATTTATGGGGAAATAAGCAAAATATACAAAACGACCTAACATGTCGTTACATCATCCACCATTTAAATACATGTTCGTCCACGAACATAACAGAGAAAAGAAGTACCTAAATCTCTGAAAAGCTGAGGGTATCTAGTCCGCATGTCTGTCTCAGTCTCCCAGTTAGCCTCCTCAACCGGATGATGCCTCCACTAAACTTTTACTGAAGTTATCTCTTTGGATCTCAACTTTCAAATTTGCCTATCAAGAATAGCAACTGACTCCTTCTCATAAGACAAATTCTGATCAAGCAATATCGAATCCCACTGAATCATATGAGAACCATCCAAATGATACTTCTTGAGCATACAAATATGAAACACATAGTGAACACCCGACGATCTCAGAGGAAAATCCAACTCATAGACTACATCATCAATACGCTACACAGTCTCAAAAGGACCAATACTCCTGGGGCACAACTTTCCCCTCTTCCCAAATCTCAATACACCCTTCACGGTTGAAACCTTCAATAGAACTTGTTTACCCCATGAACTCTAGATCACGAACCTTTCGGTCTGTGTAACTCTTTTAGCGACTTTAAGCTGTGAAAAGCCTCTACTGAATTAATTTAACCTTGTCTAATGAATCACGCAATAAATCTGTACCCCAAGGCCTAACCTCAAATGCATCAAACCAGTTAATATGAGAACGACACCTCTTACCATACAATGCCTCAAGCGGTGTCATCTCAATGCTAGAATTATAGCTGTTATTATAACAAACTCAACAAAAGGTAGGAATTGATCCCAGTGACCACCAAAATCAAAATCACACAGCTCCGCAACATATCCTCAATGACCTGAATTGTCCTCTCAGACTGACAATCCGTCTGAGGTGAAATGCTATGCTAAGCTCCACCCAAGTACCCAACTCCTTCACAATAATCTCCAGAAGTGGGATGTAAATTGCATGCCCTGATCCAAAATGATAAAAATAGTCACCCCATGCAATCAAACTATCTTCCGGATGTAGATTCTGGCCAACTTCTCTGAATTATTAGTTTGAATTGGTACAATGTAAGCTGACTTCGTCAACTGATCCATAATCACCCAAATAGCATTAAACTTTTCGAAAGTCCATGGTAACCCTACCACAAAGTTCATAGTGATCGTCTCCTATTTCCACTCTGGTATAGGTATCCTCTGAGTAAGCCCACCAGGCTTTTGGTGCTCATATTTCACTTATTGACAATTCAAACACCGAAATACAAAATCAATGATATCCTTCTTAATATTATACTACCAATAGTGCTGATTCAAATCCCGATATATATTTATAGCTCATGGATGAATAGAATACCTGAAACTATGAGCCTCATCTAACATCAGCTTAATCAAATCATTATCTGGAGGAACACATATGCGACCCTTGATTCATAACACACCCTCATCGTCAAGTATCGCCTCATTGGCTTTCCTTTCAATACCTTGTCCCAAATTTTGCACAACTTTGTATCATCAAATTGTCGAGCCCTAATCTGCTCCAATAAAGAAGACCTCTCCTCCACATAAGCTAAAATCTTGCAGGCTCAAAAATATCAAGTCCCACCAACTTATTTTCCAAATACTACACCTTCATAGCCAAAGGTCGCTCCCCAACTTGTAAATATGCTAGGCTACCCATACTCACCGCCTTTCGACTCAAGGCATCCACCACTACTGAATGATAAAGAATTGACATATCATAATCCTTGAGCATTTCTAACCACCTCTTCTACCTCAAATTGAGATCCCTCTGATTGAAAATGTGTTGAAGACTCTTATGTCACGACCCCTTTTAGGGATCGTGGTGGCACCTACAAAATTCTCACCAGTAGGTGAACCACTCCTAAATCATTCACATGATATAATATAAATAAAAGCGAAAAGATAACAAAATACTATATAATTTGTCTCATGATGTAAACGCGGAATAAAAGTCTTAGAAAATGAACATAACCCCCAAAAGATCTGGTCTGTGAATACAAGAGAGCTAATAATCTGATATAATTCTGAAAACCAAGGGCAACAAAGTGTCGAAACTGAATAATCATAATGAGAAATGTATGAATGTGTCTCCGGAATCAAGTAAAGACATTTACTAAGCTATAAGCATTCTCACCCTAAAATGCTGAAATCCACATGGTCGGACTCACACTCGAGCTCACGAACTGGTAGTGGGATCTATATCTACTTCAAGAAAAGATGTTGCATGAGTACACAATGTACTCCCGTAGACATCATAGGCCGAAAACAACGGAAGATACGTAAAAAGAGATAATTATCAAGTTGACACCAAGTAGTCATATACTAATAGTTCAATAATCCAAGTAATAACACATAGTCCACAGAATAGTTCATAGAATACACATATCACCTTTTCAAGTAAGATTTCATAATCACTTCACCATCCAGTTCCAGAAGAGTTCAATAATAGTGATCCAAATATCAGGAGCAAGTACAATCCTTTCATATCCTGAAATCTAGACAAGTCATCAACAATCAATTCAGAACTAAGTCCAACCACAGATAATCAATGAAATGATAAATGTATGATATGAAATGCAATGTAAATGCCAAGTACCTTTATTCTCCAGTATACAGGCTGCCAACTTTTTATTATGATCAACATACCTATGGGGGATTCGCGAAGTCCATATACTCCTCCGAAATTTCTCATCGTATTTTGCACTTGGCTGAAAAATAATAATAATTGTTGCAGGTGTGCAAACCTATCCCTCGCGTATCATCATCTTAGTGATGTCATAATTTCATAAGTGTTCTTACCTTCTCGGTCTCTTGGACCCACATCATATATCATACCAATCCAATATCAATATCCTTAGAACCATGAGTGTATGAATGCATATGACAATACAAGGCAAGAATCATAACGACATGAGATGCAACCAAGTATAGAGATGAATATCACATACTTTCAAGAAAACAACATATAATCCAAGTACAACAATCAGGTTATCATATCAAAGCATGTATGATGAATAAGCATAACGATAACAAGCATGGCGACGAGCCCACGTAATGGCGACAAACCCAATCAATCAGCAGTCGGAATCAGCTTAAAGTTGATTCCCAAATCACCAATCATCACAGTACAACACCGGTACCCACTCAATCATTCATCACAACAGTTTAAGTGGGACCCCCAAACACGCCTAATATCCCTCAATATTTATAATTGATTATGTACGTCTATCAGAGTCTAGTGAAAGTAAATTGTAACCTACCTCTGGGCCAAATTGGAGTCTCGAAAAGTCAAATCTCGGTGATATCATTGCCCTTCCGCTGCGCCTCTTGATAATTAAAGTCTAATCATGCATATACTATTCGTTAATATAAAGCTTACACAACATACAAAGACTTCCAAAACCACCCCGGGCCCATATCGTCAAGACTTAAACTTACCCAAAAACCATCAACACGTACTAGGTAGTCATATCCTTAAATTAATTAAAAAATTATACCCATTTGGACCTTCAATTGAACAATTTAAAAAACCCCCAATTTGAAAATCCTAAAAAATTTCCCCAAATCGAATGGGTTTCTATACACAAATTAAGCTTTACAACATGATTATCTACCATTTTCCATCACTAATTCATAATAAATAAAGCAATCTAATCCATAAACACCCATTAGATCAAGACTCAAATCTCTTATTCTTAAATGGAAACCATAAATCATTTTACACAATTTATATACACAATCTATCACCATTAAAGGATTTAGAATCATAAAACCAAATTACGAAGGATGGAAATCTTTACTCAAATGGAGGAACTGCTCTCAAAAGATCAGAACTCACTGGTGGCGGCTCTAAGTTCAAGAAGACTACTTTTGGAAATGTGATCTAACCTAGGAAATTTAGGACACCAGATCCAGCGATTCTATTGTAGCAAAATCGACTCCACTGCCGCAGACCCGCTAACGTGTGAATTAACCTCCTTGAGGCGGTGTCACTTGACACCTAGCCTCAGTGTAGAAGCACACCCGAATCCGCAGAGACGCACATGCCGCTGCCAAAATCCCCTCAGCAAAAGATAAAACTCAACAAAAGCTTATACCCCACTTCTGCGAGCCAACCTCTATAGAGGCAGATGCGCATGAGTGAACACATATGCCGCCGAGGCGGACACCAGGCACCAGAAACCACAAACTTAACTTAACCTTTCACAAAAAATCCAAAACACTCTTGAGACCTCTCGGACACAAACCAGTCATGCTCGTCTAAGGTAAACAGTACCACAAACTCATTCTTACCCTCGAATTTCCCATTTAACCGAGCTAAGATATACTTTTCTAAGGAATCGTCTGAAATAACCAAATATCCAAATTTTACAAATAAGGCCACATAATACATCTGATTGTCTGGGGAAACGAACCAATGATTCGACCAAGTCATAAATGACTCTCCAGAGCTACCGGAAGCGATAGAACTAGGAGACGAACCCATCTACTTAAAATAAGCAAATAAGGGTTTTTAGCTAAAATTGACCGGATGGTTCATTACATCAGATACTAATTAAAATAACGTTCGTCTTCGAACAGAGAGAAAAGAATAGAGGAAACGTACTAAAGGTAGTCAACAAGTCAAGATATCTACTAAACATGTCGGACTTTATCTTCCATGTCGCCTCCTCAATAGTATAATGCTTCCATTGAACCTTCACAGAAGTTATCTCCTTCAACCTCAACTTTCTCACCTACATGTCCAAGATAGCCACAGGCTCTTTTTAAAACTCTAAATTTTGATCTAGCAATCATGGAGTCCCACTGAATGATATAAGAACCATCGATATGATACTTCTTAAGCATAGACACATGGAAAATCGAATGGACGCCTGAAAGACCTAATGGTAGAGCCAACTCATATGCCACATCCCCAACTCGTTGAAGTAACTCAAAAGGTCCGATATGACTAGGACTTAACTTCCCTATCTTGCCGAACCTCATCACATCCTTCATGGGTGAGACCTTCAGAAAAACCTTATCACCAACCATAAACTCTAAGTCTCGGACCTTACAGTCTTCATACTCCTTCTGCATGCTCTGTGCTGCCAGGAACTTGTCCCGAATCACCTTTACCCTCTCTAAGCAATCCCTCAACAAATCAGTACCCCAAGGAAGAACCTCGAGCGCATCAAACCACCAAATGGAAAAACGACATCTCCTACCATACATAAGCCTCAAACAGTGCCATATCAATATTGGAGTGATAACTGTTGTTGTACTCAGGCTCATAACATGTCCTCCAATACTTGAATAGTCTGCTCATACTGACCGTCGGTCTGAGGGTGAAACGTTGTACTGAGATCCAAGAGTGTACCCAACTCTCTCTGCAAAGTTTTCCAGAAATGGGAAGTAAACTGAGTACCCCGATATGAGATGATAGAAATAGGAACCCCATGAAGACGTACAATCACACGAATGTAGATATTAGTTGCATTATAAGTCGTCTGTACCGGAATGAAATGCGCGTACCTGGTCAATCTATCAACAATGACCCAAATAGCATCAAACTTGCCCAAAGTCTTAGGCAATCTCACCACAAAATTCATGGAAATCCTCTCCCACATTCACTCTGGAATGGACATCCACTGAGACACACCACCGGGTCGCTCGTGCTCATACTTGTCTTGCTGACAATTCTGACACTGAGACACAAACTCAACAATGTCTCTCTTCATCTTCCCCCACCAAGAACACTGCCTCAAGTCACGGTACATCTTAGTAGCGCTTGGATCACGACAAGAAAAAGGCTTATTAGAGAACAATCTGGTCCCTAAAATCATACTTATAAGGACCAGATTCCGTTTTGGTCCCTAATTTTCGGATTCATGTTATTACTTGATGAAGGAAAAAAGTATGGTCCCTAATGCTATCAATAACCGGTCCCTAATTACACTAAATTGAGAGAGACTAAGACCCCCCTAAAATTTGACTCCTAAAAAGAATGAAAAAATAAAGTAAAAAACTACAAAAAGTGTTTTCTAAAAAACATAACCCTCCATCTAAGAAATCCCTAGACCTAATTTCATCTGAGAAAATTCGATGTCCGGCCAGAGACAAATAATCAGCGCTTCCTTTGGCAAGCAACCCTATGGTCGCTTCACATCTCGCTGCCTCTTTGCATTTTCTCAAGTCTCAATCTTCATCGCTTCATAGAACGTTTACAAAACCCTCGTCACTAGGACTTACGGTATCGAGGTCTCATTCTCCATGCTTCCCCCTTATTTACTTCATTTTTGCCTTTGTAAATCTTTTGTTCTTGGGTCTGTTTATTTTTTTTAAGTTCAGTTTTATAAGGAGCTTTCTAATTGTTTGGTAAGTTCTGAAATACATCTATAATTAAAATGCGAAAAGAACTTCTGCACTTATGCTAATTCCTTTCATTGTTACACGGTCTAGCTGAAAATAATTCTGGCATCCTTTGAGTATAATGACCATATTAGTTTCTATTCAGTATTGTTTGTATGTGATTTTCTCGTCTATCCATGTTTTCTAGGGTGTACACTTGACCATGTCCGCTAGAACTCGCCGGAATCCTGTCTCACATACCAAACTTATTTTTTTGAAGAATGTCAATGCTCGATATATTTTAATGCTATGTTTCATCATTTTTACTCCAAAGTTCATCCTATTTCTCTTTTAATTTGAGTATGCTAAGTGCTTTATTTTCACTGTATGACTGCGTTCTATTCAATATATTCTCTGATTATCCGTGAATGTGTTATAGAACATTGATGGACTCATGTGTATTAGATTGCAACTTTAGTAGAAAACATATATTTAGGGATTTAGATGTATACAGTGCTATATATATGTCATTTAGTGGCATGATTTTGGGAAGTCCTCTTTGTTCTATGTCCATCTTTTACTTGTTGATCATGATTCTATTTGTCCAACTCGTTTGTTTGAAATATAAAATTTCATCTTAATCTTTTTGTTTGGTCTAAAAAGGATCATTCTTTTCTACCCTATTGTTATTAGTTTATTTATGTCTCATCCTTGATCATTTTCGAATGGCTGGCTGTCATTGTTAATTTTAGTTTTATAATTGATGTTTCAGTTTCTGCGAGTACCTGATTAGTGAGTTATACTGAGGTTTTCAACTAATAGACTTAGGCTTTGTGAAAATTATGTGATATTTTTAGCTACTGCATAATATGCTCTGTAGGAACCAATGTTGATTGTTTTGTCTTCTTATAATTTTGCATAAGTCATGAGTTCTTAAGTTACTTTAACTTGAGATCTTAGAAAACTTAAGTGATGCTCTTTGTCAAGCCTCAAATGTGTATGTATTTCTGCAAATATTTTATGATGGAAAACTTATTTACTTTTTTCCTGTAATGTCAAGGGAAAGAAAGCCTATGATAAATCTTGCATTTTCAGACAATTGATTTTGCTTACTAGGCTACTAGCTGAGAAATCTCTTTCATGGATGGGATGTCAATTGATAGCTAACTTCAAGTTATAGCAACAAAGGTGTGAACTTCTATTTACTAATGTCTGCTCCTATGCTTTCGAATTTTCTCAGGTATCTTTCTACGCTTATTTACTTTGTCCACCATGTATGAGTAGTAGAGGGTGTTTCTTTAATATATGTTACTCTTATCCTAGAGGAGGTATTGTTTCTTTCTATGCAGTTTTGATGATTCGAATTGACTTAGAGATATAGACTAATGTATTGGATTGTGGGTTATTAGCTAAGTTGCACGGACTCTTCACTTTCGATGCTGCACCCATGTCGGATTCTCTAAAAATACACTACTTTTGGAGAATCCGACACGCACCCGTTGATATTTTGGAAGAGTCCGATCAACATAGGTTATTAGCTGTTAATTAAACTAAATGATATGTAGCCCCATCTTAAGAGTGAAATTTCCTTTGAGCGTTGAAGGAGAAAAAAATATGTAGTGTGTACTTCAATTCATGATATTACCAATCTATGCTCTTTTATAACAGATAATGTTGTGTTTTCTTTTTGTTAGTACTATTTTTTATTTTTGTAAGAGTGACCCAAATAGGGAAGAGTTCTGAAATCAAGCTTTAGACTTTCGGACACCTAGTAGTTAGTAGTATTTTTGATGAATTCTCAAAATTGATGTTTCAAAGTCAAAAATATGATATTTCCATGTTGGAAAAGAAGTTTAACACAATAATGTTTTTGAAATGTATGATTCAGACTCATGTGATTCGAGCAAAGGAGTGTCCACAACAAATAACCTTTTTCATGTGACTTACTTTTATAAAGGTAGCTGCAGATGTAGAGCCAAAAGAAAAAAGGAAAATAGAACTAGGAAAACTATGGCAGATCCTTTGGCTATACAAATCAAGTTAAATTATTAAGTTAAATTATTTGAGAGGAAGGTGAAGAAAAGACAGTTAAGACAAGTCCCTGGAGTTTGACTGGTGAAATTCTACATTCTAGCTTTACCTGCTTTCATATAGTTACCAAATACCAACCAAAGGTTGAAATATGTGTATGCCAAAAAGCTTACTTTTATATAAAATTAGATGAAGTTTACTTGCCATGATGTCGACCTAGGATTTGTAGGACTTGACTCATGTGAAGTCTGTTTTAACCTTCGCGTCCTTCTTTGGTTTTTTCTTTTTTAAACTTTTTGTGGTTTCTTCTGAAGTGCTAGCAGTTTGGTAAGAAAATAGTGTGAAAAATAACGGTATGAGAATTATGGAATGGTCGTATCTTTCGTGAAGAAGTATGCAAAATAAGGTTTTTAATAGAAACTTAATTTTAGATTTTAGAAGGGTATTTAGGTAATTTAACTTTTCCAGTTAGGGGTTCCGACTTTTATAATAATATAGATATAGACATAGATTTATTCAAAGAATTTCTGTGCACTTTGAAAAAATATAAGCTTACATGTTATATTCAAGAGATATAAACGCATTGCAGGGCAAAATACTAGTTTCAATGTAGGTTCATTCATGCAACCTAGGCATTTATCATTCAAATTTGGTTTGTACAGGGTAGTAAGAACAATAATTTTGCACCTACTTATTAGGAGGTTTATTCAATTGAGTAAGTGCAGAATAAGCTTCCTAACTAAGGAGGTTTATTCAATTAAGTGCAGAGGTTTATTCAATTAAGTGCAGAATAAGCTTCCTTACTATGTTTCAGCTACTTGGTGTTTCGTAACTAGTTCCTGCTACTTTTGAAAAGATCTTACCAAACAAAAGTCTGAATTTTCAATGCACTTGTGGTACCAACATAATTTGGTCAACGTAGATGGCAGAGTAACTAGGAACCAAAATTCTAGAATGCAATATTTTAGGGATCATTTTTCTCGTCCCTAATAGCCTTTTCTCGTAGTGGGATGAATCGAATATCTAAAGCTATGTGTCTCCTCCATAATCAGTCTTAGTCAAATCACCAACTCTAGGAACGCATACTCTACCCTTGATCTCAACACCCCCTCACCATTAATCATAGCTTCCTTGGCTTCACCACTCATCACCTTATCTCTAATTCTTCACATCATCATAATGGTGAGTCCAAAACTGATCCAAAAGAGATGATCTCGCCTCAACACAAGTCAAAATCATACCCGGATCCGAAATATCAAGCCTTACTAAACGGTTGGCTAAAGACTAGACCTCCAATGCCAAAGGACGCTTAGAAATGATCAAACGAGCTAAACTCCCCATGCTGATTGTTTTTCGACTCAAGGCATCCGCCACCACATTGTCTTAGGAGTGCTTTGCATATTTGATTGTGTCTCGGGGGTCTCGAATGAGTTTAGGAGAATTGTTTTAAAAGTTGGAGCTTATTAATTTCTAGTGTCTGGTACATCGCACCTTCATGGTATGGCTCACACTTGCGAGGTTACACCTTCGCAAGGTGGGCCACAGATGCGAGAAAGGGGAATTAAGCAGGGGCTTGCACCTGCGAAGATTTGAAAGAAGGGGTGAAGTTGCCCCTGGGACGTCGGGCCACATTGCGGGACCTCGCACCTGCGAGATCGCTGTATCAGAAGAATTAAAACACCATTTTGATCTAAGACAATTCATTCTCATATTTTGGACTTGGGAGCTCGGTTGGAGGTGATTTTAGAGGGCTTCCGCAAGATACATCATTTGGGTAAGATTCTAACCTCCATTTTTGAGATTATATCATCAATTAGTAAGGTTTTTATGGTAGAAATCATGAATTAAGGTTGGAAAAATAGGAGTTTATGAACCCTAGGTAGAGTTGAGAGTTTCATGATTTGAGCATGCAAATAAGGTTGGCTTTGTTAATTTTTGGTATATAGACTCCATAGATAATGGGTAAACAAATTTTGGAATAAGTTTTTTGTTTTACCCTTTTTGGTTCGGAGTCCTACTTTGGGTGACCTTTTGGGTCCGTAAGTTTTATATAGCAATATGGGTGTCAATAGAGCCGTGTTAACGTATTATCCATAGTTGAATAGATTGAAACCTTTCGGAGGCTCTACGAATACGCAAGGATTTATTATGATTCGCGGACTACTATTCTAGTCAAGTTGAGATCTTGTACCTTACTTAAGTATCATGGTTGGTCAAATTTACTAAATAAGAGGGCGTAATGGGAATAATAAGAGGGTCCCGTCACTTGTGAGGTGACTAGCACTTGTGTCGGGCACCGGTGACATGTTATGGGAATTTGTTCCTTTAAATTGTGTAGTGAATGTCATTCTTTGGACACTAGCTGATAGAATAATATGATCCTATGGATCTGTGTTTGGGGTATGAAGCCCGTAATTTACGCATCATTACTATATGCATGTCTTATATATGACTATGCATTTCCATCACTCTTTTATACTCGTTTAAAAGTGAAAAAGAAGCATAAGACTGAGCCTTTATTGTGTAAATGGCTAAGAGTCGGATCATTATGGCATAAAGTGATTAAAGATAGAATATTTATTGCATATCATGGCTTTTTAGTGTTTTCATATCATATTCATTCTTCATATAGTATCTCATGCATGTTATACTTGAGGATACACATGTTGGTCCGAGGGAAATAATTCTGGACGGTGTGATGCGCTGATATGATCCTGTGTGGCTAGAGACAGGTACTGTGTGAGCCTATTAATGGCTGCGAATCGGAAGGGAAAGGATTCTGGATGGTATATGGACAATCGCGAGTCCTCCATATGTCACGATTCATAGAATTTGAATGTGTGTACCAGAGAAGAGTAATAAAGGCCTTGCATTGCATTTTCATTTTCATCTCAACCATCATATATATTCGTCTGATTGATGCGTAACATGTACCCGAACTCTATTGATTTGATTATGTGAGTACTTGACCTGTTTTGAGGGACTAAATGGTATTCGTAATTTAAGTATACTTGAAATTGTTGTTATTAACATATGATCTAATGGTGGTTAGTGTGGTAGTAGTAATCGAAAGGCAACCCTTTTTTTCGTTTAAGATAGGGTAGGTCAATGATGTTGTTGAGTACACGTTTTTCGTACTCACGCTATACTTGTTTTACCTTTTTGTGTGCAGGTTCGGTTCCTATTACTAGTGGACTACGTGACTACCCCGTCTGTTGAGGAGCTGTCAGAGGAGAATTCGAGGTGAGCTACTAGCTGATCCATAGCACCGGATTCCCATTTCTACTTTACTTTCAGTCTTTTATATTCAGCATGTATTCTTGTGTTTTGCGCAGATCATGTATTTCCTATTTCTAGCAAGTTCTTGTACTAGTGACATAAATCTTGGGAGTCGTACTTTTATTTCGTAATTTTATGAGTTAAACTCTTACAAGACTTATAATTGACTTGTATAACTTCTTCCGCACTTAATTTCCTTATTTTATTATTTATCTTGGATTGTGACTGGCTTACTAATTCAGGAGAGTTAGTGCCTTTATGGCTTCCATTTTGGATCGTGACATTAGAATAACTTTTTTTTTTTTTTTCTTTTGTCTCGTGGTAACTTCCCCATTTAAATAAAATATATAGATGTATATAAATAAGTATAGATATTTAATTATTCTTAGATTCAAATTCAAAAACAGTAACTAATTATTATCTAACGTAATTAATTATATCCTAAAACTATCACATACATATTTTTTTTCACCTACGATATATAAAAATTATGAAATCACTTTATCTTAAAATATATGATTAACTTTCTCCTAAATTTTGAACGCAAAAGTTCAATTAAAATTTATTTTAATGCTTCAAACTTAATTAAAAAAATCTGCAATTCTTAGTCTTAAAACATACTGTTAACTTCTCAAATTTGAATTCGAAAGGTCAACTGCTGAGATGTACTCAATTTAAATTGATAATAATGATTTGGAATATAGATTTCTTTTCACATTTTAAAACAATAACAACATACCCAATGAAGTCCCACAATATGAGGTCTGAGGAGGGTAGAGTGTACGCAGACTTTACCTCTACCTGGTAAGTAGAAAGATTATTTCTGAAAGACCCTCGGCTTAAGAAAAAGCATAAGCACAAGCAAAGCAAGAGAAACGGTCAGACCCGGACAAGAAATTTAAAGCAGTATGAAAATGAGAGTAACAAAAGTGAATAAGCCATGATAAAACATTTTGAAAAAAGAAGCAGTAACTACGTAGGTAAATAAGATAAACAAAGTACACGAAAGAACATACAGCAGCAGAAATCAAAGGACGGGGACTATAAAACAATACTGCACCTACTAGTATGGTAGGCGAAACAGGACTACAATAATAACAGTACAACTACCAGTATGTAAGCGTAAGTAGGACTACGCTCAACTACCTACTACCCTTCTACCCTAATATGTGTTCTCCACAACCTCCTATCTAAGATCATGTCCTTAGTAAGTTGCACCTGCTTCATATCCCGTCTAATCACCTCTTCCCAATTCGGCCTACCTATACTCCTCCTAAACCCGTCCATAGACAACCTCTCACACCTCCGTCTTGGGGCATTTGTGCCTCTTCTTTGCACATACCCGAACCATCTCAACCTCGCTTCCCATATCTTATCTTCCACCAAGGCCACTCTCACTCTGTCCCGGATATCATCATTTCTAATTTTATCCCTCCTTGTATGCCCACACATCCATCTCAGCATCCTCATCTTCCCAACTTTTATCTTTTGGATGTGCGAAGTCTTGACTGACCAACACTCCGCCCCATACAACATAGTCGGTATAACCACCACCCTACAGAACTTGTCTTTTAGTTTTTGTGGCACCTTTTTATCGCACAAGACTTCAGATATGATCCTCCATTTCATCCACCATACACCAATACGATATGGGACATCGTCATCAATCTCTAAATTCCGTTGGATAATAAGACCCAATATACTTGAATCTTCTTTTCTTTGGAATGACCTGAGTCCTCACCTCCACGTCTGTCTCATGGTCGCTCCCGTTACTGAACTTGCACTCCAAGTATTTTGTCTTGGTCCTACTCAGCCTGAACTCTTTAGACTCCAGAGTCTGACTCCAAACCTCCAGCTTAGCGTCCATCCATCATCAAGGCAAATAAGAATGGGCTAAGAGTTGATCCCAGGTGCAACCCCATCATCACTGAAAAGTGCTCCGAGTTTCTGTTTCGATTCAATAATTTTAGAATTCGGGTCAAACTTTTTAATTGCGGACTATTCGTTTATTTTGGCATTTGAACATCCGTCACACAACTATCTTGCTATTTTACTAATTTGGAAAAATACTGCATTTAGGCCAATGAAATTGAATTTGAGGCCGTGCCCCTTCAGAAAATGCTCCTCGATTTTAGCTTGCTGTTTTTGGTATAATTTACTGATTTGAACATGATACTACACTGGCCGATGAAAAAATATTCGTCGATTTTTTAGGCCTCTACAGTTGGAAAGACGGAAAATAAAACTTTTGGGCAATGATGAAACTTAAATCCTTTTTTCATCCGAGAGACCAACATGTTCGGCAGGCAAGGCAACTAAAATGATCAACGAGTCATATGTTCGCAACCACGACGTGATTGGAATGATCTTTTTAAAATTTAAGTCTGAGTCCTCTGTAATCAAAACATTTACTGTTTTGGATACGGATCCGAAGTTATTTATATTCAACTGTTTATAACTGTTTGTTCTTCACATCTTACAAGACATATTTATGAAAGTTAAAGAAGACAAGATACCCCCCGGAGATGACTTATTGTTGTTTTATGTTTTTAATTCAGTTTTATGTTATTTTGTATTGTAATATTATTGTACTCATGAAATTATTGAAATGTTTAGAATAGGTAGACTTAGAATTAATTAATATGGTTGTCTAAAACTGGAAACACATCGCTAGTTTATTTATTTTAGGCTCGGTTAGTTTTAAAATCGAAAACCGCTAGTTTTATCTGTTTTAGGCCCGTCGCCCATATTTTCAAAACGTTAGTTTATTTATTTTAGGCTCGTCGCTCATACCTCCAAAACGCTAGCTTATTTTGAATTGTTTAGAGTTTTCAAAACTATTGGTCATCTTTTATTCACACTTTAAATCATTCAAATAGAGTTTTATTTTTATCCGATTCGTTATTAAAAAATGACTTTCAAAAATATCACTTTCTTTGCATTACCAATAAGTTATTTTCTTCTTACTAAATCACCTTGCATATATTTTATCAATTTTCATGCAAATGCATATTTTTTTTAAACTTTTCATGTATTTTTAATGCCATACAAATGCATATTTGTACAAAATGCATCCTTTTATTAACTACTTGCAACATTATTTTTATACTTGTAAAATCATGCATTTTTCTTAGCATAATAATTAACTTGAGTTTGATCGGATAACCGCAAGTTAGCGAATCTTAAAGGATGCCTAACCCCTTCCCTTTAGGTTAATAAAGAACTCTTACCTAGAATCTCATTAGTTTCACAGACCATAAAACTGGAGTTATTTTGTATCATTTAGTTAACATTCAGGTGCCCTAATTCACCTTAGAATAGTTAGGTGGCGACTCCTCAAAGCAAGCATTTTTATCCAAACCAGAGGGAATCGACCCATTACGTCGCGAGCCACGGTAAAAATGGGCGCGACAAGTAAGATTAGTTACCTAGTTTGTAGCTATGTAAATAACCATGTATTAATATATATTTTACACAATAATGAATGAAAAGGCAGGGAACATATTCCTTTATGGTATCAGCAGTCAAACCCTAAACCTAAATTTCCCCCAGCCATCGTCGGCCTCCCCCTACCACCGCCGCCTTTCTCTCTCTCCATCTCTCTCCCCAATTTTCGGTTTTTAATGGCTGAACAACCCAAATTCCATTTTGCTCTTGCTGTTAACAACATCAAGAATTTCATTTCCATTACTCTTGAGATGGAAAAAGTTCAGTATTCCTTCTAAGCGGAATTATTTAAAATCAATTGTCGTGTCTACAAAGTTATCGATCACATCATCCCTCCTAAATCAAAGTGCACTGTCGAGCCCCAGGAGAAACATGATTGTTCTGATGATGAACTTTGGTCACGTTTAGATGTGGTTATTCTACAATGGATCTACGACAAAATCTCGAACGATATAATACATACAATTATTGAAATCGACGCTACTGCACGACAAATATGGGAGCGATTAGAAAGTATTTTTCATGATAATAAAACACAACGTGCCTTGTATTTCGAAATCAATTTAAGGACATTCAGCAAGACGATTTTCCTAATGTGTCGCCCTATTGTCAAGAACATAAGTGCACTGGTCACAAATCAATGATTAGTGATGTAACTCATTACGGGTTTACATAAAAATATGACGGCGTCGCTACCATCCTCCAACAAAGCACGTCGTTGCCTCCATTCTATGAGGCTCGTTCGAGACTTATCCTGGAAGAAACTCTAAAAACCAAGCGGGCAATGGCTAATGCAGCACTGCCGACGTCTCACTCCTTACCACCGGCGCCCTACCAACTAACGCAAGGGGCTCGATTTCTGGACCTTATTATCAGCCAGCCAATGATAAAAAATGAGGTCCACATCCCCAAAATAATAGTAAAGGAAAGAATTCCAGCAAAAGCCACGGTGGCCGAGGTAGAAGCAGCAGCAGTGGTGGCAGACACCCACCGCGACAACAACAATGTGGCAGAAGCCTCCGTTGTGGGTTGCGTACCCATCGTGGGTAGCTGGGGCCAGCACGCATGGGCTGCTCCACTTTGCCCCTACCTGACGGCCTCCTGGGCCCACCGCTGGCCCGACAGCCCCAGGTTGGAATGCTCGGCGCACGTCTACAACAGGCATGCAGTGCACATGTCTTTACTCCTTCAACCTACGCACCATGGTATATTAAGGCGGAAATGAACACGATGTCTTTCAACATTCCAGACTACAATTGGTACATGGATACTGGCGCCACATCTCCTATGACGGCATCCCAAGGTACTCTCTCGTCTTATTTCAATATGAGCAATTTAAATCATAATATTATTATTGGTAGTGGACAAGGCATTCCCATTTGAGGTTATGGACAATCATCCCTCTCCCCACCACACCTCCCATTATCTCAAAAGAATTTCTTCCATTCCCCGAAACTTATTAAAAATCTAATCTATGTGCATCGTTTCAGAACCGACAATAATATTTTCCTTGGATTTGATCTTTTTGGTTTTTCTGTGTAGGACCTTCTGACAGGGATGCGAATAATGAGATGTGATAGCACCGGAGACCTTTATCCTATCACCACCACTGTCGGACCTCTAGCCTCTTCTCCATAAACCTTTGCAGCTATTTCATCTGTTTTATGTCATAATAGATTAGGACATCTGGGAGACTCTATTTTACACTCGCTTAGCAAAAATAAATTTATTGATTGCAAACATGTCTCTTGCCCTCCTGTTTGTGAATCTTGTGTTTTTGGAAAACAGGTCAAGTTTTCGTTTTATTCTTCATCCTCATGTACTTTAATGCCATTTGATATCATACATAGTGATTTATGGACTTCTCCTATTTTAAGCACGATCGGGCATCAATATTATATGTTATTTTAGGATGATTATTCCAACTTCCTGTGGACTTTTCCTATTGACAATAAGTCCCAAGTCTATTCTATTTTTCATCCTTTAGTGCTTTAATTAAGACACAATTTGAAAAGAATATCAAATGTTTTAAATGTGACAATAGGAGGGAATTCGACAATACACAATTCAATTTTTTTTTGCGCCAAACACGGTCTTGTCCCCACACCTCTCCACAAAATGGTAAAGCCGAACAAAAAATACGAACGATAAATAACTTAGTTCGTGCCTTCCTTGTCCACGCCTCTATCCCCTCTATTTTTGGCATCACTCTCTATCAATGGCAACCTACCTCTTAAACATTCTCCCAAACAAGTCTCTCTAATACAGGTCTCCCACTCAAGTTCTCTATCTTCGGGATCCTTCCTATAAGCATTTACAAACTTTCGGATGTCTATGCTACCTCTTTCATCCCTCCACCAAAATCAATAAGTTGCAACCTCAGTCCACCCCGTGTGTCTTTATTGGTTACCCGTCTAATCATCGAGGTTACAACTGTTACGACTTGTCCAGCCGAAAAATAATCATTTCTAGGCATGTCATATTTGATGAGTCCCAATTTCCATTTGCCAAACTGCATTCTCCACCTCTGAATTCCTATGACTTCTTAAATGATGGCATCAATCCCCTTTTAATTCATGACTTGCAAAATCAATCGCTACCGTTTCGGTGCCTGACCCAATTCCCACCGTCCGGTGTCGGGTGGGCTAACAAACCCACCCACGGGAACCTCGGAATAGCCCATCTCTGCTTCCCGATACCGCTTTCTCCTCTCGGCCAGTGCCCCCACCACGTCTCGCCGATCCCGTTGCTGCTTCTCAGCCAGCGCATACGCCCCACCTTATGAGTCCCAGCTTGCCCGACTTCCCTATTAGTCAACCGCTTACCCAGCCACATCCCATCCACACCCCCACGGTACCCCTATGGACAATGGAAACTCACGTTATGCACGACATTTCCAAACGCAAACAACAATTTAATTTATCAACTTCAGTTGCCCCGTCACCTTTTTCTCGCAACCCAAAAAATGCCTTATCCAATCCAAATTGGAAAACTGCCATGATTGACGAATATAATGCTCTTATTGAAAATAAGACGTGGGATCTAGTGCCTCGTCCTCCTGATGTTAATGTTATTCATTCTATATGGATTTTTTAGCATAAAAAGAAATATGATAGTTCTTTTGAGAGGACAAGGCTCGTGTTGTAGGTGATGGCAAGTCTCAACAGGTGGGAGTGGATTGTGATGAGATTGTCAGCCAGGTGGTGAAACCGGCAACTATTCGGATCGTTCTCAGTATTTCTCTATCCAAATCATGGCCTATTCATCAGCTTGATGTCAAAAATGCCTTCCTGCATGGGGACCTTCATGAAACCATTCATATGCATCAACCTATGGGATTCAGGAATCCCGTTCATCCAAATTATGTGTGTCATTTGAAGAAATCGCTATATAGGATGAAACATGCTCCTCTTGCATGGCAACAACGGTTAGCTGATTTTGTATCCTCTATCAGTTTTTCACATAGAAAATATAATCATTTACTTTTTATCTATAGCAAGGGTAATGACATGGCATACATTCTATTATATGTTTATGATATCATTCTAACTACATCTTCTGATGCACTTGGCCGATCCATTATGTCACTCCTTACTTTTGAGTTTGCTATGAAGGATTTGGGGCCCCTAAGTTATATTTTTGGCATTACTGTTACGACACATGCATGTGGCTTATTTATTTGTCAAATGTAGTATGCCGAAGAGATTCTTAAATGACCAGGCATGGCATCTTGTAAACCGGCCCCCACATCGGTGGACACTAATTCCAAACTCAGTGCCTCTTCAGGTTCTCTATATGCGGATCCGACTCACTATAACTGTTTAGCAGGAGCATTGCAGTATCTCACTTTCACGAGACTAGATATATCATATGTCGTACAACAAATATGCTTATATATGCATAGTCCGAAGAATGAACATATGCATGCGCTCAAACGTATTTTGCATTACGTCTAAGATACTCTCCACTTCGGCTTACACCTATACAGGTCCTCAATCTATGGTCTCATCTCTTACACTGATGCTGACTGGGGTGGATGTCCAAACACTCAACGGTCCATGTCGGGTTACCATGTCTTCCTCGGAGATAACTTTATTTCTTGGTCTTCTAAAAGACAACCTACTTTGTCTCAATCTAGTGCCGAAGCCGAGTATAGGGGAGCAGTGGATGTTGTTTCTGAGTCTTGTTGGATACGCAACCTTCTGTTGGAACTTCACTGCCTAATCCGCAAGGCTACATTGGTTTACTGTGACAATGTAAGTGCGATATATCTTTCCGACAATCCCATTCAACATCAGCGCACTAAACACATTAAAATGGATATTCACTTTGTACGTGAGAAAGTTGCTCGTGGACAAGTTTGTGTCCTTCATGTTTCTTCCCTGTATCAAATTGCTGACATATTTACAAAAGGACTTCCGCGCATACTCTTTGATGATTTCCGAGTCAGTCTCAGCGTACGAGAACCTCCCGCTTCAATTGCGGGGGTGTGATAGAATATTACCAGAATATTACCGTATCATTGTATATCTTTTATATTTTGTTAGTTAATATTCTCATTGTAATTAGTTAGATTAGTTACCTAGTTTGTAGCTATGTAAATAACCATGTATTACTATATATTGTACACAATAATGAATGAAAAGACAGGGAACATATTCCTTTATTTATGTCAGATTAATTTTTGAGTTTTCTGAAATGGAACTTTTGAAAGATGTTACTCTAAAATAATTAATGCAAGCTCAAAAATAAAATTAAAATAACAAACTAAAACCTATAAAAAGAAAAACAAGAACGTATAATTGTAAATGAATGAACTTACCCTATTGTAATTTATTCTTCTTTCTAAAGGAGGGTGAATCAAATATTTATTTTGACAACAATAAATCAAAATTTTATTTTCAAATTTTGTATTGTTACACGAAGATTTGAAATTTAAACCAATTCAACTTAGAGATGGTTTAACTGAAGGCAACAAATATTTAAGTTAAATGGCTAAATGAAGTGACACGTGACTTAAGTTAGATGGTTTAACTGAAGCCACTTGAGCAAAATGGAAAAAGAAGTGACAGGTGATTTCATAATTGTTTTGCCAGTCAACCCAAATGAAATGAAAAAAGTAAAAATAAAATTACATAAAACAGAAAAAGAAGTTGGAAACATAAAAGGCAAGATAGAGTTTATGGTAGATTGATAAAAATTTAAAACTTAAAATTTATGTAAATATTGAGATAATTTGGAATGATAACATAATACCATATTCAAACATGATTGGAAGAAAGTATATATTTATATCCATCTTGGATAATTATGAGTTGATCTTTAATTATCAGGGTCGAAGTTTAAAACGCGATGGGTCAAGTTTAGGCTGAGTTTGAGATGCCTCGTGGGTTGACTTTGGGCTAGCTTTTATTATGGGCTAAGACGGGTTGTGTCCAAATATAACCCCCAAACATAACCCAGTTGTGTCCAAACATAACCCATTTGTAAAGTAGTCCATGCCCAACCCATTAATACTTGAGCGAATTGGGAAGTCAAATAAGTTGGAACTGAATTTGTCACCCGATATGTATTACTCCTAATCATGGTGTACCCTTGATTAGACAATGAGACTCATATTTTTTTGTGCATCCTTATTTTATGAACTTACCTTGATTAAATGTAAATAGGGTGATTTGGCAGAATTGAACTAGATAGGAGAGAGCGCATTATGATATTATAAGAAGTTTACAATAGACCCTTGTTGTCCGGCTTTTCTCCGGACCCCGCACATAGAGGGAGTTTAGTGTACCGGGCTGCCCTTTTAAGCTTTGCGGATCTTACAAAACAAAGACCACATTATCAATCTTAAATGAAATCCTTCTGTCAATTCATTTTAAAATTTACACTTATATCGATAAAGAAAATCAAACAATATCGGGGTCTTTTATTATATCAAAATATCAAGAACTTTTAATATAAATCTGTATAACATAAATCATTTATATAAGAATATGTAAGAATCTTTTTATTTTTAGAATATTTATATTTGGTGTATATTCTAATAATTTATGTAACAATTTTATCAAAATTTAAAGAACTGGATCACTACGACATTTTTTTAACAAATAGCGAGCACTATTCATGCCTACCCTAAATTTGAAGGAATTTTATGTCTAACCTCGAATCCACAAGTCAAACAACCAACTACACATTCAACCATTGGACATCCTTAACCCATTAAATTCTAACAACTTTATTCTTTTACAACCCAAAATAAACTTACAAGTCAAGATTTTCAATTTTGTGGCTACCATATGGCAAACCATATTTCACATCTCTATACCGTCAAATATAGCTACCCTAAACATGCATAAACTAAGAGAGATTTCGGTTTACATCGGTGTAGAAAAAGTCCTAATTCTTCCACTTGAGAGTTCTAAATCCAATGATACTTCATGAGTTAATCCGCGTATTTGGTGAATAAATAACCAAGGACATCAGGGGAGAACTTACCTTTGATGGGAGGAGGAAACTAGAGAGAGGAAGATGTTGAGGGTAAAGAATGGATCTTGGGCCTAATTCATCCCCAAAAGCCTGCTTGTAGGGTGGGGATTGTCCAAATACATATAAGAAGTCCATGTTCTCATTCCATTTACGATGTGTGACTCTTAACACTTCCCGCATGCCCAAACCTCGTTAACTGGAGCGTGGACAATATAATTTGAGGGTCCAACATCGATGAACAAAGAATTGGAATGGGTCTGGCTCTAATACCATGTAAAGAAATGGATCTTTGGCTAACTCAACCCCAAAAGCTAGCTTGTAGGTTAAGGATTGTCCAAGTCCCCATTCCATATCTGATGTGAGACTCTTAACACTCACTGCATGCCCAGACCTTGTTAACTGGAGCGTGGACAATATAATTTGGCGGCCCAACATCGGTGAACAAAGAATTGGAATGAGCCTAACTCTGATACCATGTAAGAATGAATCTTAGGCCTAACTCAACCCCAAAAGCTAGCTTGTAGGGTGAGAATTGTCCAAGTACATATAAGGAGTCCATGTTCCCATTCTATTTCCGATATGTAACATTGAGACGTCTTCAAGGTTGCCAAGATTGGAAATGAGAAAGGAAGGTCCATAATGGGTTTTATAAGCTCTAGCGATAGTTCATCAACTTCCAGCTCTCCCCCATCCTTGTATGTCCTTCTCGCCCCGACTCGTGCGATGGCCAGGCCTCACTGCCTCCCACGCGCGGGTGCCTGGCTCATCTGCCTTACTCGTGAAACGAGCTTCCTTGACGAGCCCCTGCAACTTGCTTCTGCCCAATTTCGTTTTGGGTTTCCACGCTTTTCTGCAACACACTTTCTCCCCCATCCTAATCTAATTAATCACTTTTTAACTTTATTACCCTCGGGTGGTCTCCACGTTCCAGGCTTAGTCTGCATTTGAGAATTTTAAGCCAGATTTGGCCAAATATTAATGTTCGAATTTATGGGATCTTACATATGAAATGGTAGTGGAGATTTTGAACTTGCAAATCACTGTGGTCTGATTTTATTAAAATCAAATATTGCACTAATGTCCCTCCACTGAAATTACGGACAAAGTGGAGAATAATTTACAGAGGAGATTAGATTTTGGTGGGGGAATTGGTGTGAAATGGATAGCTCAATTCATTTTACTAGCAGGATGACATCAGGGATTTTGCAGTCAGAGAGGTTACTAAAAATAATATATGAAACAACGAGCACTTACATCTTTATAAATTATTAGAAAAAATTCTAATGGTGTGGCTAAATTAGGAGGTATTTGCAGATATCATGAATACAAGTTAGTTATGGCATTTGCTTATTCTCTTGGAAGGGACATGTAACGACTCGCATAGTCGTTTTGAGTATTTAACCTAGAAATCTCTAAAATATCATTCTCAAGACTTTATTTGTGTGTTTGTGACTTGCGGGGATGGGTAACACTGTTCCTGAGACTATCAGGAGAGTTTCAGATTCAGTTTAGCAAATTATGAAATTTTCAAGTTAAAGAAATAGAGAGGTTTGACTCATAGTTGACTTTTGAGTAAACACATCATTTTTGAGGTTTCAACGATTCTATTACGTTTGAAATATTGTTTATTACTTATTTGATCCTTCGGTTTAGGTCCTTAGGCAATCGAGTGCATTTTGGGTAGTTGGTTGAGAAGTAGACATTTCATAGCTTAAGAGATGACTTTGGTCAAACATGGGTCAATGATACCTTTTCCGAAAATAATAAGTGTGCGAGAAAGTCCGAATAGTGTTTTATTTATTGAAATACATAGATGATTTGTGTCCGGGGTCCCAAATGAGTCTCGGTGTTGGATCGAACTTGGGAAACTTGAGATTGGGACTGGTTCAGCTGGTTCCGAGTGTAATTGCACCTGCGATCAGGGGCTCACATATGCAAAGTCGCACCTGCAGGTGGACTTCCGCACCTGCGAGGTTGGGTAGGGCAGGAATGGATTGCACTTGCGATGTGGCTGTGCAGATGCGAAGTCGCACCTGTAGAAAAGAGGAGGGACTTGAGCCTTGCACCTGCGGAGTATCTTCTACCGGTGCGATCTCGCACCTGCGCTGGGCCTTTCACACCTTCTATGGGCCTGGCAGTTTAATTGGGGGTAATTCGCACAAATGCCTCTCTTACGCGATGGTCTTTAATTTTTGCTCCTCAAATTAGATATCTTTAATTTTTTTCCTTCGCCTAAAAACTCTTGGGTTTTGGGTTTGAACCCTAACTCAGTAAATAATAAAAAGAAAATTCACAAGGTAGAGTTTGAATTTCATAAGACATAGTTTGTCTGCAGGCAGAGTTTGTGCTTGCAAAATCTAAACTCTGCCTTAAGAATTATTTTTTAGTTTTTGGCCGAGCGAGGTTCGAACCCAGAAACTTTGGATATTTTTAGCCATTTTTTTAAGCGAAGTACAAAAATCAAAGACGAACAATTTATAGGGCAAAAATTAAAGACCAGTTCCTTTGAAGGATATTGGCGTAAAAAGTTGTTTAATTGGGAATCATTACAATTCTAACCCACTCCATTATAAAACCATTTTAGGAGCTTGAGGGCACGAATTTTGGAGATTTCAAAGAGGTTTTTTGAAGATTCATCCTTGGGGTAAGATACTACCCTAATCTAAAATCATTTATTCACGGGTAAACGAGCTTCAGAAGATCCACAATCCTTTAAGGTTTTGTAAGTAAATTCTAAGGACCAGGGTGTGAAAGAAGCCAATGGTGCAAGTGATAAAGCCTCAATGGAGTTTGGAAATCTGAGTTTTCAAGAAAAGGGTCTTGAAATGCCTCCTGATCCAATGAGTACAACCTCTCCTTCAAGCAAAGAAGAGCATATAATTTGTCTTTTTGGTTCCTAATTTGATCACCCCACCTAAACCTCCTGATGAAAGAGGAGTGGATATCACTAATATGATAATTGAGGAAGTCCCTGAAACCCTAGCTCATTTGATTCCTAATTCAGTCAACAAAAATGTGACATCTCAACTGGATTTGATAGCTAAAGAGGTAAACAATAATGTAGATAGGATGCAAAAAAGGGATACTGTGGAAAGTACCACACATGACAAGATTCCTGACGAATATGGTCACTTTGAAACTGAATCTGAAGAAGAAATGGAAGACTACAAATCTCAAAGTGAGTATGCATCCTTGTCAGACAGTGAAATTCCCATCAATACATCCAAACATAGTGATTCTGCAGTGATGGAAAGCTAGACATATTCCAAAGAGCATAATTACTCAACCATCATAGAAGCTCATGAAGTACTGGACAGAGATCAAATTGTTTAGCTCTGTGAGTTTTACTGTCATTTTTATCATAGTTACATTTATTTCTCGTTTAATGATTAACGCATTAACTTGGAATATAAGAAATGTAAGAGAAATGTAAGGACTCAAAGAGATTTTGAAAGACTTAAGTCCATCAAAATTCAAAACAGTCTAACTTTAATTTGTCTACAAGAACCTTTTGTAAGTGCATATCACATATTAAGCTACATGAAGCATCTAGACATGCAAGGATGCTTTGCCAACATCAACAACAAAATATGGATTTTCCGAAAATATGACATTGATGTTGTCTTTAAATAAAATACTGAGAAACATGTGACCTTTTCCCTCAATCATAGAAGCATCTCAACTCAACTACATATTTCTGTTATCTATGCTAAATGCAGGACCATTTTGAGGAAAGATCTATGGGATAATCTGGAAGATCTTTCTTTAAGAATTTCTGTACCTTGGTCTTAGATGGGGGATTTCAATACCATTACTGATGTAGAGGAAAATAAAGGGGCTAATTCTCATAGAATGGATAGGATCGTTGATTTTTTGAATTGTTTAAGAGAATGTGGAATGCAAGATGCAGGCTTCTCTAGGAATATATTTACTTGGTGCAACAACAAAAGTGATCCTAAAAATATTTGGAAGAGATTGGATAAGATGGTTTATAACTTTGAGTGGTTTGATACTTTTTCCCATACTAGTGTTTCACACCTAGCAAATGCTTGCTCGGATCATATTCCAATAGTAATGAAAGTCTCCAACTCTATGAATAATAATATCAAGTATTTTAAATTCCTAAATATTTGGGCTGAATATGAAGACTTTCCAGAAAGTTGTTAAAGAGGTATAGGATCAAGAATGCTATGGTACACTTATGTGGATTCTTCACCAGAAGCTAAAAAAGTTGCATCAAAGCTTAGTCAATGGTCTAGAGCCACCCATGGAGATATTTTTGAAGAACCCAAAAGGATGGAGATGTACATTACCAACCTAGAAGAGGTCATGCAGAATGATAATTGTGAGGTGAACAAGACCAATTTACACAGAGCAAAAGCAAGCTATTTTCAGCACCTGAAGATACAAGATTATATTCTTAAACGAAAAGCCATAATCAAATGGCTAAAAGATGGAGATGTAAATTCTGCCTATTTTCATAGTGTTATGAAAGATAGAAGAAAAAGGTTGTATATAAGCAAAATTCAAAATAAAAATGATGAATGGGTTGAAGAAACTACAGTAGTAGCAGATGCAACAGTCACATATTTCCAGGGAGATTTGTCTGAGCCCTATATAAATATAGACTATTTTATTCTTAATTGTGTCAATCCTATCATTTCTAATAAGGATAACAATGAGCTTACTGAATTCCCTACTCATGAGGAGATTAAAAATTGTTCACTCACCATGGATCCTAAAAGTTCCCCAGGACCTAATGGTTTTACTACATAATTTTTTCAATCTTGTTGGAGCATTATTCATCATGATATTTATCAGGCTCTGATTTCTTTCTTCTGTGGTGCCAATCTTCCTAAATATATTACTCATACTTGTATTGTGATGCTTTCCAAAGTGCCCTTCCCCAAAAAATTCAATGATATTAGACCTACTAGTTTACGCAATGTTATTAGTAAAGTTTTTCTAAATTACTTAATTCTAGATTGTCAAAGATTCTTCCAAAAGTCATCAGTGAAAACCAAAGTGATTTTATTAAAGGAAGGTGTATCACTGATAACATTTTGCTTGCTCAAGAGATTATTCAGCTTATCTCTAGGCCTAGTGATCATAGAAATGTTGCTTTAAATAAGGATATGGCCAATGCTTATGATAGAATGTCTTGGCCTTATTTGTGCATTCTGATGAGGAAAATGGGTTTTAATGAGGTCTAGATTGATATGATCTATAGACACATTTCTAGTAACTGGTATAATCTCTTAGTCAATGGATCTAGGCAATTTGTTTTCAAATTAGAAAGAGGTTTAAGACAATGAGATCCTATATCTCCCTCGCTTTTTGCTATATCTGCGAAATATATTTCTATTAAGCTTAACTCATTAAATAACCAAAATGG
The DNA here is from genome assembly GCA_034509755.1 of Anisodus tanguticus. Lineage (NCBI taxonomy): Eukaryota > Viridiplantae > Streptophyta > Magnoliopsida > Solanales > Solanaceae > Anisodus > Anisodus tanguticus. The sequence goes on from CM067551.1 coordinate 29,697,522, forward strand.
CTTTAATAATTTCTATATGAACAAGAATGGTCCCTTAATTAATCACCTAGTTTTTGCTGATGACATTATATTGTTTTCAAGAGGAGATAGGATACTTTGGAACTTCTTATGGAGACTCTAAAAGACTGTGAGAAGATCTCTTGACAAAAAATCAACAAGTAAAAATCTTGCATTATTCTTGCCCCTTAAACTCAAGAGGAAGAGATTGTAAGAGTTCAAGGCATAACAGGGATGGAGTACAAGGAATTGCCAATCAGATATTTAGGTTGTCCATTATATGTGGGAAGGAAGAACATTGCAACTTTCTCAGACCTGATTGAAAACATCCTAAAAAGGATTTCAGGCTGGAAATCTAAGCTGTTATCTACAGGAGGAAGGGCTATTCAAATCAGGCATGTGGTCTTAGCTATGCATGTTCACATGGTTGTTATTCACCCTCTCAAAGGAATCATTGAGCAAATTGAGAAAATGATGGCAAAATTCTTCTGGAGAGGTACAACTAAAAGGAGGAATTACCATTGGGCTTCATGGAAAAGATTAACTAATCAATATGATGAAGGCGGGGCTAATTTCAGAAAACTGGGTGACATTTGTAATTCCTTTACCGCAAGGTATGGTGGAAGCTAAGAACTGGGAATTGCCTATAGAGGAACTTTATTATGAACAAGTACTGCTCTAGAGTTCACCCTTTGATTAAAAATGGTATTCTTGGCAGTCTCCATCAAGGGATGTAATGTTTAAAATCAGGAAATAAGTTGACAATCTTATTCTTTGGAAAATTAGGAATGGGGAAGTTGTATTGTGGTATGATAATTGGACATCTCTAGGAGCTATTTATGACTATTTGCCTACTGATTGTATCCCTAGAAAGTTAAAGCTCAGTGAGGTACTGATATATGGTCAATGGGGGGGGGGGGGGGTGGAATTTGAAATTGCTCTCTCACATCTTATCTGCTATTTATAGCATGCACATTATTCTGAATGACGAGGAACCTGATAATCCCATTTGGATTGCTGACACTAAAGAATTGTTTTATGTAGCTTCAGCTTGGCATGTATTCAGAGTAGAACACAACAAAGGGTGGATAGACAACAAAACTTGGCATAAAAAGGTTCCATTAAAAATGACTAGAATTTCCAGGCTTGGTATATCTTTGCCTTTAATTTGCACTTGCTGCTTTATACCCAAAATTGAAATAGTTGACCATATTTTCCTTGAAGGGGATTTTTCTCAGAAGATTTTATTTATAATTGAGGGTATTACGGGGGTTCCTACTATTACCAGCAACTTCAGACAACTGCTCATTAATTGGTGGAGATTTAAAGCCTATAATCCTATCACTAATATGTTGAAAGATTGCTTGCCTATTATAACTATGTGGAGATTTGGAAAGCAAGATGTGGCATAAAATATGGTAATGAGAAGAGCAATATTAACAGAACCATTGTCCATATTCTTTCAACAACTTCTATACTTCTTTAGCAATAGTTAGCTAAAATTAATACTCAACACAATATGAAATATATCATGAGTTTTTGTGATAATCACATCTCTTTTCAGAAGAATATTTTGGTGAAATGATTGAAACCATCCATGAGTTTTGTCAAAATTAACACTGATGGAAGTTGCAAAGATGGTTTATGTGCTGGAGGAGGTATCATTAGAGACTATAAAGGACATTTGGTGATAGAATTTACAATAAATCTCAAGGAATGTACTAGAAATTGGGCAGAGGCAGTTTCCCTTTTATATGGTATTAGATGGTGCTTGGAAAATAATTATCAGTACATTGAAGCTGAGAGTGATTCAAAGCTTTTGGTAGACAGTGTAAATGGAACTTACCACATACCTTGGAACATCCATAGTGAAGTTATGAAACTCAGGAAAGGCATGGAGTTGAATGGTTTTATCCTTAAACATGTGTTCAGGGAGGAGAATAAAATCGTAGACAAACTGGCCTATCTAGGACATGAATACTCTCAAGATCAAACCTTCTTCAATTTCATTGAACTAACAAAGGATGTTAGAGGATTGATGAACACTGAAAGACGGGGTATGCCATCAACAAGAAGCTGCGAACTAAATAATTTTCTTATCCACTTTTATCTACCATGAGTTCTCTGTATTTTTCCTTGTATAGGATTTCTTTTGGTGCTCTCAAGTAGATAATTGCATAGGTAACTAGTGTACCTTTGGCATTTTCTTCATCTGACTAGGTTAGACTAGTTCAAATCAAATGTATCAGAGTTAGTTGTAAAGAGTATAACCCCTTCAAGCCCTCGTGTAACTCTTATTGGAAGATGAATAAAATGCTTAGTTGGTACTAAAAAAATTAGTGATTCTCCATGTGATTTTGGTTGTAGAACATAAGGGTTTTTCATGTATTTTTGGAGTTTATTTTAATTAGTAAAATTGAAGGATCAATTGTGAATACAACTTCATGATTCTTAAGGATATCATTATCTAGTGTATGGGTAATACGATGTTATGTTCAATTTCTTATTTTGATCTTCAGGGTTCGGGATAGGATTTTTGAGTTGATTTTGGACCCGTAATTTTTCATATCAATATGGGTGTCGTTAACTTCGTATTCTTATGTAGATACCATATTTGAATAGAGTGAGCTCGTTCGAATGCTTGAAGGAAGTGGAATGTCGTAGAGTGACTCTTCGGCTTCTGATTCAGGCAAGTTGAGACTTACTAGACCTTTTGTAGTTTTATGTGTTAGTGAATTAATTAAGGGGCATAATGGGAAATCGGGGGTCCCGTACTTAGTAGGTGACGAGCACTTGTATGGGTATCGATGTACTTATAAAGGGTAATTAATATGAAAACAAGTTATACTTGTGACGACGACTGTGTTTAGCCTTCAGGCCTTGAAGAGTAGTGTGTAAATCCACTTAAGTTGGTATGACTATTGTTTACTTGGGCTATGTTAGCTATGATTGATAGTTCCTTTATTTTTGACTTGTCATGCATTCATCGCTCTACATCTTGTTTAAGTTATGGAAAATGACTTATTTTGCTAAATTGATTTGATATTATGCATTTGCATGGTGTACGCATATCCATTACATACATTCGAGGTAAGGTCTGTGTACATTCTACCCTCCCCAGACCCCACTTGTGGGATTATACTGGATATGTTGTTGTTGATTGATGAGGTACATTAAAGGGGCGTTGAAGGCTGGGTATTTGGATATGGTACATGGAAAGCGTGATGATGGTGATGATATTACAACCTCAAAGCTGGGACTCGATGGGAAATAATTCCGGGTCGGTATATGGACCTCATGAGTCCCCTAAGGGTCACGTAAAACCTACTGAAGGAACGTGTGTATACCGGGTGCATATGGCCATTGCATAACATACATATCACTTGCATTGCATATTATTTATATTTATTGATGTGAACTTTATGCTACATGTGCTCGATTGATATAAATATGCAATCTTTATGGTATTACTTTCTTAATAATGAAAGAAAGATGAAATCTTTACGACTTCTTAATGTAAAGGATGAAAATATGGAACCTTTGTGGGTTTAGATCCCATAAATGGGTATAGGTTGGAACTTTATGGTTATACTTGTCTCTCTTGGGTTAAAGATGTCACAACCTGAACCATGACCTGGGCATAACACGACACTCGGTGTCATATCCCAAATTGGGAAACCCGCGGGAACTTACCCCTTTCCCAACCTGGTAGGTGAACCCGTCACTTAATCATACTCAGTCAAAATAAAGTAGAACTCAACCATCAAATATACATAATAAGTCTAGGATATATAAGGAAATAGTGCGGAAGTAATACAATAATCCTAAGGAATATGGTCTAAGGTCGTACAAGAGACACTATTATATAACTACAATTCTGAATACTAATACATAGTCTGAAAAGTAGAATATTGTCTCGGAATAGAAAAATAAGACAAGTAAATAAAGAGAGACATCCAGGCTACAGATTCATCTATGTGCTGACCCTAAATGCTCGTCATCAAGCCTCGGGAATCAGTCACGAGGAGAGGAAGTGGACCCTGTCACATACTCTACACTCATAAAAGAATACATCAAGGTAGTATCCAGTACAAACACTATGTACCGTTAATTATCATAGTCCGATAATAGCTATATAACATATATAAAGTAAGAGACTGAAAGATAGACATGCTCACAAACATATATAAACACAACACAGTCCAAGAATAGCATCACTACTACAAATACCAAGTCAGAATCCAATAAGTATTTATATGTGAATATGAATGCATATGCAATACAATGATACACACACGCTCTGGGCGGAATACCTCCACACCTCAATAGTCATGACCCCTGGGGGACCCGTGAAGTCCATGTAACTACTTCCACGTATAGTTCGATCTAATATATGTTGTGAAACATGTAAACCGGCCCAATATATGTTGAGGAACGTGTAACTCGGTACAATATATATATATATATGTTGCGGCGCGTAACTCGATCCAAATGTATGATCATGAATGTATGAATGATATTAATGCCAATGCGAATATATCAACGTCAATCGTGTCACGCATGGACACACACACACACACACACATATATATAACCCGATCCAAATGTATTATCATGAATGTATGAATGATCTTAATGCCAATGAGAATATATCAACGTCAATTGTGTCACGCATGGACACATAACATCATGTCAAGAATGAATCAATCATCCCTCTATACACACTCAAGTCTAGTATCATACACGTGGCGACGAGCCACTAGATCAAATAAGGCAACAACCATAATCAAGCAACAATACCAACATAATACAAACATAAGTATTCCATCCCAACTTCATACTCGAAGGTGTAACATGATTTCTCCAACAATCACTAATTCTACAGATGCTTCGCTAACCGAAGGCTAACCATAAGGTAAGTCGTAACCTACCTAAATGCCGAGCTAGTGCAAAAAATAGTCACAATAGAGCCTTGCCTTTCTGAGTGTCTCGGTTATACTCAAAGTCTAGTCATCATTGAAATCTATGTTAGAAATGGGAACTAACAATACTCATACCTCTATGTATCCATTCTAATCGAAAATCAACTTTGAAAAGGGGGAAATAGGGCCTACAAGGGCAACACAGGGATTTTAAGGGCGAAATTGGTAACCCGACATCATAGACGTCCAATATTGTCCTCCAATTGCTAATTAGACTCATTAAATCACTAAAATCATCTTTAGATAAAAAAACCCCCAATTTGTGGCTCAACCCTAACTCTCCATAATCAATCTCTTAATCCAATTTTAGAAATCAAGCTTCTTTTCCACTAATTTATGACATTCCATGATAATACTAGCAAGATTCATCAAACAAACTTAATTATATAACTAGAAATTCAACTACCCAAAGTAAGGTTAAAGGTATCTTCCCCAACTAAACCCCATTCATTTTCACCATTAAATCAAGCTTAAAGATGTAGATAATTACAAGACAAGGTAAAGATACTTACCCCAAAGATGAAACAACTTCAAAACCCTTCAAATCGCCCTTAATGCTCTGTAGGTTGATGAATAAAAGGGTTTTCTAATTCAGCGTCATCTGCTCCGGCAAAATTGTACCCGCCACAACGATCTCACCTCGCCAGAGAACCATTTGCTAAGGCGGATCTCATTAAAATCCAGGGACCTCGCTTTAGCGGGCTAAGCTCTACTAGGGTGGACCCACTGAGTCATGAATAGTCTAGCTTGGGCAAGACACCAGAAAACCAGGAAAAGTTTGGTTTCCACAAGTTCCTCCCAACATTCAGACATATTTCTGAGGCCTCCTGAACACAAACCAGACATACATTCACACATTAAAACACGTTACAGACTCACTCATGGCCTTAAAATTTCCAACAGTGGTCTATTTGAGGTCAACACCTAATGGCCAAAGACCAACTTTCCAATCAATAACGCAAAATGCTTCTGAGTGCCTCGAGAACGGAACCAAATATCCCACCAATTCATAAATGACCCTCGGACCAAACAAAATCGACGGATTTCGAAAAAGGTCAGTTTACCTAAAAGTCAACTATCGGTCAAATGTTTTTCACTTAAGGTTCTATTTTGTCAGTCCTATAAATTCTCACCTGATCACCTCAGAAACTGTACCACCCATCCCTGCAGGTCAAAGTCGTATTAATAGGGCTCGAGGAAGGGTCAATGGGGTAAATAGGTCAAAAGTGCCATAATGACCGAATGGACATTACATCAGATACCAGTTAAATAATCGTTTGTCCTCGAGCGACAAGGAAAGAATGGGGGGTTGGGGAAGTACCTGCGTAAGCAAACAACTGGGGATATCTAGCACGCATATTGGATTTGGTTTCCCATGTGGCCTCCTTAATAGGACAATGTTTCCATTGCACCTTAACACAAGCTTTCTCCTTAGATCTCAACTTCCTAACCTGCCTATCTAAAATCGCTAAAGGCTTCTCCTCATAAGACAGATTCTCATTGAGTAACACAGAATCCCAATGAATTATATAAGACCCGTCTGAATGGTACCTCTTCAGCATAGAAACGTGGAAAACTGGATGAACACCTGACATGCCTGGTGTCAAAGCCAACTCATAAGAAACAACACCAACATGATAGAGAATATCAAATGGACCAATGTACCTCGGGCTCAACTTGCCCCTCTTCCCAATCGCATCACACCCTTTATGGGTGATATCTTTAGAAGAACATGCTTACCCTCCATAAACTCTAGATCTCGAACCTTTTGATCTGTATACATCTTTTGCTGACTCTGAGCTGCCCGAAGCTTTTCCTGAATAAGCTTCACCTTATCCAAAGACTCCCTCAACAAATCTGTACCACATGGTCAAACCTCAAAAGCCTCAAACCATCCAATAGGAGAACGCCACCTCCTACTTATATAAAGCCTCAAACCATCCATATCAATGCTGGAATAGTAGTTATTATTTAATGTTAACTCTGCTAAGGGTAAGAACTGGTCCCAATGACCACCAAAATCAATGACACATGCTCTCAACAAATCATCGAGCACTTAAATAGTCCTCTCAGACTGTCCATCCGTATAGGGATGAAAAGCGGTACTAAGATCCAACTGAGTACCCAACTCTGCCTGCAATGTCTTCCAGAAGTGGGAAATAAACTAAGGACCTCAATTGGAGATGATAGAAATAGGGACCCCGTGCAGTCGCACAATCTCTCGGATGTAAATCCTAGCCAACTTCTTTGTATTATAGGTAACCTAAACCAGAATAAAGTGCACAGACCTGGTCAACCTATCCACTATAACCCAAACTGAATCAAACTTACCTACGGTGTTCGAGAGACCTACATATAAATCCATGACAATCCTCTCCCACTTTCACTCAATTATGGGCATCATCTGAATCACACCACCAGGTCTCTGGTGCTCATACTTGACTTGCTGACAATTCTCACACTAGGTAATGAAATTTGCAATATCTCTCTTCATCCAATCCCACCAGCAATGCTGCCTCAAATCATGATACATCTTGTAGCATATGGATGAATGGAATATCTAGAACTATGGGCCTCTTCCAATATCAAATGAATCAAACCACTAACACGAGGAACAATCACACATCCCTTGATCCTTAAACCCCCTCATCATCAAGCAAAATCTCTTTGGCCTCGCCACTCAATACCTTATCATGAATCTTACATAACTAAGCATCCTAAAACTGCTGATCCATAATCGGCTCCAAGAGAGATGACCTCACCTTAACAAAAACTAAGACTCTGCTCGAACCTGGAATATTAAGACGCACAAAATTGTGAGCTAGATTTTGAACCTCCATGGCTAAGGGAAGCTCCGAAGCAACCAACCGAGCTAAACTATCGATACTCACTGCCTTGTAACTCAAGGTATCAGCTACCACATTAGCTTTACCCGGATGGTAAAGTATAGCGATATAATAATCATTCAGAAGCTCTATTCACCTACGCTGCCTAGAATTGAGATCACTCTGACTGAATACACGCTGAAGGCTATGGCAATCGGTAAACACCTTACAATGGACTCCATATAGATAATGCCTCCAAATCTTTAAAGCAAAGACTACCGCTAACAGCTCCAAATAATGGGTAGGGTAGTTCTTCTCATAGACCTTCAACTATCTGGAATCATAGGCAATGACCTTGCCCTCTTGCATTAATGAGCACCCAAACCAACACGAGACGCATCACAGTAAACTAAAAAGTCCTTACCCTCCACGGGTAATGCCAAAATTGGAGGTGAAGTCAACAGAGTCTTTAGTTTTTGAAAGCTCTCTTCACACGCATCGAACCACTAAAAACGAACCTCCTTCTGAGTTAATCTGGTCAGGTAAGGCACAATAGAAGAAAATCCTTTCAAGAACTGACGGTAGTAACTGGCCAACTCCACGAAGCTATGTATCTCAGTCACAGTAGTGGGCCTCGCCCAATCTCTAACAACATCAATCTTTTTGGGATCCACCATAATCGCGTCCTTTGACACCACATGGCCCAAGAATGCCATAGAACCAAGCTAGAACTCACACACCTTCCCTCGAGAATGCATATGTGAGAGAATAGAAATGAATCAAATACCAATTATAATGTTCCAGATACCAGTTTGAATAAAGTAGCATGAAAGAATGAAGAAATTGAAGTTTCCTAAATGTCCCAAAGCCTCTCACAGATAAGTACAGAGCTCATCATACCGATCCATAAGACTCTACTAGACATGATCATGTACTTATAGATAAGGTAACCTAGGTCTCTGATACCAACTTATCACATCCCAAATCGGGGAACGCGCAGGCACTACCGCTTTCGCACTTGGTAGGCAAACCCATCCATTAATCACAACTCAATCATAATAAAGTAGAACCCAACCATCAAATATACATAATAAGTCTAGGATAGATAAGGAAATAGTGCGGAAGTAATACAACAATCCCAAGGAATCTGGTCTAAGGCTGTACAAGATCCACTACTACATAACTACAATTCTTAATAATAATACATATTCTGAAAAGTAAAATATTGTCTCAGAATAGAAAAATAAGACAAGTAAATAAAGAGAGAAATTCGGGCTGTGGATCCATCCATGTGCTCACCCTAGATGCTTATCAGAAATCCTCAGGAATCAGTCACGAGGAGAGGAAGTGGACCCTGTCACGTACTCTGCACTCATAAAAGAATGTGGTAAGGTAGTATCAATACAACCACTATGTACCGGTAAGTATCATAGGCAAATAACAGTTAGATAACATATATAAAGTAAGAGTCTGAAAGATAGGCATGCTCACAATCAGATATAAACACAACACAGTCCACGAATAGATTCATAACTACAAATACCAAGTCTGAATCCCATAAGTATGACTATGTGAATATGAATGCATATGCAATGCAATGATACATACACGTTACAGGTGAAATATCTTTACGCCTCAATAGTCATGACCCCTGGGGGATATGTTAAGTCCATGTACCTACTGCGGCATACAACCCTATCTAATATATGTTGCGGATCATGCAACCCGATCCAATATATATCGCGGAACATGCAACCCAGTCCAATGTATGTATATATATATATGTTGTGATGCGCAACCCAATAGAAATGTAAAATCATAAATGTATGAATGATATTAATGCCAATGAGAATATATCAACGCCAATCATATCACACATGATATATATATATATATATATATATATATATATATATTGTGACGCGCAACCCGATCCAAATGTAAAATCATGAATGTATGAATGATATTTATGCAAATGACAATATATCAACGACAATCGTGTCACATATGGACACATAACATCATGTCAAAAATGGATCAATCCTACCTCTATACACAGTCAAGTCTAGTATCATACACATGGCGATGAGCCACTAGATCAAATAAGACAACAACCACAATTAAGAAACAATACCAACCTAAGTATTACATTCCAACTTCATACCCGAAGGTGTAACATACTTTCTCTAACAATCACTAACTCTACATATGCTTCACAAACCAAAGTCTAAATATAAGGTAAGCCGTAACCTACCTGAATGCCGAGCTGGTGCCATGAACAATCTCACTGGAGCCTTGTCTTATTTAAGATTTCAGTTATACTTGAAGTCTAGTCATCATTGAATCTAAGTTAGAAATTGGAACTTACAATACCCATACCACTATACATCCGTTCTAATCAAAAATCAACTTTGAAAGGAGAAAATCCAGCTTAGAAGGGAAATACTGGGATCTTAAGGTTGGAATTACTAAACTGGCATCATAGACATTCAATACCAACTCCAATTGCTAGTTAGACTCATTAAATCACTAAAATGATCTTCAGATAAAAAAACCCCAATTCGTGGCTCAACCCTATCTCTCCATAATCATTCTCTTAATCCAATTTTAGAAATCAAGCTTCTCCAACTTACCCCATTAATTTTCACCATTAAATCAAGCTTAAATAGGTAGATAATTACAACACAAGGTAAATAGACTTACCCCTAATATGAAACCACCTCAAAACCCTTCAAATTGCCCTTAATGCTCTCTAAGTTGAAGATTTGGTGAATAGGAGGAATGGGCTCGAAGTTAGAAATAAAAAGTGTTTTCTAATTCAGCTTCATTTGCTCTAGCCGAATCATACCCACCACAACAATCTCTCCTCGGCAGAGAGCCATTCGCTGTGGCGGATCTCATTAAAAGTCAGAGACCTTACTTCATCGGGCCAGGTTCCACTAGGACGGACCTGTTGATGCGTGAATAGTCTCACTAGGGTGAGACACAAGAAAACCAGGAAAAATTTATTTTCCACAAGTTCCTCCCAACATTCTGACATCCATTCGAGGCCTCCGAAGCATAAACCAGACATGCATTCACACATAAAAACACACTACAGACTCACTCGTGACCTCAAAATTTCCAACGGAGGTCTATTTGACCAACTTTCCAATCAATAACCCAAAATGCTCCCGAGTACCTCAGGAACCAAACCGAATATCCCACTAAGTCATAAATGACCCTCCGAACCTTACTAAATTGATGAATTTTTGAAAAAGGTATGTTTACCAAAAATCTAACTATTAGTCAAATGTTATTCACTTTAATGTTCTATTTTCCAAAGTCCTACAAATTCTTGCCCGATCACCTCGAGAATTGTACTACACATACCCACGGGTCAAAGCCGTACTAATAGGGCTCGGGAAAGGGTCACCGAGGTAAATGGGTTAAAAGTTCCATAATGACTAAATGGATCCTTACACTCGGTGCCTGACTACATGTGATCGGGCGAATGATATTTCTAGCTGAATCAATATAGGACTTATATTTATATGCATTATAATATATACTAATGATAAGCTATTGAAATGTCTAACTGAATAATCATAAATACGGAATAAGTCTGAAATATAGAAACGTAGCCAACATGGCTAACATAAAATCATGTTAAACACTGACTGACTATAACTCTAGTCTATAGAGCCTCTAATTAATACTAAAATACTGACTATTTACTAGGAAAATGCCCTCGGCATACCTGACTATTTATTTTAACTCCAAAATTGTAAATAAGATAATGCCTCAAAGCAAACTGAGGCTCACCTAGTAGCTGATACGAGAATCCTAGCGAATAGATTCGTCGTCCCTGTAATTCCGTACCAACATCATGAAATGCAGGACCTGGGAAAAAAAGGATGTAAGTACATTTTAATTGTAATTTTATGTAAAGACAATTGAAAGAAATAATAGTTGTGGGGTGCTCAGGAAAAGGGCAACTCAAATTAATAACATATATAGATACTAAAACTAAAACTTATACATACTGATAGTTGAACTGAACAAGAGAAGTATAGTCATAAGTACTCATATTCTGAATATGAAATCACATGTTTTAACTAAATTAATAATTTGTAGCCTTAGGCCCAATATGTGCACAAATCTGTGGCCTCGGCCAACTAAGTGTGTCAACATGTGGCCTTGGCCAAGTATACATATACATAAGACTGTGCCCTCTAGAAAAGATACATGTGTTCAACATTCAACAATTTATATTAAAGAACTTAGAATCATACTGCAATTCATAACAATGGAATACTTATCATTGCTATCCTAAAACATGTGTTCATGAGCTGATTATGGAGTTTATAACACTAATCATTCATAAGCATACTAAGCTTTCATAACTGAGACTCATGGGATATCAAACATAAGTCTATCCTTATTATGTAATGAGTTCACGATATTCGCAATGACAATCATGAACCAATTCCAAAACTATACCGTATTGAGAGTAGAAGTTCTAAAGCTCTTCATGAAACTAAGGCTTAACTCTATTTCCGAGGCAACTCATAATAGTCGTAAAAGAATGAGGCGTGTGGGGAATCATTAACTTTCCCACACATACAGAGTTATCCTTACATATCTTAATTCCAGACTTTAAGTGTACTACAATGTTCCTTACTCATTTTTCGACTTTAATCTATAGCAATATATATCAAAGGGAATCAACATTAGTAATAATACTCATGTTTGGTCATCTAAGCATTTTATCAAACACTTGTTGGGCATGATGCTCCATAACTCTCATTAATGGTGTTTCTACACCCATCAACCTATTATCTTGCTCCTAGATGATTTTTCAATCTCATATAGGTAGAATTAACATCATTCTTCATCACCCATAACATAATGACAATCCTAAGTCAAAAACCCGAAGATACAACCTTCATGTTTTTCTTCTATCATACCTATCAACTTATATCTGAAGAACTTATTATCTATAATCACTTATTCAAAGCTATAATCGACTGAAGTAGGAAGGTCTTACCTTTTGTATGTTCAAGTCTCTTGAATTCAGATTCTCGGGTTCTTTGTCCAAGACGAAGACTCAATCGATAATTTATGAATTGGAAGCATTTAATTATGTTAATAAGGTGTTGGAGAATTTGAATCAACTTGAAATCATCATTAAACATACTTGGATGATGGAGGGACCTTAGACTTGTGAGCTCCATTTCCTAGAGAAAGGTTTTGTATTTGGGGTGTGGGATATGACCTAGGACTTTTAAAAAGACTTTCCCGATGCACGGCCATGCAGAAAGTGGCCCAATCGTGCATCTGATCATGCAACAAAGGTAGTAACACTACCTCCGGTGCATGGTCGTGCACCTGAAGTTTGGCGCGCGGCACCGGCCGTGCAACCGCAAAGCAAGCAGTGTCTAGTAAAGATGTGCATAACATTTTGCACAGAGATCCGTTTGGGCTCCACCATATATGGATGGAAAGGTATTTCAAAGGGATACAATTTGTGTGTTTTAAGTTTACACAAGATCCCAACGAATTTTCACAAAATTGGGATGGAAAGAAGACCTACCATAAACTTAGTCAATCTATCAAATCTTATGCTCCTCACTATTCGTCTTGATTCCGAAATAACTATTCCACCCAAACTCATCCCGATGGAACTTCATATGGCTAAAATGTCATTTTAACACTCATTTAAAATATTCACACTTAACTCAGATTCACGGAGTGTTATATTATCTCCCATTTGGGATCATTCATCCTTAAATGATTGTCCTAGTCGTAATTATGGCTAACTCTGGATCATAAACATGGATGATAGAAACATGGGGATACTGAACTAACATGAACACACTAATACTAAAATGAATTACTATTGAAATGAATAAACACTAAACTGGCTGAATAAACACTGATGTAGATGACTACTGAACTGACTAAATACTGGGAGCTTGGAGATTATAGCATGAGTTATGAGTGTAAAGGTTAGTTACCTTCAACATTTTCTGCTTGTTATTCAAATAGGTACGTATACTTGGACTTCTGATGGCAAAAAAGGAGGCAAAATCGAGGTTGATTCGATGGGTGTTCTTTTTACAAGAGTTTGACTTTGATGTCAAAGATGGGAAGGGGTCTGAAAATCAGGTTGTCAATCATCTCTCATGACTTGAAGAAGCTGGTGGTTTGAAGAAAGCTAAATATTGATGATGTTTTTCCTGATGAGAGGCTTTTGGCCATGTCCTGTGCTACGACTCTTTGGTATGCTGATATTGCTAACTATATGGTTACTGGTCTTATTCATGAAGAGCTTAAAAACTATCAAAAGAAGAAATTCTGAAGAGACTGTCACCAGTATCACTGGGATGAGCCTTATTTGTTCCAAACGTGTGTTGAGAATATGATTCGGAGGTGTGTTTCGGAAGATGAGGTAATTTCTATTCTAAAAGCATGTCATGACTCTCTAGTAGGGGGTCACCATAGTGGAAACAAGACAACGGCTAAAGTTCTTGAATGTGGGTATAAGTGGCCCACCATGTATTGGGATGCTAATATGCTGGCAAGGTCATGTGACTAGTGCCAACTGTACGGAAGCAATGCGAAGAAGCACGAGATGCCTATGAATTTTTTCATGGAGGTGAGATTTTTGATGTACGGGGGGAATGAAATACTTTATGGGTCCTTTTGTGAGCTCCAATGGAATGAAATACATTTTAGTGGATATTGATTATATCTCAAAATAGGGAGAAGCAATGACCTTACCCAACAATGAAGCCAAAAGTGTGACGGGGTTCTTGAAGAGGAATATTTTCACAAGTTTCAGCACACCGAGGGCGATCATCAACAATGGGGGTTCATATTTTTATATATGGGGTTAAGAACCGAGTGGCCACTCAATATCATCCTCAAATGAGTGGCCAGGTTGAAGTGTCGAATCGAGAAATAAAGAGCATTATAGCAAAAATAGTTAATGCAAACCGAACTGACTGGTCGAGGAAGTTAGATGATTCTCATTGGGCATACAGAACGGCGTTCAAGACGACCATTGGAACTTCACTTTATGACTGGTTTTTGTAAGGAGTCTCACCTGCCCGTTGAGCTCGAACACAAAGCCATGTGGGCACTGAAGAAGCTGAATATGGAATGGGATGAAGCAACCAAAATTCGGTTGTTTCATCTTACTGAGATGGATGAGTTCAAGTACCAAGCATATGAGAGTGCATCCATGTATAAGGAGCGGATGAGGCATTACCATGATAAAAAGAATCTAAAACAAGACCGCCAATCGAAAGATGATGTCTTGATTTTCAATTCAAGGCCTCTTCACGAGAAAGTTGAAATCAAAATGGTCCAGATTGTTCCAAGTGGTGAGTGTTTCACCCAATGGCTCGATGGAACTGAAGTTTGGAGATAGGACTAGAACTTTCAAAGTTAATAGCCACATGGTGAAACACTACCATGACTGCATTGATGGTGATAAAATTCTGGATAGGCACCATCTAAAGCATGGATACACGCTTGAGCCCGATCCTAAGTAAACTGCTAACACCGCCATGTCGCGATGTTAAATCAAGCGCTTCTTCGAAGGAAACCCAATTTTAATTTATGTATTTTCTTTTTGTCTTTGTTTTCAGTTATTTTTAGTGTTCTTGGACTGTTTGATGTGTTGGTATAGTGTGTGAAGTCTGGGTCTAGGAGAAAGTTCCAGGTGTTCAGGTCACAAGGAAAAAATACGAGTCGTACAATTTTGTACGGACCATAGATTTCCACCATTTTTTAGGAAAGGACTTAGGTTGCTCACTATTTTGATTGGCTTGTGTGACAGTCTAATTTGATGGACCGTATAAAATTTGACGGACCGTCCTTTTTGGCCACGTCATTAATGGAACTCAGGTAAGTGTTCTAATTGGGACACCGTATAAATTTGTACACCCCGTACAAACTAATATGAATCGTAAAAATATCGGTGCAGTCAACATGAAGGTTTGTAGCATTCAGTCAACCCCCACATCTCTCACTTTCACTCGAATTCAAAACATTTCCTCAATTTTCTCTTCCATAACCGACCACCATCAACACCATATTAACACCACATTGTCTTCCCATCGTATTCCCTATCAGCCTCATTACTCAATACCATACACACCACACACACTGACACTCTACCTAACGCAAACAAACTAGTGCCAAAACGCCTTATATCTTCACTAGTTGAGTCGAGAATCATTGTAATCAGGCATGTTAACGTTCTCACTCCTATTTTGATGCCTTACAGTGGTATGGATCGAGTTGTCATTGATTATTGATTGTGGGTAGATCAAATTTGCACCTAGGGTTCAAAATTGAATGTGGATATTGGGTTGACTTTAATTCTATGGATTTTGTTGGTTAGGGGGTGAGGGATTTGGTATGTTTGTTGTAGAATAGGGATCGTGGGGATGAGAACATCATACCCCCTTGAGTCGGACGGACTTTTGATCAACATTCGTGTAGATTCATTATGACCGCCAACTATTCATGATAATGACTATGAGAAAAATGATGAATGAAAGGAAATGAAGTCTGAGTAACTTCCAATGGGTCGGAGGACATTTTGATATATAACTTCAACATTGAAGTTTGAAATTGTTATGCCTGCCAAAAGCCTGATACCATACCAATAAGCGTAATCATGTGAATAATAGGTGAAGTTTGAGTAACTTGAGCCTCGACATCCCAAATCACGAAAAATTGAAATATAGAAACTTGTGTATGTATGAATTATGGCTGATACAGGTCTGTAAAATTCACTAAGTATGGGACCGGAGGTTGTACCTTCCACTGCCACTATGCTACCACCTACAGTTGCACCTAGTATATCTTTGAGTCAAATTTTGCCTAACACATAGCCACAGGTTGCAGCCAGAGACGCTGACCCATTTTCCCTTACAAGAGACAACTTCAAATAGGTAGCCATAAAAGCAGAGAGGGCTGATCAACATACCACTATTATCATGGGGTAGATCCATAAATTCATTGTAAAAGAGATTAGTACAACCCTTGAGCAATTTAAGATAGCCATAGAGATGTCTCATGAGGTGCTACATGTTCGCCTAGATGGGTTTGATATTAAGCTAGCGGCACTAGAGAGATCATGTTTGAGTAGTGATGTTGGGTCACTTAGGACAGAGTTACAGGAGTTGAGAGTCGCAGTTTAGGCACTGTAGGCCCATGATCAGGTTAGATTTTAGGATCCAACTCTGACCACACGGGTAGACTTGGCTACATTTTTCCATGTTGAGAATTTGATTGAGGATGCTGATTCCCATACCCACTCCTGCATATGCTAGGGTAAAAAGGAAAATGAATGAGGAGGATGAGTTGAGTGATGAGACATTAGAGGTAACTTGGACTAGGTTATGCACCATGGAGGAGCAGTAGGTACTGCTAGCCTTACGGAAGTCCGTCGTCAAGAATTACCCCCACATCAGAATCGAGCGAAGTTGTAGGTGCCTCGTCCAGTAGTGTTTCGACCAGAATGACATTGCCTCCGCCCTTACCCTTACCTCTGCTAGAGCATGTTGTTTTTGATGTTGTTGCAGATACTGAGATTGGTTCCTCGGAGGCAACATTGCCTCAAGATGAGTAGCGCACCTAGAGTGACTCAGGTAGTTCTTACTTCCTTGTCTTTATTTTGATGCATTGAGGAACAATGCATGATTTTTGGTTGGGGTGGGGCTATTTGATTTCATGTAGTGTAAATATATGTTTAAGACCTCCTCGACTTTTCTTTTCCATGGTTCTTTTCCTAGGGATTTTATTTATGTTGAAACTGGAATGTTTAGGTCGTGTTTAGATAAAGTAGAGTAATTATGACTTATGTGGTGGTGGTTTGAGTAACTTATGGTTGTTTGATGTTGGATATTTGAAATACTCCCTTCCGGAAGTTTTTATGATGTGTACTCGAAATGTGTTGCTTAATTTACATGCATGATTCTTTTTGTGACATTTAGAGTATTGCGTTACTTTGTGTGTTTAATGCTTAACGAGGAAGTCAATGTGTGGAACAATTCTTATGACAGCGTGGTGGTGTTTTTGTATCTATTCTCTTGTTATATGTTAATCTAGAACTTGTCTGGTTAGTCATGCATTGTTTCTTAGGATACGTTGAGCTGTGAAGTGATCTTAGGCCTTATTTGTTTGATATTGAACCTTTTTCCTTTCATGAGCCTAACCCATGTATATGTAATATTCCTAGTTTTCCATTTTGAGCTTATAAGCTTATTCTTTGACTAGCCGCTAATGAGCATATACCATTTTATTCTGAATAACCCTATTGTTGCACCCGGTTCCTCCTTGACAATTAAAAATGTCGTAAAAGAAGCTAAAAGCCTAAATTAGAGGTGATGTGTGAAATATGCGGAAATGAAGGTTATGCCTAAAGGTTGGGTAGACCTGAGTTGCCTAGTTACTGAAAAGGTGTGGTAGTAGTAAATAATGAAAAAAAAAATAATAGAAAAAAAAAGAAAAATACTGAAAATTGGCATAAAACGAAATAGAGTAACAAATAAACCACACTGAGGCAGCAAAAGAAAAAGGGAGAATAGGAAGGTCGTTAAAGGTGAAATAAGTGTAGTGTTCAAGGATGGTAAGTCACTATTGTCCAAATATACATCCTACTCATCCCTAAGCCTACATTACAACCTAGGAAAAGTCCAAATGTGATCACATCCAAACTGTACGAAGTCGAAGACATTGAAATAAGGGAAAACATATGGTATCTTCATGTATAGTTTGAGAATTTCTTTATGAATGAGTGTTTTGCTTATTTATAGTCTTTTGTCCCATTTGTTTGTATATATGTGTGTTGGGACATTCTTGGTCTATGTGAGGGCATAAGGGTTGATAAAGTGATTGATTTCCCGTGAGTTGAGATTCATGTGCACAATGGTTCCTGTAATAACTTGATGTCACTAATTGAAGCTTCATTGTTAGTTACAACAGTTTTAAGTCATACATCTTGTTGAGTAATATGGATATGGGGGGAGTCATGTTTGTACTGCCGGTAGTTACTTGCCAAAAGCACTGTAGACATTCTGACTTTGTGATGTCTAAGTGTTGGTGTTAGTATAGTGTATTAATTTACTTGCTTGAGGACAAGAAAAGATTTTAAGAAGGGGGTGTTAATGTCCCATAGAATTACGACACATTTGATTCTTTTTAACTATAAGTTTTACTTATTTTAAGCAAGTTTGTGTCGTTTTGATGTATTTTGTTTATGTTTAAGGTAAATGTCATTAAGGAAGAAGAAACAAGGAGATTCAAGCGAAGTCCCTAGAATTGAGGATTGTACGGACCGTACAATTGGATTGGAAAAGCTATGATGGTTAGAAGCAGAGAATCGCAAGAATAACAGAAGTTTGACACAGCATTTGACGGTCCATAAATAATTTTACGAACTGGATAAACGTGGTGTTTAATCCAAGTACTGAATAAAGATCTGATTATCAGAGTTTTGACGGTTCCGTACCTTTTATACGAATCGTAATTTCTAGCCGTTGATGTTTACAGTCAAAGATTATACAGACCGTACTTAATTTTACGGTCCGTCGAATTTAGCGACAGGGGCAGTTTAGTCTGGTTTTAATTCAGAGGTTTTGACTTGTATAAATACTTTTTAGGGTTTTATAATTTCACTACAAGAAAGTATAGAATTTGCAATAAAATTTTAGCAATAATAAATATATTGTTGCTAAAAACGTAAATGGCAATAAAAATTTAATATATTATTGCTAAAAATGTAAATAGCAACAAATAAAAATAACTTGTTGTTGCGAAAACTTTTCGCATTGGAGGTTATTGCAACAGCATGCAACAACTTTTGTTGTTGCGAATAGTAGGCAACGACATCCAACATATAGCAACAAAAATATTTTTGGCAAATGCCTTTTTTCTTGTAGTGTTTATTCATCATCAATTCTAAGACTTGTATCGATAGTATCAAGAACTTAGAGTATGTTGAGGCTTTCAAGAACAAGTTCCCATGTTTTAATCTTCGTTATTCAATTGTAAGTTTCAATGACAATTTCAAAGCTTTTCATTATCTTTAATATCATGAGTAATTAAATACCATTCTGAGATTGTGAACCCAATGGTGGGTGTTATGCGAATAGGTTGTTGATATTGATATACGAATCATGCATTGTTAGTATTTAATTATTTCTTATTTGTTCATATTGATTAATGGTTGCAAATATTAATCTAAGCCATAAATTCTACTTTACTTTGGAAGGTGAGTGGGGTTTGGTATGAATAATTAACAAGGACTCGAGACATTAACTCTTGTTTAATAAACTCACTTAGGAATAAGAGGAGTTTTACTTGGAATAATTAATCATTCTTAATGTCAATCTTCTATATTTGGGACAATCATGAAGATAAATACTTTCTAACTATTCAGAAATATTAGGAAGTAACACAGAGATTAAGTGCATACAATACACAATCCATGAGGAGTATATCACGTTAATACCTAGAGCATATCATCTAACCTAGTGGAGACACAATCTTAGTTTCTTAATCATCTGAATTTCAATTAATATAATCTTTCTTAGTTTCTTAATCATCTGAATTTCAATTAATATAATCTAACTGTTAGAATTACACAAATATTTATAACCTTTACGGAATTAGAACAAAGACCTACATCAAGTATTACACTAAGATAGTAACCTTTTCTCACCATATTCCTAGTGGGATTCGACCCCAACCTAGTTGGGTTACTATATTTGACAATGTCCGTTTTATGCCATAACTTAGGTGTAATTTGAGCGTATCATTGTACTAAGGTTCACCTGAGTCCCAAATCCTTTCTGGAAGGATCTCCAGAAGTTGGTCGTAAATTGTGCCCCTCCATGAGAGATAATAGATACTCGGATACCATGGAGCCACGCTATCTCCTTAATGTACAACCTTGTGTAATCTTTAGCCGTATAAGTGGCTCTGACTGACAATAAGTGAGTTGACTTTGTAAGCCTATCGATAATCACCCATATAGAATTGTACTTTCGATATGAATGGGATAAGCCAACAATAAAATTCATGTTAGCCATTTCACACTTCCAAGCCAGAATCTCAATATTCTTTATTAGACCTTCGAGCTTCTAATGCTCTACCTTTACGGACTGCCAATTTGGACATTGTGCTACAAACTCAGCAATGTCCTTCTTCAAATAATTCCACCAATACATATCTTTGGTATCATGGTATATCTTCATCAAACTTGGATGAATAGAATAACGTGAATAATGCACCGCTGCCATAATCTTGCCCCGTAGGCCAGCTACACCTAGGACACAATCAACCCTTGTATATGAGAAACCTGCCCCCCGTAAGGTCTAATATTGATTTCTTTTGCTGTGGAAATTTATCTCTCAACTTTACTAAGTCAGGGTCCTCATACTGTCACTCTTTTACCTCGGTCACAATAAATCATTCTGCTACGTTTTGAACCACTATTACACCATCATCTGAATCTAATAATCTAACTCCTTGGCTTGCTAATTGATGGTTCTCTTTGGCTAGTTACCTCTTCTCGACACCCAAATGAGCCAAACTACCCGTAGATCTGCGGCTGAGAGCGTCGGCTACCACATTTGGTTTTCCTAGATGATACAATATCAACTTCATAGTCCTTTAATAACCCAAGGCATTGTCTTATCCACAAATTCAACTCATTCTGCTTTAAAATATAGTGAAGGATCTTATGATTTGTAAAGATATCAACCTGAAAACTGTATAAGTAGTGCATCCATATCTTAAGTGCATGTACCACGACTGCCTAGAACTCTTTGATCACAATTTCTCGTATGAATATTGCGTCGAACATAAAACTTGTGATTGGTAGTAAAACACTGATTCACTCGTTGAGACCAAATTCGATCTTCATAGAGTTTTCGAGATATTTTCTTAAGAAGTTTCGTTATAGCATCTATAACTACTTCTAGTTTAGGTGGGCAACCTGGCAAATAGATATCTACAAGAATTAGCCTATCGACTCCCCCAACAGTACTATAACAGTCTATACTGAACATCCCGCCTATAATTATACCGGCTCCCATAGAAATAACATATTTTAGTTTAAGCATTTGCTCATATAATCTCACTAAATATAGGGACATTTTCATTGTTATTGTTCCAGTTGTTAAAATTAGACCAGCTTGTCTAGGACTCGATCTTGGTACTAGTCCATAACGATCAAAGTCGAAGCGTGAGCCTATTAGTGAAGCAAATTCAATGAAGCAACAATTGGTACCATAGAGAAGCGGCCATAAACTAGAGAATCTTGACCAATTTGAAAGATCATTTAATGTAGTTGAAATAACTGAATTTTGGGTTGTTCGATCAAGTAAAGGAAAATTAATGGAATTCATAACTATCTCAATCTTATTTATTCCGTCTTTCTTTCTATTGTCTGAATATTCAAGAGCTATGACTATTCCAATGCCCCCTTTCGCCATGCATAAACTAAACCAATAATTAAGATCAGCATAAAAATGAAAGATTCTATACATATACACCCAATACGTTGAAACTCATTGCCCATGGATAAAGAAAAATTGTTTCAACATAAAAAACCTCTAAATCATAGGTCTGGTAGTTCTTTTCGTGCTTCTTCAACTGCCTCAAAGTGTAGGAAATTACCTTGTCATGCTGCATTAAAATTGTCATGAATCCTTTCCAGGAGTCGTGGTGGCACCTATATAATTCCACCACGTAGGCTAACCACTCTCAAGACATGATATATACATATATATAAGCGGAAAAATTAGAATATCATAAACACGGTCTCATAATATAAAATGCGGAAATAAACCATAGGTCTGGTACACCAACAGACACCCCCAATAGATCTAGTATGTGATACAAGAGGACTAACAAATACGAATCAAGTCTGAAAATCGGCATGCAGGCCAAAACTAAAATACATAGTCTGAAAGGTGTCTCTGAAGTAGGAACAGAAGACAATAAATACAGAAAAAGTATCCAAGGCTATGTTGGAGATAGCATCCTTACCCTGAATGCTTGGGATGACCAACTCGAACTCTCAGCCACGCGGTGCTGCAGAGGTGGAAGGTACTGAATCTGCATCCAAAAGGAATGTAGCAAGTGTAGCATGAGTACACAATGTACCCCTATAGACATCATAGGATGACAATGATGGAAGATACATAATCAAAGATAAATACTGAGTTGACACCAAATAATCCTACACTAGCATATCAATGACCAAGTATATCACATAATCACCAAGATGTTTCATAGAGTTCAACAGCATATCAAATATCATGTGGCATTAATAATCCTTTCAAGTCCCAAATCCAACCCAGATGTTCATAATCACTCAATAGCAAGTATGAGTCACATTTTATCAATGATATGTCATAAAATGTATGATGTGAATGCAATGCCTATGCAAGGTACCTTTCTCAACCTGG
Organism: Anisodus tanguticus; assembly: GCA_034509755.1. Lineage (NCBI taxonomy): Eukaryota > Viridiplantae > Streptophyta > Magnoliopsida > Solanales > Solanaceae > Anisodus > Anisodus tanguticus. Next base: position 29,720,805 of record CM067551.1, read on the forward strand.
TATCTAGTACGTCAAGGTTTAATTATGATTCGTACATCCAAGGGGGTCCAAAGAAGTCCATATACCGCTTCTAGCCATCCGAAATTCCACACATGAATCTGACTAGAGCCCATGGCTCATTTGTTGAGTCTCAATCATGTTACAGGTGTGCAACTCCGCTCTCCACGTATCAATATCATCTCAAGTGCCATAATCTCATATTATTCTTACCTTTCTGGTCTCTTGGACCATAGCATATCCATACAACTCTCATATTAAGTCATAGAACCATGAGTGTATAAATGCAATGATAATACAAGGTAATATATCATGATATAATGAGATGTTATCAAGTATAGAGATGATACACACATGCTTTCAAGAATTCAACAACACATAAGAAATTCCAGTCAAATCAGGATATCAATTGATAGCATGTGTGATGAGTAACCAAATAATAGCAAACATGGCGACAAGCCCATGTATGGGGATGAGCCCAAATAAATAGCAGGAAGAACCAGCATAAGGTTGATTCCCCAAATCATCCCATCATCACAGTTCAACATTGGTACCCACTCTACCGTTCATCACAACCGGCTGAATGGGACCCCCAAACATGCCCAATACCCATTAATATTTATAACTAATTATGCATTTCTATTGGAGTCTCAAAAAGCTAAACCATAGCCTACCTCAAAGCCGCGCAGGAGCATTAGCAAATCAAGTCTCGAATACAGCCTTTCCCTTCCTTCTTGCCTCGCGATGATCAAAGTCTATTCATGTGTATTACATAGTTAATAATAAGCTTAACACAATAAAAGTAAGACTTTAAATACTAATTTCGGGCCCACGCCACCAAGACTCAAACTTTATTACACAAAACCCAAGATTACATACTAGACAATCATATCCTTAAATTAAATGAAAATCTATTCACATTTGAACCCTCAATTGGACAGTAATAAAAAAGCCCCAATTTGAAACCCTAGAAATTTTCTCTAATTGAAAACAAGTTTCAATCACCAAATTAAGACTTATAACATGATAATCTAACATAATAAACTCCTAACTCATGATATTAACATCATTCAATCCATAAATCCCCATTAATACCAACTACACAACTCTCTTAAACTCATAATATGCAAAACCCATCTTCCCCAAATCAAACAATAAGCTAAACCACCATTAATAAGCTTAGCATCATAAACTTAAACCAAAAAGGGAAAGAATTGATTACCTCAATGTGGAAAATGCTTATAAGGCTCTGAAATTACCCTTATGCGGTGTTGGTTTTGAGAACACACTATTTTACGAAAAAAAATATGACCTAGAATTAAATATATATGACACCTGAACAGTGATCCACCTCGGCAGAATCAACTACGATGGAGCGGACAAACTGCGGAGAAAAAGCCTTCGCCATAGCGGATGTCACTTGACACCTCATATCTCGCCATAGCGGACCTGATTTTGCTATGAAAGATCTTTCCATTTCCCCAACTTCTGCTTTGGCGAGTCAACCTTCTATCAAAAGGACCCGCCGAAGCTGGTGTTGGTTCCGTCATGGTGGACACCAGACACCAGCTGTGAAACAGAGGATAAAAACCTCCATCTAACACCTACAACACTCCTAGAACCCCTCGGACACAAACCAAACATGCTCGTCTATGGTAAATAGTGCTACGAACTTGCTTATATCCTCAGATTTCACAAATAACCGATCCAAGGCATACTTTTCTAAAGAATCGTCTAGGACAAAACCAGAATCCAAACTTTATAAATAAGGCCACAAAATACATATGATTACCTCAAGAAGTGAACCAATGACTTGACTAAGTCATAAATGACCTTACAGAAGTACCAAAAGTGACAGAACCCCAAAGTGAACCCATATAGACAAAAGTCAACTTTGAGTCAAACTAACCAACTCTAAGTTTTCACACTTTGGATTTTTCATCTAAAACTCATATAAATGGACCTTGAGATTTGTGCCACCCACCCACACACTAAGTCATTAGTATCCCAAGGATGGACCTCAAATGCATCAAACTAATCAATCATAGATCGATATATTCTACTATACAATGCCTTTAACGGTGCCATATTGATACTAGAGTGATAGTTATTGTTGTATGTGAACTCTACCAAGGGCAAGTGCTGGTCCCAATGACCACCAAAAGTAATTACACATGCTCATAACATGTCCTCCCATACCGGAATAGTCTGCTCGGACTAACCGTCAATCTAAGGGTGAAATGATGTACCGAGATCCAAGCGAGCACACAACTCTCTCTGCAAGGTCCACAAGAAATGTGAAGTAAACTGAGTACCCCGATCCGAGATGATAGAAATAGGAACCCCATGAAGACAATCAATCTCTCGGATATTGATCTTTACCAACTTCTCTACATTATACGTCAATTGAATTAGAATAAAATGCGCAGACTTGGTCAATCTATCAACAATGACCCAAATAGCATCAAACTTGCCCAAAGTCTTGGGAAAACCCACAAAAAAATCCATAGCGATCCTCTCCCACTTCCACTCTGGAATGGGCATCCTCTGAGACACACCACCTGGACGCTGGTGCTCATACTCGACCTGCTGGCAATTCTAACACCGCGATATAAAATCAGCAATATATCTCTTCATCCTCCCCCACCAGTAGTGCTGCCTCAAATCACGGTGTACATCTTAGTGTCACTCGGATGAAAGGAATACCTAGAGTTGTGGGCCTCTTCCATAATCAATCTAGTCAAATCTCCCATCATGGCCTCCTTGGCCTCGCCACTCATCACCGTATCTCAAATATTGCATAACCTCATATTATCATACTGGTGCGTCAAATATGATAAAAAATAGGCGACCATACCTCTATATAAGCCAGAATCCCACCTAGATTTAAAAGCTCAAGCCTCACAAAATGGTTGTCTAGAGTATGAACCTCTAATGCCAAAGGACTCTTAGAGACAGCCAAACAAGCTAAACTCCCAATACTAACCATCTTTCGGCTCAAAGTGTCTTCCACTACATTGGCCTTGCCCGGATGATACAGAATGGTAATATCATAATCTTTCAACAACTCTATCCACCGACGCTGCAAGAGTTGTTTGTCTCATCAATAAAGAGGGACTCAACCTCTCTCTCTCTCTCTCTCTCTATATATATATATACATATATACATATATATATATATATACATATATATATATATATACATATATATATATACATATATACATATATATACATATATATACATAACCGGGTCATCAAGGCCACTATATACTATATAATAACATCCAGGCCCACAATGGAGGTATGTATGGCTGTCTCTCAGAAACCTACACGCATGAATTACAGTGCCCCTGGCAAAAGTGTACCACCTCATACCTTCGGGCTAAGTTTGACCCGTACAATGGAAATATAATGGAACCAAGATGAAGAGTGTAGGAAATGTTTTGAAAGCTAATTTAGTTATATGAAGTGTATTTGGGCATGGTATAGTTAGAGGCTACTCTATTGGCCATGTTACAAGTGAGTTTGCATAAGGTTTCACTTCGAGTGAGTATATGGTAAACTCTATAAATAATTTGGAAAACTTCATTCATGAAAGTTGTATATCTTTGAAATACATTTCCAACGGTATATTATGGAGGTCAAAAGAACATCTATACACAATTTCATGTGCAATTTACTAAACAGTGTTCTGCCGCTCCGTAAAATGAGCCGTAAAAATTTCCCAAAATATCCAGCATACTATCACGATTTTATGGTATGATTTAGGGGTCTTAAAATAATTTACAGTTAGTAAAAAATGAAAAAAATGAGTGTAAAACAGGTCCGATAGCAACTTTAAAACTTCATTTTTTGGCTTTTCTCACTTCATTCTTCACATCCTCAAGTCGTAGAACGACCATTCTCTCTGCACGTCATCCTCCTACACCATGGTAAGCCTCTTCCAAGTGATTCCAAGTGTTTCTAACATCAACACATGAACTCTAAGTGAAAATCCATTTCTAACCTAGGGTTTTCAACAAAACCCATATCAAGGTTTAAGATTCAAGCTTTTGGAATTCTTCTTCAAAGATTTAGACTTTTCTCACATTTTTAGTGCGATTCAGGTATGTGAGGCTAACTCGCTGCGTGTGGGAACCTTATTAAGCATCCCCATGCCTCGTTCATCAATATTACTATGAATTTGTTCAGATATAGAGATTGTGCCCTAGTTCATGAAAAGTCTAGAACTTCTATATTTTGAGAATATAACTTCGCAGATGTTCATAATTATCACTTTGAATATTGTGAACTCATTATGTATTCAGTATAGACTCATGTTTGGTATCCCATGAGTCTCAATTTTGACAATTCAGGTTACTATGAACAGTTAATGCTTCAAACTTCATAATCAGTTTATGAATACATGTCTCAGTCAAGTTTTATTTAGTATTTCCAATATCATGTACTTCTGTATGATTCAATATTTCAGTATCATGTATTATAGTATGAGTCTCAATTCCTTATTATATATATCAGCTCATGAATTCATGTTCAGTATTCCATATTAAAATATTTCAGTATCATGTTAAGTGCCTATAATTTTGGGCCCAAGGCTATAGTTATATGTATTATTAAGGGCTCAAGGCCATAGATATACATATATTATAGGCCCAAGGGCATAGTTATATATATATATATATATATATATATTGGTCCTAAGGCCACATTTTATTATTTAAGTTAAACAGGTGGCTCTCTATTTCGGTATAGGAAGTATTCTTATTATTTGCTTCGTTGTTCAGTTATCAATTTTAAATTCAGTACAGTATTTGTTTATTAAGTTGTGTTGCCCTTTTCCCGAGCACCCCACAACTATTTATTCTTTCAGTTACTTTACATACAATACAATTTAAATATACTAACATCCCTTTACATGGGGCCTGCACTTGATGGTGCAAGTGCCAAGTTTCAGGACGATGGATCTGCTCAGTAAGATTACTTCAGTAACAGTTGATTGGTAAGCTCAATCTCATTCGGGGTGTCAATCTATCATTTTATTATTATATTTTATTATAGAGGTATTCCAGGGCCTTGTCCTGGTAGACAATTCTCAGTCAGACTCATGTTAGAGGTTTCATAGACTAGACTAGTTCAGTATTTCAGACATATCAGCATTACTATTTTAAGACTTATGATATTTTCAAATTAGTTATGCAATATACTTTCAGATTATAAATTTAATAATTTGAATTACATGTTTTTGAAATCATTACTATAGTATGTTTTGCTGCCCATATTGATTCAACAGTCGTGTGTTTCGCTCTATTACATGCAACCAGGCACCGAGTGTTGTGTTTCTCCCAGGACATGGTTCGGGGCGTGACAAAGCTTGGTATCAAATCCTATGGTTCAAGCGTCTTAGGGAGTCTATGAAACTGTGTCCAATGGGGTCTCTTTTATGTGTGTGTAGGCTCCCACACATGTAAACAGTTGACAACCAAGACATTTAGGATTGTCTCACTTCTTTCATACTCTAGATCGTGCAATTAGAGCAGTACCTTCAAGAATCTTCTAACTTGTGCCATGACGTCTAGAGTAGTAAGTAACGTTCTCTTTCCATCGAATCCCAAACGTATCAAATGCATAAGCAACGAAAAGGAAATTCAAGGTTCGAGTGAGGATGATTACCCATTGGAGTATAAATTATGAGCTACATGTTGGTGATAGATGAGACTTGAGATGATATTAAAAGTGGGACGAAAAGCATAGTTACTACTAACTAGACAATAATCCTTATCAGAAAATAGAAGAACAATTGTCATGATTTATGGTTATCACTTAACCTCAGTTACCAGTTAGACAATATTTCAGTTAACGAGATTATGGTTATCCAATACACTAATGTTCGGCTATGTAGTTACCACCCTTTCAAATTTTTAGTATATCGAGATTCTTGTGACTTATAAGTATATAGTGATGCATATGAGTGTTAAAAGGAAGTGTAAGTAACGGTGACTATAGCAAAAATCTTCGCATGTTTTCAAGTCCGGGTTGAGACCCGAGACTCGCCAAATGGCGCATAATGTATTTATCAGGTAATAGTATTATTTTAATGACAAGTATTGGCATGATAGTATACGTATGTTCTATACTTTACAAAATAAGTTTAATTGGATTTTTTGGACCATGGAGCTACAAGTATGAGGATGATAGTTCATATTTAAGACCCTACAGGGTAGCATGCTATGAAGTTAGCTGCACCAGACATAAACTGTCCATGATAGTTTTGAGCATAAAATAACCTAAGAGCAAATCACATGTGATTCTAGAATGTCTCAAGTTTTCAAAGATGTATATTTTGTCGTCAGACCCATGCAACTGACTAAGAAATGATTGTGTACGATAGGAGAACCACAAGTAGACGATATTTAATTTCTGGGGATAGTTTTAAATTATTTAAGTCTATTTATATCAGAACGAGAGAGTATGATGTTAGTAAGTTACTACAAGAAGTAGATATTACTATATGATGATAAGATATGGCAGTTCCCTCTAAGGTTATGTGATTTATGTGTTTATACCATGTGTGTATAATTTGACATGACCGTAAGGTGTATATAAAGTTGGGGTTAGATATTTCAACCTTTCATTTAAGAGAAACAAAATTTCTCTAAGTTTGATTCTTGTCTATAGCTCAAAAAAATAGTAGACGATCGCAGAACAAGGTCAGATGATGAGAGAAGTTAGAAATAATCTTACGCTTCACTTTAGTATTCAGGAAAGAACCAGAGAACATGATGCTAGTAGGTGGTTATTAGAGAATTGTAAGTAATTTTTGAGTAGATATAGTAAATTATCAATTTCAGCAGAGCTAGTAGAGGTACGATTTGATTTCCTTAGTTAGGTTAACACTGGCAAGTGAGTAGAAATTTGAATACACCAAATATGTATTAGAACCCATAGAGTTTAAGATAAACATGGAGTACAGTGGTAGTGGAAGAAGAAATCATCTAGGCTGAAAGAGAGCAAACTACAGAAGCACAGTCTTTAAGAATTGTCAAAAAGGGGGATTTTCCCTAAGACTAGCAGTAGGAGCGAAGTTAAGTTTTTAAGACAGAATATGTCGGTAATTAAGTTCATGTAAGTAATTTAGTTCCCCGTTCATGTAAGAAATTCAATTTCCCCTAGTAAGAAAGACCGCTCAGAAGTGAGTTGAAAGATGAGCCATCAGTGACATAAAGTGCAAGGAATTGTAGAAGTTAAGAAAAGTTGGTTGGATGCCAACGAGAGAGGAGGATCCCAAATATAAGATTTTAACCTTTTTTCCAATAGAGAGATGTGTAAATTGTCAAGGAGTGCAGTTGAATATTCGAAAACCCGAAGGGTTAGCATGAGATATGAAGAACCTCAGTTCAATAATAATGTCATAATGAGATAGTCTCCAAACGTAGAGTCATCGCATGAAACTCCATTTTTAGGGTGTTGGTCAAAGGCTTAGCGCACAGTTGTAGTATGAGTATTTCAAGAAGCATCCATGTCCAGGCAAACAAGAGAATCATGACGAGAGAAGTTCATTATTTAGCAAAACTAGGAGTTCAACTTTCAAACCCCGAAGATGGTAGAGTTATTGTACGAAACAAATCCAAATCCTCCTTAGTATTTGAGTAAAAGAGGAAAACAGTTTCATGATCACCATCTATCTTAGCTAAAGGATTTCACATACATAAAATCATGACTTCCAAACAAGGGGGAGATGATGGTACTCTAAAATACCAAGGGAAATTTTTCATCTTCGATATAGTTAGGCGCAAAGGGAGATTTATGATAGATGTGCACAGTTTCAGATATTCTACCTACCCAAGCTTCACGGAAATGTATCATGACCTTTATAAGGTTTATAGGTGGGATCAAAATAAGAAGAATGAAGCCAATTTCGTGGCTAAATTTCCAAATTAGTAGCAAGCAATAGCCGAATCAGCAGAAGATAATGCCAAGTTATATATTCAGATGTCAGACAAATCGCACTACTCAGATGCTTAAAGATATGTTAAGCGCATATGTCCTAGACTTTAAAGGTAATTGAGGTGATCATTTGCATTTGATTGAGTTATTTCTAAATATAGATATCATGCCAATATCAAGATGACACCATTTGAAACCTTGCTTGGGCGAAGGTATAGACTACCTATTGGTTGGTATATAGTTGGGAAACATATTATTTCTAGAGCTAGACTTGGTCCGTGAGGCAGTTGAAAAAATTAAATTAATTTAGGAGCATTTGAAAATGGTTAAAAGTTGCAACAATCCTACGTGAATGTGCGGCGCAGAGATTCAAAGTTTTATGTTAACGATTGGGTGTTTCTAGAAATTTTTACATATGAAAGGCGTCATATGATTTGAGAAGAAAGAGAAGTTAGTCCCAAGTACATTAGACCATACAAGATCTTATGAAAGATTGTCAAATTTGCAGGTTAACTACCTCAAGTATTCAGACCTCATAATCCGTTCAGTGTTCAGATCTCAGCTCCGCTAAACATTCAGATCTCCCGTTGTAACATCCATATTTTTGGCATTCAGATTTCATATTATGATTTCCATGTTTTAGATCTCAAGTTAGTTCAGCACTCATGTATCCATGTGAGCTCATGTTCCATTTCATGTTCCTCGCATCCATGTAATCATGTCATATTCATGCGCATGTTTCAGTACTCATGTCACTCATGCCTACGAATTCTTTTCTAAATTCATGTATTGTATTTGTGTATTCATTCAGTCCAATATCCATGTGTTCATGTAAGACCAGTATTCATGACATATAGTATTCATGTATTTATGCCATCTCAGTATTTATGTTATTTAGTTACCATGTTATGTCATGTATTGTGTATTAAGATGCTCTGTGAGGCTGTGTTGAGACTCTGGTTAACTAGAAAGTATTTGAAAAATGTTGGGATAGTCCTATTTACATAGGAAACCCTACCAATTTTTTTATAAAATTTCAGAGTTAGTCATATTCCTAACCATGATCCATCATTCAAGAACAAATAATCCCAAAAGGGAGATATTGTAACACCTCCTACCTTTGGGTTAATGTTTGACTCGTATAATGGAAACATAATGGTACTAATATGAAAAATGTAGGAAGTGTTTTGAAAGCTAATCATGTTATAAGAAGAGTCTTTGGGCAAGGTATAGTTAGAAGCTACTCTATGGGCCATGTTTCAAGTGAGTTTGCACAAGGCCTCACTTCAAGCGAGTATATGAAAAACTCAATAAAAATATTGGAAAACATCTTTCATGAAAGTTGTAGATCTTTGAAATACATTTCCAATGGTATATTATGGAGGTCAAACGAACATCTATACAAAATTTATGTATGATATACTAATCATTGTTCTACCGCTCTATAAAATGGGCCGTAAAAATTCTCAAAATATACAACACACTATCATGGTTTTATGATTTGATTTACGGGCTGTAAAATAATTTACGGGCCATAAAATAATTTACGGGCTGTAAAATAATATACGGGCCATAAAATAAGCCAAAAATGAGCGTAAAATGGGTCCGACTGCACCTTTAAGTGTTTTGGCTTTTCTCACTTCATTCTTCACATCCTCAAGCCTTAGAACGATCATTCTTTCTTCCCGTCATCCTTCTACAACAAGTTAAGCCTCTTCCAAGTGTTTCTAACATCAACAGATGAATTCTAAGTGAAAATACATTGTTCCTAACCTAGGGTTTTCAAGAAAACCCATATCAAGGTTCAAGCTTTTTGAATTATCCTTCAAAGATTCAGATTTTTTTCAAGTTTTTGTCGCTATTCAGGTATGTGAAGCTAACTCTCTACATGTGGAAACCTTATTAATCATCCCAACACCTCGTTCATCAAGATTACTATGAATTTCTTAAGATGTAAAGATTGTGCCCTAGTTTATGAAAAGTCTAGAACTTCTATCTTTCGAGAATATAACTTCACATATATTCATAATTATCACTTTTAATATTGTGAACTCATTACGTAATCAGTATAGACTCATGTTCTGTATCCCATGAGTCTCGATTTTTACAATTCAAGTTACTATGAACAGTGAATGCTTCAAACTTCATAATCAGTTTAAGAATACATGTCTCAGTCTAGTTCTAGTCAGTATTTCCAGTATGATTTAGTATTTCAGTATCATGTATTAATATATGAATCTCGAATCCTTATTATATATATCAGCTCATGAATTCAAGTTTAGTATTTCATAGCAGTATATTTTAGTATTTCAGTATCATGTTGAGCACCTGTAATTTTGGGCCCAAGGCCACAATATATATCATTATGGGCCCAAGGCCACAACTATATATTATGGACCCAAGGCCATAGTTATATATATATTATGGGCCCAAGGCCATAGTTATATATATAGATATATATATTGTACCTAAGGGCACAGTTTATTATTTCAGTTAAATAGGTGGCTCTCCATTTCAGTACAAGAAGTATTCTTATTATTTTCTTCCTTGTTCAATTATCAGTTATCAATTTCAAATTCAGTATATTATTTATTTATTGAGTTGGGTTGCCCTTTTCCCGAGCACCAACAACTATGTATTATTTCAATTGCTTTACATAAAATACAATTCAAATGTACAAAAGTCCATTTACATTGGGCTACACTTCATGGTGTAGGTGTTGACTTTCAGGACGACGGATCTTCTCAGTAAGATTGCTTCAGTATCAGCAGATTGGTGAGCCCCATCTTGTTCGGGGTATCAATCTATTATTTCATTATTATATCTTATGATAGAGGTATCTCAGATCCTTTTCCTGGTAGACAACTCTCAGTCAGACTCATGTTAGAGGTTTCATAGACTAGACTAGTTCAGTATTTCAAACATGTCAGTATTTATATTTTCAGACTTATGATATTTTCAGATTACTTCGCAATATACTTTCAGATTATAAATTCAACAGTTTGAATTACATGTTTTTAAAATCACTACTATAGTATATTTTGATTCCTATGTTGATTCAGAAGCCATGTGGTTTGCTCGGTCACATGCAGTAAGGCACCGAGTGTCGTGATTCACCCAAGCCATGGTTTGAGGCATGACAAAAATGGACGTCAATACGAATATCATGTACTAGTATGTAAGGCAACTGAATAACTTAAAGTTGAAACCGAACTGATAAGCATAGTAGTTGAACATAACTGGGAGATAAGGGAAAATTTATGGATAAACCTACATGTTTCTACTCTCACAACATACAGTAATATCAATAACATACCAGGCCCTATCAGGTCTCTGTGGATAGATATAATGTACCAGGCCTTAAATAAGGCTCTGTGGAATATCATAAATAACACTAGGCCACTAGGGAATCTATGGTGTACGCAACGTACCTGGTCATAGCAAGGCTTTATAGGGTAACTATACCGTACCAGGCTTTAATAAGGCTATGTGAAGTAAGTATATGACGTACCAGGCCATCTATAGGCTATGTTGGAATGCAATAATGCCATACAACTGAGTATAGCTCAAGGTGTAAATCATTTGTCATCGACTATGGACTATGTCCGCAAGATCTATATATACTTATAAAGTGAAATGAATAAGTTCTAAGGCAAAAAGTACCCCGTCAAGGGACAAATAATAGCATATGAGGGATATCTAAGTACGAGACACAAACTTGATATGAATACTTCCTATATACAACTTAGATGAGTACCATTTAGGTCTAGAATCATGTCATAGAAATAAGGAATATCCACTTTGTAATGAACCGTCTGGCCATTTTTAGATAAAGATCCTTATTTTACTAAAATACCTTTCCTATAGACTCTGTACGGGGTTTGTCATGCATGGGGATGGGTAGCATAGATTTGAGTGGCCTTTATGTGATTTTCGGAAGAAAAACCCAAAAGTGAATAGTTTTATTAATGATAAGTTTGACCCAATGTTGACTTTTGGGTATATGGGTTTGTTTTCGGGTTTTGTCACTTCCGGTAGTTTTGGATAGTCAATTATGACTTAGTCGAGTCATTGGTTCGCTTCCTGAGGCATTTGGATGTACTTTATGACTCTATTTGTAAATTTGTGAGATTTGGATATTTTGGGTGATTTCGTATAAAAACATTTTGTAGCTCGGTTGTATGAGAAATTTGAGTGTGTGAGAAAGTTTGTAGCATTGATTACCTTGAGGTAGAATATTTGGTTTGTATCTGGGGGTCTCGGGAGAGTTTCTAGTGTTTGGTGGAGATTTGGCTTAAATTCCTAGTTGTTGGTTTCTGTTGTGCCACACGTGTGGGTTTCTGGTCGCTTCTACGGGTCCGCCTCTACCGAGGTTGGATCGCAGATGCGGGCTTGGTGTGAGTTTGAGGTCTTCGCTTCTATGGACTATTTCTCACAAAGGTGATCTGCCTCTATGGTGTTATTTCCGCACTTGTGCCCATCCGGTAACTTAAGTTGGGCCCGCTTCGGTGGTGGATTTTCTGCCAGGAGCGATCCACCTCTGCAAAGATGATTTTGTCAAGGTGGAATTATTGTTTCCAGATTCTAATCTAATGCCCAAATGAAATTACTTTCCCAAAACCTTTTCTAGGGATTAGAGCTCGGTAGAGAGAGGATTCCTGGGTCTTCCATCATCATTTTTCTTGGAGGTAAGGTTTTCTATTCCCTTTCATTTAGTAATCATTATTTGGGTCCTATAATCTTAGTGTAATTCCTAATTTGGGGAAGAATGTAACCTAGGTTTCTATGATAAAATAAGAGGCCGATGATTCATGATTTGGAGGTTGATTAATGATTATGTTGTTGTAATATTGTAACCTAGTATTTAATAATGATAGATGATGGTATTTGATTAGTTAATTTGATGTTTGGATGCCATTTTGAAATTGGGGGAAAACCTAGGGCTTAATTTAGGGCTTTTTTATAATCATGAAATTGAGGGTCCGAAAGTGATTAGTTTCCTAATCAATTCAAGGATATGATTCTATAGTATATTATTGTGCTTTTTGAATAATAAAGTTTTGACTTTTCCACCGTGAGCCCGGGGTTAATTTTTAGGTGGACTTTTCGATTTCATTTAAAGACCAAGTCCTTGTGTTCATGTTAGAATTACTTATTAATGTAGAATATATGTGATAGATTATGAGTATTACGAGGCGCTTTGAAAGGGAGAGGCATGCGTCGAAGATTGAGGTTTGTGACACCTGCTCAGCTTTGATGTAGGCTACGATTTATCTTTCATAGACACTGATATACGTACGTAATCATTATAAATATTGAGGGGTATTAGGCATGTTTGGGAGTCCCACCTTAGTGGTTGTGATGAACGCTTGGGTGGGTGCCGATGTTGAACTGGGTTGATGGGTGATTTGGGGAATCAACATTATGTTGATTCCGAAGGCTGTTATTTGGACTTGTCTCCATTGTTGATAATTGTTGTGTTTATTCATCACATTGCTTCTGATATGAAAGACTGATTTAAGTGGAAATTACGTGGTATTGAGTTTCTAAAGCATGTGATATTCATCTCCTATATTTGATTGCATCTCATACAACATATTTACTTGCCTTGTTATTGTTATTGCATTCATACACTCATGGTTCTGATGATATTAAAAGTGGATTGGTATGGAAATGTTCTGGGTCCAATGAGATCAGAAGGGTAAAGATATTCTTATGAGATGGTTAGAAACATTGAGATGATGGAAATGATTTATATGGCTCGAAATGAGTCTTGGGCTCTAGTCAGATACGTGTTGAATTTTGACTGGCTAGGAGCGATATATGGACCGTAGGTCCCCATTGGTCACGATTCATATAATTTGAATGTGTGTATATCAGGTTGTGAAAGGTACAGTGAGAATTTCACTGAGAATTTAACTGTCACGACCCAAACCGGAGGGCCGCGACGGGCACCCGGATCCTGTCCGCCGGGTACCGCCATTCTTACCATGAATATCTAAACATAATTAATTACGGACTAAGCCGAAAGAAAATTATGAACAACCAGGTAACCAACTTATATATATACATGTACTAAGGCCGACAAGGCCGTACAAGTCTACTACTCACAGGACACTTATCTACAAGCCTCTAAGAGTAGCAACATCAAAGGTCGGGACAAGGCCCCGCCATACCCATATAGATACGTAAAACTGTATCATACCAAAATCAGACTGACATCCCAGAAAGAGAGGAGTGCTTCCAAAAATCCGCTGAAAACTACAATCTATTCACGTGGGTCGTCGCCTTGCTTATGCGAACCTGCGGGCATGAAACGCAGCGTCCCCCGACAAAAAAGATGTCAGTACGACTGATGTACTGAGTATGTCAGGCATAAATAACAACATAACAGGAATATACCAATAACTGAAACATAAACAACTGACCAACAGAAACTGCCTCTGCGGGCCCTAATACACCTGCCTACATGTGATGCGCAATGCAGTGTCCATATTTATTAGCCTCATCGGGCAGTTTCCTTACCATGACAGCCTCTGTGGGAACCATACCATGTAATGGTCAATTAACATATGTATGATGCAAGTGCGGTATATATATATATATATATATATATATATATATATGTCAGTGTTGCGGATCGTGCAACCCGTCCCAATATATATTAGTGTTGCGGATAGTGCAACCCGTCCCAATAAGCCATACAGGCATCACATCACACCACATCACATCATATTGGCCTCTTCGGGCTCTTTTGTGATAGTCTGTACCAGCTGCAGGTGGTGTGCGTATATAACGCCTTTCCCTCTTTTCCCATATTCCCCTACATTTATATATATAATATTTACCATATAGTAATGTGCATAACACAAGTGGTCCAGGGTAATATATGAATGCAATGCAAATGAATATGTATGAATGACAATAAAATACCCCGAGTGACATAATATCCTTGCGCCTTTGGCTAACCCTGTGAATATCAATACATCCTCCGTATGCCTTAATAAGGACTTAGAAATATATTTAGACATTCTTTCCGCATAGGAATCAATAACATGAATATTTTTAACTACTAGGAGTAGAATAATTTATGGAGCAATAGCACGGTTCCATTTTGTTACACGGAACATGCCAAAAGAATGAAATAATTTGTCTTAACATACCTCGAATATGTGGAAAAGACCTTAACCAACCTAAAAGCTTTGTTCAAGCATAATAGGGAATAACACAAAAAGGAAAGAAACAAGTTTGGTTTTCCCCAAATGGACGAAATGGGTGAAGTTCTCAATTTTTTTGCTTACTGCAAGGAATGAAAATCTTAATGTTTCTAATGCACACAGGGGTATATAATTACCGTGTCCTCCACCTAGCCAATCTTGGCGGTGGAGGGCATTTATTTGTTGACACATGGCCACCAACGTGGCACCTCCCCTCTTTATTAATTATTTAAGTGACCTGCCTCCGCATAATTTATCAATCACACCCATAATTAATTCTAGATCCTACTTTATTTAAATCCTAAAAATTCATAAGACCTTCGTATACTTAATGTCATAATTTCTTAATATGATACTAGTCCATAACCTCTTCATGCATAGACCAAATTTATTCACGATCCCCATCGTCACACTTGTTGTGTCTAAAATTATTTCGTGGTCTAATTCTTTTATATACTAATCTCATTATTAGCATACATAAATAACATAAATTTTCTCAATGCTCGGTCTATTTACACATGCCTAGCGAGTTTATGTTCGCTTAGCGATTTAAACCGTAACCCGAAAGCACGGGATGTTACATCTTTCCCGCCATAGAAACATTCATCCTCGAATGTTGGGATAACATATCCAATCCCTGTTACATAACCCGAATACACAATCATTAAATACCATGACAGGAATTTGGAATTTACCTTAGACTTTTCTTGAGACCTCGACATTAGTCTGGAATAGGTGTGGATATTTGCGCATCATTTCCTCTTCAGCTTCCCATGTCATCTCTTCCACATCCCTATTCCGCCATAATACTTTATAGAAGCTATTTCCTTAGTCCTCAGCTTACGGACTTGTCGATCTAGGTTAGCAATAGGAATTTCTTCATATGATAGATCCTCTGTAACTTGCACATCCTCAATTGGTACAATCCGAGAAGGATCTCCAACACATGCTCTCAATATGGAAATATGGAAGACTGGATGAACACACTCCAACTCTGAAGGTAAGTCCAATTTGTACGCTACCTGGCCAATTCATCGAATTATGCGATATGGCCCAATATACCTTGGACTAAGCTTTCCTCTCTTCCCGAATCTCATTACACCCTTCATCGGCGAAATCTTCAAAAATACCCAGTCGTCTACCTGAAACTCTAAGTCTCATCGTCGCACATCTGCGTATGACTTCTGACGACTCTGTGCTATTAATAACCATTCTTTAATAAGCTTTACCTTCTCTATGGCTTGGTGTACTAAGTCAGGTCCAAATAACTCTGATTCACCTACCTCGAACCATCCAATAGGAGGTCTACATTTTTGTCCGTACAAAGCCTCATATGGAGCCATTTTAATACTGGCGTGATAATTGTTATTGTACGCGAACTCAATAAGGGGTAAGTGATCATCCCAACTTCCCTTAAAGTCTAACACACAAGCTCGTAACATGTCCTCGAGCGTTTGAATCGTTCGCTCAGCTTGACCGTCTGTCTGAGGATGGAAAGTTGTACTCAAATTAACTCGAGTGCCTAACCCTTTCTGAGATGATTTCCAGAAGTTAGCTGTGAACTGAGCACCTCGGTCAGATATAATAGAAATAGGCACACCATGAAGTCGAACAATCTCCTTAATATATAACTTCGCGTAATCTTCGGCGGTGTAAGTAGCTTTCACTGGCAAGAAATGAGCTGATTTGGTCAGCCTATCAACAATTACCCAAATAGAATCAAACTTCCGATAGGAACGAGGTAATACCGTAAAGAAGTCCATGTTAATCATTTCCCATTTCCATATCGGAATCTCGATGTTCTGAGTCAAGCCACCAGGCTTTTGGTGTTCTATTTTTACCTGCTGACAATTGGGGCACTGAGGCACAAACTCTGCCATGCTCTTCTTCATGTCATTCCACCAATAAATGCTCTTGAGATCATGATACATTTTTGTTGATCCTGGATGAATAGAGTACCGTGAATAATGAATCTCCGTCATAATCCTATCCCATAATCCTCCTACATTTGGAACACATAGACGACCCTAGTGCTTGAGATTTTCCTATTCGTCAATTTCAAAGGTCGTGGTCTTCTTCTGTTGAATGCTCTTTCTTATCTTTTTAAAACTAGGGTCTTCCCATTGACGTTCCTTAATTTCTGATATAAGGGATGACTTTGACATATCCTGGATCACAAACCCACCATCCTCCGAATCTATTAATCGGACTCCCAAACTAGCTAACTGATGAAGCTCTCTCACCAATTCCTTCATTTTGACTTGCACTGGCATCGAACTAACCATTGACTTACGGTTGAGCGCGTCTGCTACAACATTAGCTTTGCCAGGGTGATATAAGATGTCCACATCATAATCCTTCAATAATTCAAGCCATCTTCTTTGTCTCAAATTCAGCTCCTTTTGTTTGAATATATATTGTAGACACCTGTGATCCGTAAAAATGTCCACATGAACACCATATAAATAGTGCCGCCAAATCTTCAGTGCATAGACTACCGCGACCAACTCTAGATCATACGTCGGATAGTTCTTCTCATGTTTCCTCAATTGCCTTGAAGCATAGGCAATCACTTTACCATGCTGCATTAGCACACATTCTAAACCTGCTCCCGATGCATCACAATATACAACATAACCTTCTGGACCCTCTGGGAGACTAAGGACTAGTGCCGATGTTAATCTATCTTTTAACTCCTGGAAACTCCGCTCACAAGCATCGTTAGTGGTGCTGATATGGTAGAAAATCCTTCTACAAACCTTCTATAATAGCCGGCTAAGCCCAAAAAGCTGCGAACCTCTGTTGGAGTCGTGGGTCTCGGCCAATTCTTCACCGCTTCAATCTTCTGAGTGTCAACTCTTATACCCTCGTCTGACACTATATGACCAAGAAAAGCCACTAACTTCAGCCAAAACTCACATTTGGATAGATTTGCATACAACTTATGGTCCCGGAGCGTTTGTAGTATTATTCGTAAGTGATCCACATGCTCCATTTCCGAGTGAGAGTAAACCAGAATATCATTTATAAATACTATCACAAATACGTCCAAAAATGGGCGGAACACGCTGTTCATTAGATCCATAAATGTTGCTGGTGCATTTGTAAGTCCAAATGACATTACTAGGAACTCAAAGTGCCCATACCTTGTCCTGAAGGCCGTCTTCGAAATATCATTCTCTTTAACCTTCAGCTGATGGTACCCCGACCTTAGGTCAATCTTTGAGAAACATCTCTCCCCTTGTAACTGGTCAAATAAATCATCAATTCGGGGAAGAGGGTACTTGTTCTTGATAGTGACTTTATTCAGCTGCCGATAATCGATACACATCCGTAACGAGCCATCTTTCTTTCGTACGAACAATACCAGAGCGCCCCAAGGAGATATTCTAGGCCTAATGAAGCCTTTCTCGAGCAAATCCTTTAATTGCTCCTTCAATTACTTTAATTCAGCTGGATCCATCCTATAAGGAGGAATAGATATCGGTTGTGTGTCTGGCAATACATCTATACCGAACTCAATTTCCCTTTCAGGAAGAAGGCCTGGAAGTTCATCTGGGAATACATCAAGAAATTCATTGACCACCAGAATTGATTGAGAACTAGGTGGTTCAACATCGACATCTCTTGCCCAAACAAGATGGTATATACATCTTTTGGAGATCATCTTTCTTGCCTTAAGGTAAGAAATAAACCTACCCTTTGGCATTGCCGTATTACCTTTCCATTCAAGGACTGGTTCGCCTGGGAATTGGAATCTAACAATCTTTGTTCGGCAGTCAACATTAGCGTAGCATGTTGCTAACCAATCCATGCCCATAATAATAACAAAGTCAACCATTTCTAATTCCACTAAATCGGCTAGGGTCTGACGACCACAAACTAATACTGCACAATTTCGATAGACCCGTCGAACGATTACCGATTCACCAACCGGTGTAGATACCACAAATGGATCCCTTATCAACTCAGGATCCATACCAAATTTACAGGCAATGAAAGGAGTAATATATGATAAATTTGAGCCTGGATCTAACAACGTGTACACATTATGTGAAAGGACCGATAGCGTACCTGTAATGACATCAGGTGAGGATTCTTGATCCTGTCGTCCCATCAGTGCATAAGTGGAGTTCTGGCCCCTTCCTCTGCCTCAACCAGATAACGCCTGCTGACTCTGTCCTAACGGGCGTACTGATTGGGATGAAGCTGCTGCAGATCCGACCGGCTAGGCTCTACCACCTCCACTTTTTGTCGAATAATCTCTCGATATATAACCACGCTCCCTGCAAGAATAGCATAATATTTCCTCTTATTAGCATGACCCTACATGGGTCCCACCATACCGCCCACATCTAGCCAATGGTAGCCTCATCTGTATAAAATTCCCTCTATAATAAGATCCTGGTGCTCGCGAACTCTGGCCTGGTCCCGTTTAAGTATAACGATCCACCCTTGATCCTAAAGATGGTAATGATGAGCCGACTGCTGGGTAAGATGGTCATCTATAAAGCTGTGGCCTGGGCCCACCTCCGAAGTCCCTCACGCCACTTACAGACCGGGCCCTTTTATGCTGGCCCCCTTCACGCTCTTGATCAATTCGTTATTGCCTCTTGCGGTCCTCCAGGTTTTGAGCATAATACTGGATACGAGCAATATCCATATTCGAATTCAAAGATGTCGTAGTACACTCGTTGACCAAGTGTGGCCCCAAGCCAGTAACGAACCTGTGTACCGGTCACTCAATTCACCTATAATTATAGGAGCATATCGAGCCAAAGAATTAAAATGCAAGTTATATTCTTGAATGCTCATACTGCCCTGTTCAAGATGTACAAACCTGTCCTGTTTGGCCCGTCGAAGCTCAACTGGTAGAAAATATTGTAGGAATGCCTCTGAAAATTCCCTCCATCCTACTGGTGGAGCACAAGGTCCCCTAGACTGCTCCCATGTATCAAACTATGTTACTGCGACATCCCGCAGTCTATAAGAAGCAAACTTTACCAATTCAGTATCGGTAGCATCCATCACCCGCAAAGTGCGCTCCACCTGATCCAGAAAATTCTGCGGGTCCACGTTCAAATCTGCTCCGGTGAATATCAGAGGGTCTAGATTGATAAAATCCCGAGCTTTTGCGCTAGCAGCTCTATCAAAAGGACTAGGGACCTGACGCTGGGCCTGAGCGGCCACTAATCGTGTCAATAACCGAACTGCATTCCGCATAACAAGATCCACGTATGTAGTATCATGTGGAGGAACTAAAGGTGTTGCAGCTCCACTAATTTCCTCTGATGGTGATGTATCGGGAAAACCATACGAAGGAGTCATACTGAAGGTCTCACTCTGGCCCTCGCCAATAGGTAGCAATCGGCTGGTACCTTCGCCCGCAGCCATATTCAATTCCCTCATACTTTTGGACTTCTTTGCGGTAGGCATCACTGGAATCATAAGTACGATATGGTAGAAAATACTTCTACAAACCTTTAGGTGGTGTGCGTATATAACGCCTTTCCCTCTTTTCCCATATCCCCTACATTTATATATATAATATTTACCATATAGTAATGTGCATGGCACAAGTGGTCCAGGGTAATATATGAATGCAATGCAAATGAATATGTATGAATGACAATAAAATACCCCTAGTGACATAATATCCTTGCACCTTTGGCTAACCCTGTGAATATCAATACATCATCCGTATGCCTTAATAAGGACTTAGAAATATATTTAGACATGCTTTCAGCATAGGAATCGATAACATGAATATTCTTAACTACTAGGAGTAGAATAATTTATGGAGCAATATCACGATTCCATTTTGTTACACGGAACATGCCAAAAGAATGAAATAATTTGTCTTAACATATCCCGAATACTTGGAAAAGACCTTAACCAACCTAATAGCTTTGGTCAAGCATAATATGGAATAACATAAAAAGGAAAGAAGCAAGTTTGGTTTTCCCCAAATGGACGAAATGGGTGAAGTTCTCAATTTTTTTGCTTACTGCAAGAAAAGAAAATCTTAATGTTTCTAATGCACACAGGGGTATATAATTACTGTGTCCTCCACCTAGCCAATCTTGGCGGTGGAGGGCATTTAATTGTCGACACATGGCCACCAACGTGCCACCCCCCCTCTTTATTAATTATTTGTGTGACCTGCCTCCGCATAATTTATCAATCACACCCATAATTAATTCTAGATCCCACTTTATTTAAATCCTAAAAATTCATAAGACCTTCGTATACTCAATGTCATAATTTCTTAATATGACACTAGTCCATAACCTCTTCATGCACATACCAAATTTATTCCCGATCCCCGTCGTCACACTTGTTGTGTCCAAAATTATTTTGGGGTCTAATTCTTTTATATACTAATCTCATTATTAGCATACATAAATAACATAAATTTTCCCAATGCTCGGTCTATTTACGCATGCCTAGCGAGTTTATGTTCGCTTAGTGATTTAAATCGTAATCCTAAAGCACGGGACATTACATTAACGTAGAGTGAGAATTTCACATAGAAGTAGAGTGAGAATTTACCCTTCGCCAGGGTAAGAGTTTCAGTATGCTTAAAGGCTATCCGAGTTCGCAGGTGTCATTGTTTATCTCCTTTTTTATGTTGATTGGGAGAGTGTTTTCTTACTGGCCTTTCTACCTTGCATTTGAATTCATATCATACATACACATACCTATTGATTATTTATTGACAGGTAACGTGATTAACTGGTTATTGAGACTTGGATGATTATTATGAATAATGGATTTTGTTGATTTCACTTCATAATATCATAGTAGTTTGTTATTGAAGTCTTATGTATGGACAAGGTAACTTACATGATTCATTGCACTGTTTAGAATAGGATCTACTTGTGTATCAACTTGATGTTCATTTCAACTACGTATCTTCCGTCGTTATCGGCCTATGATGCCTACGAGGGTACGTTGTGTACTTATGCTACACTTGTTGAATTCTATTTGGATACAGATACAATGTCATGTACTAGTTCAGGACCACGTGGATAAGTGCCGAGTTGGAGGATTTCCTGTGTTTGGGGTGAGCATTCCTTCATTCAGCATGCCCTGGATGCTCTGTTTATTTATTATGTCTTTCAGTTGTGTTCGGGAGACATTATCAGACTTTTCAAACTCATTATATAAGATTTAGTGCTCTTGTATTACAAATTAGATTGTGGGGTTGTAATAACTAAATTATCAGACTTGTTTATTTTATCTAGGTTATGATCAGACAGTTATTAAGTACTTATATTATTTTTGCCTTTCTTATATATATTTCTGTTAATTGGGGAGTGATTCTCCTACTTGTAGGAAAAGTGTAGGTGCCACCATGACACTTAAAACGGTATGTGACAAAGTTGGTATCAGTGCTCTAGCTTAAACGGTCTTAAATAAAAGAGTAATGCCTAGTAGAGTCTTGTGTATTGATGTGGATACGTATGTACTTATCTTCAAGAGGCTATGGGATATTTAGGAAACTTCCCTTTCTTCATTCCTTTTGTGATAAGATTGATCAAAATGGTTTTTGACCTTTGTTTTCTATTCTCTTACAGATGGTGAGGACTCATGCTCATGTAGAGAGAGAAGAGGCACCGACAGCTACACCTACAGTGCGCAGTCATAGTAGAGGTCGTGGTCGAGATAGAGGTAGAGCACGAACCGCTGCATCAGCAAGGAGTGGAGCATAGGGAGCCGCTCAGACTCGTTCTAGATCAGTGTCCCATGAGCTGGAGATCAAGCCTCAGGATGAGCATTATAATGAGGAGATAAAGACAGCCCAGGATCAGCCCAGATTTGTAGATACTCTAGTTTTTCAGGATACTATGGTTAGGATATTTAGTTTTTTTGACAATTTTTCCCTAGAGTGCATTCTTCCGACTACTCTAGGTGGGTCATAGACCCGAGTGTGAGAGGTTCAGACTCCCGAGTTTCGTACTCCAAGGGTTCAGCCAGCTGCTATTTCGGCACCTCATACATATGAGATTCTGGCACCAGAGATTAGAGCTCGATTGGTGGCAAAAGCTATTGTGACCCGCGATGAGCCGAAGATATGGGAGCATTTCTCTAATATGAAGCCTCCTATATTCTATGGCCAGCCTGAGAAAGATGCTTATGAGTTTATAGTGAGCAGCCATGAGAAGCTCCACACTTTGGTTATCATCGAGTCTCATTGGGTTTGTTTTGTTGATTTTCAGCTTCTTGGTGATATGAAGCAATGGTGGAGGGCTTATATTGATTGTTAACCAGCGGGGTCACCTCTAGTATCTTAGACCAAGTCTTATCGGATCTTTCTAGAGAAAGTATGTGCCCTTTATCTTATGTTGACGAAGAGGGGTGAGTTCTCTAAGTTGGAGTAGAGAGGTGCATCAGCTGCTGAGTACGAGACTCATTTTTATGCCTTGTCATCCTATGCAACGCCGTTGCTACCTACAGAGGTTGAGTGAGTTAGATGTTTCATGACAGGGTTGACTATTCCCTTTCATTTGGCTATATTACAGTTGGTGGCCTTTGGGGCTTCCTTTGAGGCGGTGGCAGAGAATGCAAGGATGGTTGAGTCTGCGATGGGCAAGCTGCCCAAACAAGAGTCTAATAAGAGAGTTCACCGACATGGGTACTACAGTGGGTCTACTTCCTGTGTGTATGTGCAGTAGGGTAAATTCCATCATTTGCAGTCTAGTTGATAGATTCAATCTGCTCTCTAGGTTTCAGATGGTGTTTCTGTGGAGCATAGTAGTTATAGTGGGGGTCAGTCTTCTATAGGTACTCAATCTCAATTCTCTGACTGTGGTGGTCACTCAGGTTATTCTATTACTATTCATCATTCCATAGCGGCAAGAGCTTGTTATGATTGTGGTAATGTTGTGCATTTTAGGAGAGATTGTCCCAGGCTATTAGGTAGATCCCAGGCACCTAGGACCCTAGCTCAGCCATCTAGGGATGGAGTTCAGTCTAGCAGAGAGGGTTCCAGTCAGGCCATGGTGGTCACCAGGCTAGTTGAGGTGGGTCTCAGACAAGTAGATATGGAGCGCATTTAGGCTAAGACATCTATTAGGTTACCTAGTCTGAGGGAGGACACATTCATTATTAGGCTTTCCCTGGTAGATTGAAGGTAGAGGCATCATATGCAGTTATAATAGGTATCATCTCAGTCTGTCATGAATCTGCTTCGGTGCTATTTGATATGGGGGTTATGTTCTCTTATATGTCTACATACTTTACTGTTGATTTGGATATATGGTGCGATATGGTTGATGGCCCTATTCGTGTGTCTACACCAGTTGGTGATTCTGTGGTTGTAGATAAAGTCTATCGACACTATATGGTTACTTTTATGGGTTACAATACCTGGGTAGACTTGGTTATTTTAGACATGGTTGACTTTGATATTATTTTGGTGATGGACTGGCTATCACCATACCACGCGATTCTAGACTGTCACGCTAAGATAGTCACTCTAGCGATGCTGGGTATTCCAAGGTTGGAGTGGAAGGGCACTTCCAGTCCTTCTCCTAAGAATATTATTTCTTTCCTCTATGCTAGGAAGTTAGTGGATAAGGGTTTTCTGGTATACTTAGAGCATGTTCGGGATACGAGCGTGGATACTCCTTCCCTTGATTCTCTTCCTATAGTGAGTGAGTTTGTTGAGGTCTTTCCGACAAATTTGTTGGGTATGCCGCCAGATGTAGTTATTGATTTCTGCATTGATCTAGAGCCGGGTACTCGACCTATTTTTATCTCTCTGTAATATATAGATCCAGCAGAGCTAAAGGAGTTGAAGGAGTAGCTTCAAGACTTATTAAAAAGGGTTTTATTCGACCGAGTGTCTCTTTGGGGTGCTCCTATGTTTTTTGTGAAGAAGAAGAATGATGGAACCATGCGTATGTGTATTGACTATAGATAGCTGAGAAAGGTCACCATAGAAACAAGTATCCGATTCCTCATATTAATGATCTGGTCGACAAGCTTCAAGATGCTTCTGTGTTTTCGAAGATTGACTTGAGGTCTGGGCATCACTAGTTGAAGATCATGGAAGAGGATGTTCCTAAGATCGCTTTCATGACTCATTATTGTCACTACAAGTTCTTAGTGATGTCCTTTTGGCTTACCAATGCCCCCGCAATATTCATGGATTTGATGAGAGGGATATTCAAGCCTTATTTGATTCGTTTGTGATTGTCTTCATTAATGATATTTTGATATATTAAAAGATTAAGGAGGACCGCGAGAAACATTTTTAATGGCTCTTGGGTTGTTGAAAGAAAAAAAGTGTATGCTAAGTTCTCAAAGTGTGAAGTGTGAGTTCAGGCTTAGTGCAGTAGCATTTCTGGGACACGTGGTATCGAATAAGGGTATTATGGTGTATACAAATAAGATAGAGGCAGCCAGGGACTAGTCTAGGCCTACTTCAATAACGGAGATTAGGAGCCTCGTGGGTCTCGCGAGCTATTATTGTCGGTTTGTCAAACACTTTTCATCTATAACTTCTCATATTTGACGCGGTTAACTCAAAAGGAGGTGCCTTTTCTAGTGGTCCGATGAGTGTGAGAAGAGCTTCCAAAACCTCAAGTCCCTTTTGACCACGGACCCGATATTGACCCTTCCACTTGAAGGGAAGGATTTTACTATTTACTGTGATACTTCAAGGATTGGGTTGGGTTGTGTGTTGATGCAGGAGCGTAAAGTGATAGTTTATGCATCGAGGCACTTGAAACATGAGAAAAATTACCTTGTTCATTACTTGGAATTGGCGTATCGTAGTATTTGCCTTGAAGATTTTGAGGCACTGCCTTTATGGGGTTCATTGTGAGGTATATACCGATCATCACAGCCTTCAGCATGTGTTCAATTAGCGAGATTTGAATTATAGACAACACTGGTGGATAGAGTTGCTTAAGGACTATGATATGACTATTTTATACCATTCATGTAAGGCCAATGTGGTGGCGGATGCTTTGAGCCGAAAGACGGTGAGTATAGGAAGTTTGGCGCGGTTGATAGTTGATGAGCATCCCTTGGCATTAGAGGTTCGGTCTTTATCCAACATTTTTGTGAGACTTGACATTTTGAATCCCGGTAGGATTTTGGGTTGTACCGAGGCAAGGTCATCTCTTTTGGAGCAGATCAAGGCCTAGCAGTATGATGATGTGAAGTTGTGCAAGATTAGAGATAAGGTGATGAGAGGTGAAGCCAATGAGGCTATGATTCATGGCGAGAGGTGTTGAGGATCAAAAGGAGTGTGTATGTTCCCCGTGTCAGAGACTTAACGAGATTGATTATGGAGGAGGCTCACAGCTCTAGATATCCGATTCATCCGGGTGCTACAAAGATGTATCGTGATTTGAAGCATCACTATTAGTGGGGTAGGATGAAGAGAAACATTTTTGAGTTTGTATCTCGATGTCTGAATTGCCAGCGGGCCAAGTACGTGTACTAGAGACCCGGAAGTTTGACTTAGAGGATGCCCATTCCCAAATGGAAGTGGGAACTGATTCTTATGGATTTTGTTATTGGATTGCCGAAGACTTTGGGCAACTTTGATGCCATTTGGGTCATTGTTGATAGGTTGACCAAGTTCATGCATTTCATTACGGTCTAGATGACTTATAATACAGAGAAGTTGGCTAAGATTTATATTCATGAGATTGTTCATCTGCATGGGGTACCAATTGCTATAATTTCAGACTAGGGTACTTAGTTTACTTCTCATTTATGGAAAACTTTGCAAAAAGAGTTGGGTACTCATTTGGATCTCATTACAGTATTTCACCCTTAGACGGATGGTCAGTCCGAGCAGACTATCCGAGTGTTGGAGGATATGTTACGAACTTGCATGGTTAATTTTGGTGGTCATTGGGACCAATTATTACCATTGAAATAGTTTGCGTACAACAACAATTATCACTCCAGAATTGATGTGGCGTCATTTAAGACTTTGTATGGTATGAGGTGTTGTTCTCTGATTGGGTGGTTTGATGCTTTTGAGATGAGGCCTTGGGGTACCGATTTGTTGAGGTATTCCCTAGAGAAGGTGAAGGTGATTCAGGACAAGATCCTAGCAGCTCAGAGTAGGCAGAAGGAGTATGCATACTGGAAGGTCTAAAATATGAAGTTCATGGTTAGTGACAGGGTTCAATTGAAGGTCTCGCCTATGAAAGGCTTGATGAGATTCGGTAAGAGAGGGAAGTTGACTCCGAGGTATATCAGGCATTTTGAGATTCTTTAGAGGTTTGGAGAGATAGCATATGAGTTGGCTGATATGGGAAGCCAATACCTTCACTTGTTCACCGTTTTAGTACATTTCTCTTTTTGTTGCTCTCCGTGTGAGGATGAACGTTTGTTTAATTGGTATATGATGAAATGACACGTCTGTTCATTTTAGCTAAAGACCTGTATTTGACTAAATTACCCTTCCAATAGACTCCGTGTGGAGTTTTTGACGTGCGGGGATGGGTCGCACACATCCCCAGGGGCCTTTATGTGATTTTTTGAAGAAAAGCCCAAAATAAATAGTATAGAAGTGATAAGTTTAACACAAAGTTGACTTTTGGGTATATGAGTTTGTTTTTGGGTTTCATCACTTCCGGTAGTTCTAGGGAGTCATTTATGACTTAGTCGATTCATTGGTTCTCTTCTCGAGGCATTTAGATATACTTTATGACTCTATTTCTAAATTTGTGAAATTTGGATATTTTGTAGAAAAGTACGTTCTAGCTCAGTTGTATGAGAAATCTGAGTGTTGTGAAAGGTACCTTGCATTTGCATTCATATCATACATTCACATATACATTGATTACTTGTTGACGTGTAACGTGATTTGACTGATTATTGAGAGTTGGGTGATTATCATGAATAACGGATGTTGTTGATGTCACTTCATAATATCGGAGTTGTTGGTTATTGAACTTATATGTGTGGACAAGGTGACTTACGTGATTCATTGCACTGTTTAGAATAGGATCTACTTGAGAGTCAAATTGATGTTTATTTCAATTACGTATCTTCTGTCATTGTCGGCCTATGATGCTTACGGAGTACATTGTGGACTCATGTGACACTTGTTGCATTCTTTTTGTATGCATATACAACGCCATCTACTATTTCAGAATCATGTGGCTTAGTCCCGAGTTGGAGAGTTTCGTATGTTCGGGGTAAGCATGCCTTCATTCAGCATGTCCTATATGCTTTTCTTTTTGCTTATGTCTTTTAGTTGTGTTCGGGAGAGATTATCAGACTTTTTAGACTCTTTATATCAGATTTAGTGCTCTTGTATTACAGACTAGATTTTGGGGTTGTAATAACTAAATTATATGACATGTTTCTTTTATCTTGGTTATGATTAGACATCTATTAAGTAATTCTGTTATTTCCACCTTTCTTATATATATTATGCTATTAATTGGGAAGTGGCGCCTACCGGTGGGAAAAGTGCAGGTGCCAGTGAAAAACTTTTATTCCTTTAATTTGATTAAATGATTTGGGGATTGTTCGCCTACCGGAGGGATAGTGTAGGTGCCATCATGACCCATGATTTGGATCGTGACACTTGGTCTAATATATCTTTTGCCGAGAAATTTTTTCCACTGAGCTTTTAATTATTTCAACTCTACTAGATCCATTTCGTATGGTGAAATAGATATCGGCTTAGTGTCAAGAAGTAGATCAATTCCAAATTCAATATCCTTATCGAGAGGAACTCTGGAAAGATCTACAGGGGAGACTTCTAGAAACACATTAACAATTGGTACGGAATTGAGAGTTGGGATTTGTGCATCTGCATCCCTGACTCAAAATGTATTACAATGTTCGTTACTCATTTTTGACTTTAATCTATAATAATATATATCAAAGGGAATCAACATTAGTAATAATACTCATGTTTGGTCATCTAAGCATTTTATCAAACACTTGTTGGGCATGATGCTCCACAACTCTCATTAATGGTGTTTCTACACCCATCAACCTATTATCTTGCTCCTAGATGATTCTTCAATCTCATATCAATTAACATCATTCTTCATCACCCATAACATAACGACAACTCTAAGTCAAAAATCCAAAGATACAACCTTCATGCTTTTCTTCTATCATACCCATCAACTTATATCTGAAGAACTTATTATCTATAATCACTTATTCAAAGCTATAATCGACTGAAGTAGGAAGGTCTTACCTTTTGTATGTTCAAGTCTCTTGAATTCAGACTCTAAGGTTCTTTGTACAAGACGAAGACTCAATCGATAATATATGGATTGGAAGTGTTTAATAATGTTAATAAGTTGTTGGGAATTGGAATCAACTTGAAATCATCATTAAAACTTACCTTGTATGATGCAGGGACCTTAGAGGAAGTTGGGTTCTTGAGAGCTCCCCTTTCTAGAGCAATTTTTTATATTTGGGACGTGGGATGACCTAGGACTTTTAAAAAGACTTTCCTAGTGCGCGGTCGCGCAGTTGACCGCGCAACGTAGCAAAGGCAGTAACACTACCTCTAGTGCGGGATCGCGCACCTGATGCTCGGTTGCGCAGCCGGTCGCGTAGATTGTGCAGTATCTAGTACAATGCACATAACTCTGTGCACAAAGATCTGTTCAGTCTCCACAATATATGGATGAAAATGTATTTCAAAGTGATACGACTTTCATGTTTTATGATTTCTCAAATTCCCAATGGAATTTCATCAAATCGGGTTGGAAGGAATACCTACTGTAAACTTAGTCGATTCTATCGAATCTTTATGCACCTCACTATTCGTCTTGATTCTGAAACAACTATTTTCATCCAAACTCATCCTGATGGGACTTTATATAGCTAAAATGTCATGTTAACACATTCTCACCTAACCCGAATTTATGGAGTGTTATAAAATATAGAAATGTTATGATGATTCTCGATAACAGTGATGATCTTTGTGGCTGAATAATCATAGAATCTTATTTACAAGGTTAAATGCTTATTAACTATATATATCTTGACTAACTAAACAAATAAAGAAGTATCAAAAAGTGCCAACCCTCTGTACCGCTATAGTTAGGGTCGGTTAATGATGTTTTTAGGTACACGTGCTTTCCGTACTCACTCTGCACTTGTTGCATCTTCTGTGTGCAGGTACAGATCCGAGCATGATTGGAGCATCATGGTCTGAGTGCTTATTGGAAGGCTTGACTCAAAGACCAAGGTAAGTGTCGATGCCTTCCCTCTACTAGATTCCTCTCTATCCATTTTATTTTCTATTTTATTTTATTTCAGACAGTATTGTATTAAGTATTCAGACTTGTAATCGCATTTAGAAAGCTCTTGTACTTATGACTTTCAGGTTTTGGGGAGTTTGACATAGAATTATCTGTATTAAGTTAATAAGACTTTTCCAGTACATTGGGTATTTTTCTTTACTTTTCCGCGCTTTATTTATGTTTTCAACTTGCATGTTTTGGGGTTTGCCTACGGGTTCAGGGTAGGTGTCCTCACGACAGAAATAGGATTTTGGGCCATGATAGGTCACTAGTAATATGGCTGAATTGGTGTTATCATAATGGTTTTCTCCGTATTTTTTTGCCTAGTGACCCCCCCCCCCCCACACCCATGGCATATGCGAGAGATTAATAAACAAATATTAGAGCTCAATAATCAAGTTATTTAATTAATGCAACGTTGTTATAGAGAAGCCAATCGGGTTACAGATACTATGAAATTGAGTATTGAAAATGATTATTTGCTTATTATATCTCCAGAAGAATTATCGCTATCATCACATGTGGGATTACACTGAGTATGTAGTTGTTGTTGATATATAGGATGGATTTCGTTGATATGGTTTCTATTAGACATAAGAATAAGAAAAACTCATTTTGGTGATGTAACTTTTTCTTAAGCTAATTGCATAATTATATAATCAACAAGGCTTTTTGTATTTTGGGTATATTGCTAGAAGGTACATAGAAGTAGTGGAAAAACCTATATCCTTATCCCTCTGTACTGAAAGGGAAGGATAGAAAGATACCTTTTTGATGTTGTAAGTCTTTTGAATTATTGGTAAAATTATAAATTAAAAAAAATTGTATAATTATTTTTTGAATTATTAATATCTGCATAATTCTAACCACCAATACTCCTAAGTACTTGATTTATGTACTAATGAATTAAAAGAAATATTTTCCTTTATGCCCAAATTTTGATAATTTTCTAACCCCCCCCCCTCCCTCCGCGTTTGGTTCTTCTTGTTTTTAAATTTGAGTTTGTTTTTTTGGCTCCAAACCCTCTTAATGAGTAGTTATTATTATAGATTAGGTAATCTCAATTCATTTTAAGAGTTGACCAATAAAATCTAAAATTAGACTCTTAAAGTACTTGAAAAACTTTAAAAGCCAAAACTAAGGTGAATCCTTCTATGTTCTCTTTATTAACAATTGATTTTTTTAATCACTTCTTAATCTTCTCTCTTGTTCATTTTTCTCTGCGTCATGAATTCTCAAATTTGGTGGAAATCTTGGGTCTAATTCTTGTCAAGAGAAGGAAAAGAAGTCAAATTTTCGACATTCTATTGAAAAAGTTGAGAAACTAAAAAACTGAGTTTATTTGTTGAATAAAGTATTTTATCTCCCTTTTTTGAATTTTAATTTATGAAAGCATTCCTAATTATTTGAGATTTTGTTTCAAATTTGTCGTGGATATGATTTTTCTTTTCTTATGATGTATTTGATTTGATTGGTTCTTTGTTTGCTACATCTTTATCTTACATACTGATTGATTTAATAGATTCACATGTTTCGCTTCATTCATTTTGGAAAAGTAAAACAGAAAAATTGATATAATAACTAAGTAAATTACAAAATACAATAATTTCTTACCTAGTACAAATTTTAATCCATTCTCAACATAGATTCATTTTTTTCCTTTTTTTGGAAAACAGATAGTTACTTGCAAGTTGTGTTCTCTCTTTCTCTTCCTAATCTCAAAGTACCATTTGTATGAATAAGATCCCCTTCGTTATATGATTTATTATAGGATTTATGGCGTAATTACTTAGAAGTACATTTTGTGCTAGAGTCCTTCCTATCTGATAGGAAAGGATCTCATGATCCTGAGCCGATCTTACCTGGAATTGCAAATTCTTAATTTGTCCATGAAGAGAGGATTCTCCAATATATATATATATATATATATATATATCAATTGGATTTTCCTCATCTTAACAGATTCATATATATATATCAATTGGATTTTCCTCATCGTAACAGATTTTTTATTTTTTGAGTAGGGTGTTCTGTCGGATGCCGAATCTAGAAAATCAAGTGATAGAGCAATTGAGTCAGGAGCTAGGACTTGGAACAAAACAAGTCAAAAATTGGTTTTATCACAAAAGATATGACATCCAGGTTCTTATAAAATGTTGATGATTTATTTAATTATAAATAGAGTTAATTTACTTTACTCCATTGACCTTTAAAGATTGGAAAAAAATACACATTCCCTTTTGAATGGGAACGACAACCCCTGAATAATATTTTTGAGTAAGATTTATAATTTTAATACCAAATAATATTATTGTCTTTTTTTCTTTTTACATAATGGCTTTTCAATCCAAAATTGTCAATACTCATAAATAAAAAAACAATGCAAAGTTTTCGAAAAATAATTTTCTCATATACTCTATCTTGTCCATCTCCAAAAGCATACAGTAACTCAAGTGTATTAATCACTCCCGAGCCCCTCAAAATTCATTTAAGATATCTAACTAAGTCATAAATCACAATCAGAAACTATTAGATCTTTCAAACCTATCTGTTTACTCCAGATATTGACTTTGGTCAAACTCTTTCTTTATATTAAATTAAGAATTTCCATATTTAGATCTTCTTTTTAGGTTCTCACCCGATTGCCTCAGGAATCGTGTCACCCATCCTCTCTAGTTAAAATACCCTTTTAAAGCTACAGGAAGGTTCCTTTAGGAAAAAAGGAGACTTAATACTCAAAACTACCAAGCGGGTCGTTACATCATCCACCACTTAAATAAACGTTCATCCTCGAACGGGTTAAGAAAAGTACCAAAACAGTCGAGCAACTATACATATCCATCATAAACCTCATTTGAGCATCCTCAGGCAAGGATTACACTGGTAGCACTACTTGTTCACTTTATCCGTCAAATCTTCATTTAACTTAGCTCAATAACATGTATCTCCATTTTCCATGTCTGAGACTTCCTCAATAGCTGATTCTTATATATTTGAAACGACTCTGCTCAAAATACCTTATTTTAATTTTAATCATACCTCTAAATGCAATTGATTTCTTCTATAATACCATCATAGTCACCACAATCTTTTAGTTGTAGCGGTTATCCATTGTCAAACTTGTACCGATAAAATACCCTTATTGTACTTATCTTTCTTTCATACCTTTCAAAGTCTTCGATAGTACCAAGAATCCTTAGAAAATATGTTATCACATGCCGCAAATCGAAATCATGACTTCCTCTCTCCATAAAAGAATATGTGGTTGTGTGGAGCCAATTCTAAGCATTTATCTCAGAAATTGACCTTATCCAAGGCCGATTGAGTTAATTCCAAATCTGTTAGTTTCATTTCGTTGACCAGAAGCTACTGAGTCAACACTCGTCATTCAATTCCTCCAAAACCTCAAATAATGTACTATGTGCATCATCTAGTGACTACCGTATCGTGTCAAATCTATAGAAAATCAAATGATCACCACAAAGACTGCCTATATCCATTTGTACTTCCTCAATACATTACCAAGTATCAGCTAAACCATTAGAACTGTTCGAATAGTTGTCATCAATAAAATATGATCAAGTCCACTTGTAAATTTCAATAAGACCGGTAAACCTGCCATACCACTATCCTGAACTATCAATCTAGCAAATCTGGCTAGAAATGGACTACTAGTATAACCAAAAACATTCCTAGTAATAGATGCATAAATCTCCTGCATTAAATGAGAAAATCTGACCCAATGTATGATGCAAAATTTCCCAAATATCACCAATAGTCACCCATACTGATTTAAAATCCTAACAAGATAAATAATAGGCCTTTCATAAGTCTGTGGTTACCCATTCTATCATTTTTCTCATGTATACTCAACCTCATGTTATCATTCGCGATCTCAAAAGCTGAAATTTACCTAATTAGTCAACTTAGTGTCTAGGAACCAACCTTATGACTTTAAATCTTTATATTTCATGATTCACACCTATTACAAAAACCTAATAGAACTTCAGTCCGAACACTTCGATGTAAGGCTTGTGGACTGGTACACCACCTTTCACAACCATAAAATCTCTTAATGCAATGCCTTGTTACGCCTTTAGCAATTTCAAAAGTATAAAATATTGTTATTCACTTGTCTTTCCATGCACAAGTCCTCCCAAGTCAATCATATTTGAAAAACTCAATCAAGCTATCTAACCAACAACGCTTTGACATAGTGTACTACCACGGACAGTCTCACCTCAAAAATATGATTTTAACTTTCAAACTGTAGAGATTTCCTTTTATCAATCAACCCCAACCCATTCATTCAAGGATGATATGAAATTACCCATTGTGGTACAACACAAGTCACTTCCTCATCAATCTTGTCGTGTTAGTTAACTGAAATTTGCACCTCACTAATCACCAATCGCAAAATAGTTATGGCACTTGTCATACACTTAATCAAATTCTCCATAGATTTCCTTCTTCAATCATACTTAACAATTTACACTATAATTGGATGATGCAAGATAACACCACCATAATATATACTTGACTTAAGTAATCTTGTTGCTTCAAATTCAAGCCCTTTTTTAAGATGAACTTTAATCCTTCCAAATCGAGAAGCAAAATTGCCTTTATTTTAATTCTTCAATTTTCATATTTCGTTCATAATCACTTCTACCGGTATCAACTAAAACTCATTCAAACCAACTCGAGGGGTGTATAGAAATATCATAAAGCTTGCAAATAGCTAAGTCGATCATGGAGATAGTAGTGAGTCACAATCTTAAGTGTCTGAAAGTTTTCTCTTGCCTCACTCGAACCTTAAAACTGAATACTCTTCTAAGTCAAGTGTTTCACATGTACAATCCTTCATGAAATCTTTTCATCAGATTGTACCTGCCAACTTTGCCTACTCCGACAAAGTTAATTATCATTGTCGACATGGTATCCCGAACCACCATTGCACTAGTGCATAATCTATAGCACAATCACTGACTACAATAAATATATTCCAACCACCATTTTCATATAGTGCATATAAGTATCCTTGTCAAAAATATTTTAACTGAAGAATCGTTCTTCCATCTTAGTTTACGAGTTTACCGATCCAACTTCGATACCCAAATGTACTATAGTGAATTCACTTCTATTGGTTTCAATTAGTATTACTGATCCTTAATTCAATTTCTGAAATGCACTTGACAACTTGAATTAGTTAACATCTACCATTGATCCGCCATTTTAAATGTCCTTATTGACAGATACCTCGCTCAAGGATCTTGTCACGCCTCGAACCTGGGCCTGCATGTAACACGGCACTCGGTGCCTTGCTACATGTGACAGATCAAACACATGGCTTATTGAATCAACATGGGACATGTACTAATGCAGAACATAAATCAACACATAAAACGTTTGAATACAACATGTAACTCCATAATAATACTGAAAAATATTGTTTTAAAACATAGGTGCAGAACTAGTCTAAAAATATGATAGTGTAGCCCACAAAGCTTAACATAACTGAATACCCAACATGACATGACTAACTAGTCTATGAAACCTCTGACATAAGTCTGTAATACTAAACTATTGGTGGGACAGGGCCCCCAGCATACCTGACTGTTAAATATGACATAACTACTAAAAATAGAGATAACGCCCCGAAGGAAATGGAGATCACCAAATAGCTAATACAATAAAGTCCTAACAAACAGATCCATCTAGTAAATAAGTACCTGCATTGTCAAATACAAGCCCCTAGAAATAGATGTGTAAATACACTAGAATTGTACTTATATGTAATGCAACTGAAATAAAAGAACGGTAAGTAGGGTGCTCGGGGAATATACAACCCAAACAACAACATGGATACATGAAGTAATACGAAATAGAAACTATAACTATAAATTGTAACTGAAACATGATCATGATTTGGCATGATAATGTTGTAATATGACTAGATCATTTTAAGTGGAAGAGCCTTAGTATAACCAACAACATGAGTTCACCACGTGAGCACGTGGAGTCTGGTCTCTGGCCCGACTAGCAAAAGCAATCCCATACCTTGCTAGGGTGTGAGACACAAACATGACATGAATGGATACAATCAATAAACATGAAGGAATCATCCTAAATAGGCGGAGCAATCCTAAGACTATGTTGACATACGCAGTTTCAGGTGTTTAAAGCTTCTTGGTAAATCTATGTTACTACCAAAATGTGAATATAGGGATGGCAACAGATCAGATCTGGACCGGATCCAACTAGATCCAGATTCATTTTTCATACCTGGATTTGGATCCATATCCATCGGGTCCATAAAAATCAGATTTAAATACGGATCCACAGATCGGATCTGGATCCACGTGTAAAAAATTTTGCCTTGAATAATATTCCCACCTATTAAAACTTTTTTGACAAAACCCTAGCTAATGCGGCAGATGAAATTATCTTAAAATATAGAAACGTGGTGAAATTTGACAAGATAGGTGAGTGCAAGAAACCAACTGAAACAGGTAAGAAATATAGTACCTAACCATGTGATAAAACTCTTTTGTACTTCGAAGAATTTATACTTGCATCTTGTTGTGCATCATATGGGATGAAATCCCAATAGTCAGAAGGAAAACTTTCTCCAGAAGTTTGCCGAAGCTTCTTCAATGAAATTTCACTTACTTCTGCAATAATGGTAGTCCTCCCAAACATGACGTCGTATGAGAGAGAGCCACGGCGGCGGCTAGGGTTTGTGTCTTAGAGCATGTTAAATGAAATGAGGGTCTTTGTCCCTTTTCGTTGGCTTAAACATGCAGATGGGCTGGGCTTCGGTCCTTTATGGACTTGGGCTTGGCTGAGAAAACAAAAGGAAGACTCAAATTCATTCTAGGTTATGGATATATTTAATAAAAAACTGATCCACGGGTCAGATTTGGACCGGATACGGATCTCAAATACAAGATCCAGATCCGATCCATCAGAAATGGATCCGGGTCCAATCTAGATCCGTCGAGTCCAAATTTTAAAGATCCAGATCCTATAAAATGGATCTGGATCCACTGACATCTCTAATATGAACATAGTTGGCTAAACATGACTTGTATATTGTTTAACATATATATATATATGTATATATATATTCTCATGAGACATGGATAGCATATAAAATCCTTGGAGTACAGTAACATGGGGCCTTGAGTTGAAATGAAGAACGCGTGGACTTTAAATCATGAGTTTACATAAATTACAGATAGATTCATAGAAATCAAAATGACATTCATGAATATAAATACTAAATCATGTGGAGCCTAACATATGTTGTATATAATTTCATAAAACATTGTATCAAGAGTTTACCATGAATTAAGACCAGACACCCTATAAATTTGAAGGGAAATGTGGTTCATGAATCAAGTGAAGCATGGGGAAGAAAAAAGATATTTTTCACACATGGATAGAATCCCTACATACCTGTAAATGCTCAAATTCAACAAATTAGTTTTGTTGCTCTAACGAAGAAAACCAAAACCTTAGCTTTGAATTGCTTGTGAAGGATTTACCTTAGAAATCCTATGTTTATATTTATGAATCATGTATTTAGTACTAGTATTGATTGAGAATCATACGAATGATCTTACGTTGATGTGGAAGGTTGAGAGGAGAACAAAGTTGTTCTAGGGTTGTGGGGAAGTAAAAATAAGCTAAAATTTTTGGAGTTCGCGCATTTATAGAAAAGAACGCTCCCATTCTGCAAACCTTTCTGCAGGCCGCACTTCCATTATGCGCACCACACTTCGGTCATAGAATGTGACATTGACTTACTGTTCTAAGGCCCTTTATGTGGATGACCCTACAGACTGCATATCCATTCTGGGGGACGCATGACAATTATGTTGACTGCTCTTTTGTCACAAAAGGGACAGTGTACCTGGGACATTTGGTTGTTTTGGACTCGATCTACGGCCGCTTATGCGGTCCACATTTCTATTTTACGGATGCACACTTTTATGCATCTCTGCCCTTGAGGCTTCTCTAATATTTTTCAACTCCAACTCTTACTGCACAATTGGCACTTGCCTAGATATTAACTTCAATGTGTCGTCATACCTATTTTCGTTGTACTTATTTTACAACCACGCTAACTTGACGTTTCAGATTCCTACCGAAGCTACGGGGTGTTGAGGATCCTTAAGCGATGCTTGCCCACAAAAAACCACCTCCTGCTTTATTTCATCAAACTATAATGCCTCTTGCAAATCATGCCCCTCTTATTTTGTCAGCTCCACAGATTCACATCACTAATAATTATAGAAACTTACCGAATCCTAATCAAAAGATACAATGCCCACATCCCTTCTCCAAAATTAGGTGCGACGGCCGATAACGCCTTAAGTAATAAATATTCATGCTTGTCGATCGTGTCATTTCTAGTAGTCAATCATTTCCCACACCCAGTAGCCTACGGCGTTGTAAAAATGATGACCAATTCATGTTCCTTTAACATCCATTTAATAACAGATTAGCCTCATTCAATGATAACCTAATGGATTCATCCCACTTTTGACATCATAATCTTTGAGGAACGTTATGCTAGTGTCACTCATCATCATTGCATATCAAACAACTGCAGTATATTCAAATAAATGAACAAAATCTTGGCACAAAATGATCCCTTTTATCACCAATCTCAAATATCAAGTGAACCTACTAAAATGCCCTTTATTAAATAATCATAACTATCTATACTAATAATAGTATAATCTCCACTATAAATTCTCCCACTTAGCCTAAAGTCAATATCCATTTCATTAAATAACCCTCAAACAACTTGTTCTTATTCCAACACCATAATGCCATCCTACCGACACTCAACTTAGCCTTTCAACGCCTATACAATATTAGACTTATCACACCTTGTGCTCCCATCACAAGAACACTTTACCATTGTGATTGTCGTGTCACCAAACTAGAACTATTTGAATTCTCTTTAGTACGCCTCAACTCCATTGGATAGAAAGAAAATTCTTCATACGTATCTCATAACAAATCCTACATCCCATACCTCATTACTAAGGATCACCTTTCATGTATTTATGCTTACTCAACGCCTCATCAGAACCTTACCATGGTCGTTATCCCCTCATCTTGATCAATTGATATACCTCAAGTTTACATTTTTCTTAAAATATTAGCATTTGTATCATTCTATAACTGAATTATTTACTTTCCATTGATACACTCGTGTCATAAGACCATCATAATAAATCTGGACAACATGGAAGCATTCCTACTCCAACAACGCCTCCAGCGAAGCATCCTTGCTATGTCAAACCTCCTCAAGTGCAGTCTTCAAATTCACGAAGCTCATTTCTTGATTATTTTGCTAACCGTACCAATTCAAATTTCCAAATCTTTTTCCAGCTCAGGTTGTGCCTTAAATGGACTTTCTCAACTTTTGAGTTCCTAATCGTTGAAGATTTGGCGATCATGTTGTCCTTCGTACTATCACTGAACTAAAGAGTCGGAATAACAACCCCACTCAATTAAGTCTTCAAATCATAGTTGCAATAAAAATTTGTTCATCTGTCCTTATCACGGTGACACATCTCGTACCATACTGCTTGACGTCATATCCAACCACTTGTGTGCAAACTCAAGAATGATTCACACCATCGGTGAGATATTGAAAAAAAGAAGTTTAGACCTAAAACCAAATCACATACGCACTATATGGAATGGAAGTTTTCTAAATGTCCTATAACCACTCAAGGATAGGTACAGAGCTCATCATACCGATTTGCAAGACTCTACTAGACATTTCTTTTATACTCACGAGACTGGTGTACCTAGTGCTCTGATACAAAATTATCATGATCCAAAAATAATAGTCATGATGGTACCTACTCCCAATCGGATAGGTAAGACAAAATTGATTAACAACCAATTCATTCATTTAATTAAGCAGAAATATAAGTGATAACATAATATAAGTCAAATCAAGTCTTTATTCATAAAAGTGCGGAAATAATAAAATACCACCTAAAACCTAGTGTCATGTGTACAAGAAATACTAAGAATACTAGTACAAATCACAATTGACCAAATACAATTTCCGAAAGGTAAAAGAAGAAAGAAATAAATTAAGGTAGAAGGAGACTGGCACAACAAAATAACCCACGCAGCTCATACGGATCTCTTAAATCAACAACCTCAGACCCAGATGGCTCTGAAAACTCCATTAGAGCTCGATACAAACTCTGCACACAAAAAGGTGTAGCAAGTGTAGAGTGACTAAGCAAAATCAACGTGTATTCTATAACATCATCGACTAACCCTAAACTAAAGCGGTAGCGAGAGTTGGTCTTCTACGTGCTCACTCCCACACTTTAATGGTTATTAGCTCAAAAGGGTATAAATGTATTCCTACATGTGATGGACAAGTAAGTTTTCACAGTTCAACTAGATATCTAGTTAAATAGTTAAGATAGATAATCACGAACCAATCCAATTCTTTCAATTAAGAAAATAAGCATAGAGTCGGTAAAAAAGATATGATGTGTAATTTATGCAAAGGCCATAATGCAACTGGTATACACACACTCCACTGATAAGGATGTGTAACCCATGGGGGACTCGCGAGGTCAATACACCATCAAAACAATTTCCCATCGGGTTCTCAGACAATTTAGCTATACATCTCAGTACTCAGCCTCATTCGACTATCAATCGCATCACTCCACCTGTAATCATATACAATCGGGAATTACCATATATATCCTTAACTGTATATGAATGAAATACCATATGAAAGTATGAATGTAACATGCACAGTAAGCAATAACGCTATAAAAGATAAAGTCTCGCATTAGCTCTTTTTCATCCTTAAGCGAGAATTTCAGAATGATGTGAACACATAATCAATAAAATCAACCGAAACAACCATCTAATGCTCAAATGCCTTGGTATTCTTGAACTATAATTAGCAATTCATATTAGTCACAATTACCTAAACATCGGACTAGTACTCGTACAAGTTTTGTCACCTCACAAGTATGTGACCCCCTTTTTACCCATTTCCTTTAACATTAATTAATTACCAACCCAATATAGTATTTTGAATCACCCATTTGTCCTTTAAATGAGAAATATATGATGTTTTTAAGTTTTGAAAGAATGCAACAATTTAAGGGCGAACTTTAGGAACATAACTGGTATTTTTGGAATTGGTACACCAGAAAATTCAAAAATTGCAAAAATCTTAGTTTTAGTACCCGTAACTTATCTGAAACCTCCCAAACACAAACCAGATATGCGTTCTGATCATAAAACACGCTACTAATTTTCTCGCGCACTTGCATTTCTCAACACTAAGTTATAAATCACGTTCCGGATGTAATAAAATAAACAAAACTTCAAAAAAGACACATTTACCCTGATGTTGACTTTGGTCAAACTTCTTCCTTTCTTTAACTTAATAACTTTCAATTTTACTATTTCTTCTCCAATACTCATCCGATTGCTTTGGAGATCGCGCCACCCATCTCCGTAAGTTATAAATACCAAGATGAAAATATGGAAATGTATTTTGGGAAAAACAAGTTCAAAAGCTCAAAATGACATAGGGGTCATTACACTGTCAAGTCAAAACATCCTTTTAAAGCTACGGGAAGGTCCTTTAGAAAAAAGGAGACTTGTTGCTCAAAATGACCGAGGGGTCTTTACATGTATCCTTTATAATTTATGAAATCTAGTTTTATAAATGTTAGGGTAGACATTTATTATTTGATTATCTCAAAGTATATTCTATTTGTGTGTCATAAATTTGATTAATTGGCATACAGTTTGTAGCATGCATGAAATATCTGAAGATTATTTTCAAGATAGTAAGAAATGAATTAGGCTTACATTAATACTTGAAATTATCCTTGAGATCATGAAAAGTCATTAGAAGATCAAAATGCTAAACCATTTGGAATATAGTTTTATTTATCAAATAATTGTCTCCGCCTGACCAAGTACTTTATCCTTCGTTGGTAGGTCAACTTAAGTTAGGGATCAACGTATCTCAGTTCTTACTAAATTTTGGTGCATCGTCTCCATCTTTCTAGCTAGAGCTTCGTGGAATAAGAAATTAATTTCCCTTGCTATCAATTTCTTATTCACTCATTGTGTTTGAATTGTGCTCTTTCTCATCTTAATTTATAACTACTTAGAACGTTATGGAAGATAAAGAAACACCGCTTGAGCAAGCGAACAAAGGAACTTGATTTATCTGAACCGAATGATAGGGGCTTAAAGTTAAGCATATCATGACCAACCTTGCTCCTTGGTCGACCAGGAGAAACATCTCAAAGCATGTGGTAACAAATTAAGTGTTTTGACATTGTCTCACAGGATCCACCATAGGTTGGGTTGAGAGTCGTATGATGGGTGAGTTTTCACCTAGTGTCCAGTACCCCATGGCTATATTGGGGACCAGACTTACACAAAATTCGAATATGAGACCTCTAACTAAGGATAGAAGGATCCTATCTATTCCACTATAACTATTGGTAGTTTTAGGAAAAATAGTACTCCAAATAAGGAAATACTTCCAACAAGTGATACTCCCCTCATTGTTATCATAACAATCTATCACTTAAAAGAATATTTAAGACAAGGAATATCTTTCATTATTTTCTTTTTTTGGTTTGAGAATCCAACTACCCTTGATTTGATCAATGAGTTGTAACCTAGACTTGCACTATTTTCAGGCCCAAAGGGATAAGGAAGAAAGAGAGATTCTTTATTTTGAAAACAAAAGATTGTATACAGAGAATGTGGAAATGCGTTTCAAGTTGAGGAATCACTTTTGTGCTACTTGCAAGTTGCAAAATGAAAATTCCAAATTAAGAGAAAAGGTAAACTTCCATTACCTGTTGATTGCCTATGATGCTTCGGACAAAAGGTTTGCCGCATCTATGTCGGATCTTTAAAAAATTTACTACTTTTAGAGGATCTGACACGCATCTGGCAACAATTTGGAAGAGTCTGAGCATTATAATTAATAGTTTCCTTTTTACTACATATATCGCTCATAGGTTTTTCCTTGTTTTTCTTTTTCCTATAGATTATGATGGGATCCAAAACGGTTAAACGTTTAAAGGAAGACCATGAAAGGTACTTGTTAGTACTCCAACAAAATCATTCCCATCGCTGCAATGATCCAAGTGGCTTAGATTTGGAGCTCAAATTGGGATGTTCTCACAACTCTCCAAGATTGAATTAGAACTGACTGAAGGTCAATATATTTGAATATTTAATGGTTGAAAAGATGAATTATGGATTGTTTAAGTGCATGAATTGGTTTTTTTTGTGTATGTTCTCTCAAGAATAATCTAGCAAATATTCAGAGTAAACACCCATCTTCATAGAACAAAGGTTCTAATTTGGAAAAATATAAGTTTTTTGTATTGATAGTGTTAAATTCAGTTGAACTTTTATGCATTGCAATCAATATATCTCTCGTAAACAATTACTATGCTCAACTAAGACAATGGTAGAGATTTCTTAAAGATAGTTGAAACTTATTGTCGTCCTCATAATTAGTCATTTATAAATGATATTTTACATGTAATGTCTTGCACATCAATAAATTCATGGATTTGACATACAAAAAGAAAGATATATTTTCTATGACTTCTACTTTGTTAAACTTGCTTTATTATTGGATACAAGGAACTGCAAGGGGTACGTACTTACTGTCGTACTTTTATTTCTGGACTAAATGCCACTTGTTCATTCCCTTCTTTCATCTACATAAGGCCACTCTTGTTAGCAGAAGAAGCCCATATAAATGTCGTAGCACCTGATGATGCCACCACTCAAATAGCCTTGGTGGCTTCTTCTAATGTTAATTCTTCCTCCAATGTGTCCTCTTCTCCTTCTCAATAGGTTGAGACAGATTTGCAAGATCTTCCAAATGAATTAGATTTGCAAGATAAGGAAATAGAGTTAGACTTAGAGGTTTCAGGAGTGGAGAACTTTACTGGAAGTTGTATAGTTGGAGATGATCTTGAAAAGTACCAACATATTTGGGAAATATCTTTGTTGGTTATAAAGTCATGCGCAAGACATGTGCTAGTGCCGAGATCAATGAATTTTAATAATGATAAGTTGTAGCTGGCGACACAAAATTAAATTCCATTAGATTTTGATTAGAAACACATGGAAACATAGAATGATATGGAAATAAGGACTCCACAAATATGACATTAGAATTCCATTTGTGGAGGGATCGAAACATTTAAAACCTATGTGCCTTGTAGAAGTTTCAATAAATATGCAAGGTTTTGATCTCGGATGAAACTTATTAGAAACAATTGTTGCAGTAAGAGGACAACAAAGACATCTAAAAGTCTTGAATATGCTATAATTTTGACTTAGATGAAATATATTCATGAGGTGAATGCAAATTTAAAATGGGTAATGGTGTAACATTTATTAGAATTACATCAAATAGGGAAGCATCAGCCCGTAAGGAGAAAGGAATAGACACTTGGGAAAAAAAGACAGTGAATTGTACTGTTGATGT
This sequence comes from Anisodus tanguticus, assembly GCA_034509755.1. Taxonomy (NCBI): domain Eukaryota; kingdom Viridiplantae; phylum Streptophyta; class Magnoliopsida; order Solanales; family Solanaceae; genus Anisodus; species Anisodus tanguticus. The sequence continues at coordinate 29,765,783 of CM067551.1, forward strand.
TCGTATGTTTACGTTCGGTATGTCCATTTTGAGCAAAAGTATACAGACAGGATAGTTGATGAATAATATCATTTTCTATGAAGAAGGAATTAAAATTGGTATTTTCTTATTCTTTACCACCTCAGATAGAAAATATAACATCTGAAGTTATTTGCATGATTCAACTTAGGGAAGATACTATACACTAATAACGGTAATCGATAGTCTATCCACAAGATTCATCTATAATCCATCAGTGATTATTTGAAGGCTATTGACATTATTCATCTTAAGTTAAACTAATACCCAATCTACGATTGTCTAAAAGCTATTATTACAATTTAGCTTACATAACGGTCGACACCCCGATGACAATAATCCAGAACTCTCATATGATTAACCTTAAGCAACAATCGATAACCTATTAACTGTACTTTGGTAACTTTCAACATAATTCATCTTACGTAGGATACTTTAACCCCATAACAGTAAAGCCATAAGTGATCGATAACATTCTTCTTAGCTTGAAACTATAATCCATCGATAAACACTTAAATATATTGATATAATTCATCTTATGTAACGTACTATTACAGACCATTGCATAAAATTCTTTGAATTTATCATGCGCTTCTGATTTTTCTCGCATAAGATAAATCCACAGATATTTAGTGAAATCATCAAGAAATAAAATATAGAATAAAAAATAAGAATTGGAATTTAAAAGAGCTTGCCACACATCTGTATGAACCAAAACAAAAGGAGATGTTGCATTACTTGAAGAAGAATCAAATTGCAATCTTGATTGTTTACCCAAAAGGCAAACATTACATGAATTATTATCAAAACTTGAATTGCAACTAAGTAAACCATGACGTGCTAAGGCTGCTAAGGAGCGGTGTCCGGGATTCTCAAACATTGATGCCATAGAGAAGAGGAATCTATATTCAAAAAACACATGATGCCCAAACATTGATGTCATAGAGAAGAGGAAACAATATTCAAAAAACACATGAGGAGAGGATGTGGAGAGCAGTTATAGGGATCTTTCATTCTTATAGTGGAGAAACACTTGATTGGTTCTTTTGTCCTTAACAATGAAACCAGAGTTAGTAAACAGAATTAAACAACTATTATCAACACCTAAATGTTGGATAGTCAAAAGATTTTTCTTGAGTGAAGGAACATATAAAACATTATTCATGTGAAGGGATCGGGACAAGGTACAGAGCACATATTGACCAATAGAGACAATAGGCAGAAGATTTCCATTACTAACCATGACCCGAGATGAGACATTATAAGAAGTAGAAGAAGGCAAGAGAGCAGGATTATACGTCATGTGCATAGAATCACCAGAATCAGGATACCACACCGGTGGCGGGACTTCCTCCACGCTCATAGCTGCAAAAGACTTAGGCAAAGTATTTGAAACAAAAGAATGATTAAACATGTTTTGACATTCTAAGGCAGTATGGTTGTAGTGAAAACATAACTGGCACTCTTTTGATGGAACAAAGGGAGAACGACCAAGAATATCATCATCTGGATTTAGATCATGATTTCACACACCATTCCATTAAGGTAAAAATCCACCAGAAGACTTATGAAAAGATTGACCAAGAGCTCTACCATTATAGCCTTTATTATTACATTCACGACCTCGGCCATTGTTTGAACCTCGTGATTGAGAAGGAAAAGAGGACACGTTGGAGGAAGTATTAAGATTAGAAGAAGACACCAAGGTCATTTGAGTGGTGTCATTATTAGGTGTTGTGACCTTTATATGGGCTTCTTATGTTAACAAGAGTGGCCTTATGGCGGTGAAAGAAGGGAGTGACCTAATGGCATTTAGTCTAGAAAAAAAGTACGGTAGGAAGTAGGTACTACCCCTTGCAATTCCTTGTATCCAATAATCAAACAAATTTAATAAAGTGGAAGTCATAGAATAGATTTTTTTTTTGTGCAACTCAAATCCATGAATTTATTGATGAGCAAGACATTGCATATAAAATATCATTTATAAATAACCAATTATGAGGACGATAATAAGTTTCGACAAACTTTAAGAAATGTCTACCATTTTCTTATTTGAGAATAGTAACTACTTATGAGAGATATTGACTGAAATGCATAAACTTTCAATTAAATTTAATCCTATCAATACACAAAACTTATATTATTCCAAATTAAAACCTCAGCTCTACGACGATGGATGCTTACTCTGAATATTTTCTAGATTAGACTTGAGAGAACATACACAAAAAAACCAATTCAAGAACTTAAACAATCCATAATTCATCTTTTCAACCATCAAAGATTCAAATATATTGACCTTCAGTCAGTTCTAATTCAATCTTGAAGAGTTGTGAGAACATCCCAATTTGAGCTCCAAATCTAAGCCACTTGGATCATTGTAGTGATAGGAATGATTTTGTTGGAGTACTAACAAGTACCTTTCATGGTCTTCCTTTAAACGTTTAACCATTTTGGATCCCATCATAATCTATAGGAAAAAGAAAAACAAGGAAATACCTATGAGCGATATATGTAGTAAAAAGGAAACTATTTATTATGATGCTCAGAGTCTTCCAAATTGTTGCCAGATGCCTGTCAGATTCTCTAAATGTAGTAAAGTTTTCAAAGATCCGACATAGATGCGGCAAACCTTTTGTCCGAAGCATCATAGGCAATCAACAGGTAATGGAAGTTTACATTTTCTATTAATTTGGCATTTTCATTTTGCAACTTGCAAGTAGCACAAAAGTGATTCCTCAACTTGAAATGCATTTCCACATTCTCTAAATACAAGCTTTTGTTTTCATAACAAAGAATATCTCTTTCTTCCTTATCCATTTGGGCCTGAAAATAGTGCAAGTCTAGGTTACAACTCATTGATCAAATCAAGGGTAGTTGGATTCTCAAACCAAAAAAAGAAAAAAAATGAAAGATATTCCTTTACTTAAATATTCTTTTAAGTGATAGATTGTTATGATAAAAATGAGGGGAGTATCACTTGTTGGAGTTATTTCCTTATTTGGTGTACTATTTTCCTAACACCACCAAGAGTTATAGTGGGATGGATAGGATCCTTCTATCCTCAATTAGAGGTCTCAGATTCAAATTTTGGATAAATCAGACCCCAATATAACCATGGGGTACTGGACACTGGATGAAAACTCACCCATCATACAACCCTCAACCCAACTTATGAGACAATGTCAAAACTCTTACTCCATTGCCATATACTCTGAGATGCTTCTCCCGGTCGACCAAGGAGCAAGGCTTGTCATGATAGGCTTAACTTTAAGCCCCTATCATTCGGTTCAGATAAATCAAGTCCCTTGGCTCGCTTGCTCAGGCGGTCTTTCTTTATCTTCGATAACGTTCGAAGTAGTTATGATTTAAGAACAAAAGCCAAACACAATGAATGAATAAGAAATTTACAATAGGGGAAACTAATGATTCTTATTCTACCAAGATCTAGCTAGAAAGATGGAGACAACGCACAGGCATTTTGTAAGAACTGAGGGACGTTTCTCCCTAACTTAAGTTGACCTACTAACGAAGCATAAAGTACTTGGTCATGCAGAGAGAGGTTTGGGTTCATGCAAGGCTCTCGTGTTACGAAGAAGTAGGTAGTGTAATATAGGCAGGATTTTTATCAAAGTAATTCAAAAATGCTACAGTTCCACATATAAGTGTCAAACCCACGAGCTATAGCATTTTTTGGACCTCCTTTGCTAACTGCTACACTTATAGAAGTTTTCCTTGTTGGAATAGATCTGGCTTTATACTTGAAAGTATATTTATGTCCTAGAGACAATATGTATTAGGACAAATATACTTTATACACATTCGTATTATTATTAATGGAGATTAATATTTTTGCATTTACAATTATTGAATTATTATTTGATTGTTTGTAATTATTCATTAATGTGCATCCCTTCAGCTTACGTTCTCATTAATAGAGTGAGATATTCATGATAGAGAGTAACTCTTAACATAGCCTCGACTAATGATCATCGAGAATGGGATATCGATGATATGTGATAAGTCGATATGTGGTCTGTATCACATCCTTAGAGGATGTAGTATGTCTCAGTTGCTACGAGTAATGGCTACTCGTGATGGACACATGGATACTTTGGAAGTATAGGTATACCCTGTTGATATACTATTTGTTATACTTGTCTAAAGTATGATCAATGTGTGGGAGATAGAAGTCCTTATACTTGAGGTCAATATGCACCTTGTCTACAAAGTAATGTACTTTGATCCCATCCTAAGCTCAAATACCTTATAGGTTGAGATACGACTTGTATTGGGTACATTACGATGTGGACTAAAGGTGGTAGTTGAGCCAAGATTAGGATTCATTCCTCAGATATATATATTCGAGAGAACACACGAATTCTCAGTGATATTGGATTGACAAAGTCATTGGCCAACGCAATAGACATATTTAGAATATGGTCTAGTTGTCAACTAATATAAATGAGATACAATGATTAAGCCATTTGCATAGACACTTGACAAATCCTAAGCTTGATCGGGTGTGTCGTGAATGAAAGGATTTTATCATACCACATAAAGGTTAAGTTTACTAGATTCGCGTAATCGTACTTCACATATTGAGTTCATCTTCCGGCGCCATCTAGAAGTTCCGTGTAGACCTTAATTTGATTAATGTCGTTATGAGAAGTCTTGTAGGGTCACACTATGTCGATTGTCCTTTCGATCTAAGGATGTATTGAGAGAGTAATTAAATGTTCGATTTGGAATCGAGATATTTAAATGAATAATGATTATTTCAATTAAGTCAAAATTGGATTTTAGATTTAATTAAGAATGCACGGAAAATAAACCGAGACAGTGCAGGAGCACGTCGAGCACCGCGGCGCCCATACCCTTGGGCAGCGGCGCCTCTGCCTCGAATTTTGGGCCAGGCCCAAGGTCAAACCCTAATCCGGTTTTGACCTATTTTTCAACTATAAATAGAGGCATTCAATTCATTATTCATACACCAATTTTTCATAATATCATTCTAAGCCTTAAAGACTTAGAATCAAATAATCTCTCGAACCTCTGCCGGTTTTCCTAGCTTTCCGAAAGAGAAGTACATTGAAGCTTGGAGTTTGCAATTGAATGGGCAACCGCGTGTGCACCTTACAGTAGATAAAGATTTCAGATACTATAAATTGTAAGTTTATTCTTTATGTTTCAAGTTTAATTGTTGTACAACCATACCAGAAATGTTGTTAGAGTAAGTAAGAAACAAAAACTTTTAACTTCCGTTGTGCCTTACTTATGTGCTTTGAACCCAACAAAACCCTACAGTGGTATTAAAGCCCAGGATGGTTCAATGGTTATTTAATAATTGAATAGAATAATAATATAGGTTAAACATAAAATTGGATTAAAATGAGGTTTCTTAAAATCCTACATGTCTTGAATGAATGTTGACCTTTTGATATCTCCCTAAATTATCTCCTACGCTAACTCGAGGAAGTCATTCCGGTCTAACTCGAACTAAACCAAAAGTGTGTTGTCCGACTCATTGCACGGTGCACGGCTAAGAACGAGTAAGAACGGATGATGGTCGATATGGGCGTTATTGATAATGGTGGGTGATGATAAAGGACCTGTAATTTGAGAATCAACACAGAAACGTTTGTCAGGACATGAGCGTCGTGGCCCTATGGTAGGGCTTCGTGGCGCTTGCTATGGTTTCAAGGCGACGCCGCGGCGCTAATGCTTTATTTCAAAACATTGACTCACTGGACAACATGTGCTGCGGCTCCATGGTAGAGCACCGCGGCACTAATGCATTTGTAGAAGAAGAAATGTTTCTGCCTCTACAGCACCGCAACTCCATAGCAGCTCCATAGTGGAGCGCCGCGGCGCTAATGCATTTTTCCAGAAGCTGAAAGGCTTCTTCCTCAATGGTGTTGCGGCCCTAATGATTAGCGCAGCGACCCCACCTATCCAGAAACAAAAAAATCAGAGTTCAGAATGTTTAACCCAAGATTATTATTATACAGTATATTATTTGATAAATATGTTGTTTATGTGCCAAATGTCAAAATGTTTGTCATTTACATTTCTAGATTAGTGTCCACTATAACTGTCTGGGCAGGCGGCGCCCAGTGTTTGATTAAACCATCTTATATCATGCATATTGGGTTGACGGTTCCCAAACTATATATGTCTTTAGTTTTCATGATGTTAAGATGTCATATTGGATATGGCGTAAAAGAGTTGATCTTGGTTAGAACCCTAAATTAAAATGTTCCATAAAATTTTAAATACAAGTCTAAATTAAAAACACGTCATCCATTATAATTGTTAGAGTGCCAAATCCTTTTCGTCGAAACGAGTATTTATGCCAAAGCATTTGCTCTAAGTCTACGAGGACCCAGACTCTTTCATATATGTGTTTTTAATGTAAAGGTAAATGATAAATTTTTGTGGGTATTTACACCTAAGTGTTTGCTCACAAAGGCCAAATTTGCTTAGATACATAAATGCAGTAGTGTAATGGGGTTGACTTGCTTAGACAAATCTTGGTGCGAAAGTGTCGGACTAATCTAAGGACGCAAGATTAAATGTAATAATTTGATCAACCAAGAGTTGCGAATAAGTTTTGCAATTGGTTTAGAACCTACCAAGATATGTTATTGAAGTTATCAGCCAAAGCAAACGAGGAGATAGCATAGGCTTGGATCTTGGCCCATTATGACCTCAATTAATATAGGTCCGTTTTCCACCACGGGGTCTAGAAGTATGTTAAAATAGTGGGAGCTAATTAAACAAAAGGCCTTGTTGATTAGCCTAAATGAATGTGTATAATAGGAAATAGATTTTGAATTTGATTTCCGGTCTATCTAATTCTTCAGATTATAAAAGATGTCGAAATTGTCGTTGAAAATGTTGATTGAGATGAATAAACTTACTAGACCGAACTACCTTGATCGGCTAAGGAATTTGTGAATAGTACTGAGATAAGAGAAAATACAATACTTGTTGGACACGGTGTTCCCAACAGTCCCTGCAACAGACTCTGATGAATATGCCTCTTTTGATAAGGATGCTTACCAGAAACATCTAGATGATTCCACTTCAGTGCAATGCACAATGTTGTCTTCCATGTCTATGGAACTTCAGAGACAGTTTGAGAAAATGGGGCCCAATGAGATGCTCGAACACTTGAAGAGTCTCTATGAATCTCAATCCCAGACTATGGAATATGAGTTGCTAATAGAACTCGTTAAGTGTAAGCTCAATGAAGGGGGCCAAATCTCGCAGCATGTGTTGAAGATGAAAGGGCTGATAGAGAGGCTTGCTTCAATTGGAACGAAGCTTGAAAAGAATGTCACTACCACCCTCATCCTGAACTCTCTCCCTCGTTCCTTTGACAACTTCATAGGGAATTTCAATATGAATTGAACGAAGGCGACTCTGCCGGAGCTGAACAACATGCTCAAGACCTTTGAGTGTTCCACTTCCATAGGTAAAGCTATGCTCATGGTGAGCTCTTCTAGCCGACCCAAGCCGAAAGGCAAGGAATGGAAGAAGAAGAAGGGCAAAGCAATCGTTATGCCCTCAGCTATGAAGCCCAAGGGAGGTGTGAATAAGAAGGTGAACGCGGCTAAGGATGAATGTCTCAATTGCCATTGAAAGGGGCATTGGAAAAGGGACTGCACGGCACCAGGAGGAGGAAAAGCACTAGGTGCTCCTGCCTTTGGTGGACAAGGTATGTACGTCATTGAAATAAATATTTCTATAAATAACTCTCATTCCTGGGTATTGGATACTGCTTGTGGCTCACACATTTGTACAAATGTGTAGGCGCTAACTGATAGCAGGAAGGTTGGACCGAGAGAGGTAGACCTACGCATTGGAAATAGAGCACGAGTGGATGCTGAGTGCGTAGGGACTTATAGATTAAATTTACCTTCCGGCTATTGTTTAGTGTTAAATGATTTCTTTTATATACCCTCGTTAACGAACAATATTATTTCTATCCCAGTGTTGGACATGAAGGGCTTTTTCTCGTATATTATAATGGCAGTCACGTACTGTCTTTGATAATCTTATAGATGGAATTGCTCCTCTTGTGGATGGATTATATACACTGAACCGTAGTCGAAAGATATTCAATGTACAAAATAAACGAGCCAAGATAAGTAATAGAAACTCTACCTACCTATGGCCCTGCAGACTTGGTCATATCAACGAATCAAGGATAGCAAGATTGAGGAAGTTAGAATACCTAGAACCATTTGACTTGGAGTCCTATGGTAACTGCGAATCTTGCTTGAGAGGAAAGATGACCAATAAACCACTTTCTGGGAAAGGTGTGCAAGCCAAGGAAGTGCTTGAGTTGGTCCATAGTGATGTATGTGGGCCATTCTCGACTCAAGCTAAAGGAGGTTTCCCATACTTTATCACTTTTACTGACGACTTCACAAGGTATGGATATGTGTATCCTATGAGACATAAATGCGAGGCCTTTGAGAAGTTCAATGAGTACAAGTCGGAAGTAGAGAAGCAACTTGCAACAACTATCAAGACCCTTCGATCGGATCGTGGAGGTGAATAATTCGATCGGTTCGATCCATGATGAGCTCATCAGCGCTACTAATATACCTTTGGGGACATACTATACAAACCTTAATATATGCTCTGAACAGGGTTCCTTCCAAGTCAGTAGAAAAGACGCCGTATAAGATATGGTGTGGCAAGAAGCCAGCTCTTAAACATATGAGACCCTGGAGTGCCCGGCATACGTTAAGAAGATGCTCACTGACAAGTTGGAATCTAAAAGTGAGAAATGTTACTTTGTGGGGGTATCCAAAGGAAACTAAGGGATACTACTTCTATCTTCCTGGAGAACATAAGGTCATTGTTTCCATGAATGCAACTTTCCTTGAAGAAGAATATGTCTACAAGGAACATAGCTGCACAGAGATAGAACTTGAAGAAATTCAAGAACCACAAGATAACACAGAAGTTGAACCCTTGTCGAATGACCTAAACAAGGATTCAGTGGGAGTATCTAGTGAAGATTGGGTACTTAAAGTATGCCCTTCAGCCAGTGGGAGTGTTGTGAGAGATAATGCAGAAATGCAAGGCTCACACACACAACCAATGAAAGATGATACAATGGTTGTACATCATTCCATTAAGGAAATACATGAAAATGACATTCCTGAAAGCTCTCATGGTGATGGATTGTCCAACACACAAAGACCTTCTCACAATCAGAGTGCAATAAATACTGAAACGCAAAATACTCAACTCTGTAGGACCACTAGGACTCATCTTCTGCCTGAAAGACTCAATCTCCTTGTTGAAACACACAATGAGATACATATTCCTGATAACGATGAACCTATAACCTACATCGATGCTATGTTATACATTGATTCATAGAGATGGAAAGAAGCCATAAAACCTGAGATGGACTCGATGTACATAAATCAAGTTTGGAACTTGGTTGATTTGCCAATAAGGGTTAGACCCATAGGATGCAAATGGGTCTTCAAGAAGAAGATTGATGCATATGGAAAGGTATAGACTTATAAAGAAAGATTGGTGGCTAAAGGTTATAATCAACGACCTGTGGTCGATTATGATGAAACCTTTTCACCTGTTGCTAAGATTAAGTCCATTCGGAATTTTGCTTGCAATAGTTGCATATTATGACTATGACATTTGGCAGATGGACGTCAAAACTGCTTTCCTCAATGGTAATCTAGTTGAGAAAGTGTATATGAAACAACCTGAGGGTTTTTCACTCGAGTCCAAACCAAATGCCATATGCAAGCTACAAAAGTCCATTTATGGGCTCAAGCAAGCCTCGAGGAGTTGGAACATTTGTTTTGACAAGGCTATCAAGTCATTTGATTTCGTAGAAGCAAAAATGATCCATGTGTTTATAGTAAACGCAAGGATAGGAGTATTTCCTTCATTATCATATATGTACATGACATATTAATAATGGGAGACAATAAGACTCTCCTGCAGTCAGTCAAAGAGTGGTTGTCCAGTACCTTCATGATGAAGGATTTAGGTGAAGCCTGCTACATTTTAGGGATTAGGATCTATAGAGATAGACCTAACAGATTGTTGGGGATGTCACAGTCAGTTTACATAGACAAAGTGCTTAGAATTTTTTCTATGGAAAATCCCAAGAAAGACGGTGTACCTATGGGACAAGGCATCAAGTTATCTAAGAAGGATAGTCCTTCTAATTCTATAGAACTTGAACGCATGAAAAGGATCCCATATACCTCGGCTATAGGATCGATCATGTATGACATGACCTGTACTAGGTCAGATGTGGCCTTTGCACTTAGTATGACTTGCAAGTTCTAGCAGAATCCTGGGGAAGATCACTGGAAGGCAGTTAAGAGTATTCTTAAGTATCTTAGATGAACTAAAGATTACTTCTTAGTCTATGGTGGAGAAGAAAAGCTAGCTGCTACTGGGTACACTGATGCTAGCTTCCAGACGGATGTTGATGACTACAAATATCAATCAGGATACACATTCATTTTCAATGGTGGAGCAGGAAGCTGGAAAAGTTCCAAGCAAGCTACAACTGCTGATTCGACAACAGAAGCTGAGTACATTGCTGGATCGGAAGCTGATAAGGAAGCTGTCGCGATTTCTGAGTTCTTGAAGGAACTAGGGGTTGTTCCAAGTGCCACTTGTCCAATAACGGTTTATTGTGACAACACTGGTGCGATTGCACAAGCTAAGGAACCAAGATCAACCAACAGAAAGAAGCATGTACCAAGGAAGTACCACATACTCAGGGAGATAGTGGAGACTGGAGAGATTAGATTAGACTATGTTCCCACAGACGATAATATAGATGACCCATTAACTAAACCATTAAGCTTAGTCAAGCATAATGGTCATTTTGAGAGTATGGGCAATAGATATGTTGGAGATTGGCTCTAGGCCAAGTGGGAGATTGAAAGTATATTTATGTCCTAGAGACAATATGTATTAGGACAAATGTACTTTATACACATTCGTATTATTATTAATGGAGATTAATATTTTTGCATTTACAATTATTGAATTATTATTTGATTGTTTGTAATTATTCATTAATGTGCATCCATTGAGCTTACGTTCTCATTAATAGATTGAGATATTCATGATAGAGCATAACTCTTAAAATAGCCTCGACTAATGATCATCGAGAATGGGATATCGATGATATGTGATAAGTCGATATATGGTCTGTATCACATCCTTAGAGGATGTAGTATGTCTCAGTTGCTACGAGTAATGGCTACTCGTGATGGACACATGGATACTTTGGAAGTATAGGTATACCCTGTTGATATACTATTTGTTATACTTGTCTAAAGTATGATCAATGTGTGGGAGATAGAAGTCCTTATACTTGAGGTCAATATGCACCTTGTCTACAAAGTAATGTACTTTGATCCCATCCTAAGCTCAAATACCTTATAGGTTGAGATACGACTTGTATTGGGTACATTACGATGTGGACTAAAGGTGGTAGTTGAGCCAAGATTAGGATTCATTCCTCGGATATATATTCGAGAGAACACTCGGATTCTCAGTGATATTGGGTTGACAAAGTCATTGGCCAACGCAATAGACATATTTAGAATATGGTCTAGTTGTCAACTAATATAGATGAGATACAATGATTAAGCCATTTGGATAGACACTTGACAAATCCTAAGCTTGATCGGGTGTGTCGTGAATGAAAGGATTTTATCTTACCACATAAAGGTTAAGTTTATTGGATTCGTGTAAACGTACTTCACATATTGAGTTCATCTTCCGGCGCCATCTAGATGTTCCGCATAGACCTTAATTTGATTAATGTCTATATGAGATGGCATGTATTGTCACACTATGTCGATTGTCCTTTCGATCTAAGGATGTATTGAGAGAGTAATTAAATTTTTGATTTGGAATTGATATATTTAAATGAATAATGATTATTTAAATTAAGTCAAAATTGGATTTTGGATTTAATTAAGAATGCACGGAAAATAAATCGAGAAAGTGCAGGAGCACGTCGAGCGCCACGGTGCCCCTACCCTAGGGCTGCGGTGCAGTGCAGAAGCACGTCGAGCACCACGATGCCCATACCCTAGGGCTGCGGCGCCTGTAACATCCCATACTTTCGGGTTACGATTTAAATTGCTGAGCGTTTATAAAATTGCGAGGCATGTGTAAATAGGTCCGAGCGTTGGGAAAAATTTATGTTAAATTTACGCATGCTAATAAAGATATTTGTATGTAAAAAGGATTTAACCCCGAAATAATTTTGGACGTAAGAAGTATGACGACAAAAGCCGGAAATAAATTTGGCACGTGCATAAAGAGGTTATGGGCTAGTGTCATATCACAAATTATGACATTGAATTTATGAAGGTCCTATAAGTTATTATGATTTAAGTGAATTGGGATCACGGAATTAATTATGTGTGTGGTTGATAAATTATGTGGAGGCATGTCACTTAATTAATTAAGTGACCTTGCATGTTGTGCAAGGTGTCGTGAGATAAGGGAATGCCACCGTCAAGTTTTGGCTGAGTGGAGAGCACAATTATGAGGGGAATTTAATCCATTAGGCCCCAAAGACTTTCAACAAATTCTTTTCCTTGCTAAACCTTTCATTTAGTAGACTTCTCCTTATAGAATTCATTAGGAAAAACCATTAAGCAGTAACGTGAAATTGAGGCTGCCCCAATTTCCATTCGAATGCAATGGAGAATCATTTCAGTTGTTGGGTTTGGAAAATGTACAAGTGCAGTAACAATATTTCCTTCCATGTTAGCCAAACGAAGGTATGTTAAGGCAAAATATTTCTTCCTTTTGGCATGTTTCATGTAACAAAATATAACTGTGATATTGCTCCATAATTCATTCTACTCCTAGTAGTTAAGAATATTCATGTTATTTATTTCTATGCTGAAAGCATGTCTAAATATATTTCTATGTCCTTATTGAGGCATACGGAAGATGTGTTGTTATTCACAATGTTAGCCAAAGGTGCAGGGGTATTATGTCACTCGGGGTATTTTATTTTCATTCATGCATTTTCACTTGCATTGCATTCATATATTACCCTGGACTACTGGTTCTATGCACACTACTATATGGTAAATATTATATATGTAGGGGATATGGGGAAAGGGAAAGGCGTTATATACGCACACCACCTGCAGCTGGTAGAGACTATAACAAAAGAGCCCGAAGAGGCCAATATGATGTGATAATGTGATGTGATGCCAACATGTCTTATTGGGACGGTTGCACGATCCGCAACACTAACATATATTGGGATGGGTTGCACGATCCGTAACACTGACATATTTATATATACGTTAATTAACCATCACTTGCACCATGCATACGTTAATTAACCATTACTTGGTATGATGCCCACAAGGTTGTCATGGTAAGGAAATTTCCCAATGAGGCCAATAAATATGGACACTGCATTGTACATAACATGTAGGCAAGTGTATTAGGGCCCTCAGAGGCAGTTCCTGTTGGTCAGTTGTTTTTGTTTCAGTGATCAGTATATTCCTGTTGTGCTGTTATTTATGCTTGACATACTTAGTACATCAGTCGTACTGACGTTCCTTTTGTCGGAGGACGCTGCGTTTCATGCCCACAGGTTCTCATAGGCAAGGCAACGACCCACGTGAATAGATTGCAGTTTTCAGCGGATTTTGGATGCACTCCTCTCTTTCGGGGTGTCGGTCTGATTTTGGTATAATATAGTTTTATGTGTCTATATGGGTATGGCGAGACCTTGTCCCGACCTTTGATGTTGATACTCTTAGAGGCTTGTAGATAGGTGTCCTGGGAGTAGTAGACTTGTACGGCCTTGTCCGCCTTGGTATATGTATATATATAAGTTGGTTACCTGGTTGTTCATAATTTTCTTTCGGCTTAGTGTAGAATTAATTATGAATAGGTGTTGATAGTGTGATTAGCGGTACCCGGCGGGTAGGGTCCGGATATCCTTCGCGGCCCTCCGGTTTGGGTCGACAGCGCCTCAGCCTCAAATTTTGGGCCAAGCCCAAGATCAAATCCTAATCTAGTTTTGACCTATTTTTCAACTATAAATAGAGGCATTCACTTCATTATTCATACACCAATTTTTCAGAATATCATTCTAAGCCTTAGAGACTTAGAATCAAATACTCTCTCAAACCTCTGCTGGATTTCCTAGCTTTCCAAAAGAGAAGTACATTGAAGCTTGGAGCTTGCAATTGAAAGGGCAACTGCGTGTGCACCTTACAGTAGATAAAGATTTCAGATACTCTAACTTGTAAGTTTATGCTTTATGTTACAAGTTTAATTATTGTACAACCATATCAGAAATGTTGTTGGGGTAAGTAAGAAACAAAAACTTTTAACTTGCGTTGTGCCTTACTTATGTGCTTTGAACCCAACAAAACCCTACAATACTCTCCAATTGAGATGCAATAGAAGTTCATACGCCTTGGTCACGAGACTTTTACTCCATCAGATAAATGATTGTATCTCTCTCGTAGTTCTTAGTTTTTATGAAATCAATCAGTTTTACTCTGGTCATCGTAGCAAAGTTATTGTTGTACTTCTTTTTTATCACACTAAACACAAAATACATCTAGCATAGGGTGATGAATGTTAGTGTCAATCTAGTATCATCAATGAAATAAGCACAATACTATAATAACAATTCAATATAACTTGAAATCAACAACAATGAATTCAGCAAATTGAAAACACATACTAACTTGGTGTAGATGGAGGTCTGCTTGATGCAATGTCCTAAGACAAAAATTCGCCCCCACTTGTGCTGTATTTTACGGACGTCTGTCTAGAGGATACAACTATCTAAGTGAGAGTTCTAGCACAAGAACTTCACCTCTGGCGAATTTACTATATGTGTTCTTCAAAAACTTGTTTTGAAGAAGAAGAAATAGAAGCAACAATCTCAAATCATTAATTGTGAGAAAATGATTGATTGTAGTTAGTTATGTCTTGTGTGTTTTTCAACCAAGTGATCAACATTCTTTATATAGAGTAGCATATGAACAGTTACATTCATTCATACCAAAGGAGTAGCATTTGATTCGAATTTTCTATCCGTTGATCACTTTATTTCTTCTTAATACCATACAAATTCCAACAATGAATATTCGGGTGGAGATGGAGATGCACTTGATTGGGAAGAGAAAGAATCCTTAATACGTGGATTTGACTGGTGATAAGGTAATACACAATGAAATTAATAAACTTAAAAATAGATATATAAATTAATTTGGAAATTGTGTAAAGAGCTATGTTCTTAGTGTATATGGTGTAAAATTCCCAAAACTTAATTAGCAGTTCAAAATAGTTGTATGTTAATTTCTCCGTTCATATGAGGCGAAGTGCACATATACTCAATATTGACGTTGCCATTTAACTTGTGCTCGTTTTCTTTAAGAAATTGCACGTGTAACCCACTTCAAATAGCTTCAGACATTCGATGTCTACACAATGTCTAAAGTTTTATATGGCTGAAATGCAGGCACATATGACTGAACTATTTTTGCATGAACTTCGGTCATATTTCTGCCTCACTTCAATCATATATGGTTGAGTTCAATCATTTTTCCTTAATTCAGGCACATATGGTTGATGTTTAAGCCAAAATGACTGAAGTCTAATCATTGTTGTTTGCACTTCGGACAAAAATGCATGAACTTTATTCATATGTAGAGATGGATAAGATAAGCCAAACCCTCCCAACCCGCTTGAATTTAAAAGAATTGGGTTATTAATTATTGAAGTAGTGGGTCAAATTGGATTAATCCAAAATATCCCAAAAAATACTGGGCCACATTGGATTAAAATATTCAACCCAAAACCCAGCTTTTCTCAAAATCAAATAAAGTCACACCTTATATATGAGTTTTAAGTCATTTCTTAGATTTTCTTGTAAGTTATTATGATATATTAATTTGACATTGTTATAAAAATTTATAGTTTTAAATTTTCTTTGTGAAAATTAAGTTAGGATGTCAACATAAAACATGGTTAGTTAATCACGTCTAAACTAAAATGTTGCTCATTCAGTTAGAAATATAAGCATAAAACCATTGTACACTAGCTTTTTGCTTATTTTCAAATGAATTTCAAGACCACGCCTCAAAACTCCCTTTTTCATTAGATGGGGTGTTTTCTCTGGTGGTGTAGTATTAGATGGCATGGTTTGCTTTTGTTAGCTTGTTTTGGCTCTTAAATAAGTGTTTGTCTACGAGTATAAGTGACGGAATGTTTGGGTTAAGTTGGACTGGTTGAGTTATAACCTACTTTTTAACCTAACTTGACCCAAGCATATCTGGGTTGGATTGGGTTTTGACTCATTCATTAAATTAACCCATTTTGACCCAACACAACTTGACCGAATCCGTCCGTTTGCCACCTCAATTTATATGTAACTTCAGATACAAACACAACATAATCGTCATAGATATGTGCGAAAAATATAAAATTAGGTACAGATTAAATGAAGGTGTCAAAATAGGCTTCCCGTGGAACCGAGTCTTCGGGATAAGCCCATACATCAGGAAGGTCCATAATCATTTATTCGACTGGGCAAGTCAAAACGATGTCAGATGGCCCAAATTCCACTTTTGCAAGACTGGGCATAAAAAATGATCCTAGTTAAATTATATAGAATTAACGTTTTAGATAGTTGGAACCTGGAGCGAATTTATGTACAAAAAATGGATCACGTGAATCCTTGATCACGACTAAACTCGATATTATGTGTATACTTTTTAAAAATATATCTAATACTAATTGAAGGAACTCATAGTCAAACTTGAGTGAATGGTGCACTGGTTAAACATTGCTTTAATTCCTTAAGGTCAAGGGATTGAACTAAACTTGCTACACTTTTGTGTCTTTTTTTTTTCATTAGCACACGCATTCTCTTAAAATCCTAAATTCGTCTCTGATTGAAACTGAGTTGATTTCAAGAAATTTAATTGGTTAAATAATTAAGCCATGCAATTTAAATTATATAGACTCAACAATAGAATGTTGCCGTCAAGGTTACTCATAGCCAAAAATTAACTTGAGCCAATTGTATCTGTGACGAGTGTCAATCGTATGTTTTTTTCATTTTTAACACTCATTGCCTATAAATTATTTTATGATATTTTCAAATCTATTTCGTTGTGATGCTAATACTATCTGAAAATTTTAAACTCATTTTTTATATTCAAAATTTAAGATACACTTTTTCAAGCTTTCAATAGTGATGATTTGTCCATTTTCTGAAGTTTTTCCAATAACACCACTTATTCAAGATCCACATTTTGAAAACACTATATTTCGATTGCTAAATATTTGAAGCTTTTCTATATTGATTACAAATATAAAAAAGTTTTAAAAATGGTTGCATCTTAAATGACTCTTTAAAAAGTGACTGCTTACGAGTCTCTGGGCTGACTAATCCATGTCAATAATTTTCTTTAGGGCATGTTTGAAAGGACACACGAGAATTGGATTTGAGTATAATTGGGTGTAATTACACAATTTAACTTGTTTGTTTGGCCACATAATTACTTACTTCTCCGTTCACTTTTACGTATTCACTATACTAAAAATATACTTTCACTTTTACTTGTCATTTTTAATATATCAAGAGAAAAATATATTTTTTTCATTGTTTACCCTTATCATTAATTACTTATTGCAAATTATTTTTCAAGTTCATACTATATACACAATTAATATGGGATTATGGTAAAAATAAGCACTTCATTTATTTTTTCTTAAGGGGTGTGCAAAATTCATTGTGGACAAGTAAAAGAGAATGGAGGGAGTAGTTAGTAGGAAATTTGGTGTAATTGAAAGGGGTTAATTACACGTTCCAATTCTCAGGGGTTAGGAGTTGGGTGTCATGTAATTACAGGCTTGTTTTTTAAATTTCTTTGCTTTTATTTTTATTTAATTTATACTTTTTATTTCTATCATTTTAGCTCCTTTTAAAAAAAAATTAAAATATATTTTTCATTTTATGCTATTTATTGTTCATTTACTTTCTTCTAATTTTTCAACCTTTACTTCTTGTGATTCCATGTAATTGCTCGTATTTTTTATTTTTTAATTTTCTTCATTTAGCGTAATTGTAACGACTCGAAAAGTTGTTTTACTTATTTTACCTTAGAATACCCAAATTACCCTTCCCGAGCCTTTATTTGCTTGTTTATGACTTGCGGGGATGAGTAGCACGATTTCCGAGGTGATCGGGTAGGTTTTTCGGATACATGATTGGTAGATTTGTGAAATTCCAAGTTAAGAGAATAGAGAAATTTGACCAATAGTTGACTTTCGAGTAAACGTACTCTGTTCGTAGTTTCATCGATTCCATTAGCTCCGGAACGATGTTTATGACTTAGTCGAGCCTTTGGTTCGGTTCACGAGGTAGTCTGATGTGTTTGGAGCATATATTTGTAAAATTATGGATTTAGAACTTAAAAATTGACTTTAGTCAAACTCGAGCCTTAGAGACCTTTTCCGGGAATTCTGAGTGCGCGAGCGTGTCCGGAAAGTATTTTTTTTATAAGAATGCATGTTTGGTTTGTGTTATTTGTCCTCAAAATGATTTTCGATGGTTGAGTCGAAGTAGGAGAAAAATAGCAAAATTTTGGTCCCTGCTGTCTGGTTTTCTTTTTCACTATCGCGAGGGAGGGAGCGTGATCGGGAGCCTTGATGAAATCAGGCTCTCACGATTGCAGGGTTAAGGGTCGCGGTCACGTGAACACGCGCCTGGGGGAGGATGGAGTCACGGTGCTTTGCGTTCGCGTGGCCCTGTTCGCGATCGCGATGAGTCAACGGGGTTCGGATGGGATATGAACGGGTTCTTGCGATCGCGATTAAGGCAATGTTGTTGCGATATTTAATGCCCTAAATGAGATTTTTGACCTTATTTCCACTTTTCAACTTTCTAAACTCGACTTGTGTGGTGTTTAAGGAGAAAAATTAGAGTTTTCATCTAGGTAATCCCTAATCTACCATGCTAGTTAATTGTATTAGTGTAATCCATGATTTTAGGCTTGAATCTATGTTTTGGAAAGGGAAAATGACTATGTTGAGAATAAGAGAGTTGTAAATGAGAACTTGGAGGTAAATTAGTGGACTTTTGTTATGGGTGTTGATTATTAATGATGTTAATGATTAGTGGGTGTTGACTAATGGGCTAATTGCATGATTAAACCATTTTTGGGATTTGAGAAAAATTCTAGAGTTTGGAAATTGGGGTTTTACTATATTCTGAAATTGGAGACCCAATTTGGGCTCGTTATTAAATTAACTTAGTATTATGATTATTTAGAGCATATGGGTGCTATTTGAGTAGAAAAGTTTGTATTTTGATAATGTGAACTCGGAGTTCATTTGTAAACTAGTTTGGGGATTATGGTTATTCACTAGACCATAATCTCATTTATTATTGATATGATTGATCAGAGTAGGATCGTGAGGAGGCGATACGAAAGGGAAAGGTTACCGCGTGACTTCTTTGGCTCTATTCAGGCAAGTTGAGACTTTCTAGACTCTAGTATAGTGTATTTGTGTTGGTATGCCTATAATGAACTAAGAGGTGTAATGGGGATTTGAGGGTCGTGTATTAGTGAGGTGATGAGCACTAATATGGGCATCGGATGAACTTAATCGGTAATTAATGAACTAGAAAAATGTATGTGAAGGTGTTTATGTGTTTAGACTTCAGGCCACGAAGTGCGGCGATGGAGTCCGCTTAAGTTGGTATGACTTCTGTTTACTTAGGCTTGTAGCCATTCAATATGATATTATGATTTGACTTGTCATGCATTCATCACTCCACATCTCGTCTGAACACTTGAATGGAAACTGATAGGTTATGATTAAACTGCTTATGCTGATTATATGGTATACGCATATCCATATCATTCATATATTTATCATTGGTACTGGTTACTGTTATATTATTGAGAAATGACTTGGAAAGTTGAATTTAAGGATATGGTACATGATTACGAGAGTGATGATTGTTGATGATGACGACACTTTAGCCACAAAGCTGGTATCCAATGGGACATTCCAGATGGGTATATGGACCTCATGAGTTCCCCATGGATCACGTGGAGCAACTACTATAGCAGCGTGTGTATACCGGGTACATATGGCCATTGCATACATACATATCATCTACATTGCATTTATTCTTATTCTGATATGTATTTGATGTTGTGTATACTCAGTGTTGATTCTGATAGACTATTTGATATTGTAATTTGATATAAGAAATATGGACACTTGAGACTTGTACTATTATGAGGCTAAGTTGTGAGGTTGATGGGACTAGATTCCTGATTTTGTGGCTTAGGTTGTATCCTGTGTGACTTGAGATCGAGTGAGAACTTGTACATAATCTAATCGTAAATTTATTGGTAGGTTGGTTAACTAATTATATTATGCCTAAAGTGACTAACCAAGAGAGAGGTATCGAAAAGTACCAACCCTCGCCAGCGTTATAGCTACGGCCGGTCGACGATGATGCTGAGTACACGTATTTTCCGTACTAACTCTATGTGCAGGTGCCCAGCCAGGAGGTGACGGAGTAGTTGATCGTTCTTAGTTCGAGGCGATCCTTTCGAGACTTTAGGGTGAGCCCGCTGATGCATTCCCGGCACTGGAGCTCTCGTCTATATTTATCTTCTATCATTTACATTCAGATGGTATTATTATTTCTATTCAGACTTGTACTCATATTTTAGAGTTATGTACTCATGACTACCAGATCTGTATTTTGGGTTTCTTCAGACTTTGTATTTCTATTAAAAGACTTGTTCATTACTTCTCTTCTATTTCTTTATTTCCCGCATTTTATTCCCTATTTTCGTATGATGTATGAGTAAGGTTCGTCTACAGGTTAGGGTAGGTTCCCTCACGGCACAATGTGATTTTGGATCGTGATAGTAACTACGTTATTATTCTAGTTTTTGCAACTATACCTCCTAATATTAGAAAGAATGAGTCAAAAACAAACTTGACATATAATGACTGATGTTAGTAAAATAGAATTTCATTGTTGAATGATGTTATAGGCTTGTATTTTACCTTTCTTTTGAATTATACTTACTTAAGTTATGTTAGAACTTATTTATGTTAAGTTGGAATTTGAGATAAGAGTATTATGTTGATTTTTTTTTAAAATTTTGAATGTAAGTTATATTTTCGATTTTAATTTATTTGGTTTAGTACTTGACTTGTTATTCCATTACATGTTCTACATTTTTCACTTAAGATAGATTATTATATCATCAAACATTTGAATGATGTAATGGTATTATAATTATAATATTAATTTTTTTATCAAACATCCAATCCATGATGTTACAACATATGCGCTTTAAATTTTTATTATTAATTAGACTAAAACATTATATATATATATATCAATTATTTTTTACAATTAGTTATAAGTATATGTTTATATATATTTTCAAGAAAAAATATGTATTGTAAGTATCTAATTTAATATCATTTATAAAGGCACATATTTGTCAAATATTAACTTATAAATTTTGATAATCAAATTTTACTTTTAAATTAATTTAACAGTGTAATTTCACTTGTGTAACTAAACAATACTTTTATAATTACTCTATAATTATATTATGACAAACAAACAGGACATCGTAATTACTATATTGTGTAATTACTAAGTTATTTAATTATTACCGTAGTAATTACATTAATTTCAATTAACATGTGGCTTTCCAAACATGCCCTTAAGAAAAGTTACACACTCGGATTTCATGGTTAATAGTATTTAAAAACTAACGAAGTGTAATAGCATGTAATCTATATATAATATAAAGCTAGGAATAGACAATCTGATGTGGCGCCTCTCTATGGCCAATGATCCTATTTAGCTTTTTTCTTCGTTTTTTTTTGGTTTTTTATATTACTTTTAATTATTTTATTTTAATTTAAAAATTCATATCCATAACTCACACCCCTTCATCTTCATAACTTCTACTCTTAATAATATTAATTAAATTTATAATTCCTAATTTAATGTACCAGTTATGACACCTAATTAAAATCACACCAACATGGTATTCACATTCCGATAAATGGAGGTTATTGTAGAATGGATGAGGAGATCAAAAGCACAAAATTGTAGAATTGAGGAGGAGATCAAAAGCACAAAATGAAGAAAACATTGATGGAGAAGGAACTATTCCCATGTTAGGTACTCAAATATTTATTTTAGCAAGTGAGTGAGTGTCTTGATACTTTTATTATATGAATATCTTGTCTTGATACTTTTATTATATGAATATCTTGTAAAATGTTTAATTTTTTCTCCCTTTATATTACTCCTATTATGTTATAGAACTTTACTGTTTATCTTCTTTTTCAGTTATATTTGGTATTTTGGAAGATTAGAATTTTAGATCCTGCGGTTGTTGAATTGTTGTTGCAGGAAGACTGCTAGATCGTATGATTTTGCTTTTTTAGCAGTCACGCTTAAAGCTTTAACGATGAAGGAATTTGGCTTCCTCTAATGAAACTATTGAATCAATCTTCATTTGGACAGATTACGTTGTGATTCATATATTTTATGTCCTGAAATGATGCTTACTCCTTTCTCATTAATTTATTGGTAGCAAAAAGGTTTTGGCTTATCACTCTGCTCTTAAATTTACAGTTGTTTGTTACTAATTTTTTGGGATGAGAAGCATGATATCTTGGCTAATCCAATTATTTTTTTGTTTTAGTTGTGCTTATATGTTGTCATACATTGTGTTTTAGGTTATTTACTTTGTTATTGAAGTTGGCTTTAATCGGGACTCTGCAATACTTGATTATTCTTGATGTTTAACCACCAACTTCATGTTAGAAACAACAGAAAATGTAGAAAATCGACTTCACAAGCGAGTACGAACTCTCCCCTTAAGACTATTTCACCCTCATAGAGTGCACCGGGAAGGATTGAATGTCTTAGGGATACTAAGAAGTCTAATCAAATATCGTTCGCACTAAAAAAACGTTTGATTCCTACTGTATTGAGAATTTTTCTGATTTTGATTGATCTTTTTTTATGGGAATATGGCAATCTATTTATAGATAGATGGTGTCTTTTCATGGTACCTCTTGAGATTAAACCAATGGTTATGAATGGTGCATTTTCATGGTGCCTCTTGAGATTAAACCAATGGTTAAGAATGGTGTCTTTTCATAATTTTCTGAATTAATTAATTCTGTCCAAATATATCTTAACCCGTAAGGAAGAACTTTCCCTTATAAACACAATAATATAATGTTTCCTCACCAATGTGAAACATTGCTTAGAAATCTCCAATAAACCCCCATTATTTCCAAGCAATACTTAATAACATGATCTTATGCTTAAATAGAGGTGTCTCGCGATTGAACCCCTATATTAGTAAAATGTCTTTTAAGTAATTAGGATGGCATGGTAGACTATGCTTTGAATTAGCGATCCTCTCTTATTACTTAATTTCAAGTCACACATAAAATACTTTATTCTCAATACATATAGAAGTTACCAACACTTTTATGGCCATGTGTCCTGTATCCTTTTCATGAGCATTAAGAAATCAAGCCTATTTGATTTCCAAAAGCGGCCTCACTTTAAGCTCATATAGGTGAACCTTTCACATACTCCATAATATAGTACACTTGTGGAAATCAATTGAATAATAGATAGGAACAACTTTATTCATTTACGATCAAATGTACATATTAACCCATACATTCCCGGAGAAATATAAAATATATCACACACATCTTTATTGCATAAATATACCACTTAAGGTACATTAAGAGCAAAAATTTGCTCATCCTACATACACATTATGAAACCAAGCACAACTTGGGATGGTAAGACAAGTGCTTGCAACTACAGAATGATGTACTTGGACTCATTGAACTTAAGACTCGAGGGTTTTATCGAGTGTTAAGTCGAGGCTCCACCATTGTTAGTTAAGAGTATAGGATTCAAACCCATCCCTTTTGTAGTTTTGGTGACTAAATCCGTCGTAAGGCCTTTGTCAAGGGATCTGCCAGATTCTGATTTGTATGTACAAATCCCACAGTTATAACACCATCACGAATGAGTTGTTTCACATAACTATGTCGTAAACCAATGTGTCTTGATTTACCATTATAAACTTCATTGTATGCTTTAGCCAATGTAGCCTCATTATCACAATGAATTGAGATAGGTAACATGGGCTTTGTCCACAAAGGCAAATCATACAAAAAATTTCTTAGTCACTCGGCTTCCTTGCTTGCAGACGCTAATGCTATAAATTCAAATGCCATAGTTGAATCTGCAATACAAGTCTGTTTCTTAGATCCCTATGAAACTAAACCCCCACCAAGTGTGTATATCCACCCACTCGTAGAGGAATGATCACTGTTAGATATCCAACTTGCATCAGAAAACCCTTCTAATACACAAGAAATCTATCATAATGTATTCCATAGTGAATAGTTCTCCTAAGATACTTAAGTAGCCTTCGAACCGCATGCCAATGAGAATGACTTGGATTATGAGTAAAATGACTCAGTTTTCCTACAACAAAACCAATATCAAGTCTTGTACATGTCCTGTCATACATAAGACACCCAATTACCTTAGCATACTCTAATTGTTTCACAGGTTCTCTTGTATTCTTAGGTAACACTACATTGTGATCAAGAGGTGTAAATGCAAATTTACAATCAAAGTTGTTAAAATTCTTTAACACATTTTCAATGTAATTTGACTGAGTCAAGTCCAAACCACTAGTATATCTAGTAATTTTAATGCCTAAAATCACATCCGCTTCACCCATACCTTTCATGGATAAATTAGCAGATAAAAACTCCTTTATGTCCACCACTTGTTGGAGATTCGTGCCAAATATTAACATATCATCCACATATAAACAAATGACAACTCCCTTGTTTCCAACAAACTTACTATATACACACTTATCAATATCATTGATAAAAAATCCATTAGAAAGTACAACTTGATCAAATTTTTGGTCCCATTGTTTGGGAGCTTGCTTAAGCCCATACAATGATTTGATCAACTTACACACTTCGTGTTCTTAACCAGGAACAACAAACCCCTCGGGTTGTTCCATATACACCTCCTCATCTAATTCACCATTTAGAAATGCGGTATTCACGTCCATTTGATAAATAACGAGATAAAAAATTGAGGCTAATGCAATCAACACCTTTATTGTTGTTGTCCTTGCAACAGGAGCATAGGTATCGAAGTAATCAATACCTAACATTTGAGTGTAACCTTTGGCTACTAAACGAGCCTTGAACTTGTCTAGTTCCATCTACTTTCATTTTCCTTTTGAAAATCCACTTACAACCAATGGGTTTACAACCTGGTGGTAGATGAGCCAACTTCTAAGTTCTATTACCCATAATCGAATCCATTTCATCATTAATTGCTTCTTTACAAAAGGAAGCATTTGGAGACTTCATTGCCTCCTCAAAAGTGACAGGATCAGCTTCTAAATTATAACAGAAAGGTATGTAAGTGTAAACAGAAGACTGATCCCTACTTCCTTCAATGAGAAATATAAAGAAATCATCTCCGAAATATTTAGCTTTTCGCGCTCTTTTACTTCTTCTTGGTTCCACAACTTTCTCATTAGTTGAGTTATTATCAACTAAACTATGCTCTTCCCGTAAATGAGAACTAGATGGTAATGTTGTGTCATGAGATCTAGGAATGGTACTAAATCTATTTTCATTGAAAATAGCATCCCTAGACTCAATTATAGTATTAACAGAATATGAATCATTAGGTTCAATAACCTTAAATCTATAGGCTTTATTGTTCATATCATAGCCTATAAAAACACACAATTCCTTTCTCCCCAAGTTTCTTTCTTTTGGGCTCTAGAACTTTAACAATTGTTCTATATCCCCAGACTCTAAGATTACTTAGATTTGGATTTCTCTTGTTCCAGAATTCATATGGGGTAGTCTTACTTCTTTTGTTAGGTACTCTGTTAAGAATATAACGGGTTGTATGCAAGGCTTCACCCCAATATCCATGTCCTAAACCTGACTTGGATAACATGGAATTTACCATTTCCATTAGAACTCCAATTTTCCTTTCGGCCACACCATTCTGTTGTGGTGTATAAGGTGCCTTAACTTGATGCACAATTCCAGTTGATTCAAAGAACTATGGATTATAATATTCCCTGCCTCTATCCGATCTAAGACACTTAATAAAGGTTTCACAATGAAGTTCTACATTACTTTTAAACACTTTAAATTTTTCAAGTGCTTCACTTTTTTTAATGTAACAAATATACATAACAAAATCTAAAATAGTCATCATTAAAGGTAACAAAATAACGTTTTCAATCTGTTGTCACATTGTCACTATAAACTAAATCAAGAAATTTCTAATCTCTTTGAACAAAAGGAAATGGTAATCTAGTGATTTTAGTGAGCATACATGTTCTACATTTTACAGCATTCTTGTCAATTGAAGGAATTAGATATTGTAGATCCATATCTTTCAACTTTCTAAAATTTACATGTCCTAAACGATAATTCCATAAAGAAGAAGTATCAAGAGAGTCCAAGACATAAACAGAAGCATTCATCACTTTATTAATGTTAACAAGGTTCAATTTAAACATACCACAATGTAAATAACCATTTCCTACAAACACCCCACCCTTAGAGAGTACAAAATTTCCAGCCTCATACACTTGTTTGAACCCATATTGGTTCAAAATACTACCAGACATCAGATTCTTACTAACTTCTGGAGCATGATAAACATCATTCAAAGTTAAACTTTTTCCATAAGTAAAATCTAATACAACACTTCTTTTGCCTAAAACACTAATAGGAGAGAAAAGTTGAATCTTCCACTGGTTAATAGGTCTTGAAGTGAGACTTGTCCTTGCAAACATGTTTTTTAGCACCCGAATCAACCCACCAATCATTGTTATCTTGGACCATGTTGATTTCGGAAATCATGGCAGTGAAACTTTCATTGCCATCTGCAGCCTTTCGGTTCTTCTGTCCTGAACTCAAACTGCTAGGATCCTTCTTATTTGGGTAGTCATGTTTCATGTGAGGACCACCACAATTCCAACAAACGAACTTCATTTTCTTGTTGCTGTCAGTTTTGTTCTTCATATTGTTATGCTTGTTTGAATTGAACTGCCTTTTCTTGCCTTTTCCCTTACTAGATTGGCCTTCCTCCACAATATGGATATCCTGATCTTTGTTTTCTTATTTCCGAAATTCTTCTTCTACACGAAGATGGTTAGTCAATTCCTCAAGAGTAAGATCCTCTTTTTTATGTTTAAGGCTGTGTTTGAATTCCTTCCAAGTTAGGGGCAGTTTGTCTATTATACTAGATACAACAATAGATTCATCCATATTCATGTTATGTTGTTTGAAATTACCAAGGATGTGTTCAATCTCATTGAATTGCTCCATTACTAACATTTTTTCATTCATAGAATAACTGTTAAATTGGGTGACAAAAAAATTCTTACTTGTTGAATCTTCACGCATGTACCTTGCCTCCAATTGATCCCACAATTCCTTTCTATAAGACACGGTCTTGTAAGAATCGAACAAGGCATCAGTCATCCCATTCAGAATATGGCCTCGACATATGTATTCATCATTCCCCCCATTTTGCCCTGGTTCATGTCTGTGCAATGGTATCATTCTCGTATTCTTCTGGTTGTGGAGTAGTCAAAACATAGGCAATGTTCAATGCGGTGAGAAGAAAATGCATTTTTTTCTGCCATCTTTGAAAATTACCACAATCAAACTTGTCTAGTTTGACAAAGTTTGATGTCATCTCCCTAATATTATCCATATTGTAATAATTTGAAAATGTTTTCCTCAATTATATTCTTCCATTAAGGAAATAATATATACACAATATACAAATAAATGAGAGGAGGAAATCAAGCCTCTAATCTTCATAATCAACAATCGATCCCTATAATTTACATATTCCTAATTATCATTTTACTACTTACCATATATAAAATGATACTATCATTAATAATAATATTAATAATAATATTCTAACACTCCCTCGCAGTCGAAGCTGGAGGGCGGCGAATGCCGAGACTGTCCTAAAATCTTCAAATAATACCAGCGGAAGTCCTTTTGTGAAAATATCTGCTCTTTGATGACGTGTCGGGACATGTAACACTCGCACTTGTCTGCGAGCCACCTTCTCACAAACAAAATGGATATCTAAATCAATATGTTTAGTGCATTGATGATTGATCGAATTCCCTGAGAGATAGATTAAACTATTATCACAGTATACCAGTGTGGCTTTTGGAATTGGGCAATGAAGTTTAAGTAACTGATTTCTAATCCAACATGATTCAGACACAACATTGGCAACAACACGGTATTCTGCTTCAACACTTGAACGTGATACTGTAGCTTCACCGAGGAAGACACAATAACTTGAGGTGGAGCATCTGGTGTCCGGACAACCTGCCAGTCTGCATCCGTATAAGTGACAAGTTTGGAAATGGAGGACGAGTATAGATGTAATCCATACTCCAGAGTGCCCTGAATATATCTCACAATGTGTTTTACAGCATGCATATGTTCCTCCATCGGATTATGCATAAATAAGCACACTTGTTGCACTGCATAAGTAATATCTAGCCTGGTGAACGTGAGATACTACAAAGCTCCTGCTAGGCTGCGGTATAATTTTGGATCAGCAAATGGTTTGCTTGAGGTGGCACTCAATTTAGACTTAGTGTCTACCGGAGTTGCCGAAGGTTTGCAAGATGACATTCCAGCTCGTTTAACAATCTCGGATGCATACTTCTTCTGGGAGAGAAATAATCCACCTACATAGAGTGTCACAGTAATTCCTAGAAAAGTAGTGTAGTGGACCAAGATCTTTCATAGCAAATTCGGAACCAAGCTTTCACATATACTCTTGCGAAGAGAGTCTGATGATATTGTTAGGATAATATCCTAGGATAAGTAGTATCATTACCCTGAAGATAAATAAATAGAGAATTATCGGAATGGCTATGAGAAAAACCAATGTGCGACACGAAATTTGCAAACCACTTATACCATGCCTTAGGGGCCTGCTTCAGTCCATACAATGATTTGTTGAGCAAACACACATGATTGGGATATTTGGGATCTCTGTATCCCAACGGTTGGTGCATGTAGACAGTTTCATTGAGGTGTCCATGGAGGAAGGCATTTTTGACATCCAATTGATTAAGGGGGCATCCTTTTGGGAGAGACAACCATAGAACTGTTCTGATAGTTTTCGATTTGACCACTGTACTAAACATCTCCCCGCAATCTACACCAACCTGCTGTGTCTTCCCATCACCTACAAGATGGGCCTTATGCCGCTCAAATGTTTCTTCAAAATTTTCTTTATGACTGAAAATCCACATAGATCGAATTATATTAGCATTAGATGAACGAGGTACTAAATACCACGTCCTATTTTTCATTAGAGCATGATATTCATCATCCATGGACATTTTCCAATTCGGGTCCTTTAGAGCTGACACTTGGTTACGAGGCAAAGGTGATTTCAAGACCTGGGTGTGTAGGCTATACTTGGTATTGGGTTTGACAATTCCATGTTGACGATGGGTGACCGAACGATTTGCATGGCCAGTGGACTGGACACCACTGGCCGAGAGTGATGAATGTCGAATGCAAGGCATCCTAGTGGCAGTGGGATGAGTGACCCTTGAGTTCAAAATTGCGCCTGGAGCCGAGAGGTGACTGTGCCTTGGAAGCGAAGACTCAGGCTGCTATACTGAATTGTCAAGCGGCTGGGCCTTTGTTCTTTGGTCAAGTGGGCTCAAGTTCGTATTTTCAGCACAACCAGTGGGTACCGAGCTGTGAAAAAATGTGTTAAGATACGAAATATTATCATCATCCAAAAAATCATAGGTATGAGTCCCGGTGTCATGTATCTTGTCAAAAGGGAAAACTGTTTCATCAAAAGTTACGTGACGATGTATAATTATTCTTTTAGAAGAAATGTCATAACATTTGTAACCGCGATTATTAGTAGGATATCCCAAAATGACACATGAAGTAGACCGGGGTTGAAGTTTTGTGAATGTGGTGAATGAAAATAGGGGGTAGCAAAGGCAACCAAACACTATTAAATGAAGATAGGAGGGCTCTCGTAAATAAAACATTTTTAGTGGTGATTGGTAAGACATATTTTTATGAGGAAGAATATTCAATAGGTAAATGGCCATTTGGAGTGCATGATGCCAAAATATGGAGGGGTAGTGAAGCATGAGCAAGAGATGTTCTAACAATATTGTTTATGGTTATAATTTTGCATTCCGCCTTCCCATTTTGTGATGATGTGTGAGGACAAGACAGACGAAATTTATACCATTTGTTTTGAAAAAATTCCCAAAATTGATTATTGTCAAATTCCCTCCCATTAACACATTGAATATTTTTAATCTCCCGTTCAAATTGAGTTCAGATGAATGTTCTAAATGTGAGAAAAGTGGACACCACTTGTGATTTTTTGACAAAGGGAATGTCCACAAATAATTAGAGTAGTCATCTAGTATGAGTAAATAATATCTATGACCCGAAGAACTCAAAATAGGTGATGTCCAAATATCACAATGTAAAATGTCAAATGGCATAAGAGTGCACGAAGTCGAAGAAATAAATGGCAATTTAACATGTTTACCAAGTGCACAAGAATGACACTTATTTAGAGTCCGTGTTTGGGTACAAGAAATAAATTTATTTTGTTTAAGAGAGGCCAAAACAGACTCTCCCGGATGTCCAAAATGTTCGTTCCATAAAGATGGTGCCAAGGCTCCAAAAGTAGATGGAAACTTGGACTGCTGATTGGGTAAACTTATCGGATAGAGCTCTCCCTTATTATCACATCTCATGAGAAGCTTCCCCGTCTGAAAGTCATGCACGAAAAATCCAAAAGGGTCAAACCGAATAGATACCAAATTATCAATAGTAAACTTTCTAACATAGACCAAGTTTTTGATTAATTTAGGAGCATGAAGGACATTCTTTAAAATTAGTGATGGGTTTGGTGGTGACAATTTGCTAGAACTATACCCTTTTATTGAAATTGAATGACGATTTCCGACAATTATACCATTATCATTGCTTAAATTAAAATAGGATGAGAGATTACTTGGGAGGACATCATATGGGACTCCACTCCGGAGTCCATATACCAATTTGAATCTAGTGGATTGAGTCTGAGGGTGTGCATGGCGGACTCAATATCCGTGGGTTGGACGTAGTTACATCATGTTATGTGCATGTGTGTAGTGTAGTTACATCATGTTATGTGCAATGTGATAAGGAAAATAGAGGAAAGGACGTGAAGGTGGGGTGAGTTTTCTGTGGTATGTAGATTTGGTTAGTTTAGGTTTATCAACCCATTAGGTCGTTTTGGTCATTTTGCATATTTTTTGCAAATGCCATTTTTCCTAGCTTTATTTTGATGTCCTTGATGCGCGGGGAAGGGTGGCGTGAGTCCCGAGGAAATCATATGGAAATAACAGAAGAAAATCTAAGTTTTGAGTTTTGGAAGTTTTAAGTTTGACTAGGAGTTGACTTTTGGGAATACGAGCTCGAGATCGAATTCTTATGGTTCCATTAGATCCGGAACAAGATTTTTGACGTAGGTGAATGGTTAGAACGAGCCCCGAGTTATTTGAGTGTGATTTAGGTAAGTTTGTGGAATTTAGAAAGTTCTTTAACTTAAGAAATGAGTTTTAGTAGACTAAATTCAACATCGAGGGTAGTTGAGTCTTTTTCAAAGTTTTGGTGATTCCATTAGGTCCGGAATGTCGTTTATGACTTATTTGAGTCATTGGTTTGGTTCCCTAGGGACACAGATAGATTCTGACGCTTGGTTAAGCTTTTAGTAACTTAATGAAATTGGAGTTGACTTGAGTAAACAGTGGGTCAAGACGATTTCGTATGAATATTTTAAGTGCACGAGCAAGTTCGTTGCATATTTTTAGGAGTGCTTTGCATATTTGATTGTGTCCGGGGGGTCTCGAATGAGTTTAAGAGAACCTGTTTTAAGGAGCTTGTTAATTTCTAGTGTCTGGTACGTCGCACCTACATGGTATGGCTCACACTTGCGAGGTTACACCTTCGCAAGGTGCGCCACAAATGCGAGAAAGGGGAATTAAGCAGGGGCTTTCACCTTTGAAGATTTGAAAGCAGGGGTGAAGTTTCCCCTGGGACGTCAGGCCACATTGGGGGACCTCGCACCTGCGAGATCGCTGTATCAGAAGAATTAAAACACCATTTTGAGCTAAGACAATTTATTCTCATAATTTGGACTTGGGAGCTCGGTTGGAGGTGAATTTAGAGGGCTTCCGCAAGATACATCATTTGGGTAAGATTCTAACCTCCCTTTTTGCGATTATATCATCAATTAGTAAGGTTTTTATGGTAGAAATCATGAATTAAGGTTGGAAATAGGAGTTTATGAACCCTAGGTAGAATTGAGAGTTTCGTGATTTGAGCATGCAAATAAGGTTGGCTTTGTTAATTTTTGGTATATAGACTCCATAGATAATGGGTAAACTAATTTTGGAATAAGTTTTATGTTTTACCATTTTTGGTTCGGAGTCCTACTTTGGGTGACCTTTTGGGTCCGTAAGTTTTATCTAGCAATATGGGTGTCAATAGAGTCGTGTGTTAACGTATTATCCGTATTTGAATAGATTGACATCTTTCGGAGGATCTACGAATATGCAAGGATTTATTATGATTCGCGGAGTACTATTCTAGTCAAGTTGAGATCTTGTACCTTACTTAAGTGTCATGGTTGGTCAAATTTACTAAATAAGAGGGCGTAACGGGAATAATAAGAGGGTCCCGTCACTTGTGAGGTGACTAGCACTTGTGTCGGGCACCGGTGACATGTTATGGGAATTTGTTCCTTTAAATTGTGTAGTGAATGCATGCTTTGGACACTAGCTGATAGAATAATATGATCCTATGGATCTGTGTTTGGGGTATGATGCCGTACTTTACGCATCATTACTATATGCATGTCTTATATATGACTGTGTATTTCCATCACTCTTTTATACTCGTTTAAAAGTGAAAAAAGCATAAGACTGAGCCTTTATTATGTAAATGGCTAAGAGTCGGATCATTATGGGATAAATTGATTATAGATAAAATATTTATTGCATATCATGGTTTTTTGTGTTTTTCATATCATATTCATTCTTCATATAGTATCTCATGCATGTTATACTTGAGGATACACATGTGGGTCCGAGGGAAATAATTCTGGAAGGTGTGATGCGCTGATATGATCCTGCGTGGCTAGAGACAGGTACTGTGTGAGCCTATTAATGGCTGCGAATCAGGAGGGAAAGGATTCTGGATGGTATATGGACAATCGCGAGTCCTCCATATGTCACTATTCATAAAATTTGAATGTGTGTGTACCAGAGATGAGTAATAAAGGCCTTGCATTGCATTTTCATTTTCATCTCAACCATCATATATATTCCTTGTCTGATTGATGTGTAAATTGTACCCGAACTCTATTGATTTGATTATGTGAGTACTTGACCTGTTTTGAGGGACTAAATGGTATAACTTAGGCCTGAATTCATAATTTAAGTATACTTGAAATTGTTGTTATTAACATATGATCTAATGGTGGTTAGTGTGGTAGTAGTAATCGAAAGGCAACCCTTTTTTTCGTTTAAGATAGGGTAGGTCGATGATGTTGTTGAGTACACGTTGTTTTCTGTACTCACGCTATACTTGTTGCACCTTTTTGTGTACAGGTTCGGTTCCTATTACTAGTGGACTGCGTGACTACCCCGTCTGTTGAGGAGCCGTCAGAGGAGAATTCGATGTGAGCTACTAGCTGATCTGTAGCACTGGATTCCCATTTCTACTTTACTTTCAGTCTTTTATATTCAGCATGTATTCTTGTGTTTTGCGCAGATCATGTATTTCCTATTTCTAGCAAGTTCTTGTACTAGTGACATAAATCTTGGAGGTCATACTTTTATTTCCTAATTTTATGAGTTAAACTCTTACAAGACTTATAATTGTCTTGTATAACGTCTTCCGCACTTAATTTCCTTATTTTATTATTTATCTTGGATTGTGATTGGCTTACTAATTCGGGAGAGTTAGTGCCTTTATGGCTTCCATTTTGGGTCGTGACATTAGAATGATTTTTTATTTTTGTTCTTTTTGTTTATTTCTTGTCTTGTGGTAACTTCCCCATTTAAATAAAATATATAGATGTATATAAATAAATATAGATATTTCATTAATCTTAGATCCAAATTCAAAAACAGTAACTAATTATTATCTAACGTAATTAATTATATCCTAAAACTATCACATACATTTTATTTTCTCCTACGATATTTAAAAATTATGAAATCACTTTATCTTAAAATATATGATTAACTTTCTCCTAAATTTTGAATGCAAAAGTTCAATTAAAATTTATTTTAATGCTTCAAACTTAATTTAAAAAATCTGCAATTCTTAGTCTTAAAACATACTGTTAACTTCTTCTCAAATTTGAATTCGAAAGGTCAACTGCTGAGATGTACTCAATTTAAATTGATAATAATGATTTGGAATATAGATTTCTTTTCACATTTTAAAACAATACAACAACATACCCAATGAAGTCCCACAACATGGGGTCTGGGGAGGGTAGAGTGTACGCAGACTTTACCACTACCTGGTAAGAAGAGAGATTGTTTCGAAAGACCCTCGGCTCAAGAAAAAGCATAAGCACAAGCAGCAAGAGAAACGGTCAGACCCGGATGAGAAATTTAAAGCAGTACGAAAATGAGAGTAACAAAAGCGAATAAGCCATGATAAAACATTTTGAAAAATGAAGCATTAACTAACATAGGTAAATAAGATAAACAAAGTACACGAAAGAACATACAGAAGCAGAAATCAAAAGACGGGGGAGTATAAAACAATACTGCACCTACTAGTATGGTAAGCGAAGTAGGGCTATAATAATAACACTACAACAACCAGTATGTAAGCGTAGGTAGGACTACGCTCAACTACCTACTACCCTTCTACCCTAATATGTGTTCTCCACAACCTCCTATCTAAGATCATGTCCTCAGTAAGTTGCACCTGTGCCATATCCCATCTAATCACCTCTTCCCAATTCGGCCTACCTATACTCCTCCTAAACTCGTCCATAGACAACCTCTCACACCTCCGTCTTGGGGCATTTGTGCCTCTTCTTTGCACATACCTAAATCATATCAACCTCGCTTCCCATATCTTATCCTCCACCAAGGTCACACTCACTTTGTCCCGGATATCATCATTTCTAATTCTATCCCTCCTTGTATGTCCACACATCCATCTCAGCATCCTCATCTCCCCAACTTTTATCTTTTGGATGTGTGAAGTCTTGACTGACCAACACTCCGGCCCATACAACATAGTCGGTATAACCACCACCCTATAGAACTTGCCTTTAAGTTTTTGTGGCACCTTTTTATCACACAAGATTTCCATATATGAGCCTCAATTTCATCCACCCTACACTAATACGATGTGGGACATCGTCATCAATCTCTCCATTCCCTTGGATAATAGACCCAATATACTTGAATCTTCCTTTCTTTGAAATGACCTGAGTACCAAGACTCACCTCCACGCCTGTCTTATGGTCGCTCCCATTACTGAACTTGCACTCTAAGTATTCTGTCTTGGTCCTACTCAGCCTGAACTCTTTAGACTCCAGAGTCTGTCTCCAAACCTCCAGCTTAGCGTCCATCCATCATCAATGCAAATAAGAATGGGCTAAGAGCTGATCTCAGGTGCAGCCCCATCATCACTGAAAAGTGCTCCGAGTCTCCTATTTCAATTCGAAAATTTCATAATTCGGGTCAGGCTTTTTAATTGCAGACTGTTCATTTATTTTGGCATTTGAACATCTGTCACACAGCTATCTTGCTATTTTACTAATTTGGACAAATACTGCATTTAGGCCAATAAAATTGAATTTGAGGTCGTGCCCCTTCAGAAAATGCTCCTCGGTTTCAGCTTGTTGTTTTTGGTACAATTTACTGATTTGAACATGATACTACACTGGCCGATGAAAAAATATTCGTCGATTTTTTAGGCCTCCACAGTTGGAAAGATGGAAAATAAAACTTCTGGGCAAGGATGAAACTTAAATCCTTTTTTCATCCGAGAGACCAACATGTTCGGCAGGTAAGGCAACTAAAATGACCAACGAGTCATATGTTCGCAACCACGACGTGATTGAAATGATCTTTTTAAAATTTAAGTATGAGCCCTCCGTAATCAAAACATTTACTATTTTGGATACGGATTTGAAGTTATTTATATTCAACTGTTTATAACTGTTTATTCTTGACAGCTTGCAAGACATATTTATGAAAGTTAAAGAAGACAAGATATCCCCCGGAGATGACTTATTGTTGTTTTATGTTTTTAATTCAGTTTTATGTTATTTTGTATTGTAATATTATTGTACTCATGAAATTATTGAAATGTTTAGAATAGGTAGACTTAGAATTAATTAATAGGGTAGTCTAAAACTGGAAACTCGTCGCTAGTTTATTTATTTTAGGCTCGGTTAGTTTTAAAATCGGAAACCGCTAGTTTATCTGTTTTAGGCCCGTCGCCCATATTTTCAAAATGTTAGTTTATTTATTTTAGGCTCGTCGCTCATACCTCCAAAATGCTAGCTTATTTTGAATTGTTTAGAGTTTTCAAAACTATTGGTCATCTTTTATTCACACTTTAAATCATACAAATAGAGTTTTATTTTTATCCGATTCGTTATTAAAAAAATGACTTTCAAAAATATCACTTTCTTTGCATTACCAATAAGTTGTTTTCTTCTTACTAAATCACCTTGCATATATTTTATCAATATTCATGCAAATGCATACTTTTTTTTTTAACTTTACATGTATTTTTTAATGCCATACAAATGCATATTTGTACAAAATGCATCCTTTTATTAACTACTTGCAACATTATTTTTATACTTGTAAAAACATGCATTTTTCTTAGCATAATAATTAACTTGAGTTTGACCGGATAACCGCAAGTTAGCGGATCTTAAAAGATGCCTAACCCCTTCCCTTTAGGATAATAAAGAACCCTTACCTAGAATCTCATTAGTTTCACAGACCATAAAACCGCAGTTATTTTGTATCATTTAGTTAACATTCAGGTGTCCTAATTCATCTTAGAATAGTTAGGTGGTGACTCCTCAAAGCAAGCATTTTTATCCAAACCAGAGGGAATCGACCCATCACATCGCGAGCTGAGGTAAAAATGGGCGCGACAAGTAAGATTAGTTACCTAGTTTGTAGCTATGTAAATAACCATGTATTACTATATATTGTACACAATAATGAATGAAAAGGTAGGGAACATATTCCTTTATGGTATCAGCAGTCAAACCCTAAACATAAATTTCCCCCAGCCGTCGTCGGCCTCCCCCCTACCACCTCCGCCTCTCTCTCTCTCCATCTCTCTCTCCAATTTTCAATTTTCAATGGCTGAACAACCCAAATTCCTTCTTGCTCTTGCTGTTAACAACATCGAGAATTTCATTTCCATTACTCTTGAGATGGAAAAAGTTCAGTATTCCTTCTAGGCGGAATTATTTAAAATCAATTGTCGTGTCTACAAAGTCATCGATCACATCATCCCTCCTAAATCAAAGTCCACTACCGAGCCCTAGGAGAAACATGATGGTTCTGATGATGAACTTTGGTCACGTTTAGATTTGGTTGTTCTACAATGGACCTACCACAAAATCTCGAATGATCTAATACATACAATTATTGAAATCGATGCTACTGCGCGACAAATATGGGAGCGATTGGAAAGTATTTTTCATGATAACAAAACACAACGTGCCTTGTATTTCAAAAATCGATTTAAGGACATTCAGCAAGACGATTTTCCTAATGTGTCGGCCTATTGTTAAGAACTTAAGATGATTGTCAGTCAACTCTCCAACGTCAGTGCACTGGTCACAAATCAACGATTAGTGATGCAACTCATTGCGGGTTTAAATGAAAATTATGACGGCGTCGTTACCATCCTCCAACAAAGCACGTCGTTGCCTCCATTCAATGAGGCTCGTTCGAGACTTATCCTGGAAGAAACTCTAAAAACCAAGCGGGAAATGGCTAATGCAGCACTGCTGATGTCTCACTCCAGACTACAATTGGTACATGGATACTAGTGCCACATATCCTATGACGGCATCCCAAGGTACTCTCTCGTCTTATTTCAAAATGAGCAATTTAAATCGTAATATTATTATTGGTAGTGGACAAGGCATTCCCAGTTGAGGTTATGGACAATCCTCCCTCTCCCCACCACACCTCCCATTATCTCTAAAGAATTTCTTCCATTCCTCGAAACTTAATAAAAATCTAATCTATGTGCATCGTTTCAGAACCGATAATAATGTTTTCCTTGGATTTGATCTTTTTGGTTTTTCTGTGAAGGACCTTCTGACAGGGATGCGAATAATGAGATTTGATAGCATCGGAAACCTTTATCCTATCACCACCACCGTCGGACCTCTAGCCTCTTCTCCATACGGCTTCTCGATACAACTTCCTCCTCTCGGCCAGTTCCCCCACCACATCTCGCCAATCCCGCTGCCGCTTCTCAGCCAGCGCATACGCCCCACCTTCTGGGTCCCAGCTTGCCCGACTTCCCTCTTAGCCAACCGCTTACCCAGCCACATCCCATCCACCCCCCCCCCACGGCACCCCTACGGATAATAGAAACTCATGTTATGCACGACATTTCCAAACCCAAACAAGAATTTAATTTATCGCCTTCAATTGCCCCGTCACCTTTTTCTCGCAACCCAAAAAATGCCTTGTCCAATCCAAATTGAAAAACTGCCATGATTGACGAATATAATGCTTATTGAAAATAAGACATGGGATCTAGTGCCTCGTCCTCCTGATGTTAATGTTATTCATTCTATATGGATTTTTTAGCATATAAAGAAATCTGAAAGTTATTTTGAGAGGACAAGGCCCGTGTTGTAGGTGATGGCAGGTCTCAACAGGTGGGAGTGGATTGTGATGAATTTTTCAGCCCGGTGGTGAAACCGGCAACTATTCGGATCGTTCTCAATATTGCTCTGTCCAAATCATGGCCTATTCATCAACTTGATGTCAAAAATGCCTTCCTGTATGGGGACCTTCATGAAACCATTTATATGCATCAGCCTATGTGATTCAGGAATCCAGTTCATCCAAATTATGTGTGTCATTTGGCTATATAGGATGAAACATGCTCCTAGTGCATGGTAACAACGGTTAGTTGATTTTGTATCCTCGATCAGTTTTTCACATAGAAAATCTGATCATTTACTTTTCATCTATAGAAACGGTAATGACATGGCATACATTCTATTATATGTTGATGATATCATCCTAACTACATCTTTTGATGCACTTCGCAGATCCGTTATGTCACTCCTTACTTTTGAGTTTGCTATGAAGGATTTGGGGCCCCTAAGTTATATTTTTGGCATTACTGTTACGAGACATGTAGGTGGCTTATTGATTTGTCAAATGTAGTACGCCGAAGAGATTCTTGAATGACCACGCATGGCATTTTGTAAACCGGCCCCCACATCGGTGGATACTAATTCCAAACTCAGTGCCTCTTCAGGTTCTCTATATGCAGATCCGACTCACTATCGTAGTTTAGCAGGAGCATTGCAGTATCTCACTTTCATGAGACTATATATATCATATGTCGTACAACAAATATGCTTATATATGCATAGTCCGAAGGATGAACATATGCATGTGCTCAAACGTATTTTGCGTTACGTCCAAGATACTTTCCACTCCGGCTTACACTTGTACAAGTCCTCAATCTCTTACACTAATGCTGACTGGGGTGGCTGTCCAGACACTTAACGGTCTATGTCGGGTTACTGTGTCTTCCTCGGAGATAACTTTCTTTCTTGGTCTTCTAAAAGACAACCTACTTTGTCTCGATCCAGTGCCGAAGCCGAGTACAAAGGAGCAGTGAATGTTGTTTCTGAGTCTTGTTGGATATGCAACCTTCTGTTGGAACTTCACTGCCCAATCCGCAAGGCTACATTGGTTTACTGTGACAATGTAAGTGCGATATATCTTTCCGACAATCCCATTCAACATCAGCGCACTAAACACATTGAAATGGATATTCACTTTGTACGTGAGAAAGTTGCTCGTGGACAAGTTCGTGTCGTTCATGTTTCTTCCCTATATCAAATTGCTGACATATTTACTAAACGACTTCCGCGCATACTCTTTGATAATTTCCGAGTCAGTCTCAGCGTACGAGAACCTCCCGCTTCAATTGCGAGGGTGTGATAGAATATTACCAGAATATTACTGTATCGTTGTATTTTTTATATTTGATTAGTTAATATTCTCATTGTAATTAGTAAGATTAGTTACCTAGTTTGTAGCTATGTAAATAACCATGTATTACTATATATTGTACACAATAATGAATGAAAAGACATGGAACATATTCCTTTATTTATGTCAGATTAATTTTTGAGTTTTCTGAAATGGAACTTTTGAACGATGTTATTCTAAAATAATTAATGCAAGCTCAAAAATAAAATCAAAATAACAAACTAAAACCTATAAAAAGAAAAACAAGAACGTATAATTGTAAATGAATGAACTTACCCTATTGTAATTTATTCTTCTTTCTAAAGGAGGGTGATGCAAATATTTATTTTGACAACAATAAATCAAAATTTTATTTTCAAATTTTGTATTGTTACAGGAAGATTTGAAATTTAAACCAATTCAACTTAGAGATGGTTTAACTGAAGGCAACAAATATTTAAGTTAAATGGCTAAATGAAGTGACACGTGACTTAAGTTAGATGGTTTAACTGAAGCCTCTTGAGTTAAATGGAAAAAGAAGTAACAGGTGATTTCATAATTGTTTTGCCAGTCAACCCAAATGAAATGAAAAAAATAAAAATAAAATTACATAAAACAGAAAAAGAAGTTGGAAACATAAAAGGCAAGATAGAGTTTATGGTAGATTGATAAAAATTTAAAACTTAAAATTTATGTAAATGTTGAGATAATTTGGATTGATAACATAATACAATATTCAAACATGATTGGAAGAAAGTATATATTTATATCCATCTTGGATAATTATGAGTTGATCTTTAATTATCAAGGTCGAAGTTTAAGACGCGATGGGTCAAGTTTAGGCTGAGTTTGAGATGCCTCATGGGTTGACTTTGGGCTAGCTTTTATCATGGGCTAAGACGATAGTCCAAACATAACCCTTCAAACATAATCCAGTTGTGTCCAAACATAACCCATTTGTAAAGTAGCCCATTCCCAACCCATTAAAACTTGAGCGAATTGGGAAGTCAAATAAGTTGGAACTGAATTTG
Source organism: Anisodus tanguticus (assembly GCA_034509755.1). Lineage (NCBI taxonomy): Eukaryota > Viridiplantae > Streptophyta > Magnoliopsida > Solanales > Solanaceae > Anisodus > Anisodus tanguticus. Next base: position 29,807,367 of record CM067551.1, read on the forward strand.
TCACCCCTAATGATATGTATTACTCCTAATCATGGTGTACCCTTGATTAGACAATGAGACTCATATTTTTTTGTGCATCCTTATTTTATGAACTTACCTTGATTAAATGTAAATAGTGTGATTTTGCAGAATTGAACTAGATAGGAGAGAGCGCATTATGATACTATAAGAAGCTTACAATAGACCCTTGTTGTCCGGCTTTTCTCCGGACCCCGCACATAGAGGGAGTTTAGTGTACTAGGCTGCCCTTTTAAGCTTTGCGGATCTTACAAAACAAAGACCACATTATCAATCTTATATGAAATCCTTCTGTCAATTCATTTTAAAATTTACACTTATATCGATAAAGAAAATCAAACAATATCGGGGTCTTTTATTATATCAAAATATCAAGAACTTTTAATATAAATCTGTATAACATAAATCATTTATATAAGAATATGTAAGAATCTTTTTATTTTTAGAATATTTATATTTGATGTATATTCTAATAATTTACGTAACAATTGCAAATTGCAAAATTTAAAGAACGGGATCACTAGGCCATTTTAAAAAAAAATAGCGAGCCATTATTCATGCCTACCCTAAATTTGAAGGAATTTTATGTCTAACCTCGAATCCACAAGTCAAACAACCAACTACACATTCAACCATTGGACATCCTTAACCCATTAAATTCTAACAACTTTATTCTTTTACAACCCAAAATAAACTTACAAGTCAAGATTTTCAATTTTGTGGCTACCATATGGCAAACCATATTTCACATCTCTATACCGTCAAATATAGCTACCCTAAATATGCATAAACTAACAGAGTTTTCGGTTTACATTGGTGTAGAAAAAGTCCTAATTCTTCTACTTGAGAGTTCTAAAATCCAATGATTCTTCATGAGTTAATTCGCTTATTTGGTGAATAAATAACCAAGGAAATCAGGGGAGATCTTACCTTTGATGGGAGGAGGAAACTAGAGAGAGGAAGATGTTGAGGGTAAAGAATGGATCTTGGGCCTAATTCAACCCCAAAAGCCTGCTTGTAGGGTGGGGATTGTCCAAATACATATAAGAAGTCCGTGTTCTCATTCCATTTACGATGTGTGACTCTTAATACTCCCCGCACGCCCAAACCTCGTTAATTGGAGCGTGGACAATATAATTTGGGGGTCCAACATCGATGAACAAAGAATTGGAATGGGTCTGGCTCATATACCATGTAAAGAAATGGATCTTTGGCCTAACTCAACCCCAAAAGCTAGCTTGTAGGTTAAGGATTCTCCAAGTCCCCATTCCATATCCGATGTGAGACTCTTAACACTTCCTGCATGCCCAGACCTTGTTAACTGGAGCATGGACAATATAATTTGGAGGCCCAACATCGGTGAACAAATAATTGGAATGAGCCTAACTCTGATACCATGTAAGAATGAATCATGGGCCTAACTCAACCCCAAAAAATAGCTTGTTGGGTGAGAATTGTCCAAGTACATATAAGGAGTCCATGTTCCCATTCTATTTCCGATATGTAACATTGAGACGTCTTCAAGGTTGCCAAGATTGGAAATGAGAAAGGAAGGTCCATAATGGGTTTTATAAGCTTTAGCGATAGTTCGTCAAATTCCAGCTCTCTCCCAGCCTTGTCTGTCCTCCTCGCCCCGACTCGTGTGATGGCCATGCCTCACTGCCTCCCATGCGCGGGTGCCTGGCTCATCTGCCTTACTCGTGAAGCGAGCTTCCTTGACGAGCCCCTGCAACCGGCTTTTGCCCAATTTCGTTTTGGGTTTCCACGCTTTTGTGTAACACACTTTCTCCCCCGTCCTAATCTAATTAATCACTTTTTAACTTTATTACCCTCGGGTGGTCTCCACGTTCCAGGCTTAGTCTACATTTGAGAATTTAAGCCAGATTTGGCCAAATATTAATGTTCGAATTTACGGGATCTTACATATGAAATGGTAGTGGGATTTTGAACTTGCAAATCACTGTGGTCTGATTTTATTAAAATCAAATATTGCACTAATGTCCCTCCACTGAAATTACGGACAAAGTGGAGAATAATTTACAGAGGAGATTAGATTTTGGTAGTGGAATTGGTGTGAAATGGATAGCTCAATTCATTTCACTAGCAGGATGACATCAGGGATTTTGCAGTCAGAGAGGTTACTAATAATAATATATGAAACAACGAGCACTTACATCTTCATGAATTATTAGAAAAAATTCTAATGGTGTGGCTAAATTAGGAGGTATTTGCAGATATCATGAAGACAAGTTAGTTATGGCATTTGCTTATTCTCTTGGAAGGGACATGTAATGACTCGCATAGTCGTTTTGAGTATTTAACCTAGAAATCCCTAAAATATCATTCTCAAGACTTTATTTGTGTGTTTGTGACTTGCGGGGATGGGTAACACTGTTCCTGAGACTATCGGGCGAGTTTCAGATTCAGTTTAGCAAATTATGAAATTTTCAAGTTAAAGAAATAGAGAGGTTTGACTCATAGTTGACTTTTGAGTAAACGCATCATTTTTGAGGTTTCATCGATTCTACTACGTCTGAAATATTGTTTATGACTTATTTGATCCTTCGGTTTAGGTCCCTATGCAATCGAGTGCATTTTGGGTAGGTGGTTGAGAAGTAGACATTTCATAGCTTAAGAGTTGACTTTGGTCAAACTTGGTTCAATGAGACCTTTTCCGAAAATAATAAGTGTGCGACCAAGTCCGAATAGTGTTTCATTTATTGAAATGCATAGATGATTTGTGTCTGGGGTCCCAAATGAGTCTCAGTGTTGGATCGAACTTGGGAAACTTGAGATTGGGACTGGTTCAGCTGGTTCCGAGTGTAATTGCACCTGCGATCAGGGGCTCACATATGCAAAGTCACACCTGCAGGTGGACTTCCGCACCTGCGAGGTTGGGTAGGGCAGGAATGGATTGCACTTGCGATGTGGTTGTGCAGATGTGAAGTCGCACCTGCAGAAAAAGAGGAGGGACTTGAGCCTCGCGCCTGCGGAGTATCTTCTACCGGCGCGATCTCGCACCGCGTTGGGCCTTTCACACCTTCTATGGGCCTGGTAGTTTAATTGGGGGTAATTCGCACAAATTCCTCTCTTACGCGATGGTCTTTAATTTTTGCTCCTCAAATTAGATATCTTTAATTTTTTTCCTTCGCCTAAAAACTCCTGGGTTTTGGGTTTGAACCCCAACTCAGTAAAAAATAAAAAGAAAATTCACAAGGCAGAGTTTGAATTTCATAAGACATAGTTTTTCTGCAGGCAGAGTTTGTGCTTGCAAAATCTAAACTCTGCCTTAAGAATTATTTTTTAATTTTTGGCTGAGCGAGGTTCGAACCCAGAAACTTTGGATATTTTTAGCCATTTTTTTAAGCGAAGGACAAAAATCAAAGACGAACAATTTATAGGGAAAAAATTAAAGACCAGTTCCTTTGAAGGGTATTGGCATAAAAAGTTGTTTAATTGGGAATCATTCCAATTCTAACCCACTTCATTATAAAACCATTTTGGGAGCTTGAGGGCACGAATTTTGGAGATTTCAAAGAGGTTTTTGAAGATTCATCCTTGGGGTAAGATACTACCCTAATCTAAAAGAATTTATTCATGGGTAAACAAGCTTAAGAAGATCCACAATCCTTTAAGGTTTTGAAAGTAAATTCTAAGGACCAGGGTGTGAAAGAAGCCAATGGTGCAAGTGATAAAGCCTCAATGTAGTTTGGAAATCTGAGTTTTCAAGAAAAGGGTCTTGAAAAGCCTCCTGATCCAATGAGTAAAACCTCTCCTTCAAGCAAAGAAGAGGATATAATTTGTCTTTTTGGTTCATAATTTGATCACCCCACCTAAACCTCCCGATGAAAGAGGAGTGGATATCAATAATATGATAATTGAGGACGTCCCTGAAACCCCAGCTCATTTGATTCCTAATTCAGTCAATAAAAATGTGACATCTCAACAGGATTTGATAGCTAAAGAGGTAAACAATAATGTAGATAGGATGCAAAAAAGGGATACTGTGGAAAGTACCAAAGATGACAAGATTCCTGACAAATATGGTCACTTTGAAACTGAATCTGAAGAAGAAATGGAAGACTACAAATCTCAAAGTGAGTATGCATCCTTGTCAGACAGTTAAATTCCCATCAATACATCCAAACATAGTGATTCTGCAGAGATGGAAAGCTAGACATATTCCAAAGAGCATAATTACTCAACCATCATAGCAGCTCATGAAGTACTGGACAAAGATCAAATTGTTTAGCTCTGTGAGTTTTACTGTCATTTTTATCATAGTTACATTTTATTTCTCGTTTAATGATTAATGCATTAACTTGGAATATAAGAAATGTAAGGACTCAAAGAGATTTTGAAAGACTTAAGTCCATCAAAATTCAAAACAGTCTAACTTTAATTTGTCTACAAGAACCTTTTGTAAGTGCAGATCACATATTAAGCTACATGAAACATCTAGACATGCAAGGATGCTTTGCCAACATCAACAACAAAATATGGATTTTCCGGAATAATGACATTGATGTTGTCTTTAAATAAAATATTGAGCAACATGTGACCTTTTCCCTCAATCATAGAAGCATCTCAACTAAGCTACATATTTCTGTTATTTATGCTAAATGGAGGACCATTTTGAGGAAAGATCTATGGGATAATCTAGAAGATCTTTCTTTAAGAATTTCTGGACCTTGGTCTTAGATGGGGGATTTTAATACCATTACTGATGTAGAGGAAAAGAAAGGGGCTAATTCTCATAGAATGGATAGGATTGTTGATTTTTTGAATTGTTTAAGAGAATGTGGAATGCAAGATGCAGGCTTCTCTAGGAATATATTTACTTGGTGCAACAACAAAAGCGATCCTAAAACTATTTGGAAGTGATTGGATAGGATGGTTTATAACTCTGAGTGGTTTGATACTTTTTCCCATACAAATGTTTCATACCTAGCAAATGCTTGCTCGGATCATATTCCAATAGTAATGAAAGTCTCCAACTCTATGAATAATAATATCAAGTATTTTAAATTCCTATATATTTGGGCTGAATATGAAGACTTCCAGAAAGTTGTTAAAGAGGTATGAGATCAAGAATGCTATGGTACACTTATGTGGATTCTTCACCAGAAGCTAAAATAACTGCATCAAAGCTTAGTCAATGGTCTAGAGGCACCTATGGAGATATTTTTGAAGAACCCAAAAGGATGGAGATGTACATTACCAACCTAGAAGAGGTCATGCAGAATGATAATTGTGAAGTGAACAAGACCAATTTACACAGAGCAAAAGCAAGCTATTTTCAGCACCTGAAGATACAAGATTCTATTCTTAAACGAAAAGCCATAATCAAATGGCTGAAAGATGGAGATATAAATTCTGCCTATTTTCACAGTGTTATGAAAGATAGAAGAAAAAGGTTGTATATAAACAAAATTCAAAATAATAATGATGAATGGGTTGAAGAAACTATAGTAGTAGCAGATGCAACATTCACATATTTTCAGGGAGATTTGTCTCAGCCCTATCAATCCTATCATTTCTAATGAGGATAACAATGAGCTTACTGAGTTCCCTACTCATGAGGAGATTAAAAATTGTTCACTCACCATGGATCCTAAAACTTCCCCAGGACCTAATGGTTTTACTGCATAACTTTTTCAATCTTGTGGAGCATTATTCATCATGATATTTATCAGGCTCTGATTTCTTTCTTCTGTGGTGCCAATCTTCCTAAATATATTACTCATACTTGTATTGTGATTCTTTTCAAAGTGCCCTTCCCCAAAAAATTCAATGATATTAGACCTACTAGTTTACACAATGTTATTAGTAAAAGTTTTGCTAAATTACTTAATTCTAGATTGTCAAAGATTCTTCCAAAAGTGATCAATGAAAACCAAAGTGATTTTATTAAAGGAAGGTCTATCACTAATAACATTTTACTTGCTCAAGAGATTATTCAACATATCTCTAGGCCTAGTGATCATGGAAATGTTGCTTTAAAATTGGATATGGCCAATGCTTATGATAGAATGTCTTGGCCTTATTTGTGCATTTTGATGAATAAAATGGGTTTTAATGAGCTCTGGATTGATATGATCTATAGACACATTTTTAGTAACTGGTATTCTCTCTTAGTCAATGGATCTAGGCAATTTTTTTTAAAATTAGAAAGAGGTTTAAGACAATGAGATCCTATATCTCCCTCGCTTTTTGCTATATTTGCGGAATATATTTCTATTAAGCTTAACTCATTAAATAACCAAAATGGCTTTAATAATTTCTATATGAACAAGAATGGTCCCTTAATTAATCACCTAGTTTTTGCTGATGACATTATATTGTTTTCAAGAGGAGATAAGGATACTTTGGAACTTCTTATGGAGACCCTAAAAGACTATGAGAAGATCTCTGGACAAAAAATCAACAAGTAAAAATCTTGCATTATTCTTGCCCCTTAAACTCAAGAGGAAGAGATTGTAAGAGTTCAAGGCATAATAGGGATGGAGTACAAGGAATTGCCAATTAGATATTTAGGTTGTCCATTATATATGGGAAGGAAGAACATTGCAATTTTCTCAGACCTGATTGCAAACATCCTAAAAAGGATTTTAGGCTGGCAATCTAAGCTGTTATCTACAGGAGGAAGGGTTATTCCAATCAGGCATGTGCTCTTAGCTATGCATGTTCACATGGTTGTTATTCACCCTCCCAAAGGAATCATTGAGCAAATTGAGAAAATGATGGCCAAATTCTTCTGGAGAGGTACAACTAAAAGGAGGAATTACCATTGGGCTTCATGGAAAAGATTAACTAATCTATATGATGAAGGCGGGGCTAATTTCAGAAAACTGGGTGACATTTGTAATTCTTTTACCGCAAGGTATGGTGGAAGCTAAGAAATGGGAATTGCCTATGGAGGAACTTTATTATGACCAAGTACTTCTATAGAGTTCACCCTTTGATTAAAAATGCTATTCTGGGCAGTCTCCCTCCGGGAATGCAATGTTTAAAATCAGGAAATAAATTGACAATCTTATCCTTTGGAAAATTGGGAATGGGGAAGTTTAATTGTGGTATGATAATTGGACATCTCTAGGAGCTCTTTATGACTATTTGCCTACTGATTGTGTCCCTAGAATATTAAAGCTCAGTGAGGTACTGATATATGCTCAATGGAAATCGGGGGGGGGGGGGGGATGAAATTTGAAATTGCACTCTCACATCTTATCTGCTATTTATAGCATGCACATTATTCTGAATGATGAGGAACCTGATAATCCCATTTGGATTGATGACACTAAAGGAATGTTTTCTGTAGCTTCATCTTGGCATGTATTCAGAGTAGAACACAACAAAGGGTGGATAGACAACAAAACTTGGCATAAAAAGGTTCCATTCAAAATGACTAGAATTGCCAGGCTTGGTATATCTTTGCCTTTAATTTGCACTTGCTGCTCTATACCTAAAATTGAAATAGTTGACCATATTTTCCTTGAATAGGATTTTGCTCAGAAGATTTTGTGTATAATAGAGGGTATTACGGGGGTTCCTACTATTGCCAGTAACTTTAGACAACTGCTCATTAATTGGGGGAGATTTAAAGCCTATAATCCTATCACTAATATGCTGAAAGATTGCTTGCCTATTATAACTATGTGGAGATTTGGAAAGCAAGATGTGGCATCAAAGATGGTAATGAGAAGAGCAATATTAACAGAACCATAGTCAATATTATTTCAACAACTTTTATACTTCTCCAGCAACCGTTAGCTAAAATTAATACTCAACACAATATGAAATATATCATGAGTCTTTGTGATAATCACATCTATTTCCAGAAGAATATTTTGGTGAAATAATTGAAACCATCCATGAGTTTTGTCAAACTTAACACTGATGGAAGTTGCAAAGATGGTTTATGTGCTGGAGGAGGTGTCATTAGAGACTATAAAGGACATTTGGTGATAGCATTTACAATAAATCTCAAGGAATGTACTAGGAATTGGGCAGAGGCAGTTTCCCTTTTATATGGATGGTGCTTGGAAAATAATTATTAGTACATTGAAGCTGAGAGTGATTCAAAGCTTTTGGTAGACAATGTAAATGGAACTTACCAAATACCTTGGAACATCCATAGTGAAGTTATGAAACTCAGGAAAGGCATGGAGTTGAATGGTTTTATCCTTAAACATGTGTTCAGGGAAGGGAATAAAATCGCTGACAAACTGGCCTATCTAGGACATGAATACTCTCAAACTCAAACGTTCTTCAATTTCAATGAACTAATAAAGGATGTTAGAGGATTGATGAATACTGAAAGATGGGGTATGCCATCAACAAGAAGTTGTGAACTAAAAAATTCTCTTATCCACTTTTATCTGCCATGAGTTCTCTGTATTTTTCCTTGTCTAGGATTTCTTTTGGTGCTCTCAAGTAGATAATTGCATAGGTAACTAGTGTACCTTTGGCATTTTCTTCATCTGACTAGGTTAGACTAGTTCAAATCAAATGTATCAGAGTTAGTTGTAAAGAGTATAACCCCTTCAAGCCCTCGTGTAACTCTTATTAAAAAAATTAGTGATTCTCCATGTGATTTTGGTTGTAGAACATAAGGGTTTTTCATGTATTTTTGGAGTTTATTTTAATTAGTGAAATTGAATGATCAATTGTGAATACAAATTCATGATTCTTAAGGATATCATTATCTAGTGTATGGGTAATACGATTTTATGTTCAATTTCTTATTTTGATCTTCAGGGTTCGGGATAGGATTTTTGAGTTGATTTTGGACCTGTAATTTTTCATATGAATGTGGGTGTCGTTAACTTCGTATTCTTATGTAGATACCATATTTCAATAGAGTGAGCTCATTCGGATGCTTGAAGGAAGGGGAATGTCGTAGAGTGACTCTTCGGCGTCTGATTCAGGCAAGTTGAGACTTACTAGACTTTTTGTAGTTTTGTGTGTTGGTGAATTAATTAAGGGGCATAATGGGAAATCGGGGGTCCTGTACTTAGTAGGTGATGAGCACTTGTATGGGTATCGGTGTACTTATAAAGGGTAATTAAAATGAAAACAAGTTATACTTGTGACGACGACTGTGTTTAGCCTTCAGGCCTTGAAGAGTAGTGTGTAAATCCACTTAGGTTGGTATGACTATTGTTTACTTGGGCTATGTTAGCTATGATTGATAGTTCCTTGATTTTTGACTTGTCATGCATTCATCGCTCTACATCTTGTTTAAATTACGGAAAAGGGCTTGTTTTGCTAAATTGATTTGATATTATGCATCTACATGGTGTACGCATATCTATTACATACATTAGAGGTAAGGTCTATGTACATTCTACCCTCCCCAGACCCCACTTGTAGGATTATACTGGATATGTTGTTGTTGATTGATGAGGTACATTAAAGGGGCGTTGAAGGCTAGGTATTTGGATATGGTACATGTAAAGTGTGACGATATTACAACCTCGAAGCTGGGACTCGATGGGACATAATTTCAGGTCGGTATATGGACCACATGAGTCCCCTAAGGGTCACGTAAAACCTACTGAAGGAACGTGTGTATACCGGGTGCATATGGCCATTGCATAACATACATATCACTTGCATTGCATATTATTTATACTTGTTGATGTGAACTTTATGCTATATGTGCTCGATTGATATAAATATGCAATCTTTATGGTTTTACTTTCTTAATAATGTAAGAAAGATGGAATCTTTACGACTTCTTAATGTAAAGGATGAAAATATGGAACCTTTGTGTGTTTAGATGCCCTAAATGGGTATAGGTTGGAACTTTATAGTTATACTTGTCTCTCTTGGGTTAAAGATGTCACAACCTGAACCATGACCTGGGCATAACACGACACTCGGTGTCACATCCAAAATCGGGAAACCCGCGGGAACTTACCCCTTTCCCACCTGGTAGGTGAACCCGTCCCTTAATCATAACTCAGTCAAAATAAAGTAGAAGTCAACCATCAAATATACATAATAAGTCTAGGATAGATAAGGAAATAGTGCGGAAGTAATACAACAATCCTAAGGAATATGGTCTAAGGTCGTACAAGAGACACTATTACATAACTACAATTTTGAATACTAATACATAGTCTGAAAAGTAGAATATTGTCTCGGAATAGCAAAATAAGACAAGTAAATAAAGAGAGACATCCAGGCTGTGGATCCATCTATGTGCTCACCCTAGATGCTCGTCAGCAAGCCTCGGGAATCAGTCACGAAGAGAGGAAGTGGACCCTATCACTTACTCTACACTCATAAAATAATGCAGCAAGGTAGTATCAGTACAAACACTATGTACCGTTAATTATCATAGTCCGACAATAGCTATATAACATATATAAAGTAAGAGACTGAAAGATAGACATGCTCACAAACAGATATAAACACAACACAGTCCAAGAATGGCATCACTACTACAAATACCAAGTCTGAATCCAATAAGTATGAATATGTGAATATGAATGCATATGCAATACAATGATACACACACGCTCTGGATGGAATACCTCCACACCTCAATAGTCATGACTCCTGGGGGACCCGTGAAGTCCATGTAACTACTTCCACGTATAGTTCGATCTAATATATGTTGTGAAACATGTAACCCAGCCCAATATATGTTGCGGAACGTGCAACCCGGTACAATATATGTACATATATATATGTTGTGGCGCGTAACTCGATCCAAATGTATGATCATGAATGTATGAATGATATTAATGCCAATGCGAATATATCAACGTCAATCATGTCACGCATGGACACACACACACACACAAACACACACACACACACACACACACACACACACACACACACACACATATATATATATATATATATATATATATATATATATATATATATATATATATATATATATATATATCTAACCCGATCCAAATGTATTATCATGAATGTATGAATGATCTTAATGCCAATGAGAATATATCAACGTCAATCATGTCACGCATGGACACATAATATCATGTCAAGAATGAATCAATCATCCCTCTATACACACTCAAGTCTAGTATCATACACGTGGCGACGAGCCACTAGCTCAAATAAGGCAACAACCATAATCAAGCAACAATACCAAGATAATACAAACATAAGTATTCCATCCCAACTTCATACTCGAAGGTATAACATGCTTTCTCCAACAATCACTAACTCTACAGATGCTTCGCTAACGGAAGGCTAACCATAAGGTAAGTCGTAACCTACCTAAATGCCGAGCTAGTGCCACAAATAGTCACAATGGAGCCTTGCCTTTCTGAGGGTCTCGGTTATACTCAAAGTCTAGTCATCATTGAAATCTAAGTTAGAAATGGCTACTAATAATACTCATACCGCTATATATCCATTCTAATCGAAAATCAACTTTGAAAATAGGGAAATCGGGCCTACAAGGGCAACACAGGGATTTTAAGGGCAGAATTGGTAACCCGACATCATAGACGTCCAATATTGTCCTCCAATTTCTAATTAGACTCATTAAATTACTAAAATCATCTTTAGATAAAAAAACCCCCAATTCGTGGCTCAACCCTAACTCTCCATAATCAATCTTTTAATCCAAATTTAGAAATCAAGCTTCATTTCCACTAATTTATGACATTCCATGATAATACTAGCAAGATTCATCAAATAAACATAATTATATAACTAGAAATTCGACTACCCAAAGTAAGGTTGAAGGTATCTTCCCCAACTAAACCCCATTCATTTCACCATTAAATCAAGCTTAAAGAGGTAGATAATTACAAGACAAGGTAAAGATACTTACCCCAAAGATGAAACAACTTCAAAACCCTTCAAAACCCTTCAAATCGCCCTTAATGCACTATAGGTTGATGAATAAAAGGGTTTTCTAATTCAGCGTCATCTGCTCCGGTAGAATCGTACCCGCCACAACGATCTCACCTCGGCAGAGAACCATTCGCTAAGGCGGATCCCATTAAAATATAGGGACCTCACTTTAATGGGCCAAGCTCTACTGGGGCGGACCTGCTGAGGCGTGAATAGTCTCGTTGGGGCAAGACACCAGAAAACCAGGAAAATTTTGGTTTCCACAAGTTCCGTCCAACATTCAGACATATATCTGAGGCCTCCCGAACACAAACCAGACATATATTCACATATAAAAACACGTTATAGACTCACTCATGGCCTTAAAATTTCCAACAGAGGTCTATTTGACTATGTCAACACCTAATGGCCAAAGACCAACTTTCCAATCAATAACGCAAAATGCTTCCGAGTGTCTCGAGAATGGAACCGATTATCCCACCAATTCATAAATGACCCTCCGGACCATACGAAATCGACGGATTTCAAAAAAGGTCAGTTTACCCAAAAGTCAACTATCGGTCAAATGTTTTTCACTTAAGGTTCTATTTTGTCAGTCCTATAAATTCTCACCCGATCACCTCAGAAACTGTACCATCCATCCCTACAGGTCAAAGTCGTATTAATAGGGCTCGAGGAAGGGTCACCGGGGTAAATAGGTCAAAAGTGCCATAATGACCAAATGGGCATTACATAAGATACCAGTTAAACAATCGTTTGTCCTTGAGCGACAAGGAAAGAATGGGGGGTTGGGGAAGTACCTGCATTAGCAAACAACTGGGGATATCTAGCATGCATATCGAATTTGGTTTCCCATGTGGCCTCTTCAATAAGACCATGCTTCCATTGCACCTTAACACAAACTATCTCCTTAGATCTCAACTTCTTAACCTGCCTATCTAAAATTGATAAAGGCTTCTCCTCATAAGATAGATTCTCATTGAGTAACACAGAATCCCAATGAATGATATAAGACCCATCTGAATGGTACATCTTTAGCATAGAAACGTGGAAAACTGGATGAACACCTGACATTCCTGGTGTCAAAGCCAACTCATAAGAAACAATACCAATACGATAGAGAATCTCAAATAAACCAATGTACCTCGGGCTTAACTTGCCCCTCTTCCCAATCGCATCACACCCTTTATGGGTGATATCTTTAGAAGAACATGCATACCCTCCATAAACTCTAGATCTCAGACCTTTTGGTTTGTATACATCTTTTGCCGACTCTGAGCTGCCCGAAACTTTTCCTGAATAAGTTTAACCTTATCCAAAGACTCCCTCAACAAATCTGTACCACATGGTCAAACCTCAAAAGCATCAAACCATCCAATAAGAGAATGCTACCTCCTATTATATAAAGCCTCAAACCATCCATATCAATGCTGGAATGGTAGCTATTATTTAATGTGAACTCTGGCAAAGGTAAGAACTGTTCCCAATGACCACCAAAATCAATGACACATGCTCTCAACATATCCTCGAGCACTTAAATAGTCCTCTCGGACTGTCCATCCATCTAGGGATGAAAAATGGTACTAAGATCTAACTGAGTACCCAACTCTGCCTGCAATGTCTGCCAGAAGTGGGAAGTAAACTAAGGATCTCGATCGGAGATGATAGAAATAGGGACCCCGTGTAGTCGCACAATATTTTGGATGTAAATCCTGGCCAACTTCTTTGTATTATAGGTAACCTAGACCAGAATAAAGTGCGCAGACCTAGTCAGCCTATCCACTATAACCCAAACTGAATCAAACTTACCTAAGGTCTTCGGGAGACCTACATCGAAATCCATGGCAATCCTCTCCCACTTTCACTCAATAATGGGCATCATCTGAATCACACCACCTAGGTCTCTGGTGCTCATATTTGCTGACAATTCTCACACTAGGTAATGAAATTTGCAATATCTTTCTTCATCCAACCCCACCAGCAATGCTGCCTCAAATCACGATACATCTTAGTAGCACATGGATGAATGGAATATCTAGTACTATGGGCCTATTCCAATATCAAATGAATCAAACCACTAACACGAGGAATAACCACACATCCCTTGATCCTCAGAACCCCTCATCATCAAGAAAAACCTTTTTTGCCTCACCACTCAACACCTTATCATGAATCTTACATACCTAAGCATCCTCAAACTGCTGAGCCCTAATCGTCTCCAAGAGAGATGACATCACCTCAACAAAAACTAAGACTCTGGCCGGACCTGAAATATTAAGACATACAAAACTGTTAGCTAGAGTTTGCACCTCCATGGCTAAGGGATGCTTCGAAGCAACCAACCGAGCTAAACTGTCGATACTCACTACCTTGCAAAGGCAGCTCAAGGTATCAGCTACCACATTAGCTTTACCCAGATGGTAAAGTATAGCGATATAATAATCATTCGAAGCTCCATTCACCTACGCTGCATAGAATTGAGATCACTCTGACTGAACACATGCTGAAGGCTATGGCGATCGGTAAACACCTCAAAATGGAATCCATAAAGATAATGCCTCCAAATCTTTAAAGCAAAGACTATCGCTAACAACTCCAAATAATGGGTAGGGTAGTTCTTCTCATGGACCTTCAACTATCTAGAAGCATAAGCAATGACCTTGCCTTCTTGCATCAATGCAGCACCCAAACCAACACGAGATGCATCATAGTAAACTAAAAAGTCCTTACCCTCTACGGGTAATGCCAAAATTGAAGGTGCAGTCAACAGAGTCTTGAGCTTTTGAAAGCTCTCTTCACACGCACCAGACCACTAAAAAGGAACCTCTTTCTGAGTTAATCTAGTCAGGTGAGATACAATAGAAGAAAATCCTTTCACGAACTGACGGTAGTAACTGGCCAACCCCACGAAGCTATGTATCTCAGTCACAGTAGTGGGCCTCGCCCAATCTCTAACAACATCAATCTTTATGGGATCAACCATAATCGCATCCTTTGACACCACATGGCCCAAGAATGCCATAGAACTAAGCTAGAACTCACACACCTTCTCTTGAGAATGCATATGTGAGAGAATAGAAATGAATCAGATACCATTTGAATGTTCCAGATACCAATTATAATGTTCTAGATACCAGTTTGAATAAAGTAGCATGAAAGAATGAAGAAATTGAAGTTTCCTAAATGTCCCAAAGCCTCTCGCAGATAAGTACAGAGCTCATCATACCGATCCATAAGACTCTACTAGACATGATCATGTACTTATAGATAAGGTAACCTAGGTCTCTGATACCAACTTGTCATATCCCAAATCGAGGAACGCGCGGGCTCTACCCCTTTCGCACCTGGTAGGCAAACCTATCCATTAATCATAACTCAATCATAATAAAGTAGAACCCAACCATCAAATATACATAATAAGTCTAGGATATATAAGGAAATAGTGCGGAAGTAATACAACAATCCCAAGAAATCTGGTCTAAGGCTGTACAAGAGCCACTACTACATAACTATAATTCTTAATACTAATACATAGTCTGAAAAGTAAAATAGTGTCTCAGAATAGAAAAATAAGACAAGTAAATAAAGAGAGAAATTCGGGCTGTGGATCCATCCATGTGCTCACCCTAGATTCTTATCAGAAATCCTCAGGAATTAGTCACGAGGAGAGGAAGTGGACCCTGTCACGTACTCTATAATCATAAAAGAATGTTGTAAGGTAGTATCAATACAACCACTATGTACCGGTAAGTATCATAGGCAGACAACAGTTAGATAACATATATAAAGTAAGAGACTGAAAGATAGGCATGCTCACAATCAAATATAAACACAACACAGTCCACGAATAGCTTCACAACTACAAATACCAAGTCTGAATCCCATAAGTATGAATATGTGAATATGAATGCATATGCAATGCAATGATACATACACGTTACAGGTGAAATATCTTTACGCCTCAATAGTCATAACCCCTGGGGGATCTGCGAAGTCCATGTACCTACTGCAGCATACAACCCAATCTAATATATGTTGCGGAGCATGCAACCCGGTCCAATATATATTGCGGAATGTGCAACCCAGTCCAATGTATGTATATATATATATATATATATATGTTGTGATGCGCAACCCAATCGAAATGTAAAATCATAAATGTATGAATGATATTAATGCCAATGAGAATATATCAACACCAATCGTATCACACATGATATATATATATATATATATATATATTGGACACATAACATCATGTCAACAATGGATCAATCCTACCTCTATTCACAGTCAAGTCTAGTATCATACACGTGGCGACGAGCCACTAGATCAAATAAGACAACAACCACAATCAAGAAACAATACCAACCTAAGTATTACATTCCAACTTCATACCCGAATATGTAACATGCTTTCTCCAACAATCACTAACTCTACATATGCTTCACAAACCAAAGTCTAAATATAAGGTAAGTCGTAACCTACCTGAATGTCGAGTTGGTGCCACGAATAGTCTCACTAGAGCCTTGACTTTTTGAGGGTTTCAGTTATACTTGAAGTCTAGTCATCATTGAATCTAAGTTAGAAATTGTAACTAACAATACCCATACCACTATACATCCTTTCTAATCCAAAATCAACTTTGAAAAGGCAAAAAATCTGGCTTACAAGGGAAATACTCAGATTTTAAGGTTGGAATTACTAAACTGACATCATAGACATTCAATACTATACTCCAATTGCTAGTTAGACTCATTAAATCACTAAAATGATCTTTAGATAAAAAAAACCCCAATTCATGGCTCAACCCTATCTCTCCATAATCAATCTCTTAATGCAATTTTAGAAATCAAGATTCTCCAACTTACCCCATTCATTTTACCCATTAAATCAAGCTTAAATAGGTAGATAATTACAACACAAGGTAAATAGACTTACCCCTAAGATGAAACAACCTCAAAACCCTTCAAATCGCCCTTAATGCTCTCTACGTTGAAGATTTGGTGAATAGGAGGAATGGGCTCGAACTTAGAAATAAAAAGTGTTTTCTAATTCAGTGTCATCTGCTCTAGTGGAATCGTACCCGCCACAGCAATCTCTCCTCGGCGAAGAACCATTCGATGTGGCAGATCTCATTAAAAGTCAGAGACCTCACTTTATCAGGCCAGGCTCCACTGACCTGTTGAGGCGTGAATAGTCTCACTAGGGTGACACACAATAAAACCATGAAAATTTTGGTTTCCACAAGTTCCTCCCAACATTCCGACTTCCATCCGAGGCCTCCCAAGCATAAACCGGACATGCATTCACACATAAAAACACACTACGGACTCACTCGTGACCTCGGAATTTCCAACAGAGATCTTTTTTGACCAAATTTCCAATTAATAACCCAAAATACTCCCGAGTACCTCATGAACCAAACTGAATATCACACTAAGTCATAAATGACCCTCCGAAACTTACAGAATTGACAAATTTTTGAAAAAGGTATGTTTACCCAAAATTTAACTGTTGGTCAAATGTTTTTCACTTTAAGATTCTATTTCGCCAAAGTCCTACAAATTCTTGCCCGATCACCTCGGGAATTGTACTACCCATACCCACGGTTCAAAGTCGTACTAATAGGGCTTGGGCAAGGGTCACCGGGGTAAATGGGTTAAAAGTTCCATAACGACTAAATGGGTCATTACACTCGGTGCCTGACTGCATGTGATCGGGCGAATGATATATCTAGCTGAAGCAACATAGGGCTCATATTTATATGCATTATAATATATACTAATGATAAGCTATTGAAATGCCTAACTGAATAATCATAAATGCGGAATAAGTCTGAAATATAGAAATGTAGCCAATATGGCTAACATAAAATCATGTTAAACACTGACTGACTACAACTCTAGTCTATAGAGCCTCTAATTCATACTAAAATACTGACTATTTACTAGGAAAATGCCCTCGGCATACATGACTATTTATTCTAACTCCCAAATTTTAAATAAGATAATGCCTCAAAGCAAACTGAGGCTCACCTAGTAGCTGATACGAGAATCCTAGCGAGCAGATTCGTCGTCCCTGTAATTCCGTACCAACATCATGAAATGCAGGACCTGGGAAAAAAGGATGTAAGTACATTTTAATTGTAATTTTATGTAAAACCAATTGAAAGAAATAATAGTTGTGGGGTGCTCAGGAAAAGGGCAACTCAAATTAATAACATATATAGATACTAAAACCAAAACTGATACACACTAATAGTTGAACTGAACAAGACAAGTATAGTCAAAAGTACTCCTATTCTGAATATGAAATCACATGTTTTAACTGAATTAATAATTTGTGGCCTTAGGCCCAATATGTGCACAAATCTGTGGCCTCGGCCAACTAAGTGTGTCAACATATGGCCTTGGCCAAGTATACATATACATAAGACTGTGCCCTCTAGAAAAGATACATGTGTTCAACATTCAACAATTTATATTAAAGAACTGAGAATCATACTGCAATTCATAACAATGGAATACTTATCATTGCTATCCTAAGACATGTGTTCATGAGCTGATTATGGAGTTTAAAGCACTAATCATTCATAAGCATACTAAGCTTTAATAACTGAGACTCATGGGATATCAAACATAAGTCTATCCTTATTATGTAATGAGTTCACGATATTCTCATTGACAATCATAAACAAATTATAAAACTATACCGTATTGAGAGTAGAAGTTCTAAAGCTCTTCATGAAACTAAGGCTTAACTCTATTTCCGAAGAAACTCATAATAGTCGTAAAAGAATGAGACGTGAGGGGAATCATTAACTTTCCCACACATACAGAGTTATCCTTACATATCTTAATTCCAGGCTTTAAGTGTACTACAATGTTCGTTACTCATTTTTTACTTTAATCTATAATAATATATATCAAAGGGAATCAACATTAGTAATAATACTCATGTTTGGTCATCTAAGCATTTTATCAAACACTTGTTGGGCATGATGCTCCACAACTCTCATTAATGGTGTTTCTACACCCATCAACCTATTATCTTGCTCCTAGATGATTTTTCAATCTCATATAGGTACAATTAACATCATTCTTCATCACCCATAACATAACGACAATCCTAAGTCAAAAACCCGAAAATACAACCTTCATGCTTTTCTTCTATCATACCCATCAACTTATATCTGAAGAACTTATTATCTATAATCACTTATTCAAAGCTATAATCGACTGAAGTAGGAAGGTCTTACCTTTTGTGTATTCAAGTCTCTTGAATTCAGATTCTAGGGTTCTTTGTCCAAGACGAAGACTCAATCGATAATTTATGAATTTGAAGGGTTTAATTATGTTAATAAGGTGTTGGAGAATTTGAATCAACTTGAAATAATCATTAAAACATACTTGGATGATGGAGGGACCTTAGACTTGTGAGCTCCATTTTCTAGAGTAAAGTTTTGTATTTGGGGTGTGGGATATGACCTAGGACTTTTAAAAAGACTTTCCCGGTGCACGACCATGCAAAAGGTGCCCAATCCGCATCTGATCATACAACAAAGGTAGTAACACTACCTCCGGTGCACAGTCGTGCACCTGAAGTTTGGTCGCACAGCTGGCCGTGCAAACTGTGCAGTGTCTAGTAAAGATGTGCATAACATTTTGCACAAAGATCCGTTTGGGCTCCACCATATATGGATGGAAAGGTATTTCATAGGGATACAATTTGTGTGTTTTAATTTTACTCAAAATCCCAATGAAGTTTCACAAAATCGGGATGGAAAGAAGACCTACCGTAAACTTAGTCAATCTATCAAATCTTATGCTCCTCACTATTCATCTTGATTCTGAAACAACTATTCCACTGAAACTCATCCCAATGGAACTTCATATGGCTAAAATGTCACGTTAACACTCATTTAAAATATTCACACCAAACTCAGATTCATGGAGTGTTATATTATCTCCCCTTTGGGATCATTCATCCTTGAATGATTGTCCTAGTCGTAATTATGGCTAACTCTGGATCATAAACATGGATGATAGAAACATGGGCATCCTGAACTAACATGAACACATTAATACTAAAATGAATTACTATTGAACGAATAAGCACTGAACTGGCTGAATAAACATTGATGTAGATGACTACTGAACTGACTGAATATTGAGAGCTTGGAGATTATAGCATAAGGTATGAGTGTAAAGGCTAGTTACCTTCAACATTTTCTTCTTGTTATTCAAATAGGTACGTATACTTGGACTTCTGATGGCAAAAAAGAAGGCGAAATCGAGGTTGATTCGATGGGTGTTCTTTTTACAAAAGTTTGACTTTGAGGTCAAAGACGGGAACATGTCTGATAATTAGGTTGTTGATCATCTCTCGCGACTTGAAGAAGCTGGTGGTTTGAAGAAAGCTAAATATTGATGATGTTTTTCCTGATGAGAGGCTTTTGGCCTTGTCTTGTGCTACGACTCTTTGGTATGCTGATATTGCTAACTTTATGGTTATTGGTCTTATTCATGAAGAGCTTAAAAACTAGCAAAAGAAGAAATTCTTAAGAGACTGTCACCAGTATCACTGGGATGAGCCTTATTTGTTCCAAATATGTATTGATAATATGATTCGGAGGTGTGTTTCGGAAGATGAGGTGATGTCTATTCTAAACGCATGTCATGAGTCTCTAGTAGGGGGTCACCATAGTGGAAACAAGACAACGGCTAAAGTTCTTGAATGTGGGTATAACTGGCCCACCATGTATCGAGATGCTAATATGATGGCAAGGTCATGTCACCACTGCCAACTGTAGGGAAGCAATGCGAAGAAGCACGAGATGCCTATGCATTTTGTCATGGAGGTGAGATTTTTGATGTACGGGGGATCGACTTTATAGGTCCTTTTGTGAGCTCCTATGGAATGAAATACATTTTAGTGGATATTGATTATATCTCAAAATAGGGAGAAGCAATGGCCTTACCCAACAATGATGCCAAGAGTGTGACGAGGTTCTTGAAGAGGAATATTTTCACACGTTTCAGCACACCGAGGGCGATCATCAACAATGGGGGTTCATATTTTTATAATAGGGCATTAGCTGAGTTACTGGAGAAGTATGGGGTTAAGCATCGAGTGGCCACTCCATATCATCCTCAAATGAGTGGCCAGGTTGAAGTGTCGAATCGAGAAATAAAGAGCATTCTAGCAAAAATAGTTAATGCAAATTGGACTGACTGGTTGAGGAAGTTAGATGATTGTCTTTGGGCATACAGAACAGCGTTCAAGACGACCATTGAAACTTCATCTTATGACTGGTTTTTGTAAGGAATCTCACCTGCCCGTTGAGCTCGAACACAAAGCCATGTAGGCACTGAAGAAGCTGAATATGGAATGGGATGAAGCAGCCAAAATTTGGCTGTTTCATCTTAATGAGATGGATGAGTTTAGGTACCAAGCATATGAGAGTGCATCCCTGTATAAGGAGCGGATGAGGCATTACCATGATAAAAAGATTCTGAAACCAGACCGCCAATCGAAAGATGATGTCTTGATTTTCAATTCAAGGCTTAAGCTCATCACAAAAATGTTGAAATCAAAATGGTCCAGGTTGTTCCAAGTGGTGAGTATTTCACCCAATGGCTCGATAGAACTGAAGTTTGGAGATGGGACTAGAACTTTCAAAGTTAATAGCCACATGATGAAACACTACCATGACTGCATTGATGGTGACAAAATTATGGATAGGCACCATCTAAAGCATGGATACACGCTTGAGCCCGATCCTAATTAAACGGCTAACACTGCCATGTCGCGATGTTAAATCAAGCGCTTCTTAGAAGGAAACCCAAGTTTAATTTATGTATTTTCTTTGTCTTTGTTTTCAGTTATTTTTAGTGTTCTTGGACTGTTTGATGTGTTGGTATAGTGTGTTAAGTCTGGGTCTCAGGAGAAAATTCCAGGTGTTCAGTTGTTCAGGTCATAGGGAAAAATATGAGTCGTACAATTTTGTACGGATCGTAGATTTCCACCATTTTTTAGGAAAGGACTTAGGCTGCTCACTATTTTGATTGGCTTGGGTGACGGTCTAATTTGATGGACCGTATAAAATTTGACGGTCCGTCCTTTTTGGCTATGTCATTAATGGAACTCAAGTAAGTTTTCTAATTGGGACACCGTATAAATTTGTACGCCCCGTACAAATTAATATGAATCGTAAAAATATTGATGCAGTCAACACGAAGGTTTATAGCATTCAACCCCCACATCTCTCACTTTCACTCGAATTCAAAACATTTCCTCAATTTTCTCTTCCATAACCGACCACCATCAACACCATATTAACACCACACTGTCTTCCCATCATATTCCCTATCAGCCTCATTACTCAACACCATACACACCACACGCACTGGCACTCTACCTAACGCAAACAAACCAGTGCCAAGACGCCTTGTATCTTTACTAGTTGAGTCGAGAATCTTTGTAATTAGGTATGCTAACGTTCTCACTCCTATTTTGATGCCTTACAGTGATATGGATCGAGTTGTCATTGATTATTGATTGTGGGTAGATCAAATTTGCACCTAGGATTCAAAATTGAATGTGGATATTGGGTTGACTTTAATTCTGTGGATTTTGTTGGTTAGGGGTGAGGGATTTGGTATGTTTGTTGTAGAATAGGGATCGTGGGGACGAGAACATCATACCCCCTCTGAGTCGGAGGGACTTTTGATCAACATTTGTGTCGATTCATTATGACTGCCAACTATTCGTGATAATGACTATGAGAAAAATGATGAATGAAAGGGAATGAAGTCTGAGTAACTTCCAATGGGTCGGAGGACATTTCGATATATAACTTCAACATTGAAGTTTGAAATTGTTATGCCTGCCAAAAGCCCGATACCATACCAATAAGCGTAATCATGTGAATAATGGGTGAAGTCTGAGTAACCTGAGCCTCGACATCCCAAATCACGAAAAATTGAAATATAGAAACTTGTGTATGTATGAATTATGGCTGATACATGTCTGTAAAATTCACTAAGTATGGGACTGAAGGTTGTACCTACCACTGCCACTATGCCACCACCTACAGTTGCACCTAGTATATCTTCGAGTCAGATTCCGCCTAACACATAGCCACAGGTTGCAGCCAGAGTCGCTGACCCATTTTCCCTGATCATAGACAACTTCAATCATGTAGCCATCAAAGCAGAGAGGGCGGATCAACAAACCACTATTATCATGGGGTAGCTCCGTAAATTCATTATAAAAGAGATTAGTATAACGCTTGAGCAATTTAAGATAGCCACAGAGATATCTCATGAGGTGCTACATGTTCGCCTAGATGGGTTTGAGATTAAGCTAGCAGAACTAGAGAGATCATGTCTGAGTAGTGATGCTGGGTCACTTAGGACAGAGTTACAGGAGTTGAGAGCCGCAGTTCAGGCATTGTAGGCCCATGATCAGGTTACATTGGAGGATCCAACTCTGACCACACGGGTGGACTTGGATACATTTGTCCATGTTGAGAATTTAATTGAGGATGATGATTCCTATATTCCCACGTGGAGGAGCAATAGGTACTGCTAGCCTTGCGGAAGTCCCTCGTCAAGAATTACCCCACATCAGAATCGAGTGAAGCTGTAGGTGCCTCGTCCAGCAGTGTTTTGACCAAAATAACATGGCCTCCGCCCTTATCCTTTCCTATGCTAGAGCATGTTGTTGTTGATGTTGTTGCAGATACTGAGATTTGTTCCTCGGAGGCAACATTGCCTCAAGATGAGTAGCGCACCTAGAGTGACTAAGGTAGTTCTTACTTCATTGTCTTTATTTTGTTGCATTGGGGGACAATGCATGATTTTTGGTTTGGGTGGGGCTATTTGATTGCATGTAGTGTAAATATATGTTTAGGACCGCCTCGACTTTTCTTTGCCATGGTTCTTTTCCCAGTGTTTTTATTTATGCTTAAACTGGAATGTTTAGGTCGTGTTTAGATAAAGTAGAGTAATTATGACTTATGTGGTGGTGGTTTGAGTAACTTATGGTTGTTTGATGTTGGATATTAGAAATACTCCCCTCCAGAATTTTTTATGATATGTACTCGAAATGTGGTGCTTAATTAACATGCATGATTCTTTTTGTGACATTTAGAGTATTGCATTACTTTGTGTGTTTAATGCTTAACGAGGAAGTCAATGTGTGGAACAATTCTTATGACAGTGTGGTGGTGTTTTTGTATTTATTCTCTTGTTATATGTTCAATCTAGAACTTATCTGTGTCCTTCATCCGACGAACTACTTTAGGTCTTTATTCTGTGTCCTATCCTTCCTTGAGGATTCCCGCTTTCTGAAGGAGTAGCGGCCTGTGATCATGAGCCTAACCCGTGTATATAAAATATTCCTAGTTGCCCATTTTGTGCTTATAAGCTTATTCTTTGACTAGCCGCTAATGAGCATATACCCTTTTGTTCTGAATATCCCTATTGTTGCACCTGGTTCCTCCTTGACAGTTAAAAATGTCGTAAAAGAAGCTAAAAGCCTAAATTAGAGGTGATGTGTGAAATATGCGGAAATGAGGGTTATGCCTAAAGGTTGGGTAGACGTGAGTTGCCTAGTTACTGAAAAGGTGTGGTAGTAGTAAATAATGAAAAAATAATAATAGAAAAAAAAGAAAAATACTGAAAATTGGCACAAAACGAAATAGAGTAACAAATAAACCACACTGAGGCAACAAAAGAAAAAGGGAGAATAGGAAGGTCGTTAAAGGTGAAATAAGTGTAGTGTTCAAGGATGGTAAGTCACTATTGTCCAAATATACATCTTACTCATCCCTAAGCCTACATTACAACCTAGGAAAAGTCCAAATGTGATCACAGCCAAACTGTACGAAGTCGAAGACATTAAAATAAGGGAAAGCATATGGTATCTGCATGTATAGTTTGAGAATTTCTTTATGAGTGAGTGTTTCTCTTCTTTATAGTCTTTTGTCCCATTTGTTTGTATATATGTGTGTTAGGACATTCTTGGTCTATGTGATGGCTTAAGGGTTGATAAAATGATTGATTTCCCGTAAGTTGAGATTCATGTGCACAATGGTTCCTGTAATAACTTGATGTCACTAATTGAAGCTTCATTGTTAGTTACAACTGTTTTAAGTCATACATCTTGTTGAGTAATATGGATATGGGGGGAGTCATGTTTGTACTGCCGGTAGTTACTTGCCAAAACCACTGTAGACATTATGACTTTGTGATATCTGAGTGTTGGTGTCAGTATAGTGTGTTAATTTACTTGCATGAGGACAAGCAAAGATTTTAAGTAGGGGTGTCAATGTGCCATAGAATTACGACACATTTGATATTTTTTAACTATAAGTTTTACTTATTTTTAAGCAAGTTTGTGTCGTTTTGATGTATTTTGTTTATGTTTATAAGTAAATGTCGTTAAGGAAGAAGAAACAAGAAAATTCAAGCGAAGTCCCTAGAATTGAGGATTGTACGGACCGTACAATTAGATCGAAAAAGCTATGATGGTTAGAAGCAGAGAATTGCAAGAATAATAGAAGTTTGACGACAGGATTTGACGGTCCGTAAATAATTTTATGAACTGGATAAACGTGGTGTTTAATCCAAGTACTAAATAAAGATCAAATTATCAGAGTTTTGACGGTTTCGTACATTTTATACGGATCGAAATTTCTAGCCGTTGAAGTTTACAGTCAAAGATTATACAGACCATACTTCATTTTACGGTCCGTCGAATTTAGCGACAGGGGCAGTTTAGTCTGGTTTTAATTCGGAGGTTTTGACTTGTATAAATACTTTTTAGGGTTTTATAATTTCACTACAAGAAAGTATAGAATTTGCAACAAAAATATTGTTGGCAAATGCCTTTTTTCTTGTAGTGTTTATTCATCATCAATTCTAAGACTTGTATCGATAGTATCAAGTACTTAGAGTATGTTGAGGCTTTCAAGAACAAGTTCCCATGTTTTAATCTTCGTTATTCAATTGTAAGTTTCAATGACAATTTCAAAGCTTTTCGTTATGTTTAATATCATGAGTAATTAAATACCATTCTGAGATTGTGAACCCAATGGTTGGTGTTATGCGAATAGGTTGTTGATATTGATATACGAATCATGCATTGTTAGTATTTAATTATTTCTTATTTGTTCATATTGATTAATGGTTGCAAATATTAATCTAAGCCATAAATTCTACTTTACTTTCGAATGTGAGTAGGGTTTGGTATGAGTAATTAACAAGGACTCGGGACGTTAACTCTTGTTTAATAAACTCACTTAGGAATAAGAAGAGTTTTACTTGGAATAATTAATCATTCTTAATATCAATCTTCTATATTTGGGACAATCATGAAGATAAATATTTTCTAACTATTCAGAAATATTAGGAAGTCACACAGAGATTAAGTGCATTCAATACACAATCCATGAGGAGTATATCACGTTAATACCTAGAGCATATCATCTAACCTAGCGGAGACAAAATCTTAGTTTCTTAATCATCAGAATTTCAATCAATATAATCTAACTGTTAGAATTACACAAATATTTATAACCTTTACGGAATTAGAACAAAGACCTACGTCAAGTATTACACTAAGATAGTAACCTTTTCTCACCATATTCCTAGTGGGATTCGACCCCAACCTAGTTGGGTTACTATATTTGACAATGTCCTCTTTATGCCATAACTTAGGTGTAATTTGAGCGTATCATTGTACTAAGGTTCACCTGAGTCCCAAATCCTTCTGGAAGGATCTCCAAAAGTTGGTCATAAATTGTGCCCCTCTATGAGAGATAATAGATACTGGGATACCATGGAGACACACTATCTTCTAAATGTACAACCTTCCATAATCCTCAGCCGTATAAGTGGCTCTGAGTGACAATAAGTGAGTTGACTTTGTAAGCCTATAGATAATCACCCATTTCACACTTCCAAGCCAGAATCTCAATATTCTTTATTAGACCTTCAAGCGAATCTAATGCTCTACTTCTAATGCTCTACCTTTACGGACTGCCAATTTTGACACTGTGCTACAAACTCAGCAATGTCCTCTTCAAATAATTCCACCAATACATATCTTTGGTATCATGGTACATCTTCATCAAACTTGGATGAATAGAATAACGTGAATAATGCACCGCTGCCATAATCTTTCCCCGTAGGCCAGCTACACCTAGGACACAATTAACCCTTGTATCCGAGAAACCCGGCCCCCGTAAGGTCTAATATTGATTTATTTTGCTGTGGAACTTTATCTCTCAACTTTACTAAGTCAGGGTCGTCATACTGTCGCTCTTTTACCTCGGTCACAAGAAATCATCCTGCTACGTTTTGAACCATTATTACACCATCATCTAAATCTAATAATCTAACTCCTTGGCCCGCTAATTGATGGTTCTCTTTGGCTAGTTACCTCTTCTCGACTCCCAAATGAGCCAAGCTACCCATAGATCTACGGCTGAGAGTGTCGGCTACCAAATTTGGTTTTCCTGGATGATACAATATCAACGTCATAGTCCTTTAATAATTCAAGGCATCGTCTTTGCCATAAATTCAACTCATTCTGCTTTAAAATATAGTGAAGGATCTTATGATTTGTAAAGATGTCAACCTGAACACTGTATAAATAGTGCATCAATATCTTCAGTGCATGTACCACGGCTGCCTAGAACTCTTTAATCATAATTTCTCGTATGAATATTGCGTCGAACATGAAACTTGTGATTGGTAGTAAAACACTGATTCACTCGTTGAGACCAAATTCGATCTTCATAGAGTTTTCGAGATATTTTCTTAAGAAGTTTTGTTATAGCATTTATAACTGCTTCTGGTTTAGGTGGGCAACCTGGCAAATAAATATCTACAGGAATTAGCTTATCGACTCACCCAACAGTACTATAACAGTCTATACTGAACATCCAGCCTATAATTATACCGGTTCCCATACCAATAACATATTTTGGTTTAATCATTTGCTCATATAATCTCACTAAATATAGGGCCATTTTCATTGTTATTGTTCCAGTTGTTAAAATTAGACCAGCTTGTCTAGGACTCGATCTTGGTACTAGTCCATAACGATCAAAGTCGAAGCGTGAGCCTATTAGTGAAGCAAATTCAATGAAGCAACAATTGGTACCATAGAGAAGCGGTCATAAACTAAAGAATCTTGACCAATTTGAAAGATCATTCAATGTAGTTGAAATAACTGAATTTTGGGTTGTTCGATCAAGTAATGGAAAATTAATGGAATTCATAACTGTCTCAATCTTATTTATTTTGTCTTTCTTTCTATTGTCTGAATATTCAAGAGCTATGACTATTCCAATGCCCCCTTTCGCCATGCATAAACTAAACCAATAATTAAGATCAGCATAAAAATGAAAGATTCTATACATATACACCCAATACGTTAAAACTCATTGCCCATGGATAAAGAAAAACCTTTTCAACATAAAAAACCTCTAAATCATAGGTCTGGTAGTTCTTTTCGTGCTTCTTCAACTGCCTCAAAGTATAGGAAATTACCTTGTCATGCTACATTAAAATTGTCATGACTGCTTTCCAGGAGTCGTGCTGGCACCTACATAATCCCACCACGTAGGCTAACCACTCTCAAGACATGATATATATATATATATGTATACATAAAAGCAGAAAAAATTCGAATACCATAAACACGGTCTCATAATATAAATGCGGAAATAAACCATAGGTCTGATACACCAACAAAAACCCCCAATAGATCTAGTATGTGATACAAGAGCACTAACAAATACGAATCAAGTCTGAAAATGGGCATGCAGGCCAAAACTAAAATACATAGTCTGAAAGGTGTCTCTGAAGTAGGAATAAAAGACAATAAATACAAAAAGAGTATCCAAGGCTATGTTGGAGATATCATCCTCACCCTGAATGCCTGGGATGACCAACTCGAACTCTCAGTCACGCGGTGTTGCAGAGGTAGAAGTTACCGAATCTACATCCAAAAAGAATGCAGCAAGTGTAGCATGAGTACACAATGTACCCCTATAGACATCATAGGACGACAATGATGGAAGATACATAATCAAAGATAAATACTGAGTTGACACCAAATAATCCTACACTAGCATATCAATGACCAAGTATATCACATAATGACCAAGATGTTTCGTAGAGTTCAACAGCATATCAATTATAATGTGGCATTAATAATCCTTTCAAGTCCCAAATCCAACCCAGATGTTCATAATCACTCAATAGCAAGTCTGAGTCACAATTTATCAATGATATGTTATAAAATGTATGATGTGAATGCAATGCATATGCAAGGTACCTTTCTCAACCTGGTATATAGTACGTCAAGGTTTAATTATGATTCGTACACCCAAGGGGGTCCCAAGAAGTCCATATACCGCTCCTAGCCATCCGGAATTCCACACATGAATCTGACTAGAACCCATGACTCATTTGTTGAGTCTCAATGATGTTACAGGTGTGCAACTCCGCTCTCCGCGTATCAATATCATTTCAAGTGCCATAATCTCATATTACTCTTACCTTTCTAGTCTCTTGGACCATAGCATATCCATACCACTCTCATATTAAGTCATAGAACCATGAGTATATAAATGCAATGATAATACAAGGTAATATATCATGATATAATGAGATGTTATCAAGTATAGAGATGGTATACACATGCTTTCAAGAATTCAACAACACAGAAGAAATTCCAGTCAAATCAGGATATCAATCGAAAGCATGTGTAATGAGTAACCAAACAATAGCAAACATGGCGACAAGCCCACGTATGGGGATGAGCCCAAATAAATAGTAGTTAGAACCAGCATAAGGTTGATTCCCCAAGTCATCCCATCATCACAGTTCAACACTGGTACCCACTCAACCGTTCATCATAACCGGCTGAATGGGACCCCCAAACATGCCCAATACCCATTAATATTTATAACTAATTATGCACTTCTATTGGAGTCTCAAAAAGCTAAACCATAGCCTACATCAAAGCCGAGCAGGAGCACTACCAAATCAAGTCTCGAATACAACCTCTCCCTTCCTTCTTGCCTCACGACGATCAAAGTCTATTCACGTGTATTACATAGTTAATAATAAGCTTAACACAATAAAAGTAAGACTTTAAATACTAATTTCGGGCCCACGCCACCAAGACTCAAACTTTATTACACAAAACCCAAGATTACATACTAGACAATCATATCCTTAAATTAATTGAAAATATATTAACATTTGAACCCTCAATTGGACAACAATCAAAAAGCCCCAATTTAAAATCCTAGAAATATTCCCTAATTGAAAACAAGTTTCTATCACCAAATTAAGACTTATAACATGATAATCTAACATAATCAACTCCTAACTCATTATATTAACATCTTTCAATCCATAAATCTCCATTAAAACCAACTATACAACTCTCTTAAACTCATAATATGCAAAACCCATCTTCCCCAATTCATACAAGAAGCTAAACCACCATTAATAAGCTTAGCATCATAAACTTAAACCAAAAAGGGAAAAAATTGATTACATCAATGTGGAAAATGCTCATAAGGCTTTGAAATTACCCTTATGCGGTGCTGGTTTTGAGAACACACTATTTTATGAAAGAAAATTTGACCTAGAATTAAATATATATGACACCTGAACAGTGATCCACCCCGACGGAATCGACTCCGATGGAGTGGGCAAACTACGGCGAAAAAGCCTTTGCCATAGCGGATGTCACTTGACACCTCATATCTCGTAACAGCGGACCTGATTCTGCTATGGCGGAACTTTCCATTTCCCCAACTTCCGATTCGGTGAGCCAACCTTCTATCAAAAGGACCCATCGAAGATGATGTTGGTTCCGTCGTGGCGGACACCAGACACCAGCTGTGAAACATAGCCTAACAACCTCCATCTAACACCTACAACACTCCTGGAACCCCCCGGACAGAAACCAAACATGCTCGTCTAAGGTAAATAGTGCTACGAACTTGGTCATATCCTCGGATTCACAAATAACCGATCCAAGGCATACTTTTTAAATAATCATTTGGGACAAAACTAGAATCCAAACTTTATGAATAAGGCCACAAAATACATATGATTACCTCGGGAAGTGAACCAATGACTCGACTAAGTCATAAATTACCTTATGGAAGTACCAAAAGTGACAGAACCCGAAAGTGAACCCATCTAGACACAAGTCAACTTTAAGTCAAACTAACCAACTCTAAGTTTTCAGACTTTAGATTTTTCATCTAAAACTCATATAAATGGACCTCGAGATTTGTGCCACCCATCCCCGCGCATCATGAACCCCATAAATAGTTTATGGGAAGGTTCAATAAGCAAATAAGGATTTTTAGCAGGAAATGACCAAGCAGGTCTGTACGTCAGATGCCAATTAAAGCAACGTTTGTCCTTGAACAGAGAGAAACAAATAGAGGGAACGTACTGGAAGTACTGAATAATCTTAGATATTTACTCTGCATATTAGACTTGGTCTCCTATGTTGCCTACTCAACATGACGATGCCTCTACAGAACATTCACTCAAGTAATCTCCTTCGATCTCAACTTCCTCACCTGCCTACCCAAAATAGCCACAGGATCCTCCTTGAACTCTAGATTCTGATCAAGAGATACTGAGTTCCATTGTATAATATAAGAACCATCGCCATGATACTTCTTCAGCATAGACACATGGAAGACTAGATGAACGCCTAAAAGACCCGATGGTAGAGCCAACTCATATGCCACATCTCCCACTCTCTAAAGAACCTCAAATGGTCTGATATACCTCGGACTCAATTTCCATCTCTTGCCTAATCTCATCACATCCTTCATAGGTGAAACCTTCAAAAAAACCTTTTCACCTCCCATGAACTCAACATCTCGGACCTTCCGATCCACATACTCATTCTACCTGCTCTATGCTTCTAGGTGCTTATCTTGGATCACTATCCCTCTCTATAAGGACTCCCTCAACAAATCAGTATCCCAAGGACGGACCTCAAACGTATCAAACCAATCAATCATAGATCGATATATTCTACTATACAATGCCTTTAACGGTGCCATATTGATACTAGAGTGATAGTTGTTGTTGTATGTGATCTCTACCAAGGGTAAGTGTTGGTCCCAATGACCACTAAAAGCAATTACACATGCTCATAACATGTCCTCCAATACCAGAATAGTCCGTTCAGACTGATCTTCAGTCTGAGGGTGAAATGATGTACTGAGATCCAAGCGAGTACACAACTCTCTCTGCAAGGTCCACTAGAAATGCGAAGTAAACTGAGTACCCCAATCCGAGATGATAGAAATAGGAACCCCATGAAGACAATCAATCTCTCGGATATAGATCTTTACCAACTTCTCTACATTATACTTTAATTGAATTAGAATAAAATACGCAGACTTGGTCAATCTATCAACAATGACCCAAATAGCATCAAACTTGACCAAAGTCTTATGAAAACCAACAAAACTTCCATAGCGATCCTCTCCCACTTCCACTCTGGAATGGGCATCCTCTGAGACACACCACCTGGATGCTGGTGCTCATACTCAGCCTGCTAGAAATTCTGACACCGCGATACAAAATCAGCAATATATCTCTTCATCCTCCCCCACCATTAGTGCTTCCTCAAATCACGGTGCATCTTAGTAGCACTCGGATGAAACGAATACCTAGAGTTGTGGTCCTCTTCCATAATCAATCTAGTCAAATCTCTCATCATGGCCTCCTTGGCCTCGCCACTCATCACCGTATCTCAAATCTTGCATAACCTCACATTATCATACTGGTGCGCCAAATATGATTAAAAAAGGCGACCATACCTCCACATAAGTCAGAATCCTGCCCAGATTTGAAAGCTCAAGCCTCACAAAATGGTTGTCTAGATTATGAACCTCTAATTCCAAAGGACTCTTAGAGACAACCAAATTAGCTAACCTCCCAATACAAATCATCTTTCGGCTCAAAGTGTCTACCACTACATTAGCCTTGCCCGGATGATACAGAATGGTAATATCATAATCTTTCAACAACTCTATCCACCGACGCTGCCTAGAATTCAATTCCCTCTGAGTCACATCGTAAGATAGAATTTCATAAGCTAATGAGGCTATATGCAATGAAACTAGAGTCGTTTGTCTCATCAACAAAGAGGGACTCAACCTCTAAATATATATATATATATATATATATATATATATATAACCGGGTCGTCAAGGCCACTATATACTTTATATTAACATCCAGGCCCACAATGGAGGTATGTATGGCTATCTCTCAGAAACCTACACGCATGAATTACAGCACCCCTGGCAAAAGTGTAACACCTCATACCTTCGGGCTAAGGTTTTACCCGTATAATGGAAATATATTGGAACCAAGATGAAGAGTGTAGGAAATGTTTTGAAAGCTAATTTAGTTATAAGAAGAGTATTTGGGCATAGTATAGTTAGAAGCTACTCTGTGGGCCATGTTACAAGTGAGTTTGCATAAGGCTTCACTTCGAGTGAGTATATGGTAAACTATATAAAGAATTTGGAAAACTTCCTTCATGAAAGTTGTATATCTTTGAAATACATTTCCAACGGTATATTATGGAGGTCAAACGGACATCTATACAAAATACTCATGTGCAATTTACTAAACAATGTTCTGCCGCTCCGTAAAATGAGCCGTAAAAATTCTCAAAATATCCAGTATACTATCATGGTTTTATGGTATGATTTAGGGGTCGTAAAATAATTAACAGTCAGTAGAAAAAGGCAAAAATTAGCATAAAATGGGTCCGATAGCAAATTTAAAACATCATTTTTTGGCTTCTCTCACTTCATTCTTCACATCCTCAAGCCCTAGAACGACCATTCTCTCTGCACGTCATCCTCCTACACCATGGTAAGCCTCTTCCAAGTGATTCCAAGTGTTTCTAACATCAACACATGAATTCTAAGTGAAAATCCATTTCTAACCTCGGGTTTTCAACAAAACCCATATCAAGGATTAAGATTCAAGCTTTTGGAATTCTTCTTCAAAGATTTAGACTTTTCTCACGTTTTTAGAGCGATTCAGGTATGTGAAGATAACTCGCTACGTGTGGGAACCTTATTAATCATCCCCACGCCTCGTTCATCAAGATTACTATGAATTTGTTCAGATATAGAGATTGTGCCCTACTTCATGAAAAGTCTAGAACTTCTATATTTTGAGAATATAACTTCACAGATGTTTATAATGATCACTTTTAATATCGTGAACTCATTATGTATTCAGTATTGAATCATGTTCGGTATGCCATGAGTCTCAATTTTGACAATTTAGGTTACTATGAACAGTTAATGCTTCAAACTTCATAATCAGTTTATGAATACATGTCTAAGTCAAGTTTTATTCAGTATTTCCAGTATCATGTACTTCTGTATGATTCAATATTTCAGTATCATTTATTATAGTATGAGTCTCAATTCCTTATTATATATATCAGCTCATGAATTCATGTTCAGTATTCCATATTAATATATTTCAGTATCATGTTAAGTGTCTATAATTTTGGGCCCAAGGATACAGTTATATGTATTATTATGGGCTCAAGGCCACAACTATACATATATTATAGGCCCAAGGACATAGTTATATATATATATATATATATATATATATATATATATATATATATATATATATTTATATATATATTGGTCCTAAGGCCACATTTTATTATTTAAGTTAAACAGGTGGCTCTCCATTTCGGTATAAGAAGTATTCTTATTATTTTCTTCGTTGTTCAGTTATCAATTTTAAATTCAGTACAATATTTGTTTATTAAGTTGTGTTGCTATTTTCCCGAGCACCCCACAACTATTTATTCTTTCAGTTACTTTACATACAGTATAATTTAAATATACTAACATCCCTTTGCACGGGGCCTGCACTTGTCGGTGCAAGTGCCGAGTTTTAGGACGACGGATCTGCTCAGTAAGATTACTTCAGTAACAACTGATTGGTAAGCTCCATCTCATTCGGGGTGTCAATATATTATTTCATTATTATATTTTATTATAGAGGTATTCCAAGGCCTTGTCCTGGTAGACAGTTCTCAGTCAGACTCATGTTAGAGGTCATAGACTAGACTAGTTCTATATTTCAGACATGTCAGTATTACTATGTTAAGACTTTTGATATTTTCAAATTACTTCTGCAATATACTTTCAGATTATAAATTTAATAATTTGAATTACATGTTTTTGAAATCATTACTATAGTATGTTTTGCTTCTATATTGATGCAACAGTCATGTGTTTCGCTCAGTCACATGCAACCAGACACCGAGTGTTGTATTTCTCCCAGGACATGGTTCGGGGCATGACAAAGCTTGGTATCAAATCCTAGGGTTCAAGCGTCATAGGGAGTCTATGAAACTGTGTCCAATGGGGTCTCTTTTATGTATGTATAGGCTCCC
This sequence comes from Anisodus tanguticus, assembly GCA_034509755.1. Lineage (NCBI taxonomy): Eukaryota > Viridiplantae > Streptophyta > Magnoliopsida > Solanales > Solanaceae > Anisodus > Anisodus tanguticus. The sequence goes on from CM067551.1 coordinate 29,842,764, forward strand.
ACACATGTAAATAGTTGACAACCAAGACATTTAGGATTGTCTCACTTATTTCATACTCTAGATCGTGCAATTAGAGCAGTACCTTCAAGAATTTTTCTAACTTGTGCCATGAAGTCTAGAGTAGGAAGTAACATTCTCTTTCCATCGAATCCCAAACATATCAAATGTGTAAGCATCGACAAGGAAATTGAAGGTTCGAGTGAGGATGATTACCCATTGGAGTATAAATTATGAGCTACATGTTGGTGATAGATGAGACTTGAGATGATATTAAAAGTGGGACAAAAAGCACAGTTACTACAGACTAGACCATAACCCTTATCAAAAAATAGAAGAATAGTTGTCATGATTTATGGTTATCACTTAACCTCAGTTACCAGTTAGACAATATTTCAGTTAACGAGATTATGGTTATCCAATTCACTAATGTTGGGCTATGTAGTTTCCACCCTTTCAAATTTTCAGTGTATCGAGATTCTTATGACTTGTGAGTATATAGTGATGCATATGAGTGCTAAAAGGAAGTGTAAGTAACGGTGACTATAGCAAAAATCTTCGCATGTTTTCAAGTCCGGGTTGAGACCCAAGACTCACAAAATGGCGCATGATGTATTTATCAGGTAATAGTATTATTTTAATGACAAGTATTGGCATGATAGTATACGTATGTTCTATACTTTACAAAATAAGTTTAATTGGATTTTTTGGACCATGGAGCTACAAGTATGAGGATGATAGTTCATATTTAAGACCCTACATGGTAGCATGCTATGAACTTAGCTGCAGCAGACATAAACTGTCCATGATAGTTTTGAGCAGAAAATAACCTAAGAGCAAATCACATGTGATTCTAGAATGTCTCGAGTTTTCAAAGATGTATATTTTGTCGTTAGACCCATGCAACTGACTAAGAAATGACTGTGTACGATAGGAGAACCATAAGTAGACGATATTTAATTTATGGGGATAGTTTTAAATTATTTAAGTCTATTTAGATCAGAACGAGAGAGTATGATGTTAGTAAGTTACTACAAGAAGTAGATATTACTATATGATGATAAGATATGGCAGTTCCCTATAAGGTTATGTGATTTATGTGTTTATACCATGTGTGTATAATTTGACATGACCGTAAGGTGTATATAAGGTTGGGGTTAGATATTTCATCCTTTCATTTAAGAGAAACAAAATTTCTCTAAGTTTGATTATTGTCTATAGATCAAAACAATAGTAGACGATCGCAGAACAGGGTTAGATGATGAGAGAAGTTAGAAATAATCTTACGCTTCACTTTAGTATTCAAGAAAGAACCAGGGAACATGATGCTAGAAGGTGGTTAGTAGAGAATAGTAAGTAAGTTTTGAGTAGATAGAGTAAATTATAAATTTCAGCAGAGCTAGTAAAGGTACAATTTGATCTCCTTAGTTAGGTTAACATTGGCAAGTGAGTAGCAATTTGAATACACCAAATATTTATTAGAACCCATAGAATTTAAGATAAACATGGAGTATAGTGGCAGTGTAAGAAGAAATCATCTAGGCAGAAAGAGAGCAAACTACAGAAACACAGTCTTTAAGAATTGTCAAAAAGGGGGGGGGGGTTTCCCTAAGACTAGCAGTAGGAGCGAAGTTAAGTTATTAAGACAGAATATGTCGGTAATTAAGTTCATGTAAGTAATTTAGTTCCCCATTCATGTAAGAAATTCATTTTCCCCTAGTAAGAAAGACCGCTCAGAAGTGAGTTGAAAGATGAGCCATCAGTGACATAAAGTGCAAGGAATTACAGAAGTTAAGGAAAGTTAGTTAGATGCCAACGAGAGAGGAGGATCCCAAATATAAGATTTTAACCTTTTCTCCAATAGAGAGATGTGTAAATTGTCAAGGAGTGCAGTTGAATATTCAAAAACCCGAAAGGTTAGCATGAGATATGAAGAACCTCAGTTCAGTAATAATGTCATAATGAGATAGTCTCCAAACGTAGAGTCATCGCATGAGACATCATTTTCAGGGTGTTGGTCAAAGTCTTAGCTCACAGTTGTAGTATGAGTATTTCAAGAAGCATCCATGTTTAGGCAAACAAGAGAAATTGATTATTTAGCAAACCTAGGAGTTCAACTTTTGAACCTCGAAGATGGTAGAGTTGTTGTACGAAACAGATCCAAATCCTCCTTAGTAGTTGAGTAAAAGAGGAGAACAATTTCATGATCACCATCTATCGTAGCTAAAGGATTTCACATACATAAAATCATGATTTCCAAACAAGGGGGAGATGATGGCACTCTAAAATACTAAGGGAAATTTTGCATCTTCGATATAGTTAGGCGCAAAGGGAGATTTATGGTAGATGAGCACAGTTTCAGATATTCTACCTACCCAAGCTTCACATAAATGTGTCATGACCTTTATAAGGTTTATAAGTGGGATCAAAATAAGAAGAATGACGCCAATTTCGTGGATAAATTTCCAAATTAGTAGCAAGCAATAGCCTATTCAGCAGAAGATAATGCCAAGTTATATATTCAGATGTCAGACAAATCCCACTACTCAGATGCTTAAAGATATGTTAAGCGCACGTGTCCTAGACTTTAAAGGTAATTGAGGTGATCATTTGCATTTCATTGAGTTATTTCTAAATATAGATATCATGCCAATATCAAGATGACACCATTTGAAACCTTGCATGGATGAAGGTATAGACCACCTATTGGTTGGTATATAGTTGGGAAGAATATTATTTCTAGAGCTAGACTTGGTCCGTGAGGTAGTTGAAAAAGTTAAATAAATTCAGGAGCGTTTGAAAATGGTTAAAAGTTGCAACAGTCCTATGTGAATGTGCGGCGCAGAGATTCAAAGTTTTATGTTAACGATTGGGTGTTTCTAGTAAATTTTACCTATGAAAGGCGTCATATGATTTGAGAAGAGAGAAGTTAGTCCCAAGTACATTAGACCATACAGGATCTTACAAAAGATTGTCAAATTTGCAGGTTAACTACCTCAAGTATTAAGACCTCATAATTCGTTTAGTGTTCAGATCTCAGCTTCGCTCATCATTCAGATCTCCTGTTGTAACATCCATATTTTCGGCATTCAGATTTCATATTATGATGTCTATGTTTTAGATCTCAAGTTAGTTCAGCAGTCATGTATCCATGTGAGCTAGTATTCATGTATTTATGTCTATACAATATTCATGTTCTATTTCATATTCCTCGTATCCATGTAATCATGTCATATTCATGCTCATGTTTAAGTACTCATGTCACTCATGCCTACGAATTTTTTTCCAAATTCATGTATTGTATTTGTGTATTCATTCAGTCCAATATCCATGTTTTCATGTAAGACCAGTATTCATGACATATAGTATTCATGTATTTATGCCATCTCAGTATTCATGTTATTCAGTTACCATGTTATGTCATGTATTATGTATTAAGATGCTCTGTGAGGCTGTGTTTGAGACTCTGGTTAACTGGAAAGTATTTGAAAATGTTGGGATAGTCCTATTTACATAGGAAACCCTACCAATTTTTTTGTAAAATTTCAGAGTTAGTCATATTCCTAACCATGATCCATCATTCAAGAACGAATTATCCCAAAAGGGAGATATTGTAACACCTCAAACCTTTGGGTTAATGTTTGACTCATCTAATGGAAACATAATGGTACTAATATGAAGAGTGTAGGAAGTATTTTGAAAGCTAATCAAGTTATAAGAAGAGTCTTTGGGCAAGGTATAATTAGAAGCTATTCTATGGGCCATGTTTCAAGTGGGTTTGCACAAGGCCTCACTTCAAGCGAGTATACGAAAAACTCAATAAAAATTTTGGAAAACATTCTTCATGAAAGTTGTAAATCTTTGAAATACATTTCCAATGGTATATTATGGAGGTCAAACGAACATATGTACAAAATTTATGTGCGATTTACTAATCATTGTTCTACCGCTCTGTAAAATGGGCCGTAAAAATTCTCAAAATATACAACACACTATCACGGTTTTATGATTTGATTTACGGGCAGTAAAATAATAGTAAAATAATATACGGGCAATAAAATAAGCCAAAAATGATTGTAAAATGGATCCGACTGCAACTTTAAGTGTTTTGGCTTTTCTCACTTCATTCTTCACATCCTCAAGCCTTAGAACGATCATTCTTTCTTCCCGTCATCCTTCTACAACAAGTTAAGCCTATTCCAAGTGTTTCTAACATCAACACATGAATTCTAAGTGAAAATACATTGTTCCTAACCTAGGGTTTTCAAGAAAACCCATATCAAGGTTCAAGATTCAAGCCTTTTGAATTATCCTTCAAAGATTCAGACTTTTTTCATGTTTTTGGAGCGATTCAGGTATGTGAAGCTAACTCTCTACATGTGGAAACCTTATTAATCATCCCAACACCTCGTTCATCAAGATTACTATGAATTTCTTAAGATATAAAGATTGTGCCCTAGTTCATGAAAAGTCTAGAACTTCTATCTTTCGAGAATATAACTTCACAGGTGTTCATAATTATCACTTTTAATATTGTGAACTTATTACGTAATCAGTATAGACTCATGTTCTGTATCCCATGAGTCTCGATTTTGACAATTCAAGTTACTATGAACAGTTAATGCTTCAAACTTCATAATCAGTTTAAGAATACATGTCTCAGTCTAGTTCTAGTCAGTATTTTCAGTATCATGTATTACAATATGAATCTCGAATCCTTATTATATATATCAGCTCATGAATTCAAGTTTAGTATTTCATAGCAGTATATTTTAGTATTTCAGTATCATGTTGAGCACATGTAATTTTGGGCCCAAGGCCACAACTATATATTATGGACCCAAGGCCACAACTATATATTATGGACCCAAGGCGACAATTATGTATATATTATGGGCCCAAGCCCACAATTATATATATAGATATATATATAGTACCTAAGGGCACAATTTATTATTTCAGTTAAATAGGTGGCTCTCCATTTCGGTACAAGAAGTATTCTTATTAGTTGCTTCCTTGTTCAATTATCAGTTATCAATTTCAGATTCAGTATATTATCTATTTATTGAGTTGGGTTGCCCTTTTCCTGAGCACCAACAACTATGTATTCTTTCAGTTGCTTTACATACAGTACAATTCAAATGTACTAAAGTCCCTTTACACGGGGCTACACTTCACGGTGTAGGTGTTGAGTTTCAGGACGATGGATCTGCTCAGTGAGATTGCTTCAGTATCAGCAGATTGGTGAGCCCCATCTCGTTCGGGGTATCGGTATATTATTTCATTATTACATTTTATGATAGAGGTATCTCAGATCCTTGTCCTGGTAGATAGTTCTCAGTTATACTCATGTTAGAGGTTTCATAGACTAGACTAGTTCAGTATTTCAGACATGTCAGTATTTATATTTTCAGACTTATGATATTTTCAGATTACTTCCGCAATATACTTTTAGATTATAAATTCGATAGTTTGAATTACATGTTTTTAAAATCATTACTATAGTATGTTTTTATTCCTATGTTGATTCATTAGCCATGTGGTTTGCTCGGTCACATGCAGTAAGGCACCGAGTGTCGTGATTCACCCAAGCCATGGTTCGAGGCATGACAAAAATGGACGTCAATACAAATATAATGTACTGGTATATAAGGCAACTAAAAGTTAAAACTGAACTGATAATCATAGTAGTTGAACATCACTAGGAGATAAGGGAAAATTTATGGATAAACCTATATGTTTCTACTCTCACAACATACAGTAATATCAATAACATACCAGGCCCTATCAGGTCTCTGTGGATAGATATAATGTACCATGCCTTAAACAAGGCTCTGTGGAATATCATAAATCACACCAGGCCACTAGGGCATCTGTGGTGTACGCAACGTACCAGGTCGTAGCAAGGCTCTATAGGGTAACTATACCGTACCAGGCTTTAATAAGGCTATGTAAAGTAAGTATATGACATACCAGGACATCTATAGGCTATGTTGGAATGCAATAGTGCCATACAACTGAGTATAGCTCAAGGTGTAAATCATTTGTCATCGAGTATGGACTATGTCCGCAAGATCTATATATACTTATAAAGTGAAAAGAATAAGTTCTAAGGCAAAAAGTACCCCGTCATGGGACAAATAATAGCATATGAGGGATATCTAAGTACGAGACACAAGCTTGATATGAATACTTCCTATATACAACTTAGATGAGTACCATTTAGGTATAGAATCATGTCATAGAAAGAAGAAATATCCACTTTGTAATGAAGCGTCTGGTCATTTTTAGATAAAGATCCTTATTTTACTAAATTGCCTTTCCTATAGAATCTGTATGGGGTTTGTGATGCATGGAGATAGGTAGCACAGATTTTGAGTGGCCTTTATGTGATTTTGGAAGAAAAACCCAAAAGTGAATAGTTTAGAAATGATAAGTTTGACCCATGTTGACTTTTGGGTATATGGGTTTTTTTTTGGGTTTTGTCACTTCCAGTAGTTTTGGATAGTCAATTATGACTTAGTTGAGTCATTGGTTCGCTTTTTAAGGCGTTTGGATGCACTTTATGACTATTTGTAAATTTGTTAGATTTGGATATTTTGGGTGATTTGGTACAAAAACATTTTGTAGCTCGGTTGTATGAGAAATTTGAGTGTGTGAGAAAGTTTGTAGCATTGATTACCTTGAGGTAGAATATTTGGTTTGTATCTGGGGGGTCTCGAGAGCATTTCTAGTGTTTAGTGGAGATTTGGCTTAAATTCCTAGTTGTTGGTTTCTGTTGTGCCACACGTGTGGGTTTCTGGTCACTTCTACGGGTCCGCCTTTACAGAGGTTGGATCTCAGATGCGGGCCTGGTGTGAGTTTGAGGTCTTCGCTTCTATGGACTATTTCTCACAAAGGTGATCTGCCTCTATGGTGTTATTTCCGCACTTGTGCCCATCCGGTAACTTAAATTGGGCCGCTTCGGTGGTGGATTTTCTGCCGAAGAGATCCACCTCTGCAAAGATAATTTAGTCGAGGCGGAATTATTTTTTCCAGATTCTAATCTAATGCCCAAAATGAAATTACTTTCCCAAAACCTTTTATAGGGATTAGAGCTCGGTAGAGAGGGGATTTCTGGGTCTTCCATCATCATTCTTCTTGGAGGTAAGGTTTTCTATTCCCTTTCATTTATTAATCATTATTTGGGTCCTATAATCTTAGTGTAATTCCTAATTTGGGGAAGAATGTAACCTAGGTTTCTATCATAAAATAAGAGGCCGATGATTCATGATTTGGATGTTGATTAATGATTATATTGTTGTAATATTGTAACCTAATATTTAATAATGATAGATGGTTGTATTAGATTAGTTAATTTGATGTTTGGAAACCATTTTGAAATTGGGGGAAAACCTAGGGTTTAATTGGGGACTTTTTTATAATCATGAAATTGAGGGTTCGAAAGTGATTAGTTTCCTAATCAATTCAAGGATGTGATTCTATAGTATATTATTGTGCTTTTTGAATAATAAAGTTTCGACTTTTCCACCGTGAGCCCGGGGTTAATTTTTGGATGGACTTTTCGATTTCTTTTAAAGACCAAGTCCTTGTGTTCATGTTAGAATTACTTATTAATGTAGAATCTATGTGATAGATTATGAGTATTACGAGGCACTTTGAAAGGGAGAGGCCTGCGTCGAGGATTGAGGTTGGTGACACCTGCTCAACTTCGACGTAGGCTACGATTTATCTTTCATAGACACCGATATAAGTACATAATCATTATAAACATTGAGGGGTATTAGGCATGTTTGGGAGTCCCACTTTAGCGGTTGTGATGAACGCTTGGGTGGGTACCGATATTGAACTGGGTTGATGGGTGATTTGGGGAATCAATATTATGTTGATTCCGAAGGCTATTATTTGGACTTGTCTCCATTGTTGATAATTGTTGTGTTTATTCATCACATTGCTTCTGATATGAAAGACTGATTTAAGTGGAAATTACGTGTTATTGAGTTTCTAAAGCATGTGATATTCATCTCCTATATTTGATTGCATCTCATACATCATATTTACTTGCCTTGTTATTGTTATTGCATTCATACACTCATGGTTCTGATGATTTTAAAAGTGGATTGGTATGGAAATGTTGTGGGTCCAATTAGACCGGAAGAGTAAAGATATTCTTATGAGATGGTTAGAAACATTGAGATGATGGAAATGATTTATATGGCTCGAAATGAGTCTTGGGATCTTGTCAGATACGTGTGTTGAATTTTGACTGGCTAGGAGCGATATATGGACCGTGGGTCCCTCATTGGTCACGATTCATAGAATTTGAATGTGTGTATACTAGGTTATGAAAGGTACCTTGCATTTGAATTCATATCATACATACACATACCTATTGATTATTTGTTGATAGGTAACGTGATTAACTGGTTATTGAGACTTGGATGATTATCATAAATAATGGATTTTATTGATTTCACTTCATAATATCATAGTTGTTTGTTATTGAACTCTTATGTATGGACAAGGTAACTTACGTGATTCATTGCACTGTTTAGAATAGGATCTACTTGAGAGTCAATTCGATGTTCATTTCAATTATGTATCTTCCATCGTTGTCGGCCTATGATGCCTACGGGCGTACGTTGTGTACTTATTCTAGACTTGTTGAATTCTATTTGGATACAGATACAGTGTCATCTACTAGTTCAGGACCACATGGCTAAGTACCGAGTTAGATGATTTCCTGTGTTTGGGGTGAGCATTCCTTCATTCAGTATGCCCTGGATGCTCTGCTTATTGATTATGTCTTTCATTTGTGTTCAGGAGACATTATCAGACTTTTCAAACTCTTTATATAAGATTTAGTGCTTTTGTATTACAAATTAGATTTTGGGGTTCTAATAACTAAATTATCAGACTTGTTTCTTTTATCTAGGTTATGATCAGATAGTTATTAAGTACTTATATTATTTCCTCCTTTCTTATATATATATCTGTTAATTTGGAAGTGGTTCTCCTACTGGTAGGAAAGGTGTAGGTGCCACCACGACACTTAAAATGGTATGTGACAAAGTTGGTATCAGTGCTCTAGATTAAACAGTCTTAACTACAAAAGTAATGCCTACTAGAGTCTTGTGGGTCGATGCGGAGACGTCCGTACTTATCTTCAAGAGACTATGGGATATTTAGGAAACTTCCCTTTCTTCATTCCTTTTGTGATAAGATTGATCAAAGTGGTATTTGACCTTTGTTTCCTATTCTCTTACAGATGGTGAGGACTCATGCTCATGCAGTGAGAGAAGAGGCACTGACAGCTACACCTACAGTGCGTAGTCACAGTAGAGGTCGTGGTCGAGATAGAGGTAGAGCCCGAGCCGCTGCACCGGCGAGGGGTGGAGCAGGGGAGCCGCTCAGGCTCGTTCTAGATCAGTGTCCCATGAGCTGGAGAATAAGCCTCAGGATGAGAATTATAATGAGGAGATGAAGCCAGCCCAAGATCAGCCCAGATTTGTAGATACTCTAGGTCTTCAGGATACTATGGTTAGGATATTTAGTTTTCTTGACAATTTTTCCCAAGAGTTCTTTCTTCCGACTACTCTAGGTGGGTCACAGGCCCGAGTGTGAGAGGTTCAGACTCCCGAGCTCTGTACTCCAAGGGTTCAGCCAACTGCTATTTCGGCACCTCATACATATGAGATTTTGGCACCAGAGCTTGGAGCTCGATTGGTGACAGAAGCTATTGTGTCCCGCGATGAGCAGAAGATATGAGAGCATTTCTCTAATATGAAGCCTCCCATATTCTATGGACAGCCTGAGAAAGATGTTTATGAGTTTATAGTGACCAGCCATGAGAAGCTCCACACTTTGGTTATCATCGAGTCTCATGGGGTTTGTTTTGTTGATTTTCAGCTTCTTGGTGATATGAAGAAATGGTGGAGGGCTTATGTTGATTGTCAACCAGCAGGGTCACCTCTAGTATCTTATACCAAGTCTTATCGGATCTTTTAGAGAAGTATATGCCATTTATCTTATGGTTGACCAAGAGGGGTGAGTTTTCTAAGTTGGAGTAGAGAGGTGCATCAGCTGCTGAGTACGGGACTCATTTTCATTCCTTGTTGTTGCTACCTACAGAGGCTGAGTGAGTTAGATGTTTCGTGACAGGGTTGACTATTTCCTTTCATTTGGCTATATTACAGTTGGTGGCCTTTGGGGTTTCCTTTGAGGCGGTGGCAGAGAATGCAAGGACGGTTGAGTCTGCGAGGGGCAAGCTGCCCAAAAAAGAGTTTAATAAGAGAGTTCACCAACATGGGTACTACAGTGGGTCTACTTCCTATGGGTATGTGCAGTAGGGTAGATTCCATCATTCGTAGTCTAGTTGATGGATTCAGTCCACTCTCTAGGTTTCAGATGGTATTTCTGCGGAGCAGAGTAGTTATAGTGGGGGTCAGTCTTCTATAGGTACTCAGTCTCAATTATCTGACTGTGGTGGTCACTCAGGTTCTTCTATTACTATTCAGCAGCCCATAGCGGCAAGAGCTTGTTATGATTATGGTGATGTTGTGCATTTTATGAGAGATTGTCCCAGGCTATCAGGTAGATCCCAGGCACCTAGGACCCTAGCTCAGCCATCTATGGGTGGAGGTTAGTCTAGCAAAGAGGGTTCCAGTCAGGCCATAGTGGTCACCAGGTCAGTTGAGGTGGGTCTCAGACAAGTAGAGATGGGGCGCATTTTGGCTAAGACATCTATTAGGTTACCTAGTATGAGGGATGACACAGTCATTATTAGGCTTTCTCTGGTAGATCGGAGGCAGAGGCATCATATGCAGTTATAACAGGTATCATCTCAGTCTGTCATCAATCTGCTTCGGTGCTATTTGATATGGGGTTTATTTTCTCTTATGTGTCTACATACTTTACTGTTGATTTGGATATGTGGTGCGATATAGTTGATGGCCCTATTCATGTGTCTACACCAGTTGGTGATTCTTTGGTTGTAGATCGAGTCTATCGACACTATATGGTTACTTTTATGGGTTACGATACCTGGGTAGACTTGGTTATTTTAGACATAGTTGACTTTTATATTATTTTGGTGATGGACTGGCTATCACCATACCACGTGATTCTAGACTGTCACGCTAAGATAGTCACTCTAGCGATATCGGGTATTCCAAGGTTGGAGTGGAAGGGCACTTCCAGTCCTGCTCCTAAGAATATTATTTCTTTCATGTATGCTAGGGAGTTAGTGGATAAGGGTTGTCTGGTATACTTAGTGCATGTTTGGGATACGAGCGTGGATACTCCTTCCCTTGATTCTATTCCTATAGTGAGTGATTTTGTGAGGTCTTTCCGAAAAATTTGTTGGGTATGCCGCCGGATGTAGATATTGATTTCTGCATTGATCTAGAGTCGGGTACTCGACCCATTTTTATCTCTCTGTAGTATATGGATCCAGTAGAGCTAAGGGAGTTGAAGGAGCAGCTTTAAGACTTATTGAAAAAGGGTTTTATTCGACCGAGTGTCTCTTTGGGGTGCTCTTATGATTTTGTGAAGAAGTAGAAGGTTGGCACCATGCGTATGTGTATTGACTATAGATCGTTGAACAAGGTCACCATCAGAAACAAGTATCTGATTCCTCATATTGATGATCTGTTCGACCAGCTTCAGGGTGCTACTGTGTTTTCGAAGATTAACTTGAGGTCTGGGTATCACCAGTTGAAGATCATGGAAGAGGATGTTCCTAATATGGCTTTCATGACTCGGTATCGTCACTACGAGTTCTTAGTGATGTCCTTTTGTCTTACCAATGCCCCCGCAGCATTCATGGATTTGATGAAAGAGATATTCAAGCCTTATTTGGATTCGTTTGTGACTGTCTTCATTAATGATATTTTGATATATTCAAAGATTAAGGAGGATCGCGAGAAGCATTTTTTAATGGCTCTTGGGTTGTTGAAAGAAAAAAGATGTATGCTAAGTTCTCAAAGTGTGAGTTTTGGCATAGTGCAGTAGCATTTCTGGGACACGTGGTATCGAATGGGGGTATTATGGTGTATCCAAATAAGATAGAGGCAGTCAGGGACTGGTCTAGGCCTACTTCGATGATGGAGATTAGGAGCCTTGTGGGTCTCGCGAGCTATTATCGTTGGTTTGTCAAACACTTTTCATCTATAGCTTCTCATATTTGACGTGGTTAACTCAGAAGGAGGTGCCTTTTCCAGTGGTCCGATGAGTGTGAGAAGAGCTTCCAAAACCTCAAGTCCCTGTTGACCACGGACCCGATATTGACCCTTCCATTGGAAGGGAAGGATTTTACTATTTACTGTGATACTTCAAGGATTGGGTTGGGATGTGTGTTGATGTAGAAGCGTAAAGTGATAGTTTATGCATCGAGTCACTTGAAGCATGAGAAAAATTACCTTGTTCATGACTTGGAATTATCGTCTGTAGTATTTTCCTTGAAGATTTTGAGGCACTGTCTTTATGGGTTTCATTATAAGGTATATACCGATCATTGCAGCCTTCAACATGTGTTCAATTAGCGAGATTTGAATTCTATACAACACTGGTGGATGGAGTTGCTTAAGGACTATGATATGACTATTTTGTACCATTCATGTAAGGCCAATGTGGTGGCGGATGCTTTGAGCCGAAAGACGGTGAGTATAGGGAGTTTGGCGCGGTTGATAGTTGATGAGCATCCCTTGGCATTAGAGGTTTAGTCTTTATCCAACATTTTTGTGAGACTTGAAATTTTGAATCTAGGTAGGTTTTTGGCTTGTACTGAGGCAAGGTCATCTCTTTTGGAGCAGATCAAGGCCTAGCGGTATGATGATGTGAAGTTGTGCAAGATTGGATATAAGGTGATGAGAGGTGAAGCTAATGAGGCTATGATTCATGGCGAGGGGTGTTGAGGATCAAAGGGAGTGTGTATGTTCCCCATGTGATAGACTTAACGAGATTGATTATGGAGGAGGCTCACAGCTCTAGATATCCGATTCATCCGAGTGCTACAAAGATGTATCGTGATTTGACGCATCACTATTGGTGGTGTAGGATGAAGAGAAACATTGTTGAGTTTGTATCTCGATGTCTGAATTGCCAACAGGCCTAGTACGAGTACCAGAGACCCGGTAGTTTGACTTAGAGGATGCCCATTCCCGAATGGAAGTGGGAACTGATTCTTATGGATTTTGTTATTGGGTTGCCGAAGACTTTGGGCAAATTTGATGCCATTTGGGTCATTCTTGATAGGTTGACCAAGTTCATGAATTTCATTATGGTCTAGACGACTTATAATTTAGAGAAGTTGGCTAAGATTTATATTCATGAGATTGTTCGTCTACATGGGGTACCAAATGCTATCATTTCAGACCAGGGTACTTAGTTTACTTCTCATTTATGGAAAACTTTGCAAAAAGAGTTGGGTACTCATTTGGATCTCATTACAGTGTTTCACCCTTAGACGGACGGTCGGTCCGAGCAGACAATCCGAGTGTTAGAGGATATTTTACGAACTTGCGTGGTAGATTTTGGTGGTCATTGGGACCAATTCTTACCATTGGAATAGTTTGCGTACAACAATAGTTATCAAACTCCAGAATTGGTATGGCGTTTGAGATGAGGTGTTATTCTCTGATTGGGTGGTTTGATGCTTTTGAGATGAGGCCTTGGGGTACCTATTTGTTGAGGGATTCCCTAGACAAGGTGAAGGTGATTCAGGATAAGCTCCTGGCAGCTCAGAGTAGGCAGAAGGAGTATGCATACTGGAAGGTCTAAAATATGGAGTTCATGGTTAGTGACAGGGTTCAATTGAAGGTCTTGCCTACGAAAGGCATGATGAGATTCGATAAGAGAGGGAAGTTGAGTCCGAGGTATATCAGGCATTTTGAGATTCTTTAGAGGTTTGGAGAGATAGCATATGAGTTGGCTGATATGGGAAGCCAATACCCTCACTTGTTCACCATTTTCAGTACATTTCTCTTTTTGTTGCTTTCCATTTGAGGATGAACGTTTGTTTAATTGGTATATGATGAAATGACACGTCTGTTCATTTTTAGCTAAAGACCCATTTTTGACTAAATTATCCTTCCAATAGACTCTGTGTGGAGTTTTTGACGTGCGGGGATGGGTCACACAGATCCCGAGGGGCCTTTATATGATTTTTTTAAGAAAATCCCAAAATAAATAGTATAGAATTGATAAGTTTAACCCAAAGATGGATTTTTGGTATATGAGTTTGTTTTTGGGTTTCATCACTTGCGGTAGTTCTAGGGAGTCATTTATGACTTAGTCGATTCATTGGTTCTATTTTCGAGGCATTTAGATATACTTTATGACTTTATTTCTAAATTTGTAAAATTTGGATATTTTGTGTGATTTTGTAGAAAAGTACGTTCTAGCTCAGTTGTATGAGAAATCTGAGTGTTGTGAAAGGTACCTTGCATTTGAATTCATATCATACATTCACATATACATTGATTACTTGTTGACGTGTAACGTGATTTGACTGATTATTGAGAGTTGGGTGATTATCATGAATAATGGATCTTGTTGATGTCACTTCATAATATCAGAGTTGTTGGTTATTGAACTCATATGTGTGGACAAGGTGACTTACGTGATTCATTGCACTGTTTCGAATAGGATCTACTTGAGAGTCAAATTGATGTTTATTTCAATTACGTATCTTCTGTCATTGTCGGCCTATGATGACTACGGGGTACATTGTGGACTCATGTTACACTTGTTGCATTCTTTTTGTATGCATATACAACGCCATCTACTATTTTAGAATCACGTGGCTTAGTCCCGAGTTGGAGAGTTTCGTATGTTCGGGGTAAGCATGCCTTCATTCAGCATGCCCTGGATGCTTTTCTTTTTGCTTATGTCTTTTAGGTGTGTTCGGGAGAGATTATCAGACTTTTTAGACTCTTTATATCAGATTTAGTGCTCTTGTATTACATACTAGATTTTGGGGTTGTAATAACTAAATTATATGACTTGTTTCTTTTATCTAGGTTATGATTAGACATCTATAAAGTACTTCTATTATTTCCACCTTTCTTATATATATTATGCTATTAATTGGGAAGTGGAGCCTACTAATGTGAAAAGTGCAGGTGCCAGTGAAAAACTTTTATTCCTTTAATTTGATTAAATGATTTGGGGATTGTTCGCCTACCGGAGGGATAGTGTAGGTGCCATCATGACCCATGATTTGGATCGTGACACTTGGTCTAATATATCCTTTGTCGAGAATATTTTTCAACTGAGCTTTTAACTCTTTCAACTCAACTGGATCCATTTCGTATGGCGGAATAGATATCGACATAGTGTCAGGAAGTAGATCAATTCCAAATTCAATATCCTTATCGGGAGGAACTCTGGAAAGATCATGACTCAAAACGTACTACAATATTCGTAACTCTCTTTCTACTTTGATCTATATCAATATATGTCAAAGGGAATCAATATTAGTAATAATACTCATGTTTTGGTCATATAAGCATTTTATCAAACAAGTGGGCATGAAGCTCCACAACTCTCATTAATGGTGTTTCTACACCCATCAACCTATTATCTTGCTCCTAGATGATTCTTCAATCTCATATAGGTACAATTAACATCATTCTTCATCACCCATAACATAACGACAATCCTAAGTCAAAAATCCGAAGATACAACCTTCATGCTTTTCTTCTATCATACCCATCAACTTATATCTGAAGAACTTATTATCTATAATCACTTATTCAAAGCTATAATCGACTGAAGTAGGAAGGTCTTACCTTTTGTATGTTCAAGTCTCTTGAATTCAGATTCTAGGGTGCTTTGTCCAAAATGAAGACTCAATCGATAATATATGAATTGGAAGTGTTTAATAATGTTGATAAGTTGTTGGGAATTGGAATCAACTTGAAATCATCATTAAAAGTTACCTTGTATGATGCAAGGACCTTAGAGGAAGTTGGGTTCTTGAGAGCTCTCCTTTCTAGAGCAATTTTTTGTATTTGGGATGTGGGATGACCTAGGACTTTTAAAAAGACTTTCCTAGTGAGTAGTCGCGCAGTTGACCGTGCAGCGTAGCAAAGGAAGTAACACTACCTCGAGTGCGCGATCGCGCACCTGATGCTCGGTCGTGCAGCCGGTCGCGTAGAATGTGTAGTATCTAGTACATAGCACATAACTCTGTGCACAAAGATCCGTTCGGTCTCCATAATATATGGATGAAAATGTATTTCAAAGGGATACAACTTTCATGTTTTATGATTTCTCAAATTCCTAATGGAATTTCACCAAATCGGGTTGGAAGGAATACCTACTGTAAACTTAGTTGATTCTACCGAATCTTTATGCACCTCACTATTCGTCTTGATTCTGAAATAACTATTTTCGTCCAAACTCATCCCGATGGGACTTTATATAGCTAAAATGTCATGTTAACACTCAGTTAGTACATTCTCACCTAACCCGAATTTATGGAGTGTTACAAAAGATAGAAATTTATGATGATTCTCGATAACAGTGATGATTTTTGTGGCTGAATTAATCATAGAATCTTATTTACAAGGTTAAATGCTTATTAACTATATATATCTTGACTAACTAAACAAATAAAGAAGTATCGGAAAGTACCAACCCTCTATACCACTATAGTTAGGGTCAGTTAATGATGTTTTAAGGTACACGTGCTTTCCGTACTCACTCTGCACTTGTTGCATCTTCTGTGTGCAGGTACAGATCCGAGCATGTTTGGAGCATCATGGTCTGAGCTCTTATTGGAAGGCTTGACTCAGAGTCCAAGGTAAGATGTTGATGCCTTCCCTGCACTGGATTCCTCTCTATCCCTTTTATTTTCTATTTTATTTTATTTAAGATAGTATTGTATTAAGTATTCAAACTTGTAATCGCATTTAGAAAGCTCTTGTACTTATGACTTTCAGGTTTTGGGGAGTTTGACTTAGAATTATCTGTATTAAGTTATTAAGACTTTTCCAGTACATTGGGTATTTTTCTTTACTTTTCCACGCTTTATTTATGTTTTCAACTTGCATGTTTTGGGGTTTGCCTACGGATTCAGGGTAGGTGCCCTCATGGATGAAATAGGATTTTGGGCCGTGGTAGGTCACTAGTAATATGGCTGAATTGGTGTTATCATAATGGTTTTCTCCGTATTTTTTGGCCAAGTGACCCCCCCACACACACCCATGGCATATGCGAGAGATTAATAAATAAATATTAGAGCTCATTAATCAAGTTATTTAATTAATGCAACGTTGTTATAGAGAAGCCAATCGGGTTACATATACTATGACTAAATTGAGTATTGAAAATGATTATTTGCTTATTTTATCTCCAGAAGAATTATCGCTATCATTACATGTGGGATTACACTGAGTATGTAGTTGTTGTTGATAGTGGGGCATATAGGATGGATTTCGTTGATATGGTTTCTATTAGAAATAAGAATACGAAAAACTCATTTCGGTGATGTAACTTTTTCTTAAGCTAATTGCATAATTATATAGTCAGCAAGGCTTTTTGTATTTTGGGTATATTGCTAGAAGGTAGATAGATGTAGTGGAAAACCCTATATCCTTATCCCTCTATACTGAAAGGGAAGGATAGAAAGATACCTTTTTGATGTTGTAAATCTTTTGAATTATTGGTGAAGTGATAAATTAAAAAAAATTGTATAATTATTTTTTGAATTATTAATATCTGCATAATTCTAACCACCAATACTCCTAAGTACTTGATTATGAACTAATGAATTAATAGAAATATTTGCCTTTATGCCCAAATTTTGATAATTTTCTACCCCCCCCCCCCCCCCCCCCCCCGCATTTGGTTCTTCTTGTTTATAAATTTGAGTTTGTTTTTTTGGCTCCAACCCCTCTTAATGAGTAGTTATTATTATAGATTATGTAAATCTCAATTCATTTTAAGAGTTGACCAATAAAATCTAAAATTAGACTCTTAAAGTACTTGAAAAACTTTAAAAGCCAAAACTAAGGTGAATCCTTCTATGTTCTCTTTATTAACAATTAATTTTTTTAATCACTTCTTAATCTTCTCTCTTGTTCATTTTTCTCTGCGTCATGAATTCTCAAAATGGTGGAAATCTTGGGTCTAATTCTTGTCAAGAGAAGGAAAAGAAGTCAAATTTTCGACATTCTATTGAAAAAGTTGAGAAACTAAAAAAGTGAGTTTATTTGTTGAATAAAGTATTTTATCTCCCTTTTTTGAATTTTAATTTATGAAAGCATTCCTAATTATTTGAGATTTTGTTTCAAATTTGTCGTGGATATGATTTTTCTTTTCTTCTGATGTATTTGATTTGATTGGTTCTTTGTTTGCTACATCTTTATCTTACATACTGATTGATTTAACAGATTCACATGTTTCGCTTCATTCATTTTGGGAAAGTAAAACAGAAAAATTGATATAATAACTAAGTAAATTACAAAATACAATAATTTCTTACCTAGTACAAAATTTAATCCATTCTCAACACAGATTCATTTTTTTCCTTTTTTTGGAAAACAGATAGTTACTTGCAAGTTGTGTTCTCTCTTTCTCTTTCTAATCTCAAAGTACCATTTGTATGAATAAGATCCCCTTCGTTATATGATTTATTAAGGATTTATGGCGTAATTACTTAGAAGTACATTTTGTGCAAGAGTCCTTCCTATCTGATAGAAAAGGATCTCATGATCCTGAGCCGATCTTACCTGGAATTGCAAATTCTGAATTTGTCCATCAAGAGCGGATTCTCCAATATATATATAACAGATTTTTTATTTTTTGAGTAGGGTGTTCCGTCAGATGTCGAATCCAGAAAATCATGTGATAGAACAATTGAGTCAGGAGCTAGGACTTGGAACAAAACAAGTCAAAAATTGGTTTTATCACAAAAGATACGACATCCAGGTTCTTATAAAATGTTGATGATTTCTTTAATTATAAATAGATTTAATTTACTTTACTCCATTGACCTTTAAAGATTGGGAAAAAATACACATTCCCTTTTGAATGGGAACGACAACCCCTGAATAGTATTTTTGGGTAAGATTTATAATTTTAATATCAAAAAATATTATTGTCTTTTTTTCTTTTTACATAATGGCTTTTCAATCCAAAATTGTCAATACTCATAAATAAGAAAAACAATGCAAAGTTTTCAAAAAATAATTGTCTCATATACTCTATCTTGTTCATCTCCAAAAGCATACAATAACTCAAGTGTATTAATCACTCCTGAGCCCCTCGAAATTCATTTAAGATATCTAACTAAGTCATAAATCACAATCCGGAACTATTAGATCTTTCAAACCTATTTGTTTACTCCAGATGTTGACTTTGGTCAAACTCTTTCTTTATATTAAATTAAGAATTTCCATATTTAGATCTACTTTTTAGGTTCTCACCCGATTGCCTTAGGAATCGTGTCACCCATCCTCTCTAGTTAAAATTCCCTTTTAAAGCTACGAGAAGGTTCCTTTAGACATAAAAGGAGACTTAATACTCAAAACTACCAAGCGGGTCATTACATCATCCACCACTTAAATAAATGTTCATCCTCGAACGGGTTAAGAAAAGTACCAAAATAGTCGAGCAACTATACATATCCATCATAAACCTCATTTGAGCATCCTCAGGCAAGGATTACACTGGTAGCACTGCTTGTTCACTTTATCCGTCAAATGTTCCTGTAACTTAGCTAAATAACATGTATCTCCATTTTCCATGTCTGAGACTTCCTCAGTAGCTGATTCTCATATATTTGAAACGACTCTGCTCAAAATACTTGATTTTAATTTTAATCATACCTCTAAACGCAATTGATTTCTTCTATAATACCATCATAGTCACCACAATCTTTTTGTTGTAGCGGTTATCCATTGTCAAACTTGTACCGATAAAATACCCTTATTGTATTTATCTTTCTTTCATATCTTTCAAAGTCATCGATAGTACCAAGAATCCTTAGAAAATATGTTATCACACGCCGCAAATCGAAATCATGACTTCCTCTCTCCATAAAAGAATATGCGGTTGTGTTGAGCCAATTCTAAGCATTTATGTCAGAAATTGACCTTATCCAAGGCCGATTGAGTTAATTCCAAATCTTCTAGTTTCATTTCGTTGACCTGAAGCTACTGAGTCAACACTCGTCATTTAATTCCTCCAAAACCTCAAATAATGTACTATGTGCATCATCTAGTGACTACTATATCATGCCAAATCTATAGAAAATCAAATTATCACCACAAAGACTGCCCATATCCATTTGTACTTCCTCAATACATCACCAAGTATCGGCTAAACCGTTAGAACTGTTCGAATAGTTGTCATCAATAAAATATGATCAAGTCCACTTGTAAATTTCAATAACACCCGGTAAACCTGCCATACCACTATCTTGAACTATCAATCTAGCAAATCTGGCTAGAAATGGACTACTAGTATAACCAAAAACATTTATGCATAAATCTCCTGCATTAAATGAGCAAATCTGACCCAGTGTATGATGCAAAATTTCCCAAATATCACCAATAGTCACCCATACTGAATTAAAATCCTAATAAGATAAATAATAGGCCTTTCATAAGTCTGTGGTTACCCATTCTATCATTTTTCTCATGTATACTCAACCTCATACTATCATTCTCGATCTCAAAAGCTTAAATTTACCATAAAATCTCTTAATGCAATACCTTGTTACACCTTTAGCAATTTCAAAAGTATCAAATATTGTTATTCACTTGTCTTTCCATGCACAAGTCCTCCCAAGTCAATCATATTTGAAAAACTCAATCAGGCTATCTAACCAACAACGCTTTGACATAGTGTACTACCACGGACAGTCTCACCTCGAAAATATGACTTTAACTTTCAAACTGTAGAGATTTCCTTTTATCAATCAACCCCAACCCATTCATTCAAGGATGATATGAAATTACCCACTGTGGTACAGCACAAGTCACCTCCATATCAATCTTGTCATGCTAGTTAACTGAAATTTGCACCTCACTAATCACCAATCGCAAAACAGTGATGGCATTTGTCATACACTTAATCAAATTGTCCATAGATTTCCTTCTTCAATCATACTTAACAATTTACACTATAATTGTATGATGCAAGATAACACCACCATAATATATACTTGACTTAAGTAATCTTGTTGCTTCAAATTCAAGTCCTTTTTTAAGATGAACTTTAATCCTTCCAAATCGAGAAGCAAAATTGCCTTTATCTTAATTCTTCAATTTTCATATTTCGTTCATAATCACTTCTACCGGTCTCAACTAAAACTCATCCAAACCAACCCGAGGGGTGTATTGAAATATCATAAAGCTTGCAAATAGCTAAGTCGATCATGGAGATAGTAGTGAGTCACAATCTAAAGCGTCTGAAATTTTTCTCTTGCCTCACTCTAACCTTAAAACTGAATACTCTTCTAAGTCAAGTGTTTCACATGTACAATCATTCATGAAATATTTTCATCAGATTGTACCTACCAACTTTGCCTACTCCGACAAAGTTAATTATCATTGTCGACATGGTATCCCGAACTACCACTGCACTAGTTCATAATCTATAGCACAATCACTGACTGCTATAAATATATTTCAACTACCATTTTCATATAGTGCATATAAGTATCCTTGTCAAAAATATTTTAACCGAAGAATCGTTCTTCCATCTTAGTTTATGAGTTTACCGATCCAACTTCGATACCCAAATGTACTCTAGTGAATTCACTTCTATTGGTTTCAATTAGTATTACTGATCCTTAATTCAATTTCTGAAATGCACTTGACAACTTGAATTAGTTAACATCTACCATTGATCCACCATTTTAAATGTCCTTATTGCCTAATACCTCGCTCAAGGATCTTGTCACGCCTCGAACCTAGGCCTGGATGTAACACGGCACTCGGTGCCTTGCTACATGTGACCGATCAAACACATGACTTATTGAATCAACATGGGACATGTACTAATGCTGAACATAAATCAACACATAAAACGTTTGAAAAGAACATGTAACTCCATAATAATACTGAAAAATATTGTTTTAACACATAGTTGCGGAACTAGTCAAAAATATGATAGTGTAGCCCACAAGGCTAAACATAACTGAATACCCAACCTGACATGACTAACTAGTCTATAAAACCTCTGACATAAGTCTGTAATACTAAAGTATTGGTGGGACAGGGCCCCCAGCATATCTGACTGTCTAATATGACATGGGGCTCACCAAATAGCTGATATAATAAAGTCCTAACAAACAGATCCATCTAGTAAATAAGTACCTACATCGTCAAATACAAGCCCCTAGAAATAGGTGTGTAAGGACACTAGAATTGTACTTATATGTAACACAACTAAAATAAAAAATGGTAAGTTAGGTGCTCGGGGAATGTACAACCCAAACAACAACATGGATACATGAAGTAATACGAAATAGAAACTATAACTGTAAATTGTAACTGAAACATGATCATGATCTGGCATGATAATGTTGTAATATGACTAGATCATTTTAAGTGGAAGAGCCTTAGTATAACCAATAACATGAGCTCACCACGTGAGCAAGTGGAGTCTGGTCTCTGGCCCAACTAGAAAAAGCAATCCCATACCTTGCTGGGGTGTGAGACACAAACATGACATGAATGGATACAATCAATAAACATGAAGGAATCATCCTAAATAGGCGGAGCAATCCTAAGACTATGTTGACATACGCAGTTTTAGGTGTTTAAAGCTTCTTGGTAAATCTATGTTACTACCAAAATGTGAATATAGGGATGGCAACGGATCGGATCTGGATCGGATCCTACTAGATCCAGATCCATTTTTCATACCTGGATTTGGATCCAGATCCATCGAGTCTATAAAAATCAGATCCAAATACGGATCCACCAGATCCACAGATCGAATCTTGATCCACGTGTAAAAAAAATTACCTTGAATAATATTCCCTCCTATTGAAACTTTTTTGACAAAACCCTAGCAAATGCGGCAGATTAAATTATCTTAAAATATAGAAATGTGGTGAAATTTGACAAGACAGGTGAGTCCAAGAAACCAACTGAAACAGGTAAGAAATATAGTACCTGAGCATGTGATAAAAGTCTTTTGTACTATACTTGCATCTTGTTGTGCATCATATGGGATGAAATCCCAATAGTCAGAAGGCAAACTTTCTCCAGAAGTTTGCCGAAGCTTCTTCAATGAAATTTCACTTACTTCTGCAATAATGGCAGTCCTCCCAAATATGACATCGTATGAGATAGAGCTACGACAACGGCTAGGGTTTGCGTCTTAGAGCATGTTAAACGAAATGAGGGTCTTTGCCCCCTTTCGTTGGCTTAAACACGCAGATGGGCTGCCCTTCGGTCCTTTATGGACTTGGGCGTGGCTGAGAAAACAAAAGGAAGACCCAAATTCATTCTAGGTTATGGATATATTTAATAAAAATGGATCCACAGGTCGGATCTGGACTAGATACGGATCTCAAATACAAAATCCAGATCTGATCCGTCAGAAATGGATCGGCGTCCGATCTAGATCCGTCGGGTCCAAATTATGAAGATCCATATCCAATAAAATGGATCTGGATCCACTAGGTTCAGGATCCACTAACATCTCTAATATGAACATAGTTGTCTAAACATGACTTATATATAGTTTAACATGTATATATATATATTCTCATGAGACATGGATAGCATATAAAATCCTTAGAGTACAGTAACATGGGGCCTTGAGTTGAAATGAAGAACGCGTGGACTTTAAATCATGAGTTTACATAAATTACGGATAGATTCATAGAAATCAAAATGACATTCATGAATATAAATACTAAATCATGTGTGATCCTAACATATATTGTATATAATTTCATAAAACTTTGTATCAAGAGTTTACCATGAATTGAGACCAGACACCCTATAAATTTGAAGGGAAATGTGGTTCATGAATCAAGTGAAGCATGGGGAAGAAAAAAGTTATTTTTCACACATGGATAGAGTCCCTACATACCTGTAAATGCTCAAATTCAACAAATTAGTTTTGCTGCTCTGACGAAGAAAACCAAAACCTTAGCTTTGAATTGCTTATGAAGGATTTACCTTGGAAATCCTATGTTTATATTTATGAATCATGTATTTAGTACTAGTATTGATTGAGAATCATACGAATGATCTTACCTTGATGTGGAAGGTTGAGAGGAGAACAAAGTCGTTCTAGGGTTGTGGGGAAGTAAAAATAAGCTAAAAAAATTTGGAGTTCGCACATTTATAGGAAAGAACGCTCCCATTCTGCAAACCTTTTTGTAGGCCGCACTTCCATTATGCGCACCGCACTTCGTTCATAGAATGTGACAGTGACTTACTATTCTAAGGCCCATTATGCGGATGACCCTACAGACTGCATATCCATTCTGGGGGTCGCATGACCATTATGTTGACCGCTCTTTTGTTACAAAATGGGAAAGTGTACCTGGGACTTTTGGTTGTTTTGGACTCGATCTAAGGCCGCTTATGCGGTCCACATTTCTGTTCTACGGCTGCACACTTTTATGCATCTCTGCCCTTGAGGCTTTTCTAATATTTTTGAACTCCAACTCTTACTGCACAATTGGCACTTGCCTAGATATTAACTTCAACGTGTATTCATACCTATTTTTGTTGTACTCATATTACAACCACGCTAACTTGACGTTTCAGATTCCTACCGAAGCTACGGGATGTTGAAGATCCTTAAGCGATGCTTGCCCACAAAAAACCACCTTCTGCTTTATTTCATCAAACTATAATGCCTCTTGCAAACCATGTCCCTCTTATTTTGTCAGCTCCACGGATTCACATCACTAATAATTATAGAAACTTACTGAATCCTAATTAAAAGATACAATGCCCACATCCCTTCTCCAAAATTAGGTGCGACGTCTGATAACGCCTTAAGTAATAAATCTCCATGCTTGTCCATTGAGTCATTTCCAGTAGTCAATCATTTCCCACACCCAGTAGCCTACGGCGTTGTAAAAAATGCCGACCAATTCATGCTCCTTTAACATCTATTTAATAGCAGATTAGCCTCATTCAATGATAACCTAATGGACTTCTGACATCATAATCTTTGAGGAACATCATGCTAGTGCCACTCATCATCATTGCATATCAAACAACTGTAGTATATTCTAATAAATGAACAAAATCTAGGCACAAAATGATCCCTTTTATCACCAATCTCAAATATCAAGTGAACCTACTAAAATGCCATTTATTGAATAATCATAACTATCTATACTAATAATAGTATAATCTCCACTATAACTTCTCCCACTTGGCCTAAAGTCAATAGCCATTTCCTTAAATAACCCTCAAACCACTTGTTCTTATTCCAGCACCACAATGTCACCCTACAGACACTCAACTTAGCCTTTCATCTCCTATGCAATATTAGACTTAGCACACCTTGTGCTCCCATCACAAGAACACTTTACCATTGTGATTGTCGTGTCACCAAACTAGAATTATTTGAATTCTATTTAGTACACCTCAACTCCAATAGATAGAAAGAAAATTCTTCATATGTATCTCATAACAAACCCTACATCCCATACCTCATTACTAAGGATCACCTTTCATGTATTTATGCTTACTCAACGCCTCATCAGAACTTTACCATGGTCGTTATCCCCTCATCTTGATCAATTGATCTACCTCAAGTTTACACTTTTCTTCAAATATTAGCATTTGTATCATTCTATAACTGAATTATTTACTTTCCATTGATACACTCGTGTCAAAAGACCATCATAATAAATCTAGACAACATGGAAGCATTCCTACTCCAACAACGCCTCCAGCGAAGCATCCTTGCTATGTCAAACCTCCTCAAGTGCAGTCTTCAAATTCACAAAGCTCATTTCCTGATTATTTTGCTAACCGTACCAATTCAAATTGCCAAATATTTTTCCAGATCAGGTTGTGCCTTAAATGGACTTTCTCAATTTTTGAATTCCTAATCGTTGAAGATTTGGCGATCATGTTGTCCTTCGTACTATCACTGAACTAAAGAGTCGGATGAACAACCCCACTCAATTAAGTCTTCAAATCATAGTTGCAATCAAAATTTGTTCATCTGTCCTTATCACGGTGACACATCTCGTACCATACTTCTTGATGTCATATCCAACCACTTGTGTGCAAACTTGAGAATGTTTCACACCATCGGTGAGATATTGAAACAAAGAAGTTTACACCTAAAACCAAATCACATACGCATGATATGGAATGGATGTTTTCTAAATGTCCTATAACCACTCAAAGATAGGCACGGAGCTCATCATATCGATCTGCAAGACTCTACTAGTCCTTTCTTTTATACTTATGAGACTGGTGTACCGAGTGCTCTAATACAAAATTATCAGGATCCAAAAATAATTGTCGTGATGGCACCTACTCCCAATCGGATAGGCAAGCCAAAATCGATTAACAACCAATTCAAACATTTAATTAAGCAAAAATATAAGTGATAACATAATATAAGTCAAATCAAGTCTTTATTCATAAAAGGGCAGAAATAATAAAATACCACCTAAAACATAGTGTCATGTGTCCAAGAAATACTAAAAATACTAGTACAAATCACATTTGACCAAATACATTGTCCGGAAGGTAAAAGAATACAAAAATAAATTAAGGTAGAAGGAGACCGGCACAGCAAAATAACCCAAGCAGCTCATACAGATCTCTTAAATCAACAACCTTAGACCAGATGGCTCTGCAAACTCCATTAGTGCTCGATACAGACTCTGCACACAAAAAGGTGTATCATGTGTAGGGTGAGTAAGCAAAATCAACGTGTATTCAATAACATCATCGACTAACTCTAAACTAAAGCGGTAGCGAGAGTTGGTCTTCTACGTGCTCACTCCCACACTTTAACGGTTATTAGCTCAAAAGGGTATAAATGTATTCTGACATGTGAAGGACAAGTAAGTTTTCACAGTTCAATAAGATATCTAGTTAAACAGTTAAGACCGATAATCACGAACCAATCCAATTCTTTCAATTAAGAAAATAAGCATAGAGTCGGTGAAAAGATATGATGTGTAATATATGCAAAGGCCATAATGCAACTGGTATACACACACCCCACTGATAAGGATGTGTAACCCGTGGGGGACTCGCGAGTTCAATACACCATCCGAAACAATTTCCCATCGGGTTCTCAGATAATTTAGCTATACATTTCAGTACTCAGCCCCATTTGACTATCAATCGCATCACTCCGCCTGTAATCATACACAATCGGGAATTACCATATATATCCTCAACTGTATATGAATGAAATATCATATGAAAGCATGACTGTAACATGCACAGTAAGCAATAACGCTATAAAAGATAAAGTCTCGCATTAGCTCTTTTTCATCCTTAAGCGAGAATTTCAGAATGATGTGAACGCATAATCAATAAAATCAACCGAATCAACCATCTAATGCACAAATGCCTTGGTATTCTTGAACTATAATTAGAAATTCATATTAGTCACAATTACCTACACATCAGACTGGTACTCGTACAAGTTTCGTCACCTAACAAGTATGTGACCCCCTTTTTACCCATTTCCTTTAACATTAATTAATTACCAACCCAATATAGTATTTTGAATCACCCATTTGGCCTTAAAATGAGAAATATATGATGTTTTCAAGTTTTGAAAGAATGCAGAAATGTAAGGGCGAACATTAGGGACATAACTGGTATTTTCCGAATTGTTACACCAAAAAATTCATAAATTGCAAAAATCTTACCTTTAGTACCTGAAACTTAACTGAAACCTCCCGAACACAAACCAGATATGCGCTCTGATCATAAAACATGCTATGAATTTTCTCGCACACTCGCATTTCTCAAAAGAGGTAATCTTGACCCGATGTTGACCATGGTCAACTCTAATTCCTTAACTAGTTTCTCAATCAATGACTCAAATCATCTCCGAAACCCTCGGGACCTGAACCAATGACTCAACACTAAGTCATAAATCACGTTACGGATGTAATAAAATCAACAAAACTTCAAAAAAGACGCATTTACCCTGATGTTGACTTTGGTCAAATTTCTTCCTTTCTGTAACTTAAGAACTTTCAATTTTACTATTTATTCTCCAATACTCATCCGATTGCTTTGGAGATCGCGCCACCCATCTCCGCAAGTTATAAATACCAAGATGAAAATATGGAAATGTATTTTAGGAAAAACAAGTTCAAAAGCTCAAAATGACCTAGGGGTCATTACATTGTCAAGTCAAAGCATCCTTTTAAAGCTACGGGAAGGTCCTTTAGAAAAAAAGAGACTTGATGCTCAAAATGACCGAGGGGTCATTACATCTATCCTTTATAATTTATGAAATTTAGTTTTATAAATGGTAGGGTAGACATTTATTATTTGATTATCTCAAAGTATATTCTATTTGTGTGTCATAAAATTGATTAATTGGCATACAATTTGTAGCATGCATGAAATATCTGAAGATTTTTTTCAACATAGTAAGAAATGAATTAGGCTTACCTTAATACTTGAAATTATCCTTGAGATCATGAAAAGTCATTAGAAGATCAAAATGCTAAACCATTTGGAATATAGTTTTATTTATCAAATAATTGTCTCTGCCTGACCAAGTACTTTATGCTTCGTTGGTAGGTAAACTTAAGTTAGGGATAAACGTATCTCGAGTTCTTACTAAATTTTGGTGCATCGTCTCCATCTTTCTAGCTAGAGCTTCGTGAAATAAGAAATTAATTTCCCTTGCTGTCAATTTCTTATTCACTCATTGTGTTTGAATTGTGCTCTTACTCATCTTAAATTATAACTACTTCGAACGTTATAGAAGATAAAGAAACACCGCCTGAGCAAGAAAGCAAAGGAACTTGATTTATCTGAACCAAATGATAAGGGCTTAAAGTTAAGCATATCATGACCAGCCTTGCTCCTGGTCGACCAGGAGAAGCATCTCAAAGCATGTGGGCAAAAGATTAAGTATTTTGACATTGTCTCACAGGATCCACCATAGGTTGGGTTGAGATTCGTATGATGGGTGAGTTTTCACCTAGTGTCCATTACCCATTGGCTATATTAGGGGCCAGACTTACCCAAAATTTGAATCTGAGACCTCTAACTAAGGATAGAAGGATCCTATCTATTCCACTATAACTATTGGTAGTTTTAGGGAAAATAGTACTCCAAAAAAGGGAATAACTCCAACAAGTGATACTCCCCTCATTGTTATCATAACAATCTATCACTTAAAAGAATATTTAAGACAAGGAATATCTTTCATTGTTTTTCTCTTTTTGGTTTGAGAATCCAACTACCCTTCATTTGATCAATGAGTTGTAACCTAGACTTGCACTATTTTCAGGCCCAAAGGGATAAGTAAGAAAGAGAGATTCTTTGTTTTGCAAAACAAAAGATTGTATCCAGAGAATGTGGAAATGCGTTTCAAGTTGAGGAATCACTTTTGTGCTACTTGCAAGTTGCAAAATGAAAATGCCAAATTAAGAGAAAAGGTAAACTTCCATTACCTGTTGATTGCCTATGATGCTTCGGACAAAAGGTTTGCTGCATCTATGTCGGATCCTTCAAAAATTTACTAATTTTGGAGGATCTGACACGCATCTGGCAATAATTTGGAAGAGTCTGAGTATCATAATTAATAGTTTCCTTTTTACTACATATATCGCTCATAGGTTTTTCCTTGTTTTTCTTTTTCCAATAGATTATGATGGGATCCAAAATGGTTAAACGTTTAAAGGAAGACCATGAAAGGTACTTGTTAGTATTCCAACAAAATCACTCCCATCACTGCAATGATCCAAGTGGCTTAGATTTGGAGCTCAAATTGGGATGTTCTCACAACTCTCCAAGATTGAATTAGAACTTACTGAAGGTCAATATATTAGAATATTTAATGGTTGAAAAGATGAATTATGGATTGTTTAAGTGCTTGAATTGTTTTTTTTGTGTATTTTCTCTCAAGAATAATCTAGCAAATATTCAGCGTAAACACCCATCTTCATAGAGCGGAGGTTCTAATTTGGAAAAATATAAGTTTTGTGTATTGATAGTGTTAAATTCAGTTGAACTTTTATGCATTGCAATCAATATATCTCTCGTAAACAATTACTATGCTCAACTAAGACAATGGTAGAGATTTCTTAAAGTTAGTCGAAACTTATTGTCGTCCTCCTAATTAGTCATTTATAAA
The DNA here is from genome assembly GCA_034509755.1 of Anisodus tanguticus. Classification (NCBI taxonomy): domain Eukaryota; kingdom Viridiplantae; phylum Streptophyta; class Magnoliopsida; order Solanales; family Solanaceae; genus Anisodus; species Anisodus tanguticus. The sequence goes on from CM067551.1 coordinate 29,873,061, forward strand.
TGATATTTTACATGCAATGTCTTGCACATCAATAAATTCATGGATTTGAGATGCAAAGAGAAAGATATATTTTCTATGACTTCTACTTTGTTCAACTTGCTTTATTATTGGATACAAGGAACTGCAAGGGGTACCTACTTACTGTCGTACTTTTGTTTCCGGACTAAATGCCACTTGGTCATTCCCTTCTTTCATCTACATAAGGCCACTCTTGTTAACAGAAGAAGCCCATATAAAGGTCGTAGCACCTGATGACATCACCACTAAAAAGCCTTGGTGGCTTTTTCTAATGTTAATTCTTCCTCCAATGTGTCTTTTTCTCCTTCTCAATAGGTTGAGACAGATTTGCAAGATCTTCCAAATGAATTAGATTTGCAAGATAAGGAAATAGTGTTAGACTTAGAGGTTTCAAGAGTGGAGAACTTTACTGGAAGTTGTATAGTTGGAGATGATCTTGAAAAGTACCAACATATTTGGGAAATATCTTCATTGGTTATAAGGTCATGCGCGAGACATGTGCCGGTGCCGAGATCAATGGATTTTAATAACAAGAAGTTGTCGCTGGTGACACAAAATTAAATTCCATTAGATTTTGATGAGAAACACGTGAAACATAGAATGATATGGAAAGAAGGACTCCATAAATATGACATTAGAATTCTATTTGTGGAGGGATCGAAACATTTAAAACCTATGTGCCTTGTAGAAGTTTCAATAAATATGCAAGGTTTTGATCTCAGATGAAACTTATTATAAACATTTGTTGCAGTAAGAGGATAACAAAGACATCTAAAAGTCATGAATATGCTATAATTTTGACTTAGACGAAATATATTCATGAGTTGAATGAAAATTTAAAATGGGTAATGGTGTAACATTTATTAGAATTACATCAAATAGGGAAGCATCAGCCCGTAAGGAGAAAGGAATAGACACTTGGGAAAAAGACAGTGAATTGTACTATTGACGTTCCTATATTTACGTTCGGCATGTCCATTTTGAGCAGAAGTATACACACAAGATAGTTGATGAATAATATCATTTTCTATGAAGAAGGAATTAAAATTGGTATTTTCTTATTCTTTACCACCTCAGATAGAAAATATAACATCTGAAGTTATTTGCATGATTCAACTTAGGGAAGATACTATACACTAATAACGGTAATCCATAGTCTATTCACATGATTCATCTATAATCCATCAGTGATTATTTGAAGGCTATTGACATTATTCATCTTAAGTTAAACTAATACCCAATCTACGATTGTCTAAAAGCTATTATTGCAATTTAGCTTACATAACTGTCGACACCCCGATGACGATAATCCAGAACTCTCATATGATTAACCTTAAGTAACAATATATAACCTATTAATTGTACTTTGGGAACTATCAACATTATTCACCTTATGTAGGATACTCTTACCCCATAACGGTAAGCCATAAGTGATCGATAACATTCTTCTTAGCTAGGAACTATAATCCATCGATAAACACTTAAATATATTGATATAATTCATCTTATGTAACGTACTATTACACACCATTGCATGAAATTCTTTGAATTTATCATACGCTTCTGATTTTTCTCGCATAAGATAAATCCATAGATATTTAGTGAAATCATCAAGAAATAAAATATAGAATAAAAAATAAGAATTGGAATTTAAAAGAGCTTGCCACACATCCGTATGAACCAAAACAAAAGGAGATGTTGCATTACTTGAAGAAGAATCAAATTGCAATCTTGATTGTTTACCCAAAAGGCAAACATTACATGAATTATTATCAAAACTTGAATTGCAACTAACTAAACCATGACGTGCTAAGGCTGCTAAGGAGCGGTGTCCAGGATTCTCAAACGTTGATGCCATAGAGAAGAGGAATCTATATTCAAAAAACACATGATGCCCAAACATTGATGTCATAGAGAAGAGGAAACAATATTCAAAAAACACATGAGGAGAGGATGTGGAGAGCAGATATAGGGATCCGTCATTCTTATAGCGGAGAAACACTTCATTGGTTCTTTTGTCCTTAACAATGAAACCAGAGTTAGTAAACTGAATGAAACAACCATTATCAACACCTAAACGCTGGATAGTCAAAAGATTTTTCTTGAGTGAAGGAACATATAAAGCATTGTTCATTTGAAGGGATCGAGACAAGGTACAGAGCACAGATTGACCAATGGAGAAAATAGGCAAAAGATTTTCATTACTAACCATGACCCGAGATGAGACATTATAAGAAGTAGAAGAAGACAAGAGAGCAGGATTACACGTCATGTACGTGGATTCACCAGAATCGGGATACCGCACAGGTGGCTGGACTTCCTCCACGATCATTGCTGCAAAAGACTTAGGCAAAGTATTTGAAACAAAAGAATGATTAAACATGTTTTGACATTCTAAGGCAGTATGGTTGTAGTGAAAACATATCTGGCACTCTTTTGATGGAACAAAGGGAGAACGACCAAGAATATCATCATCGGGATTTTGATCATGATTTCACACACCATTCCATTAAGGGAAAAATCCATGAGAAGAGTTATGAATATATTGACCAAGACCTCTACCAGTATAGTCTTTATTATTACGTTCACGACCTCAGCCATTGTTTGAACCTCGAGATTGAGAAGGAAAAGAGGAAACGTTGGAGGAAGAATTAACATTAGAAGAAGCCACCAATGTCGTTTGTGTGGTGGCGTTATTAGGTGTTGTGACCTTTATATGGGCTTCTTATGTTAACAAGAGTGGCCTTATGGCGGTGAAAGAAGGGAGTGATCTAATGGCATTTAGTCAAGAAAAAGAAGTATGGTAGGAAGTAGGTACTACCCCTTGCAAGTTCCTTGTATCCAATAATAAAACAAATTTAATAAAGTAGAAGTCATAGAAAACATATATTTTTCTGTGCAGCTCAAATCCATGAATTTATTGATGAGCATGACATTGCATATAAAATATCATTTATAAATAACCAATTAGGAGGAGGATAATAAGTGTCGACAAACTTTAAGAAATGTCTACCATTTTCTTATTTGAGCATAGTGACTATTTATGAGAGATATTGATTAAAATGCATAAACTTTCAACTAAATTTAATGTTATCAATACACAAAACTTATATTATTCCAAATTAAAACCTCAGCTCTACGACGATGGATGCTTACTCTAAATATTTGCTAGATTAGACTTGAGAGAACATACACAAAAAAACCAATTCAAGAACTTAAACAATCCATAATTCATCTTTTCAACCATCAAAGATTCAAATATATTGACCTTCAGTCAGTTCTAATTCAATCTTGGAGAGTTGTGAGAACATCCCAATTTGAACTCCAAATCTAAGCCACTTGGATCATTGCAGTGATAGGAATGATTTTGTTGGAGTACTAAAAAGTACCTTTCATGGTCTTCCTTTAAACGTTTAACCATTTTGGATCCCATCATAATCTATAAGAAAAAGAAAAATAAAGAAAAACCTATGAGTGATATATGTAGTAAAAAGGAAACTATTAATTATGATGCTCAAACTCTTCCAAATTATTGCCAGATGCGTGTCAGATCCTCTAAAAGTAGTAAATTTTTGAATGATCCGACATAGATGTGGCAAACCTTTTGTTTGAAGCATCATAGGCAATCAACAAGTAATGAAAGTTTACCTTTTCTCTTAATTTGGAATTTTCATTTTGCAACTTGCAAGTAGCACAAAAGTGATTCCTCAACTTAAACGCATTTCCACATTCTCTGAATACTATCTTTTATTTTCAAAACAAATAATCTCTCTTTCTTCCTTATCCCTTTGGGCCTGAAAAATAGTGCAAGTCTAGGTTACAACTCATTGATCAAATCAAGGGTAGTTGGATTCTCAAACCAAAAAAAAAGAAAAACAAAGAAAGATATTCCTTGTCTTAAATATTCTTTTAAATGATAGATTGTTATGATAACAATGAGGGGAGTATCACTTGTTGGAGTTATATCCTTATCTGGTGTACTATTTTTCCTAACACCACCAAGAGTTATAGTGGGATGGATAGGATCCTTCTATCCTTAATTAGAGGTCTCAGATTCAAATTTTGGATAACACGGACCCCAATATAACCATGGGGTACTGGACACTAGATGAAAACTCACCCATTATACAACCCTCAACCCAACTTATAAGACAATGTCAAAACTCTTACTCCATTGCCACATACTCTGAGATGCTTCTCCCGGTCGACCAAGGAGCAAGGCTGGTCATGATAGGCTTAACTTTAATCCCCTATCATTCGGTTAAGATAAATCAAGTCCCTTGGCTCGCTTGCTCAGACGGACTTTCTTTATCTTCGACAACGTTCGAAGTAGTTATGATTTAAATCCAAAAGCCAAACACAATGAATGAATAATAAATTTACAGTAGGGGAAACTAAAGATTCTTATTCTACCAAGCTCTAGCTATAAAGATGGAGACAACGTACAAGAATTTAGTAAGAACTGAGGGATGTTGCTCCCAAACTTAAGTTGTCCTACTAACGAAGCATAAAGTACTTGGTCATGTAGAGAGAGGTTTGGGTTCGTGTAAGGCTCTCGTGTCACGAAGAAGTAGTTAGTGTAATATGGGCAGGCTTTTTATCAAGGAAATTCAAAAATGCTACAGTTCCACATGTAAGTGTCAAACCCACGAGCTATAGAAATTTTTGGACCTCCTTTGCTAACTGCTACACTTATAGAAGTTTTCCTTGTTGGAATAGATCTGGATTTATACTTGAAAGTATATTTATGTCCTAGAGATAATTTGTATTAGGAAAAATGTACTTTATACACATTCGTATTATCCCTTGAGCTTACGTTCTCATTAATAGAGTGAGATATTCATGATAGAGCGTATCTCTTAAAATAGCCTCGACTAATGATCATCAAGAATGGAATATTGATGATATGTGATAAGTTGACATGTGGTCTGTATCACATCCTTAGAGGATGTAGTATGTCTCACTTGCTACGAGTAATGGCTACTCGTGATGGACACATGGATACGTTGGAAGTATTGGTATACACTGCTGATATACTGTTTGTTATACTTGTCTAAAGTATGATCAGTGTGTGCGAGATAGAAGTCCTTAGACTTGAGGTCAATACGTGCCTTGTCTACAAAGTAATGTACTTTGATCCCGTCCTAAGATCAAATGCCTTATAGGTTGAAATACGGCTTGTATTAGGTACATTACGATGTGGATTAAAGGTGGTAGTTGAGCCAAGATTAGGATTCATTCCTCAGATATATATTCGAGAGAACACTCGGATTGACTAAGTCATTGGCCAACGCAATAGACATATTTAGAATATGGTCTAGTAGTCAACTAATATAGATGAGATACAATGACTAAGCCATTTGGATAGACACTTGACAAATCCTAAGCTTGATCGGGTGTGTCGTGAATGAAAGAATTTTATCTTACCACATAAAGGTTAAGTTTACTGGATTCGCGTAAACGTACTTCACATATTGAGTTCGTCTTCCGGCGCCGTCTAGGAGTTCAGTGTAGACCTTAATTTGATTAATGTCGATATGAGAAGGCATGTAGGGTCACACTATGTCGATTGTCCTTTTGATCTAAGGATGTATTGAGAGAGTATTTAAATGTTTGATTTGGAATAGAGATATTTAAATGAATAATGATTATTTAAATTAAGTCAAAATTGGATTTTGGATTTAATTAAGAATGCACGTAAAATAAATCAAGACAGTGCAGGAGCACGTCGAGCGTCGAGGCGCCCCTACCCTAGGGCTGCGGTGCAGTGCAGGAGCATGTCGAGCGTTGCGGCTCCCATACCCTAGGGCCGCGGTGCCTCTGCCTCGAATTTTGGGCCAGGCCCAAGGTCAAACCCTAATCCAGTTTTGACCTATTTTTCAACTATAAATAGAGGCATTCAATTCATTATTCATACACCAATTTTTCAGAATATCATTCTAAGCCTTAGAGACTTAGAATCAAATACTCTCTCGAACCTCTGCCAGATTTCCTAGCTTTCCGAAAGAGAAGTACATTGAAGCTTGGAGCTTGCAATTGAATGGGCAACCGCGTGTGCACCTTACAGTAGATAAAGATTCCAAATACTATAACTTGTAAGTTTATGCTTTATGTTACAAGTTTAATTGTTGTACAACCATACCAAAAATATTATTGGGGTAAGTAAGAAACAAAAACTTATAACTTCCGTTGTTCCTTACTTATGTGCTTTGAACCCAACAAAACCTTACAGTGGTAACAGAGCCCAAGATGGTTCAATGGTTATATAACAATTGAATAGAATAATAATACGGGTTAAACATAAAATTGGATTAAAATGAGGTTTCTTTAAATCCTACATGTCTTGAACGAATGTTGACCTTTTGATATCACCCTAAATTATCTCCTACGCTAACTTGAAGAAGTCATTCCGCTCTAAGTCGAACTAAGACAAAAGTGTGTTGTCCAACTCATTGCACGGTGCACGACTAAGAATGAGTAAGAACGGATGATGGTCGATATGGGCGTTATTGATAATGGTGGGTGATGATAAAGGACCTGTAATTTGAGAATTAACACAGAAACGTTTGTCAAGACATGAGCGTCGCGACCCTATGGTAGGGCGCCGCGACGCTTGCTAGGGTTCCAAGGTGGCGTCGTGGCTCCATAGTGGAGCGTCGTGCCGCTAATGCTTCATTTCAAAACATGGACTCACTGGACAACATGCGACGCGGCTCCATGGTGGAGCGTCGTGGCGCTAATGCATTTGCAGAAGTAGAAATGTTTCTGCCTCTGAAGCGCCGCGGCTCCATGGTGGAGCGCCGAGGCGCTAATGCATTTTTCCAAAAGCTGAAAGGCTTCTACCTCAGTGGCGCCGCGGCCCTAATGATTAGCGTCGCGGCCCCACCTGTCCAGAAACATAAAAAAAATTAGAGTTCAGAATATTTAACCCAAGATTATTATTATACAGTATATTATTTGATAAATATGTTGTTTATGTGCTAAATGTCAAAATATTTGTCATTTACATTTCTAGAATAGTGTCTTGCTATAACTGTCTGGGCAGGAGGCGCCCAGTGTTTGATTAAACCATCTTATATCATGCATATTGGGTTGACAATTCCCAAACTATATGTGTCTTTTGTTTGCATGATGTTAAGATGTCATATTCGATATGGCGTAAAAAAGTTGATCTTGGTTAGAACCCTGAATTAAAATGTTCCCCAAAATTTTAAATACAAGTCTAAATTAAAAACATGTCGTCCATTATATTTGTTAGACTGCAAAATCCTTTTCGACGATATGAGTATTTATGCCAAAGCATTTGCTCTAAGTCTACGAGGACCCAGACTCTTTCATAGATGTGTTTTTAATGTAAAGGTAAATGATAAACTTTTGTGGGTATTTACACCAAAGTGTTTGCTCACAAAGGCCAAATTTTCTTAGATACATAAATGCAGTAGTGTAATGGGGTTGACTTGCTTAGACAAATCTTGGCACCAAACTGTCGGACTAATCTAAGAACGCAAGATTAAATGTAATATTTGATCAACCAAGAGTTGCGAATAAGTTTTGCAATTGGTTTAGAACCTACGAAGAATGTTATTAAAGTTATCACCCAAAGCAAACGCGGAGATACCATAGGCTTGGATCTTGGCCCATTATGACCTCAATTAATATAGGTCTGTATTCTACCTTTGGGATCGTAGAAGTATGTTAAAATAGTGGGAGCTAATTAAACAAAAGGCCTTGTTGATTAGACTAAATGAATGTGTATAATAGGAAATATATTTTGAGTTTGATTTCCGGTCTATCTAATTCTTCATATTATTAAAGATGTGGAGCTTATCATTAAAAATGTTGATTGAGATGACCAAACTTACTGTACTGAACTATCTTGACTGGCTAAGGAATTTGTGAATAGTACTGATACAAGAGAAAATAGCATACGTGTTGGACATGGTGTTCCCAACAGTCCCTGCGACAGACTCTGACGAATATGCCTCTTTTGATAAGGATGCTTACCAGAAACATCTAGATGATGCCACTTCAGCACAATGCGTAATGTTGTCTTCCATGTATATGGAACTTCAGAGACAGTATGAGAACATGGGCCTAATGACATGCTCGAACACTTGAAGAGTCTCTATGACTCTCAATCCCACACTATGGAATATGAGTTGCTAATAGAACTCTTTAAGTGTAAGCTCAATGAAGGGGGCCAGGTCTCACAGCATGTGTTGAAGATGATAGGGCTGATAGAGAGGCTTGCTTCAATTAGAATGAAGCTTGAAAAGAATGTCTCTACCACCCTTATCCTGAACTCTCGCCCTCATTCCTTTGACAACTTCATAGGGAATTTCAATATGAATGGAACGAAGGCGACTCTGCTAGAGCTGCATAACATGCATAAGACCTTTGAGTCTTCCACTTCCAAAGGAAAAGTTGTGCTCATGGTGAGCTCTTCTAGCTGACCCAAGCCGAAAGGCAAGGAATGGCCGAAGAAGAAGGGCAAAGCAATCATTGCGCCCTCAGTTATGAAGCCCAAGGGAGGTGACTTACGTGATTCATTGCACTATTTAGAATAGGATCTACGTGATACAACGCCATCTACTATTTCAGAATCATGTGGCTTAGTCCCGAGTTGGAGAGTTTCGTATGTTCGGGGTAAGCATGCCTTCATTCAGCATGCCCTGGATGTTTTTCTTTTGCTTATGTCTTTTAGGTGTGTTTGGGAGAGATTATCAAACATTTACACTCTTTATATCAGATTTAGTGCTCTTGTATTACATACTAGATTTTGGGGTTGTAATAACTAAATTATATGACTTGTTTCTTTTATCTAGGTTATGATTAGACATCTGTAAAGTACTTCTGTTATTTCCACCTTTCTTATATATATTATGCTATTAATTGGGAAGTGGAGCCTACCGATGGGAAAAGTGCAGGTGCCAGTGAAAAACTTTTAATCCTTTAATTTGATTAAATGATTTGGGGATTGTTTGCCTACCGGAGGGATAGTGTAGGTGCCATCATGACCCATGATTTGGATCGTGACACTTGGTCTAATATATCCTTTGTCGAGAATATTTTTCAACTGAGCTTTTAACTCTTTCAACTCTACTGGATCCATTTCGTATGGCGGAATAGATATCGGCATAGTGTCAGGAAGTAGATCAATTCCAAATTCAATATCCTTATCGGGAGGAACTCTGGAAAGATCATGACTCAGAACGTACTACAGTATTCGTCACTCTCTTTCGACTTTGATCTATATCAATATATGTCAAAGGGAATCAATATTAGTAATAATACTCATGTTTTGGTCATATAAGCATTTTATCAAACAAGTGGGCATGAAGCTCCACAACTCTCATTAATGGTGTTTCTACACCCATCAACCTATTATCTTGCTCCTAGATGATTCTTCAATCTCATATAGGTACAATTAACATCATTCTTCATCACCCATAACATAACAACAATCCTAAGTCAAAAATCCGAAGATACAACCTTCATGCTTTTCTTCTATCATACCATCAACTTATATCTGAAGAACTTATTATCTATAATCACTTATTCAAAGCTATAATCGAATGAAGTAGGAAGGTCTTACCTTTTGTTTGTTCAAGTCTCTTGAATTCAAATTCTAGGGTTCTTTGTCCAAGATGAAGACTCAATCGATAATATATGGATTGGAAGTGTTTAATAATGTTAATAAGTTGTTGGGAATTGGAATCAACTTGAAATCATCATTAAAACTTACTTTGTATGATGCAGGGACCTTAGAGGAAGTTGGTTTCTTGAGAGCTCCCCTTTCTAGAGCAATTTTTTGTATTTGGGATGTGGGATGACCTAGGACTTTTAAAAAGACTTTCCTAGTGAGTAGTCGCGCAGTTGACCGTGCAGCATAGCAAAGGCAGTAACACTACCTCGAGTGCGCGATCGCACACCTGATGCTCGGTCGCGCAGCCGGTCGCGTAGATTGTGTAGTATATAGTATAATGCACGTAACTCTGTGCACAAAGATCCGTTCGATCTCCATAATGTATGGATGAAAATGTATTTCAAAGAGATACAACTTTCATGTTTTATGATTTCTCAAATTCCCAATGGAATTTCACCAAATCGGTTTGGAAGGAATACCTACCGTAAACTTAGTCGATTCTATCGAATCTTTATGCACCTCACTATTCGTCTTGATTCTGAAATAACTATTATCATCCAAACTCATCCCGATGGGACTTTATATAGCTAAAATGTCATGTTAACACTCAGTTAGCACATTCTAACCTAACCCGAATTTATGGAGTGTTACAAAAGATAGAAATTTATGATGATTCTCGATAACAGTGATGATTTTTGTAGCTGAATTAATCATAGAATCTTATTTACAAGGTTAAATGCTTACTAACTATATATATCTTGACTAACTAAACAAATAAAGAAGTATCGGAAAGTACCAACCCTCTGTACCACTATAGTTAGGGTCGGTTAATGATGTTTTAAGGTACACGTGCTTTCCGTACTCACTCTGCACTTGTTGCATCTTCTGTGTGTAGGTATAGATCCGAGCATGTTTGGAGCATCATGGTCTGAAGGGTTATTGGAAGGCTTGACTCAGAGTCCAAGGTAAGATGTCGATGCCTTCCCTGCACTGGATTCCTCTCTATCCCTTTTATTTTTTATTTTATTTTATTTCAGACAATATTGTATTAAGTATTCAGACTTGTAATCGCATTTAGAAAGCTCTTGTACTTATGACTTTCAGGTTTTGTGGAGTTTGACTTAGAATTATCTGTATTAAGTTATTAAGACTTTTCCAGTACATTGGGTATTTTTCTTTACTTTTCCACGCTTTATTTATGTTTTAAACTTGCATGTTTTGGGGTTTGCCTACGGATTCAGGGTTGGTGCCCTCACGGCAGAAATAGGATTTTGGGTCGTGATAGGTCACTAGTAATATGGTTGAATTGGTGTTATCATAATGGTTTTCTCCGTATTTTTTGGCCAAGTGACCCACCCCCCCACACCCATGGCATATGTGAGAGATTAATAAACTAATATTAGAGCTCATTAATCAAGTTATTTAATTAATGCAACGTTGTTATAGAGAAGACAATCGGGTTACAGATACTATGACTAAATTGAGTATTGAAAATGATTATTTGCTTATTTTATCTCCAGAAGAATTATCGCTATCATCACATGTGGGATTACACTGAGTATGTAGTTGTTGTAGATAGTGGGCATATAGGATGGATTTCGTTGATATGGTTTCTATTAGAAATAAGAATACGAAAAACTCATTTCGGTGATGTAACTTTTTCTTAAACTAATTGCATAATTATATAGTCAACAAGGCTTTTTGTATTTTGGGTATATTGCTAGAAGGTAGATAGATGTAGTGGAAAACCCTATATCCTTACCCCTCTGTACTGAAAGGGAAGGATAGAAAGATTCCTTTTTGATGTTGTACATCTTTTGAATTATTGGTGAAGTGATAAATTAAAAAAAATTGTATAATTATTTTTTGAATTATTAATATCTGCATAATTCTAACCACCAATACTCCTAAGTACTTGATTATGAACTAATGAATTAATAGAAATATTTGCCTTTATGCCCAAATTTTGATAATTTTCTACCCCCCCCCCCCGCGTTTGGTTCTTCTTGTTTTTAAATTTGAGTTTTTTTTTTGGCTCCAACCCCTCTTAATGAGTAGTTATTATTATAGATTATGTAAATCTCAATTCATTTTAAGAGTTGACCAATAAAATCTAAAATTAGATTCTTAAAGTACTTGAAAAACTTTAAAAGCCAAAACTAAGGTGAATCCTTCTATGTTCTCTTTATTAATTTGATTTTTTTTAATCACTTCTTAATCTTCTCTCTTGTTCATTTTTCTCTGCATCATGAATTCTCAAAATGGTGGAAATCTTGGGTCTAATTCTTGTCAAGAGAAGGAAAAGAAGTCAAATTTTCGACATTCTATTGAAAAAGTTGAGAAACTAAAAAAGTGAGTTTATTTGTTGAATAAAGTATTTTATCTCCCTTTTTTGAATTTTAATTTATGAAAGCATTCCTAATTATTTGAGATTTTGTTTCAAATTTGTCGTGGATATGATTTTTCTTTTCTTCTGATGTATTTGATCTGATTGGTTCTTTGTTTGCTACATCTTTATCTTACATACTGATTGATTTAACAGATTCACATGTTTCGCTTCATTCATTTTGGAATAGAAAAATTGATATAATAACTAAGTAAATTACAAAATACAATAATTTCTTACCTAGTACAAATTTTAATCCATGCTCAACACAGATTCAATTTTTTCCTTTTTTTGGAAAACAGATAGTTACTTGCAAGTTGTGATCTCTCTGTCTCTCTCTAATCTCAAAGTACCATTTGTATGAATAAGATCCCCTTCGTTATATGATTTATTATAGGATTTATGGCGTAATTACTTAGAAGTACATTTTGTGCTAGAGCCCTTCCTATCTGATAGAAAAGGCTCTCATGATCCTGAGCAGATCTTACCTGGAATTGCAAATTCTTAATTTGTCCACGAAGAGCGGATTCTCCAATATATATATATATATATATATATATATATATATATATATCAATTGGATTTTCCTCATCGTAACAGATTTTTTATTTTTTGAGAAGGGTGTTCCGTCAAATCTCGAATCCAGAAAATCATGTGATAGAGCAATTGAGTCAGGAGCTTGGACTTCAAGTCAAAAATTGTTTTTATCACAAAAGATACGACATCCAGGTTCTTATAAAATGTTGATGATTTCTTTAATTATAAATAGAGTTAATTTACTTTACTCCATTGACCTTTAAAGATTGGGAAAAAATACACATTCCCTTTTGAATGGGAACGACAACCCCTGAATAGTATTTTTGGGTAAGATTTATAATTTTAATATCAAAAAATATTATTGTCTTTTTTTCTTTTTACATAATGGCTTTTCAATCCAAAATTGTCAATACTCATAAATAAGAAAAACAATGCAAAGTTTTCGAAAAATAATTGTCTCATATACTCTATCTTGTTCATCTCCAAAAGCATACAGTAACTCAAGTGTATTAATCACTCCTGAGCCCCTCGAAATTCATTTAAGATATCTAACTAAGTCATAAATCACAATCCGGAACTATTAGATCTTTCAAACCTATTTGTTTACTCCAGATGTTGACTTTGGTCAAACTCTTTCTTTAAATTAAATTAAGAATTTCCATATTTAGATCTACTTTATAGGTTCTCACCCAATTGCCTCAGGAATCGTGTCACCCATCCTCTCTAGTTAAAATTCCCTTTTAAAGCTACGGGAAGGTTCCTTTAGGAAAAAAGGAGACTTAATACTCAAAACTACCAAGCGGGTCGTTACATCATCCACCACTTAAATAAACGTTCATCCTCGAACGGGTTAAGAAAAGTACCAAAATAGTCGAGCAACTATACATATCCATCATAAACCTCATTTGAGCATCCTCAGGCAAGGATTACACTGGTAGCACTGCTTGTTCACTTTATCCGTCAAATCTTCCTTTAACTTAGCTCAATAACATGTATCTCCATTTTCCATGTCTGAGACTTCCTCAGTAGCTGATTCTCATATATTTGAAACGACTCTGCTCAAAATACCTGATTTTAATTTTAATCATACCTCTAAACGCAATTGATCTCTTCTATAATACCATCATAGTCACCACAATCTTTTAGTTGTAGCGGTTATCCATTGTCAAACTTGTACCGATAAAATACCCTTATTGTACTTATCTTTCTTTCATACCTTGCAAAGTCGTCGATAGTACCAAGAATCCTTTGAAAATATGTTATCACACGCCGCAAATCAAAATCATGACTTCCTCTCTCCATAAAAGAATATGTGGTTGTGTTGAGCCAATTCTAAGAATTAATGTCAGAAATTGACCTTATCCAAGGCCGATTGAGTTAATTCCAAATCTGCTAGTTTCATTTCGTTGACCAGAAGCTACTGAGTCAACACTCGTCATTAGATTCCTCCAAAACCTCAAATAATGTACTATGTGCATCATCTAGTGACTACTATATCATGCCAAATCTATAGAAAATCAAATTATCACCACAAAGATTGCCCATATCTATTTGTACTTCCTCAATACATCACCAAGTATCGGCTAAATCGTTAGAACTGTTTGAATAGTTGTCATCAATAAAATATAATCAAGTCCACTTGTAAATTTAAATAACACCCGGTAAACCTGCTATATCAATCTAGCAAATCTGGCTAGAAATGGACTACTAGTATAACCAAAAACATTCCTAGTAATAGATGCATAAATCTCCTGCATTAAATGAGCAAATCTGACCCAGTGTATGACGCAAAATTTCCCAAATATCACCAATAGTTACCCATACTGATTTAAAATCCTAACAAGATAAATAATAGGCCTTTCATAAGTTTGTGGTTACCCATTCTATCATTTTTCTCGTGTATACTCAACCTCATGCTATCATTCTCGATCTCAAAAGATTAAATTTACCTAATTAGTCAACTTAGTGTCGAGGAACCAACCTTATGACTTTAAATCTTTATATTTCTCGATTCACACCTATTACAAAAATCTAATAGAACTTCAGTCCGAACACTTCGATGTAAGGCTTGTGGCCTGGTACACCACCTTTCACAACCATAACATCTCTTAATGCAATAACTTGTTACGCCTTTAGCAATTTCAAAAGTATCAAATATTGTTATTCACTTGTCTTTCCATGCACGAGTCCTCCCAAGTCAATCATATTTGAAAAACTCAATCAGGCTATCTAACCAACAACACTTTGACATTGTGTACTACCACGGACAGTCTCAACTCGAAAATATGACTTTAACTTTCAAACTGTAGAGATTTCATTTTATCAATCAACCCCAACCCATTCATTCAAGGATGATATGAAATTACCCACTGTGGTACAGCACAAGTCACCTCCTCATCAATCTTGTCATGCTAGTTAACTGAAATTTGCACCTCACTAATCACCAATCGCAAAACAGTGATGGCATTTGTCATACACTTAATCAAATTGTCCATAGATTTCCTTCTTCAATCATACTTAACAATTTACACTATAATTGGATGATGCAAGATAACACCACCATAATATATACTAGACTTAAGTAATCTTGTTGCTTCAAATTCAAGTCCTTTTTTAAGATGAACTTTAATCCTTCCAAATCGAGAAGCAAAATTGCCTTTATCTTAATTCTTCAATTTTCATATTTCGTTCATAATCACTTCTACCGGTATCAACTAAAAGTCATTCAAACAAACTCGAGGGGTGTATAGAAATATCATAAAGCTTGCAAATAGCTAAGTCGATCATGGAGATAGTAGTGAGTCACAATCTTAAGCGTCTGAAAGTTTTCTCTTGCCTCACTCGAACCTTAAAACTGAATACTTATTTAAGTCAAGTGTTTCACATGTACAATCCTTCATGAAATCTTTTCATCAGATTGTACCTACCAACTTTACCTACTCCGACAAAATTAATTATCATTGTCGACATGGTATCCCGAACCACCACTGCACTAGTGCATAATCTATAGCACAATCACTGACTGCTATAAATATATTCCAACCACCATTTTCATATAGTGCATATAAGTATCCTTGTCAAAAATATTTTAACTGAAGAATCGTTCTTCCATCTTAGTTTAAGAGTTTACCGATCCAACTTCGATACCCAAATGTACTATAGTGAATTCACTTCTATTGGTTTCAATTAGTATTACTGATCCTTAATTCAATTTCTGAAATGCACTTGACAACTTGAATTAGTTAACATCTACCATTGATCCACCATTTTAAATGTCCTTATTGACTAATACCTCGCTCAAGGATCTTGTCACGCCAAAACCTGGGCCTGGATGTAAGACGACACTCGGTGCCTTGCTACATGTGACCGATCAAACACATGGCTTATTGAATCAACATGGGACATGTACTAATGCGGAACATAAATCAACACATAAAACGTTTGAATAGAACATGTAACTCCATAATAATACTGAAAAATATTGTTTTAAAACATAGTTGCGGAACTAGTCAGAAAATATGATAGTGTATCCCACAAGGCTAAACATAACTGAATACCCAACATGACATGACTAACTAGTCTATAAAACCTCTAACATAAGTCTGTAATACTAAACTATTGGTGGGACAGGGCCCCCAACATACCTGACTGTCTAATATGACATGACTATTGAAAATAGAGATAACGCCCCGAAGGAAATGGGGCTCACCAAATAGTTGATACAATAAAGTCTTAACAAACAGATCCATCTAGTAAATAAGTACCTGCATCGTCAAATACAGGCCCCTAGAAATAGGTGTGTAAGTACACTAGAATTGTACTTGTATATAACGCAACTGAAATAAAAAATAGTTAGTTAGATGCTCGGGGAATATACAACCCAAACAACAACATGGATACATGAAGTAATACGAAATAGAAACTATAACTGTAAATTGTAACTGAAACATGATCATGATCTGGCATGATAATGTTGTAATATGACTAGATAATTTTAAGTGGAAGAGCCTTAGTATAACCAATTACATGAGCTCACCACGTGAGCACGTGGAGTCTGGTCTGACTAGAAAAAGCAACCCCATACCTTCCTGGGGTGTGAGACACAAACATGACATGAATGGATACAATCAATAAACATGAAGGAATCATCCTAAATAGGCGGAGCAATCCTAAGACTATGTTGACATACACAGTTTCAGGTGTTTAAAGCTTCTTGGTAAATCTATGTTACTACCAAAATGTTAATATAGGGATGGCAACGGATTGGATCTAGACCGAATCCTACTAGATCCATATCCGTTTTTCATACCTGGATTTGGATCCAGATCCATCGAGTCTATAAAAATTGGATCCACAGATCAGATCTAGATCCACGTGTAAAAAATTTTACCTTGAATAATATTCCCACTTATTGAAACATTTTTTGACAAAACCCTAGCTAATGCGGCAGATGAAATTATCTTAAAATATAGAAATGTGGTAAAATTTGACAAGACAGGTGAGTGCAAGAAACCAACTAAAACAGGTAAGAAATATAGTACATGAGCATGTGATAAAACACTTTTGTACTTCGAAGAATTTATACTTGCATCTTGTTGTGCATCATATGGGACGAAATCCCAATAGTCAGAAGGCAAACTATCTCCAGAAGTTTGCCGAAGCTTCTTCAATGAAATTTCACTTACTTCTGCAATAATGGCAGTCCTCCCAAACATGACATCGTATGAGATAGAGCCACGACAGTGGCTAGGGTTTGCGTCTTAGAGCATGTTAAATGAAATGAGGGTCTTTGCCCCCTTTCGTTGGCTTAAACACGCAGATGGGCTGCGCTTCGGTCCTTTATGGACTTGGGCCTGGCTGAGAAAACAAAAGGAAGACCCAAATTCATTCTAGGTTATGGATATATTTAATAAAAATGGATCCGGGTCCGATCTGGATCCGTCGGGTCCAAATTATGAAGATCCATATCCAATAAAATGGATCTAGATCCACTAGGTTCAGGATCCACTGACATCTCTAATATGAACATAGTTGGCTAAACATGACATGTATATAGTTTAACATGATATATATATATTCTCATGAGACATGGATAGCATATAAAATCCTTAGAGTACAGTAACATGGGGCCTTGAGTTGAAATGAAGAACGCGTGGACTTTAAATCATGAGTTTACATAAATTACGGATAGATTCATAGAAATCAAAATGACATTCATGAACATAAATACTAAATCATGTGTGATCCTAACATATATTGTATATAATTTCATAAAACTTTGTATCAAGAGTTTACCATGAATTGAGACCAGACACCCTATAAATTTGAAGGGAAATGTGGTTCATGAATCAAGTGAAGCATGGGGAAGAAAAAAGTTATTTTTCACACATGGATAGAGTCCCTACATACCTGTAAATGCTCAAATTCAACAAATTAGTTTTGCTGCTCTGACAAAGAAAACCAAAACCTTAGCTTTGAATTGCTTATGAAGGATTTACCTTGGAAATCCTATGTTTATATTTATGAATCATGTATTTTGTACTAGTATTGATTGAGAATCATACGAATGATCTTACCTTGATGTGGAAGGTTGAGAGGAGAACAAATTCGTTCTAGGGTTGTGGGGAAATAAAAATAGGCTAAAAAAATTTGGAGTTCGTTCATTTATAGAAAAGAACGCTCCCATTCTGCAAACCTTTTTGTAGGCCGCACTTCGGTCATAGAATGTGACAGTGACTTACTGTTCTAAGGCCCATTATGCGGATGACCCTACAGACTGCATATCCATTCTGGGGGTCGCATGACCATTATGTTGACCGCTCTTTTGTCACAAAATGGGACAGTGTACCTGGGACTTTTGGTTGTTTTGGACTCGATCTACGGCCGCTTATGCGGTCCACATTTCTATTCTACGGCTGCACAATTTTATGCATCTTTTCCCTTGAGGCTTCTCTAATATTTTTCAACTCCAACTCTTACTGCACAATTGGCACTTGACTAGGTATTAACTTCAACGTTTATTCATACCTATTTTTGTTGTACTCATATTACAACCACGCTAACTTGACGTTTTAGATTCCTACGGAAGCTACGGGATGTTGAAGATCCTTAAGCGATGCTTGCCCATAAAAAAACCACCTTCTGCTTTATTTCATCAAACTATAATGCCTCTTTTAAATCATGCCCCTCTTATTTTGTCAGCTCCACAGATTCACATTACTAATAATTATAGAAACTTACCGAATCCTAATTAAAAGATACAATGCCCGCATCCCTTCTCCAAAATTAGGTGCGACGGCTGATAACGCCTTAAGTAATAAATCTCCACGCTTTTCCATCAAGTCATTTCCAGTAGTCAATCATTTCCCACACCCAGTAGCCTACGGCGTTGTAAAAAATGCCGACCAATTCATGTTCCTTTAACGTCCATTTAATAACACATTAGCCTCATTCAATGATAACCTAATGGAATTATGACATCATAATCTTTGAGGAACGTCATGCTAGTGCCACTCATCATCATTGCATATCAAAAAACTGTAGTATATTCCAATAAATGAACAAAATCTTGGAACAAAATGATCCCTTTTATCACCAATCTCAAATATCAAATGAACCTACTAAAATGCCATTTATTGAATAATCATAACTATCTATACTAATAATAGTATAATCTCCACTATAACTTCTCCCACTTGGCCTAAAGTTAATAGCCATTTCCTTAAATAACCCTCAAACCACTGGTTCTTATTCCAGCACCACAATGTCATCCTACCAACACTCAACGTAGCCTTTCAACTCCTATGCAATATTAGACTTAGCACACCTTGTGCTCCCATCACAAGAACACTTTACCATTGTGATTGTCGTGTCACCAAACTAGAACTATTTGAATTCTATTTAGTACACCTCAACTCCATTGGATAGAAAGAAAATTCTTCATATGTATCTCATAACAAACCCTACATCCCATACCTCATTACTAAGGATCACCTTTCATGTATTTATGCTTACTCAACGCCTCATCAGAACTTTACCATGGTCGTTATCCCCTTATCTTGATCAATTGATCTACCTCAAGTTTACACTTTTCTTCAAATATTAGCATTTGTATCATTCTATAACTGAATTATTTACTTTCCATTGATACACTCGTGTCATATGACCATCATAATAAATCTGGACAACATGGAAGCATTCCTACTCCAACAACGCCTCCAGCGAAGCATCCTTGCTATATCAAACCTCCTCAAGTGCAGTCTTCAAATTCACAAAGCTCATTTCCTGATTATTTTGCTAACCGTACCAATTCAAATTGCCAAATCTTTATCCATCTCAGGTTGTGCCTTAAATGGACTTTCTCAACTTTTGAATTCCTAATCGTTGAAGATTTGGCGATCATGTTGTCCTTCGTACTATCACTGAACTAAAGAGTCGGAATAACAACCCTACTCAATTAAGTCTTCAAATCATAGTTGCAATCAAAATTTGTTCATTTGTCCTTATCACGGTGACACATCTCGTACCATACTGTTTGACGTCATATCCAACCACTTGTGTGCAAACTCGAGAATGTTTCACACCATCGGTGAGATATTGAAACAAAGAAGTTTAGACCTAAACCCAAATAACATACGCACGATATGGAATGAAAGTTTTCTAAATGTCCTATAACCACTCAAATATAGGTAAGGAGCTCATCATATCGATCTGCAAGACTCTACTAGACATTTCTTTTATACTCATGAGACTGGTGTACCGAGTGCTCTGATACAAAATTATCAGGATCCAAAAATAATTGTCGTGATGGCACCTACTCCCAATCCGATAGGTAAGCCAAAATTGATTAACAACCAATTCATTCATTTAATTAAGCAAAAATATAAGTGATAACATAATATAAGTCAAATCAAGTCTTTATCATAAAAGTGCAGAAATAATAAAATACCACCTAAAACCTAGTGTCATGTGTACAAGAAATACTAACAATACTAATACAAATCACAATTGACCAAATACATTGTCCGGAAAGTAAAAGAAGTCAGAAATAAATTAAGGTAGAAGGAGACTGGCACAACAAAATAACCCAAGCAGCTCATACAGATCTCTTAAATCAACAACCTGAGACCAAATGGCTCTGCAAACTCCATTAGTGCTCGATATAGACTCTTCACACAAAAAGGTGTATCACGTGTAGAGTGAGTAAGAAAAATCAACGTGTTTTCAATAACATCATCCACTAACTCTAAACTAAAGCGGTAGCGAGAGTTGGTCTTCTACGTGCTCACTCCCACACTTTAACGGTTATTATCTCAAAAG
Organism: Anisodus tanguticus; assembly: GCA_034509755.1. Taxonomy (NCBI): domain Eukaryota; kingdom Viridiplantae; phylum Streptophyta; class Magnoliopsida; order Solanales; family Solanaceae; genus Anisodus; species Anisodus tanguticus. Next base: position 29,893,967 of record CM067551.1, read on the forward strand.
GGTATAAATGTATTCTGACATGTGAAGGACAAGTAAGTTTTCACAGTTCAACTATATGTCTACTTAAACATTTAAGACAGATAATCACGAACCAATCCAATTTTTCAATTAAGAAAATAAGCATAGAGTCGATGAAAAGATATGATGTGTAATATATGCAAAGGCCATAATAAAATTGGTATACACACACTCCACTGATAAGGATGTGTAACCCATGGGGGACTCGCGAGTTCAATACACCATCCGAAACAATTTCCCATCGGGTTCTCAGAGAATTTAGCTATACATCTCAGTACTCAGCCCCATTTGGCTATCAATCGCATCACTCCGCCTGTAATCATATATAATCGAGAATTACCATATATATCCTCAATTGTATATGATTAAATACCATATGAAAGGATGACTGTAACATGCACAGTATGCAATAACGCTATAAAAGATAAAGTCTCGCATTAGCTCTTTTTCATCCTTAAGCGAGAATTTCAGAATGATGTGAACACATAATCAATAAAATCAACTAAATCAACCATCCCACAAATGCCTTGGTATTCTTGAACTATAATTAACAATTCATATTAGTCACAATTACCTAAACATCAGACTGGTACTCGTACAAGTTTCGTCACCTAACAAGTATGTGACACCCTTTTTACCCATTTCCTTTAACATTAATTAATTACCAACCCAATATAGTATTTTGAATCACCCATTTAGCCTTAAAATGAAAAATATATGATGTTTTCAAGTTTTGAAAGAATGCAGAAATTTAAGGGCGAACATTACGGACATAACTGTTATTTTCTGAATTGTTACACTAAAAAATTGAGAAATTGCAAAAATCTTAGTTTGAGTACCTGAAACTTAACTGAAACCTCCCGAACACAGACCAGATATGAGCTATGATCATTAAACACGCTATGAATTTTCTCGCACACTCGCATTTCTTAAAAGAGGTCATCTTGACCCGATGTTGACCATGGTCAACTCTAATTCCTTAACTAGTTTCTCAATCAATGACTCAAATCAGCTCCGAAACCCTCGGGACCTGAACCAATGACTCAACACTAAGTCATAAATCACGTTACGGATGTAATAAAATCAACAAAACTTCAAAAAAGACGCATTTACCCTGATGTTGACTTTGGTCAAATTTCTTCCTTTCTTTAACTTAAGAACTTTCAATTTTACTATTTCTTCTCCAATAATCATCCGATTTCTTTGGAGATCGCGCCACCCATCTCCGCAAGTTATAAATACCAAGATGAAAATATGGAAATGTATTTTGGGAAAAACAAGTTCAAAAGCTCAAAATGACCTAGGGGTCATTACACTGTCAAGTCAAAACAACCTTTTAAAGCTACGGGAAGGTCCTTTAGAAGAAAGGAGACTTGATGCTAAAAATGACCGAGGGGTCGTTACATCTATCCTTTATAATTTATGAAATTTAGTTTTATAAATGTTAGGGTAGACATTTATTATTTGATTATCTCAAAGTATATTCTATTTGTGTGTCATAAAATTGATTAATTGGCATACAATTTGTAGCATGCATGAAATATCTGATGATTTTTTTCAACATAGTACGAAATGAATTAGGCTTACCTTAATACTTGAAATTATCCTTGAGATCATGAAAAGTCATTAGAAGATCAAAATGCTAAACCATTTGGAATATAGTTTTATTTATCAAATAATTGTCTCCGCCTGACCAAGTACTTTATGCTTCGTTGGTAGGTCAACTTAAGTTAGGGATAAACGTATCTCAATTCTTACTAAATTTTGGTGCATCGTCTCCATCTTTCTAGCTAGAGCTTCGTGAAATAAGAAATTAATTTCCCTTGCTGTCAATTTCTTATTCAGTCATTGTGTTTGAATTGTGCACTTACTCATCTTAAATTATAACTACTTCGAACATTATGGAAGATAAAGAAACACCGCATGAGCAAGCAAGCAAAGGAACTTGATTTATCTGAACCGAATGATAGGGGCTTAAAGTTAAGCATATCATGACCAGCCTTGCTCCTTGGTCGACCAGGAGAAGAATCTCAAAGCATGTGGCAAAAGATTAAGTGTTTTGACATTGTCTCACAGGATCACCATAGGTTGGGTTGAGAATCGTATGATGGGTGAGTTTTCACCAAGTGTCCAGTACCCCATGGCTCTAATGGGGGCCAGACTTACCCAAAATTCGAATCTGAGACCTCTAACTAAGGATAGAAGGATCCTATCTATTCCACTATAACTATTGGTTGTTTTAGGGAAAATAGTAATCCAAAAAAGGGAATAACTCCAACAAGTGATACTCCCCTCATTGATATCATAACAATCTATCACTTAAAAGAATATTTAAGACAAGGAATATCTTTCATTGTTTTTCTCGTTTTGGTTTGAGAATCCAACTACCCTTCATTTGATCAATGAGTTGTAACCTAGACTTGCACTATTTTCAAGCCCAAAGGGATAAGTAAGAAAGAGAGATTCTTTGTTTTGCAAAACAAAAGATTGTATCCAGAGAATGTGGAAATGCGTTTCAAGTTGAGGAATCACTTTTGTGCTACTTGCAAGTTGCAAAATGAAAATGCCAAATTAAGAGAAAAGGTAAACTTCCATTACCTGTTGATTGCCTATGATGCTTCGGAAAAAAGGTTTGTCGCATCTATGTCGGATCTTTCAAAAATTTACTACTTTTAGAGGACCTGACACGCATCTGGCAATAATTTGGAAGACTCTGAGCATCATACTTAATAGTTTCCTCTTTACTACATATATCGGTCATAGGGTTTTCTTTGTTTTTATTTTTCCTATAGATTATGATGGGATCCAAAACGGTTAAACGTTTAAAGGAAGACCATGAAAGGTACTTGTTAGTACTCCAACAAAATCATTCCTATCACTGCAATGATCCAAGTGGCTTAGATTTGGAGCTCAAATTGGAATGTTCTCCCAACTCTCCAAGATTGAATTAGATCTAAGTCTAACACTATTTCCTTATCTTGCAAATCTAATTCATTTGGAAGATCTTGCAAATCTGTCTCAACCTATTGAGAAGGAGAAAAAGACACATTGGAGGAAGAATTAACATTAGAAGAAGCCACCAAGGCTTTTTAGTGGTGATGTCATCAGGTGCTACGACCTTTATATGGGCTTCTTCTGTTAACAAGAGTGGCCTTATGTAGATGAAAGAAGGGAATGACCAAGTGGCATTTAGTCCGGAAACAAAAGTACGACAGTAAGTAGGTACCCCTTGCAGTTCCTTGTATCCAATAATAAAGCAAATTGAACAAAGTAGAAGTCATAGAAAATATATCTTTCTCTTTGCATCTCAAATCCATGAATTTATTGATGTGCAAGACATTGCATGTAAAATATCATTTATAAATGACTAATTAGGAGGACGACAATAAGTTTCGACTAACTTTAAGAAATCTCTACCATTGTCTTAGTTGAGCATAGTAATTGTTTACGAGAGATATATTGATTGCAATGCATAAAAGTTCAACTGAATTTAACACTATCAATACACAAAACTTATATTTTTCCAAATTAGAACCTCCGCTCTATGAAGATGGGTGTTTATTTTGAATATTTGCTAGATTATTCTTGAGAGAAAATACACAAAAAAAACAATTCAAGCACTTAAACAATCCATAATTCATCTTTTCAACCATTAAATATTCTAATATATTGACCTTGTAAGTTCTAATTCAATCTTGGAGAGTTGTGAGAACATCCCAATTTGAGCTCCAAATCTAAGCCACTTGGATCATTGCAAAGTGATGGGAGTGATTTTGTTGGAATACTAACAAGTACCTTTCATGGTCTTCCTTTAAACGTTTAACCGTTTTGGATCCCATCATAATCTATTGGAAAAAGAAAAACAAGGAAAAACCTATGAGCGATATATGTAGTAAAAAGGAAACTATTAATTATGATACTCAGACTCTTCCAAATTGTTGCCAGATGCGTGTCAGATCCTCCAAAATTAGTAAATTTTTGAAGGATCCGACATAGATGCAGCAAACCTTTTGTCCGAAGCATCATAGGCAATCAACAGGTAATGGAAGTTTACCTTTTCTCTTAATTTGGCATTTTCATTTTGCAACTTGCAAGTAGCACAAAAGTGATTCCTCAACTTGAAATGCATTTCCACATTCTCTGAATACAATATTTTGTTTTCAAAACAATGAATCTCTCTTTCTTCCTTATCCCTTTGGGCCTGAAAATAGTCCAAGTCTAGGTTACAACTCATTGATGAAATCAAGGGTAGTTTGATTCTCAAACCAAAAAAAGAAAAACAATGAAAGATATTCCTTGTCTTAAATATTCTTTTAAATGATAGATTGTTATGATAACAATGAGGGGAGTATCGCTTGTTAGAGTTATATCCTTATCTGGTGTACTATTTTTCCTAACACCACCAAGAGTTATAGTGGGATGGCTAGGACCCTTCTATCCTTAATTAGAGGTCTCAGATTCAAATTTTGGATAAATCGGACCCCAATATAACCATGGGGTACTGGACACTGGATGAAAACTCACCCATCATACAACCCTCAACCCAACTTATGAGACAATGTCAAAACGCTTACTCCATTGCCACATACTCTGAGATGCTTCTCCCGGTCGACCAAGGAGCAAGGCTGGTCATGATAGGCTTAACTTTAATCCCTTATCATTCGGTTCAAATAAATCAAGTCCCTTGGCTCGCTTGCTCAGGCAGTCTTTCTTTATCTTCGATAACGTTCGAAGTAGTTATGATTTAAGAACAAAAGCCAAACACAATGAATGAATAAGAAATTTACAGTAGGGGAAACTAATGATTCTTATTCTACCAAGCTCTAGCAAGAAATATGGAGACAACGCACAAGCATTTAGTTAGAACTGAGGGATGTTGCTCCCTAACTTAAGTTGTCCTACTAACGAAGCATAAAGTACTTGGTCATGCAGAGAGAGGTTTGGGTTTGTGCAAGGCTCTCGTGTCACGAAGAAGTAGGTACTGTAATATGGGCAGGCTTTTTATCAAAGAAATACAAAAATGCTACAGTTCCACATGTAAGTGTCAAACCCACGAGCTATAGCATTTTTTGGACCTCCTTTGCTAACTGCTACACTTATAGAAGTTTTGCTTGTTGGAATAGATCTGGATTTATACTTGAAAGTATATTTATGTCCTAGAGATAATCTGTATTAGGACAAATGTACTTTATACACATTCGTATTATTATTAATGGAGATTAATATTTTGGCATTTGCAATTATTGAACTATTATTTGATTGTTTGTATTTATTCATTAATGTGCATCCCTTAAGCTTACGTTCTCATTAATAGAGTGAAATATTCATGATAGAGCGTAACTCTTAAAATAGCCTTGACTAATGATCATCAAAAATGGAATATCGATGATATGTGATAAGTTGACATGTGGTCTGCATCACATCCTTAGATGATGTAGTATGTCTCACTTGCTACGAGTAATGGCTACTCGTGATGGACACATGGATACTTTGGAAGTATTGGTATACCCTGCTGATATACTGTTTGTTATACTTGTCTAAAGTATGATCAGTGTGTGGGAGATAGAAGTCCTTAGACTTGATGTCAATACGTAGCTTGTCTACAAAGTAATGTAATTTGATCCCGTCCTAAGCTCAAATGCCTTATAGGTTGAGATACGGCTTGTATTGGGTACATTACGATGTGGATTAAAGGTGGTAGTTGAGCCAAGATTAGGATTCATTCCTCGAATATATATTCGAGAGAACACTCGGATTGACTAAGTCATTGGCCAACGCAATAGACATATTTAGAATATGGTCTAGTAGTCAACTAATATAGATGAGATACAATGATTAAGCAATTTGGATAGACACTTGACAAATCCTAAGCTTGATCGGGTGTGTCGTGAATGAAAGGTTTTTATCTTACCACATAAAGGTTAAGTTTACTGGATTCGCGTAAACGTACTTCACATAATGAGTTCGTCTTCCGGCGCCGTCTAGGAGTTCAGTGTAGACCTTAATTTGATTAATGTCGATATGAGAAGGCCTGTAGGGTCACACTATGTCGATTGTCCTTTCGATCTAAGGATGTATTGAGAGAGCAATTAAATGTTTGATTTGGAATCGAGATATTTAAATGAATAATGATTATTTAAATTAAGTCAAAATTGGATTTTGGATTTAATTAAGAATGCACGGAAAATAAATCAAGACAGTGCAGGAGCACGTCGAGCGTTGTGGCGCTCCTATCCTAGGGCTACGGTGCAGTGCAGGAGCATGTCGAGCGCTGCGGCTCCCATACCATAGGGCTGCGGTGCCTCTGCCTCAAATTTTGGGTCAGGCCCAAGGTCAAACCATAATCCAGTTTTGACCTATTTTTCAACTATAAATAGAGGCATTCAATTCATTATTCATACACTAATTTTTCATAATATCATTCTAAGCCTTAGAGACTTAGAATCAAATACTCTCTCGAACCTCTACCGGATTTCCTAGCTTTACGAAAGAGAAGTACATTGAAGCTTGGATCTTGCAATTGAAAGGGCAACCGCGTGTGCACCTTACAGTAGATAAAGATTCCAAATACTATAACTTGTAAGTTTATGCTTTATGTTACAAGTTTAATTGTTGTACAACCATACCAAAAATATTGTTGGGGTAAGTAAGAAACAAAAACTTATAACTTCCGTGGTGCCTTACTTATGTGATTTGAACCCAACAAAACCTTACAGTGGTATCAGAGGCCAAGCTGGTTCAATGGTTATATAACAATTGAATAGAATAATAATATGGGTTAAACACAAAATTGGATTAAAATGAGGTTTATTTAAATCCTATATGTCTTGAACGAATGTTGACCTTTTGATATCACCCTAAATTATCTCCTACGCTAACTCAAGGAAGTCATTCCACTCTAACTCGAACTAAGCCAAAAGTGTGTTGTCCAACTCATTGCACGGTGCACGGCTAAGAATGAGTAAGAACGGATGATGGTCGATATGGGCGTTATTGATAATGGTGGGTGATGATAAAGGACCTGTAATTTGAGAATTAACACAGAAACGTTTATCAGGACATGAGCTCCGCGGCCCTATTTTAGGGCGCCGCGGCGCTTGCTAGGGTTCCAAGGTGGCGTCGTGGCGCTAATGCTTTATTTCAAAACATGGACTCACTGGACAACAGGCGTCGCGGCTCCATGGTGGAGCGTCGTGGCGCTAATGCATTTGCAGAAGCAGAAATGTTTCTGCCTCTGCAGTGCCGCGGCTCTAATGCATTTTTCCAGAAGCTGAAAGGCTTCTACCTCAGGGGCTTCACGGCCCTAATGATTAGCGCCGCGGCCCCACCTGTCCAGAAACAAAAAAAAATTAGAGTTCAGAATATTTAACCCAAGATTATTATTATACAATATATTATTTGATAAATATGTTGTTTATGTGCTAAATGTCAAAATATTTGTCATTTACATTTCTAGAATAGTGTCCGCTATAACTGTCTGGGAAGGCGGCGCCCAGTGTTTGATTAAACCATCTTATATCATGCATATTGGGTTAACAATTCCTAAACTATATGTGTCTTTTGTTTGCATGATGTTAAGATGTCATATTGGATATGGCGTAAAAGAGTTGATCTTGGTTAGAACCCTGAATTAAAATGTTCCCCAAAATGTTAAATACAAGTCTAAATTAAAAACACGTCGTCCATTATAATTGTTAAAGTGTAAAATCCTTTTCGACGATACGAGTATTTATGCCAAAGAATTTGCTATAAGTCTACGAGGACCCAGACTCTTTCATAGATGTGTTTTTAATGTAAAGGTAAATGATAAACTTTTGTGGGTATTTACACCAAAGTGTTTGCTCACAAAGCCAAATTTTCTTAGATACATAAGCGCAGTAGTGTAATGGGGTTGAATTTCTTAGACAAATCTTGGCACCAAACTGTCGGACTAATCTAATGACGCAAGATTAAATGTAAGATTTGATCAACCAAGAGTTGCGAATAAGTTTTGCGATTGGTTTAGAACCTACCAAGAATGTTATTGAAGTTATCAGCCAAAGCAAACGTGGACATAGCATAGGCTTGGATCTTGGCCCATTATGACCTCAATTAATATAGGTCTGTATTCTACCTTTGGGGTCGTAGAAGTATGTTAAAATAGTGGGAGCTAATTAAACAAACGGCCTTGTTGATTAGACTAAATGAATGTGTATAATAGGAAATAGATTTTGAGTTTGATTTCCGGTCTATCTAATTCTTCAGATTATTAAAGATGTCGAGCTTATCATTAAAAATGTTGATTGAGATGACCAAACTTACTGGACTGAACTATCTTGACTGGCTAAGGAATTTGTGAATAGTACTGAGACAAGAGAAAATAGAATACGTGTTGGACATGGTGTTCCCAACAGTCCCTGCGACAGACTTTGACGAATATGCCTCTTTTGATAAGGATGCTTACCAGAAACATCTAGATGATGCCACTTCAGCGCAATGCGTAATGTTGTCTTCCATGTCTATGGAACTTTAGAGACAGTATGAGAACATGGGGCCCAATGACATGCTCTAACACTTGAAGACTATGGAATATGAGTTGCTAATAGAACTCTTTAAGTGTAAGCTCAATGAAGGGGGCTAGGTGTCACAGCATGTGTTGAAGATGATAGGGTTGATAGAGAGGCTTGCTTCAATTAGAATGAAGCTTGAAAAGAATGTCGCTACCACCCTCATCCTGAACTTTCTCCCTCATTCCTTTGACAACTTCATAGGGAATTTTAATATGAATGGAACGAAGGTGACTCTGCCGGAGCTGCATAACATGCTCAAGACCTTTGAGTCTTCCAATTCCAAAGGCAAAGTTGTGTTCATGGTGAACTCTTCTAGCCGACCCAAGCCGAAAGGCAAGGAATGGAAGAAGAAGAAGGGAAAAGCAATCGTTGCGCCCTCAGTTATGAAGCCCAAGGGAGGTGTGAATAAGAAGGTGAACGCGGCTAAGGATGAATGCCTCAACTGCCACTGGAAGGGGCATTGGAAAAAGGACTGCACGGCACCAGGAGGAGGAAAAGAACTAGGTGCTCCTGCCTTTGGTGGGCAAGGTATGTACGTCATTGAAATAAATATGTCTATAAATAACTCTCATTCCTGGGCATTGGATACCATTTGTGGCTTACATATTTGTACAAATGTTCAGGGGCTAACTGATAGCAGGAAAGTTGGACCGAGAGAGGTAGACCTACGCGTTGGAAATAGAGCACGAGTGGATGCTGAGCGCATAGGGACTTATAGATTAAATTTACCTTCCGGATATTGTTTAGTGTTGAATGATTGCTTTTATGTACCCTCATTAACGAGGAATATTATTTATATCCCAATGTTGGACATGGAGGGCTTTTCTTCGTATATTTATAATGGCAGTCACGTACTGTCTTTTGATAATGTTATATATGGAACTGCTCCTCTCGTGGATAGATTATATACGCTGAACTGTAGTCGAGAGATATTCAATGTACAAAATAAATGAGCCAGGATAAGTAATAGAAACTCTACCTACCTATGCAGACTTGATCATATCAACGAATCAAGGATAGCAAGATTGAGGAAGTTAGAATACCTCGAACCATTTGACTTGGAGTCTTATGGTAACTGCGAATCTTGCTTGAGAGGAAAGATGACCAATTAACCACTTTCTAGGAAAAGTGCATGAGCCAAGAAGGTGCTTGAGTTGGTCCATACTGATGTATGTGGGCCATTCTCGACTCAAGTTAAAGAAGTCTTCCCATACTTCATCACTTTTACTAACGACTTTACAAGGTATGGATATGTGTATCTTATGAGACATAAATCTGAGGCCTTTGAGAAGTTCAACGAGTACAAGTCAGAAGTAGAGAAGCAACTTGCAACAAGTGTTAAGACCCTTCGATCAGATTGTGGAGGTGAATACTTGAGCAAGGATTTTCTAGATTACTTAAAGCTACATAGAGTCCAATCAGAATGGACACCTCCTGGAGCGCCACAGATGAATGGCAGCTCAGAGTAGGCAGAAGAAGTATGCATACTGGAAGGTCTAAAATATGGAGTTCATGATTAGTGACAGGGTTCAATTGAATGTCTTTCCTACGAAAGGTGTGATGAGATTCGGTAAGAGATGGAAGTTGAGTCTGAGGTATATCAGGCATTTTGAGATTCTTTAGAGGTTTAGAGAGATAGCATATGAGTTGGCTGATATGGGAAGACAATACCCCCACTTGTTCGCAATTTTCAGTACATATCTCTTTTTGTTGCTCTCCATTTGAGGACGAACGTTTGTTTAATTGGTATATGATGAAATGACACGTCTATTCATTTTTAGCTAAAGACCCATATTTGACTAAATTATCCTTCCAATAGACTCTGTGTGGAGTTTTTGACGTGCGGGGATGGGTCGCACAGATCCCGAGGGGCCTTTATGAGATTTTTAAAGAAAATCCCAAAATAAATAGTATAGAAGTGATAAGTTTAGCCCAAAGTTGGCTTTTGGGTATATGAGTTTGTTTTTGGGTTTCATCACTTCCGGTAGTTCTAGGGAGTCATTTATGACTTAGTCGATTCATTGGTTCTCTTCTCAAGGCATTTAGATATACTTTATGAATCTATTTCTAAATTTGTGAAATTTGGATATTTTGTGTGATTTTGTAGAAAAGAACATTCTAGCTCAATTGTATGAGAAATCCGAGTGTTGTGAAAGGTACCTTGCATTTGAATTCATATCATACATTCACATATACATTGATTACTTATTGACGTGTAACGTGATTTGACTGATTATTGAGAGTTGGGTGATTATCATGAATAATGGATCTTGTTGATGTCACTTCATAATATCGGAGTTGTTGGTTATTGAACTCATATGTGTGGACAAGGTGACTTACGTGATTCATTGCACTATTTAGAATAGGATCTACGTGATACAACGCCATCTACTATTTCAGAATCACATGGCTTAGTCCCGAGTTGGAGAGTTTCGTATGTTCGGGGTAAGCATGCCTTCATTCAGCATGCCCTGGATGCTTTTCTTTTTGCTTATGTCTTTCAGGTGTGTTTGGGAGAGATTATCAGACTTTTTAGACTCTTTATATCAGATTTAGTGCTCTTGTATTACATACTAGATTTTGGGGTTGTAATAACTAAATTATATGACTTGTTTCTTTTATCTAGGTTATGATTAGACATCTGTAAATTACTTCTGTTATTTCCACCTTTCTTATATATATTATGCTATTAATTGGGAAGTGGAGCCTACCGATGGGAAAAGTGCATGTGCCAGTGAAAAACTTTTATTCCTTTAATTTGATTAAATGATTTGGGGATTGTTCGCCTACCGGAGGGATAGTGTAGGTGCCATCATGACCCATGATTTGGATCGTGACACTTGGTCTAATATATCCTTTGTCGAGAATATTTTTCAACTGAGCTTTTAACTCTTTCAACTCTACTGGATCCATTTCATATGACGGAATAGATATCGGCATAGTGTCAGGAAGTAGATCAATTCCAAATTCAATATCCTTATCGGGAGGAACTCTGGAAAGATCATGACTCAAAATGTACTACAATATTCGTCACTCTTTCGACTTTGACCTATATCAATATATGTCAAAGGGAATCAATATTAGTAATAATACTCATGTTTTGGTCATATAAGCATTTTATCAAACAAGTGGGCATGAAGCTCCACAACTCTCATTAATGGTGTTTCTAACCCATCAACCTATTATCTTTCTCCTAGATGATTCTTCAATCTCATATAGGTAAAATTAACATCATTCTTCATCACCCATAACATAACGACAATCCTAAGTCAAAAATCCGAAGATACAACCTTCATGCTTTTCTTCTATCATACCCATCAACTTATATCTGAAGAACTTATTATCTATAATCACTTATTCAAAGCTATAATCGACTGAAGTAGGAAGGTCTTACCTTTTGTATGTTCAAGTCTCTTGAATTCAGATTCTAGGGTTCTTTGTCCAAGACGAAGACTCAATCGATAATATATGGATTGGAAGTGTTTAATAATGTTAATAAGTTGTTGGGAATTGGAATCAACTTGAAATCATCATTAAAACTTACCTTGTATGATGCAGGGACCTTGGAGGAAGTTGGGTTCTTGAGAGCTCCCCTTTCTAGAGCAATTTTATTGTATTTGGGATGTGGGATGACCTAGGACTTTTAAAAAGACTTTCCTAGTGAGTAGTCGCGCAGTTGACCGTGCAGCGTAGCAATGGCAGTAACACTACCTCAAGTGCGAGATCGCGCACCTGATGGTCGGTCGCGCAGCCGGTTGCGTAGATTGTGCAGTATCTAGTACAATGCACATAACTCTGTGCACAAAGATCCGTTCGGTCTCCATAATATATGGATGAAAATGTATTTCAAAGGGATACAACTTTCATGTTTTATGATTTCTCAAATTCCCAATGGAATTTCACCAAATCGGGTTGGAAGGAATACCTACTGTAAACTTAGTCGATTCTGTCGAATCTTTATGCACCTCACTATTCGTCTTGATTCTGAAATAACTATTTTCGTCCAAACTCATCCCGATGGGACTTTATATAGCTAAAATGTCATGTTAACACTCAGTTAACACATTCTCACCTAACCCGAATTTATGGAGTGTTACAAAAGATAGAAATTTATGATGATTCTCGATAACAGTGATGATTTTTGTGGCTGAATTAATCATAGAATCTTATTTACAAGGTTAAATGCTTATTAACTATATATATATTGAGTAACTAAACAAATAAAGAAGTATCGGAAAGTACCAACCCTCTGTACCACTATAGTTAGGGTCGGTTAACGATGTTTTAAGGTACACGTGCTTTCCGTACTCACTCTGCACTTGTTGCATCTTCTGTGTGCAGGTATAGATCTGAGCATGTTTGGAGCATCATGGTCTGAGCGCTTATTGGAAGGCTTGACTCAGAGTCCAAGGTAAGATGTCGATGCCTTCCCTGCACTGGATTCCTCTCTATCCCTTTTATTTTCTATTTTATTTTATTTCAGACAGTATTGTATTAAGTATTCAGACTTGTAATCGCATTTAGAAAGCTCTTGTACTTATGACTTTCAGGTTTTGGGGAGTTTGACTTAGAATTATCTGTATTAAGTTATTAAGACTTTTCTCGTACATTGGGTATTTTTCTTTACTTTTCCACGCTTTATTTATGTTTTCAACTTGCATGTTTTGGGGTTTGCCTACGGATTCAGGGTAGGTGCCCTCACGGCAGAAGTAGGATTTTGGGCCGTGATAGGTCACTAGTAATACGACCGAATTGGTGTTATCATAATGGTTTTCTCCGTATTTTTTGGCCAAGTGACCCCCCCACACACACCCATGACATATGCGAGAGATTAATAAACAAATATTAGAGCTCATTAATCAAGTTATTTAATTAATGCAACGTTGTTATAGAGAAGCCAACCGGGTTACAGATACTATGACTAAATTGAGTATTGAAAATGATTATTTGCTTATTTTATCTCTAGAAGAATTATCGCTATCATCACATGTGGGATTACACTGAGTATGTAGTTGTTGTTGATAGTGGGCATATAGGATGGATTTCGTTGATGTGGTTTCTATTAGAAATAAGAATACGAAAAACTCTTTTCGGTGATGTAACTTTTTCTTAAGCTAATTGCATAATTATATAGTCAGCAAGGCTTTTTGTATTTTGGGTATATTGCTAGAAGATAAATAGATGTAGTGGAAAATCCTATATCCTTATCCCTCTATACTGAAAGGGAAGGATAGAAAGATACCTTTTTGATGTTGTAAATCTTTTGAATTATTGGTGAAGTGATAAATTAAAAAAAATTGTATAATTATTTTTTGAATTATTAATATCTGCATAATTCTAACCACCAATACTCCTAAGTACTTGATTATGAACTAATGAATTAATATAAATATTTGCCTTTATGCCCAAATTTTGATAATTCTCTACCCCCCCCCCCCCGCGTTTGGTTCTTCTTGTTTTTAAATTGGAGTTTGTTTTTTTGGCTCCAACCTCTCTTAATGAGTAGTTATTATTATAGATTATGTAAATCTCAATTCATTTTAAGAGTTGACCAATAAAATCTAAAATTAGACTCTTAAAGTACTTGAAAAACTTTAAAAGCCAAAACTAAGGTGAATCCTTCTGTGTTCTCTTTATTAACAATTGATTTTTTTAATCACTTCTTAATCTTCTCTCTTGTTCTTTTTTCTCTGCGTCATGAATTCTCAAAATGGTGGAAATCTTGGGTCTAATTCTTGTCAAGAGAAGGAAAAGAAGTCAAAATTTCGACATTCTATTGAAAAAGTTGAGAAACTAAAAAAGTGAGTTTATTTGTTGAATAAAGTATTTTATCTCCCTTTTTTGAATTTTAATTTATGAAAGCATTCCTAATTATTTGAGATTTTGTTTCAAATTTATCATGGATATGATTTTTCTTTTCTTCTGATGTATTTGATCTGATTGGTTCTTTGTTTGCTACATCTTTATCTTACATACTGATTGATTTAACAGATTCACATGTTTCGCTTCATTCATTTTGGAAAAGTAAAACAGAAAAATTGATATAATAACTAAGTAAATTACAAAATACAATAATTTCTTACCTAGTACAAATTTTAATCCATGCTCAACACAGATTCAATTTTTTCCTTTTTTTGGAAAACAGATAGTTACTTTCAAGTTGTGATCTCTCTTTCTCTCTCTAATCTCAAAGTACCATTTGTATGAATAAGATCCCCTTCGTTATATGATTTATTATAGGATTTATGGCGTAATTACTTAGAAGTACATTTTGTGCTAGAGCCCTTCCTATCTGATAGAAAAGGATCTCATGATCCTGAGCCGATCTTACCTGGAATTGCAAATTCTGAATTTGTCCATGAAGAACGGATTCTCCAATATATATATATATCAATTGGATTTTCCTCATCATAACGATATATATATATATATATATATATATATATATATATATATATATATATATATATATATCAATTGGATTTTCCTCATCGTAACATATTTTTTATTTTTTGAGTAGGGTGTTCCGTCAGATGTCGAATCCAGAAAATCATGTGATAGAGCAATTGAGTCAGGAGCTAGGACTTGGTACAAAACAAGTCAAAAATTGCTTTTATCACAAAAGATATGACATCCAGGTTCTTATAAAATGTTGATGGTTTCTTTAATTATAAATAGAGTTAATTTACTTTACTCCATTGACCTTTAAAGATTGGGAAAAATACACATTTCCTTTTGAATGGGAACGACAACCCCTGAATAGTATTTTTGGGTAAGATTTATAATTTTAATATCAAAAAATATTATTGTCTTTTTTTCTTTTTACATAATGGCTTTTCAATCCAAAATTGTCAATACTCATAAATAAGAAAAACAATGCAAAGTTTTTGAAAAATAATTGTCTCATATACTCTATCTTGTTCATCTCCAAAAGCATACAGTAACTCAAGTGTATTAATCACTCCTGAGCCCCTCGAAATTCATTTAAGATATCTAACCACGTCATAAATCACAATCCGGAACTATTAGATCTTTCAAACCTATTTGTTTACTCCAGATGTTGACTTTGGTCAAACTCTTTCTTTATATTAAATTAAGAATTTCCATATTTAGATCAACTTTTTAGGTTCTCACCCGATTGCCTCAGGAATCGTGTCACCCATCCTCTCTAGTTAAAATTTCCTTTTAAACCTATGGGAAGGTTCCTTTAGAAAAAAGGAGACTTAATACTCAAAACTACCAAACGGGTCGTTACATCATCCACCACTTAAATAAACGTTCATCCTCGAACGGGTTAAGAAAAGTACCAAAATAGTCGAGCAACTATACATATCCATCATAAACCTCATTTGAGCATTCTCAGGCAAGGATTACACTGGTAGCACTGCTTGTTCACTTTATCCATCAAATCTTCCTTTAACTTAGCTCAATAACATGTATCTCCATTTTCCATGTCTGAGACTTCCTCAATAGCTGATTCTCATATATTTGAAACGACTCTGCTCAAAACACCTGATTTTAATTTTAATCATACCTCTAAACACAATTGATTTCTTCTATAATACCATCATAGTCACCACAATCTTTTAGTTGTAGCGGTTATCCATTCTCAAACTTGTACCGATAAAATACCCTTATTGTACTTATCATTCTTTCATACCTTTCAAAGTCGTCGATAGTACCAAGAATCCTTAGAAAATATGTTATCACACGCCGCAAATCGAAATCATGACTTCCTCTCTCCATAAAAGAATATGTGGTTGTGTTGAGCCAATTCTAAGCATTTATGTCATAAATTGACCTTATCCAAGGCCGATTGAGTTAATTCCAAATCTGTTAGTTTCATTTTGTTGACCTGAAGCTACTAAGTCAACACTCGTCATTTAATTCCTCCAAAACCTCAAATAATGTACTATGTGCATCATCTAGTGACTATTGTATCATGCCAAATCTATAGAAAATCAAATTATCACCATAAAGACTGCCCATATCCATTTGTACTTCCTCAATACATCACCAAGTATCGGCTAAACCATTAGAACTATTCGAATAGTTGTCATCAATAAAATATGATCAAGTCCACTTGTAAATTTCAATAACACCCGGTAAACCTGCCATACCACTATCTTGAACTATCAATCTAGCAAATCTGGCTAGAAATGGACTACTAGTATAACCAAAAACATTCCTAGTAATAGATGCATAAATCTCCTGTATTAAATGAGCAAATCTGACCCAGTGTATGATGCAAAAAATTTCCCAAATATCACCAATAGTCACCCATACTGAATTAAAATCCTATCAAGATAAATAATAGGCCTTTCATAAGTCTGTGGTTACCCATTCTATCATTTTTCTCGTGTATACTCAACCTCATGCTATCATTCTCGATCTCAAAAGATTAAATTTACCTAATTAGTCAACTTAGTGTCGAGGAACCAACCTTATGACTTTTAATCTTTATATTTCTCGATTCACACCTGTTACAAAAATCTAATACAACTTCAGTCCGAACACTTCGATGTAAGGCTTGTGGCCTGGTACACCACCTTTCACAACCATAAAATCTCTTAATGCAATACCTTGTTACGCCTTTAGCAATTTCAAAAGTATCAAATATTGTTATTCACTTGTCTTTCCATGAACAAGTCCTCCCAAGTCAATCATATTTGAAAAACTCAATCAGGCTATCTAACCAACAACGCTTTGACATAGTGTACTACCACGGACAGTCTCACCTCGAAAATATGACTTTAACTTTCAAACTGTAGAGATTTCCTTTTATCAATCAACCCCAACCCATTCATTCAAGGATGATATGAAATTACCCATTATGGTACAGCACAAGTCACCTCCTCATCAATCTTGTCATGCTTGTTAACTGAAATTTGCACCTCACTAATCACCAATAGCAAAACAGTCATGGCATTTGTCATACACTTAATCAAATTGTCCAAAGATTTCCTTCTTCAATCATACTTAACAATTTACACTATAATTGTATGATGCAAGATAACACCACCATAATATATACTTGACTTAAGTAATCTTGTTGCTTCAAATTCAAGTCCTTTTTTAAGATAAACTTTAATCCTTCCAAATCGAGAAGCAAAATTGCCTTTATCTTAATTCTTCAATTTTCATATTTCGTTCATAATCACTTCTACCGGTATCAACTAAAACTCATCAAACCAACTCGAGGGGTGTATAGAAATCTCATAAAGCTTGCAAATAGCTAAGTCGATCATGGAGATATTAGTGAGTCACAATCTTAAGCGTCTCAAAGTTTTCTCTTGCCTCACTCGAACCTTAAAACTGAATACTCTTCTAAGTCAAGTGTTTCACATGTACAATCCTTCATGAAATCTTTTCATCAGATTGTACCTACCAACTTTGCCTTCTCCGACAAAGTTAATTATCATTGTCGACATGGTATCCCGAACCACCACTGCACTAGTGCATAATCTATAGCACAATCACTGACTGCTATAAATATATTCCAACCACCATTTTCATAAAGTGCATATAAGTATCCTGGTCAAAAATATTTTAACTGAAGAATCATTCTTCCATCTTAGTTTACGAGTTTACCGATCCAACTTCGATACCCAAATGTACTATAGTGAATTCACTTCTATTGGTTTCAATTAGTGTTACTGATCCTTAATTCAATTTCTGAAATGCACTTGACAACTTGACTTAGTTAACATCTACCATTGATCCACCATTTTAAATATCCTTATTGACTAATACCTTGCTCAAGGATCTTGTCACACCTCAAACCTGGGCCTGGATGTAACACGGCACTCGGTGCCTTGCTACATGTGACCGATCAAACACATGGCTTATTGAATCAACATGGGACATGTACTAATGCGGAACATAAATCAACACATAAACTGTTTGAATAGAACATGTAACTCCATAATAATACTGAAAAATATTGTTTTAAAACATCGGTGCGGAACTAGTATGAAAATATGATAGTGTAGCCCACAAGGCTAAACATAGCTGAATACCCAACATGACATGACTAACTAGTCTATAAAACCTCTGACATAAGTCTGTAATACTACACTATTTGTGGGACAGGGCCCCCAGCATACCTGATTGTCTAATATGACATGACTACTGAAAATAGAGATAACGCCCCGAAGGAAATGGGGCTCACCAAATAGCTGATACAATAAAGTCCTAACAAACAGATCTATCTAGTAAATAAGTACTTGCATCGTCAAATACAGGCCCCTAGAAATAGGTGTATAAGTACACTAGAATTGTACTTGTATGTAACGCAACTGAAATAAAAAATAGTAAGTAGGGTGCTCGGGAATATACAACCCAAACAACAACATGGATACATGAAGTAATACGAAATAGAAACTATAACTGTAAATTGTAACTGAAACATGATCATGATCTGGCATGATAATGTTGTAATATGACTAGATCATTTTAAGTAGAAGAGCCTTAGTATAACCAACAACATGAGCTCACCACGTGAGCACGTAGAGTCTGGTCTCTGGCCCGACTAGAAAAAGCAATCTCATACCTTCCTGGGTTGTAAGACACAAACATGACATGAATGGATACAATCAATAAACATGAAGGAATCATCCTAAATAGGCGGATCAATCCTAAGACTATGTTGACATACGCAGTTTCAGGTGTTTAAAGCTTCTTGGTAAATCTACGTTACTACCAAAATGTGAATATAGGGATGGCAACGGATCAGATCTGGATCGAATCCTACTAGATCCAAATCCTTTTTTCATACCTGGATTTGGATCCAGATCCATCGAGTCTATAAAAATCAGATCCAAATACGGATCCACCGGATCCACAGATCGGATCTTGATCCACGTGTAAAATTTTTTACCTTGAATAATATTCCCACCTATTGAAACTTTTTTGACAAAACCCTAGCTAATGCGGCAGATGAAATTATCTTAAAATATAGAAATGTGGTGAAATTTGACAAGACAGGTGAGTACAAGAAACCAACTGAAACAGGTAAGAAATATAGTACCTGAGCATGTGATAAAACTCTTTTGTACTTCGAAGAATTTATACTTGCATCTTGTTGTGCATCATATGGGATGAAATCCCAATAGTCAGAAGGCAAACTTTCTCCAGAAGTTTGTCGAAGCTTCTTCAATGAAATTTTACTTACTTATGCAATAATGGCAGTCCTCCCAAACATGACATCATATGAGATAGAGCCACGACGGCGGCTAGGGTTTGCGTCTTAGAGCATGTTAAACGAAATGAGGGTCGTTGCCCTCTTTTGTTAGCTTAAACACACAGATGGGCTGGGCTTCGGTCCTTTATGGACTTGGGCCTGGCTGAGAAAACAAAAGGAAGACCCAAATTCATTCTAAGTTATGGATATATTTAATAAAAACGGATCCACAAGTCGGATCTGGACCGGATAAGGATCTCAAATACAAGATCCAGATCTGATCCGTCAGAAATGGATCCGGATCTGATCTGGATCCGTCGGGTCCAAATTTTGAAGATCCATATCCTATAAAATTGATCTGGATCCACCGGGTTCAGGATCTACTGACATCTCCAATATGAACATAGTTGGATAAACATGACTTGTATATAGTTTAACATATATATATATATATATATCTATATATTCTCATGAGACATGGATAGCATATAAAATCCTTGGAGTACAGTAACATGGGGCCTTGAGTTGAAATGAAGAACGCATGGACTTTAAATCATGAGTTTACATAAATTACGGATAGATTCATAGAAATCAAAATGACATTCATGAATATAAATACTAAATCATGTGTGAGCCTAACATATGTTGTATATAATTTCATAAAACTTTGTATCAAGAGTTTACCATGAATTGAGACCAGACACCCTATAAATTTGAAAGGAAATGTGGTTCATGAATCAAGTGAAGCATGGGGAAGAAAAAAGATATTTTTCACACATGGATAGAATCCCTACATACCTGTAAATGCTCAAATTCAACAAATTAGTTTTTTGTCGCTCTCGACGAAGAAAACCAAAACCTTAGCTTTGAATTGCTTGTGAAGGATTTACCTTGGAAATCCTATGTTTATATTTATGAATCATGTATTTAGTACTAGTATTGATTGAGAATCATACGAATGATCTTACCTTGATGTGGAAGGTTGAGAGGAGAACAACGTCGTTCTAGGGTTGTGGGGAAGTAAAAATAAGCTAAAAATATTGGAGTTCGCACATTTATAGAAAAGAACGCTCCTATTCAGCAAACCTTTTTGTAGGCCGCACTTCCATTATGCGCACCGCACTTCGGTCATAAATGTGACAGTGACTTACTGTTCAAAGGCCCATTATGCGGATGACCCTGCAGACTGCATATCCATTATGGGGGTCGCATGACCATTATGCTGACTGCTCTTTTGTCACAAAATGGGATAGTGTAACTGGGACTTTTGGTTGTTTTGGACTCAATCTATGGCTGCTTATGCGGTCCACATTTCTGTTCTACGGCTTCACACTTTTATGCATCTCTGCCCTTGAGGCTTCTCTAATATTTTTCAATTCAACTCTTACTGCACAATTGTCACTTGCCTAGATATTAACTTCAATGTGTATTCATACCTATTTTCGTTGTACTCATATTACAACCACGCTAACTTGACGTTTCAAATTCCTACCGAAGCTACGGGATGTTGAAGATCCTTAAGCGATGCCCACAAAAAACCTCCTTCTGCTTTATTTCAGCAAACTATAATGCCTCTTGCAAATCATGCCCCTCTTATTTTGTCAGCTCCACTGATTCACATCACTAATAATTATAGAAACTTACCGAATCCTAATTAAAAGATACAATGCCCACATCCCTTCTCCAAAATTAGGTGCGACGGCTGATAACTCCTTAAGTAATAAATCTCCATGCTTGTCCATCGAGTCATTTCCGGTAGTCAATCATTTCCCACACCCAGTAGCCTACGGCGTTGTTAAAAATGCCGACCAATTCATGTTCCTTTAACATCCATTTAATAACCGATTAGCCTCATTCAATGATAACCTAATGGACTTTTGACATCATAATCTTTGAGGAACGTCATGCTAGTGCCACTCAACATCATTGCATATCAAACAACTGTAGTATATTCCAATAAATGAACAAAATCTTGGCACAAAATGATCCCTTTTATCACCAATCTCAAATATCAAGTGAACCTACTAAAATGCCATTTATTGAATAATCATAACTATCTATACTAATAATAGTATAATCTCCACTATAACTTCTCCCACTTGGCCTAAAGTCAATAGCCATTTCCTTAAATAACCCTCAAACCACTTGTTCTTATTCCAGCACCACAATGTCATCCTACCGACACTCAACTTAGCCTTTCAACTCCTATGCAATATTAGACTTAGCACACCTTGTGCTCCCATCACAAGAACACTTTACCATTGTGATTGTCGTGTCACCAAACTAGAACTATTTGAATTCTATTTAGTACACCTCAACTCCACTGGATAGAAATAAAATTCTTCATATGTATCTCATAACAAACCCTACATTCCATACCTCATTACTAAGGATCACCTTTCATGTATTTATGCTTACTCAACGCCTCATCACAACTTTACCATGGTCGTTATCCCCTCATCTTGATCAATTGATCTACCTCAAGTTTACACTTTTCTTCAAATATTAGCATTTGTATCATTCTATAACCGAATTATTTACTTTCCATTGATACACTCGTGTCATAAGACCATCATAATAAATCTAGACAACATGGAAGCATTCCTACTCCAACAACGCCTCCAGCGAAGCATCCTTGCTATGTCAAACCTCCTCAAGTGCAGTCTTCAAATTCACAAAGCTCATTTCCTGATTATTTTGCTAACCGTACCAATTCAAATTGCCAAATCTTTTTCTAGCTCAGGTTGTGCCTTAAATGGACTTTCTCAACTTTTGAATTCCTAATCGTTGAAGATTTGGCGATCATGTTGTCTTCGTACTATCACTGAACTAAAGAGTCGGAATAACAACCCCACTCAATTAAGTCTTCAAATCATAGTTGCAATAAAAAAAATTTCATATGTCCTTATCACGGTGACACATCTAGTACCATACTGCTTGACGTCATATCCAACCACTTGTGTGCAAACTCGAGAATGTTTCACATCATCGGTGAGATATTGAAACAAAGAAGTTTAGACCTAATGCCAAATCACATATGCACGATAAGGAATGGAAGTTTTCTAAATGTCCTATAACCACTCAAATATAGGTAAGGAGCTCATCATATCGATCTGCAAGACTCTACTAGACATTTCTTTTATACTCATGAGACTGGTGTACCGAGTGCTCTGATACAAAATTATCAGGATCCAAAAATAATTGTCGTGATGGCACCTACTCCCAATCGGATAGGTAAGCCAAAATTGATTAACAACCAATTCATTCATTTAATTAAGCAAAAATATAAGTGATAACATAATATAAGTCAAATCAAGTCTTTATTCATAAAAGTGCAGAAATAATAAAATACCACCTAAAACCTAGTGTCATGTGTACAAGAAATACTAAGAATACTAGTACAAATCACAATTGACCAAATACATTGCCCGGAAGGTAAAAGAAGACAGAAATAAATTAAGATAGAAGGAGACTGGCACAGCAAAATAACCCAAGCAGCTCATACAGATCTCTTAAATCAACAACCTGAGACCAGATGGCTCTGCAAACTCCATTAGTGCTCGATACAGACTCTGCACACAAAAAGGTGTAGCAAGTGTAGAGTGAGTAAGAAAAATCTACGTGTATTCAATAACATCATCGACTAACTCTAAACTAAAGCGGTAGCGAGAGTTGGTCTTCTACGTGCTCACTCCCACACTTTAACGGTTATTAGCTAAAAAGGGTATAAATGTATTCTAACATGTGAAGGACAAGTAAGTTTTCATAGTTCAACTAGATATCTAGTTAAACATTTAAGACAGATAATCACGAACCAATCCAATTCTTTCAATTAAGAAAATAAGCATAGAGTCGGTGAAAAGATATTATGTGTAATATATGCAAAGGCCATAATGCAACTGGTATACACACACTCCACTGATAAGGATGTGTAACCCATGGGGGACTCTCGAGTTCAATACACCATCCGAAACAATTTCCCATTGGGTTCTCAGACAATTTAGCTATACATCTCAGTACTCAGCCCCATTTGGCTATCAATCGCATCACTCCGCCTGTAATCATATACAATCGGGAATTACCATATATATCCTCAACTGTATATGAATGAAATACCATATGAAAGCATGATTGTAACATGCACAGTAAGCAATAACGCTATAAAAGATAAAGTCTCGCATTAGCTCTTTTCATCCTTAAGCGAGAATTTCAGAATGATGTGAACACATAATCAATAAAATCAACCGAATCAACCATCTAATGCACAAATGCCTTGGTATTCTTGAACTATAATTAGCAATTCATATTAGTAACAATTACCTAAACATCAGACTGGTACTCGTACAAGTTTCGTCACCTAACAAGTATGTGACCCCCTTTTTACCTATTTCCTTTAACATTAATTAATTACCAACCCAATATAGTATTTTGAATCACCCATTTGGACTTAAAATGAGAAATATATGATGTTTTCAGGTTTTGAAAGAATGCAGAAATTTAAGGGCTAACATTAGGGACATAACTGGTATTTTCCGAATTGTTACACCAAAAAATTAAGAAATTGCAAAAATCTTAGTTTTAGTACCTGAAACTTAACTGAAACCTCCCGAACACAAACCAGATATGCGCACTGATCATAAAACACGTTACGAATTTTCTCGCACACTCGCATTTCTCAAAAGAGGTCATCTTGACCCGATGTTGACCATGGTCAACTCTAATTCCTTAACTAGTTTCTCAATCAGTGACTCAAATCATCTCCGAAACCCTCGGGACTTGAACCAATGACTCAACACTAAGTCATAAATCACGTTACGGATGTAATAAAATCAACAAAACTTCAAAAAAGACGCATTTACCCTGATGTTGACTTTGGTCAAATTTCTTCCTTTCTATAACTTAAGAACTTTCAATTTTACTATTTCTTCTCCAATACTCATCCGATTGCTTTGGAGATCGCGCCACCCATCTCCGCAAGTTATAAATACCAATATGAAAATATGGAAATGTATTTTGGGAAAAACAAGTTCAAAAGCTCAAAATGACCTAGGGGTCATTACACTGTCAAGTCAAAACATCCTTTTAAAGCTACGGGAAGGTCCTTTAGAAAAAAGGAGACTTGATGCTCAAAATGACCGAGGGGTCGGTACATCTATCCTTTATAATTTATGAAATTTAGTTTTATAAATGTTAGGGTAGACATTTATTATTTGATTATCTCAAAGTATATTCTATTTGTGTGTCATAAAATTGATTAATTGGCATACAATTTGTAGCATGCATGAAATATCTGAAGATTTTTTTCAACATAGTAAGAAATGAATTAGGCTTACCTTAATACTTGAAATTATCCTTGAGATCCTGAAAAGTCATTAGAAGATCAAAATGCTAAACCATTTGGAATATAGTTTTATTTATCAAATAATTGTCTCCGCCTGACCAAGTACTTTATGCTTCGTTGGTAGGTCAACTTAAGTTAGGGATCAACGTATCTCAATTCTTACAAAATTTTGGTGCATCGTCTCCATATTTCTAGCTAGAGCTACGTGAAATAAGAAATTAATTTCCATTGCTGTCAATTTCTTATTCACTCATTGTGTTTGAATTGTGCTCTTACTCATCTTAAATTATAACTACTTCGAACGTTATGGAAGATAAAGAAACACCGCCTGAGCAACATAGCAAAGGAACTTGATTTATCTGAACCGAATGATAGAGGCTTAAAAATAAGCATATCATGCCCGCCTTGCTCCTTGGTCGACCAGGAGAAGAATCTCAAAGCATGTGGCAAAAGATTAAGTGTTTTGACATTGTCTCACAGGATCCACCATAGGTTGGGTTGAGAGTCGTATGATGGGTGAGTTTTCACCTAGTGTCTAGTACCCCATGGCTATATTGGGGGCCAGACTTACCCAAAATTCGAATTTGAGACCTCTAACTGAGGATAGAAGGATCCTATCTATTCCACTATAACTATTGGTAGTTTTAGGGAAAATAGTACTCCAAAAAAGGGAATAACTCCAACAAGTGATACTCCCCTCATTGTTATCATAACAATCTATCACTTAAAAGAATATTTAAGACAAGGAATATCTTTCATTATTTTTCTTTTTTTTGGTTTGAGAATCCAACTACCCTTGATTTGATCAATGAGTAGTAACCTGGACTTGCACTATTTTCAGGCCCAAAGGGATAAGGAAGAAAGAGAGATTCTTTGTTTTGAAAACAAAATATTGTATTCAGAGAATGTGGAAATGCGTTTCAAGTTGAGGAATCACTTTTGTGCTACTTGCATGTTGCAAAATGAAAATGCTAAATTAAGAGAAAAGGTAAACTTCCAGTACCTGTTGATTGCCTATGATGCTTTGGGCAAAATGTTTGTCCCATCTATGTTGGATCTTTCAAAAATTTACTACTTTTGGAGGATCTGACATGCATCTGGCAACAATTTGGAAGAGTCTGAGCATTATAATTAATAGTTTCCTTTTTACTACATATATCGCTCATAGGTTTTTCCTTGTTTTTCTTTTTCCTATAGATTATGATGGGATCCAAAACGGTTAAACGTTTAAAGGAAGACCATGAAAGGTACTTGTTAGTACTCCAACAAAATCATTCCCATCACTGCAATGATCCAAGTGGCTTAGATTTGGAGCTCTAATTGGGAAGTTCTCACAACTCTCCAAGATTGAATTAGAACTTACCGAAGGTCAATATATTTGAATATTTAATGGTTGAAAAGATGAATTATGAATTGTTTAAGTGCTTGAATTGGTTTTTTTTGTGTATTTTCTCACAAGAATAATCTAGCAAATATTCAGCGTAAACAGCCATCTTCATAGAGCGGAGGTTCTAATTTGGAAAAATATATGTTTTGTGTATTGATAGTGTTAAATTCAGTTGAACTTTTATGCATTGCAATCAATATATCTCTCGTAAACAATTACTATGCTCAACTAAGACAATGGTAGAGATTTCTTAAAGTTAGTCGAAACTTATTGTCGTCCTCCTAATTAGTCATTTATAAATGATATTTTACATGCAATGTCTTGCACATCAATAAATTCATAGATTTTAGATACAAAGAGAAAGATATATTTTCTATGACTTCTACTTTGTTCAACTTGCTTTATTAATGGATACAAGGAACTGCAAGGGGTACCTACTTACTGTCATACTTTTGTTTCCAGACTAAATGCCACTTGGTCATTCCCTTCTTTCATCTACATAAGGCCACTCTTGTTAACAGAAGAAGCCCATATAAAGGTCGTAGCACCTGATGACGCCACCACTCAAAAGCCTTGGTGGCTTCTTCTAATGTTAATTCTTCCTCCAATGTGTCCTCTTCTCCTTCTCAATAGGTTGAGACAGATTTGCAAGATCTTCCAAATGAATTAGATTTGCAAGATAAGGAAATAGTGTTAGACTTAGAGGTTTCAGGAGTGGAGAACTTTACTGGAAGTTGTATAGTTGGAGATGATCTTGAAAAGTACCAACATATTTGGAAAATATCTTCGTTGGTTATAAAGTCGTGCGCGAGACATGTGCTGGTGCCGAGATCAATGGATTTTAATAACGAGAAGTTATAGCTGGTGACACAAAATTAAATTCCATTAGATTTTGATAAGAAACACGTGGAAACATAGAATGATATGGAAAGAAGGACTCCACAAATATGACATTAGAATTCTATTTGTGGAGGGATCGAAACATTTAAAACCTATGTGACTTGTAGAAGTTTCAATAAATATGCAAGGTTTTGATCTCAGGTGACACTTATTATAAACATTTGTTGCAGTAAGAGGATAACATGAGGTGAATGAAAATTTAAAATGGGTAATGGTGTAAAATTTATTAGAATTACATCAAATAGGGAAGCATTAGCCCGTAAGGAGAAAGGAATAGACACTTGGGAAAAAAGACAGTGAATTGTAATGTTGACGTTCCTATGTTTACGTTCGTCATGTCCATTTTGAGCAGGAGTATACAGACAGGATAGTTGATGAATAATATCATTTTCTATGAAGATGGAATTAAAATTGGTATTTTCTTATTCTTTACCACCTCAGATAGAAAATATAACATCTGAAGTTATTTGCATGATTCAACTTAGGGAAGATACTATACACTAATAACAGTAATCCATAGTCTATCCACATGATTCATCTATAATCCATCAGTGATTATTTGAAGGCTATTGACATTATTCATCTTAAGTTAAACTAATACCCAATCTACGATTGTCTAAAAGCTATTATTACAATTTAGCTTACATAACGGTCGACACCCGGATGACGATAATCCAGAACTCTCATATGATTAACCTTAAGCAACAATCTATAACCTATTAACTGTACTTTGGGAACTATCAACATTATTCACCTTACGTAGGATACTCTAACCCCATAACGGTAAGCCATAAGTGATCGATAACATTCTTCTTAGCTAGGAACTATAATCCATCTATAAACACTTAAATATATTGATATAATTCATCTTATGTAACATACTATTACATACCATTGCATGAAATTCATTGAATTTATCATACGCTTCTGATTTTTCTCGCATAAGATAAATCCACAAATATTTAGTGAAATCATCAAGAAATAAAATATAGTATAAAAAATAAGAATTGGAATTTAAAAAGAGCTTGACACACAACTGTATGAACCAAAACAAATGGAGATGTTGCATTACTTGAAGAAGAATCAAATTGCAATCTTGATTGTTTACCCAAAAGGAAAACATTACATGAATTATTATCAAAACTTGAATTGCAACTAACTAAACCATGACGTGCTAAGGCTGCTAAGGAGCGGTGTTCAGGATTCTCAAACGTTGATGCCATAGAGAAGACGAATCTATATTCAAAAAACACATGATGCCCAAACATTGATGTCATAGAGAAGAGGAAACAATATTCAAAAAACACATGAGGAGAGGATGTGGAGAGCAGATATAGGGATCCGTCATTCTTATAGCGGAGGAGCACTTTATTGGTTCTTTTGTCCTTAACAATGAAACCAGAGTTAGTAAACTGAATGAAACAACCATTATCAACACCTAAATGCTGGATAGTCAAAAGATTTTTCTTGAGTGAAGAAACATATAAAACATTGTTCATGTGAAGGGATCGGGACAAGGTACAGAGCACAGATTGACCAATGGAGACAATAGGCAGAAGAATTTAATTACTAACCATGACCTAAGATGAGAAATTATAAGAAGACAAGATAGCAGGATTACACGTCATGTACGTGGAATCACCACAATCAGGATACCACACAGGTGGCTGGACTTCCTCCACGATCATAGCTGCAAAAGACTTAGCAAAGTATTTGAAACAAAAGAATGATTAAACATATTTTGACATTCTAAGGCGGTATGGTTGTAGTGAAAACATATTTGGCACTCTTTAGATGGAACAAAGGGAGAACGACCAAGAATATCATCATCGAGATTTCGATCATGATTTAACACACCATTCCATTAAGGGAAAAATCCACGAGAAGAGTTATGAAAAGATTGACCAAGACCTCTACCATTATAGCCTTTATTATTACGTTCACGACCTCGGCCATTGTTTGAACCTCGAGATTGAGAAGGAAAAGAGGACACGTTGGAGGAAGAATTAACATTAGAAGAAGCCACCAAGGTCATTTGAGTGGTGGCGTTATTAGGTGTTGTGACCTTTATATGGGCTTCTTATGTTAACAAGAGTGACCTTATGGCGGTGAAAGAAGGGAGTGATCTAATGGCATTTAGTCTAGAAAAAAAGTACGGTAGGAAGTAGGTACTACCCCTTGCAGTTCCTTGTATCCAATAATAAAACAAATTTAATAAAGTAGAAGTCATAGAAAATATATATTTTTCTGCGCAACTCAAATCCATGAATTTATTGATGAGCAAGACATTGCATATAAAATATCATTTATAAATAACCAATTAGGTTGAAATTTTATGCATTTCAATCAATATCTCTCATAAATAGTTACTATTCTCAAATAAGAAAATGGTAGACATTTCTTAAAGTTTGTCGAAACTTGTTATCATCCTCCTAATTGGTTATTTATAAATGATATTTTTTATGCAATGTCTTGCTCATCAATAAATTCATGGATTTGAGTTGCACAGAAAAATATATCTTTTCTATGACTTCCACTTTATTAAATTTGTTTGATTATTGCATACAAGGAACTGCAAGGGGTAGTACCTACTTCCTACCGTACTTTTTTTTCTAGACTAAATTCCATTAGGTCACTCCCTTCTTTCACCGCCATAAGGACACTCTTGTTAACATAAGAAGACCATATAAAGGACACAAAACCTAATAACTCCACCACTCAAATGACCTTGGTGGCTTATTCTAATCTTAATACTTCCTCCAACTGTCCTCTTTTCCTTCTCAATCTCGAGGTTCGAACAATGGCCGAGGTCGTGAATGTAATAATAAAGGCTATAATGGTAGAGGTCTTGGTCAATATTTTCATAACTCTTCTCATGGATTTTTCCCTTAATGGAATGGTGTGTGAAATCATGATCAAAATCCCGATGATGATATTCTTGGTCGTTCTCCCTTTGTTCCATCAAAAGAGTGCCAGATATGTTTTCACTACAACCATACTGCCTTAGAATGTCAAAACATGTTTAATCATTCTTTTGTTTCAAATACTTTGCCTAAGTCTTTTGCAGCTATGAGCGTGGAGGAAGTCCAGCCACCGGTGTGGTATCCTGATTCTGGTGATTCATGCACATGACGTATAATCCTGCTCTCTTGTCTTCTTCTACTTCTTATAATGTCTCATCTCGGGTCATGGTTAGTAATGAAAATATTCGCCTATTGTCTCCATTGGTCAATCCGTGCTCGTACCTTGTCCCAATCCCTTCACATGAATAATGTTTTATATGTTCCTTCACTCAAGAAAAATCTTTTGACTATCCAAAGCATTTAGGTGTTGATAATGGTTGTTTAATTCAGTTTACTAACTCTGGTTTCATTGTTAAGGACAAAAGAACCAATCAAGTGTTTCTCCACTACAGGAATGATGGATCCCTATATCTGCTCTCAACATCCTCTCCTCATGTGTTTTTTGAATATTGTTTCATCTTCTCTATGACATCAATGTTTGGGCATCATGTGTTTTTTGAATATAGATTCCTCTTCTCTATGGCATCAATGTTTGAGAATCTTGGACACCGCTCCTTAGCAGCCTTAGCACGTCATGGTTTAGTTAGTTGAAATTCAAGTTTTGATAATAATTCATGTAATGTTTGCCTTTTGGGTAAACAATCAAGATTGCAATTTGATTCTTCTTCAAGTAATGCAACATCTCCTTTTGTTTTGGTTCATACAGATGTGTGGCAAGATCTTTTAAATTCCAATTCTTATTTTTTATACTACATTTTATTTCTTGATGATTTCACTAAATATCTGTGGATTTATCTTATGCGAGAAAAATCAGAAGCGTATGATAAATTCAAAGAATTTCATGCAATGGTCTGTAATAGTACATTACATAAGATGAATTATATCAATATATTTAAGTGTTTGTCGATGGATTATAGTTCCTAGCTAAGAAGAATGTTATCGATCACTTATGGCTTACTGTTATGGGGTTAAAGTATCCTACGTAAGGTGAATTATGTTGAAAGTTCCCAAACTACAGTTAATAGGTTATAGATTGTTGCTTAAGGTTAATCATATGAGAGTTCTGGATTATCGTCATCGGGGTGTCGACCGTTATGTAAGCTAAATTGTAATAATAGCTTTTAGACAATCATAGATTGGGTATTAGCTTAACTTAAGATGAATAATGTCAATAGCCTTCAAATAATCACCGATGGATTATAGATGAATCATGTGGATAGACTATGGATTACCGTTATTAGTGTATAGTATCTTCCCTAAGTTGAATCATGCAAATAACTTCAGATG
Organism: Anisodus tanguticus; assembly: GCA_034509755.1. Taxonomy (NCBI): domain Eukaryota; kingdom Viridiplantae; phylum Streptophyta; class Magnoliopsida; order Solanales; family Solanaceae; genus Anisodus; species Anisodus tanguticus. Next base: position 29,925,654 of record CM067551.1, read on the forward strand.
TTATATTTCCATCTGAGGTGGTAAAGAATAAGAAAATACCAATTTTAATTCCTTCTTCATAGAAAATGATATTATTCATCAACTATCATGTCTGTATACTTCTGCTCAAAATGGACATGCCGAACGTAAACATAGGAACGTCAACAGTACAATTCACTGTATTTTTTTCCCAAGTGTCTATTCCTTTCTCCTTACAGGCTGATGCTTCCCTATTTGATGTAATTCTAATAAATGTTACACCATTACCCATTTTAAATTTTCATTCACCTCATGAATATATTTCGTCTAAGTCAAAATTATAGCATATTCAAGACTTTTGGATGTCTTTGTTGTCCTCTTACTGCAACAAATGTTTCTAATAAGTTTCATCCAAGATCAAAACCTTGCATATTTATTGAAACTTCTACAAGGCACATAGGTTTTAAATGTTTCGATCCCTCCACAAATGGAATTCTAATGTCATATTTGTGGAGTCCTTCTTTCCATATCATTCTATGTTTCCACGTGTTTCTCATCAAAATCTAATGGAATTTAATTTTGTGTCGCCAGCTACAACTTACCATTATTAAAATCCATTGATCTCGGTATCAGCACATGTCTTGCGCATGACTTTATAACCAACGAAGATATTTCCCAAATATGTTGGTACTTTTCAAGATCATCTCCAACTATACAACTTCCAATAAAGTTCTCCACTCTTGAAACCTCTAAGTCTAACTCTATTTCCTTATCTTGCAAATAAAATTCATTTGGAAGATCTTGCAAATCTGTCTCAACCTATTGAGAAGGAGAAGAGGACACATTGGAGGAAGAATTAACATTAGAAGAAGCCAGCAAGACTATTTGAGTGGTGGCATCATCAGGTGCTATGACCTTTATATGGGCTTCTTCTGTTAATAAGAGTGGCCTTATGTAGATGAAAGAAGGGAATGACCAAGTGGCATTTAGTCCAGAAACAAAAGTACGATAGTAAGTAGGTACCCCTTGCAGTTCCTTGTATCCAATAATAAAGCAAGTTTAACAAAGTAGAAGTCATAGAAAATATATCTTTCTCTTTGTATGTCAAATCCATGAATTTATTGATGTGCAAGACATTGCATGTAAAATATCATTTATAAATGACTAATTATGAGGACGACAATAAGTTTCGACTAACTTTAAGAAATCTCTACCATTGTCTTAGTTGAGCATAGTAATTGTTTACGAGAGATATATTGATTGCAATGCATAATAGTTCAACTGAATTTAACACTATGAATACACAAAACTTATATTTTTCCAAATTAGAACCTCTGTTCTATGAAGATGGGTGTTTACTCTGAATATTTGCTAGATTATTCTTGAGAGAACATACACATAAAAAAAACAATTCAAGCACTTAAACAATCCATAATTTATCTTTTCAATCATTAAATATTCAAGTATATTGACCTTCAGTCAGTTCTAATTCAATCTTGGAGAGTTCTGAGAACATCCCAATTTGAGCTCCAAATCTAAGCCACTTGGATCATTGCAGCAATGGGAATGATTTTGTTGGAGTACTAACAAGTACCTTTCATGGTCTTTCTTTAAACGTTTAACCATTTTAGATCCCATCATAATCTATAGGAAAGAGAAAAACAAGGAAAAACCTATGAGCGATATATGTAGTGAAAAGGAAACTATTAATTATAATGCTCAGACTCTTCCAAATTCTTGCCAAATGCGTGTCAGATCCTCTAAAAGTAGTAAATTTTTGAAACATTCGACATAGATGCGACAAACCTTTTGTCCGAAGCATCACAAGCAATCAACAGGTAATGGAAGTTTACCTTTTCTCTTAATTTGGCATTTTCATTTTGCAACTTGCAAGTAGCACAAAATTGATTCCTCAACTTGAAACGCATTTCCACATTCTCTGAATACAATCTTTTGTTTTCAAAACAAATAATCTCTCTTTCTTCCTTATCCCTTTGGGCCTGAAAATAGTGCAAGTCTAGGTTACAACTCATTGATCAAATCAAGGGTAGTTGGATTCTCAAACCAAAAAAAGAAAAACAATGAAAGATATTCCTTGTCTTAAATATTATTTTAAGTGATAGATTGTTATGATAACAATGAGGGGAGTATCACTTGTTGGAGGTATTTCCTAATTTGGAGTACTATTTTTCCTAAAACTACCAATAGTTATATTGGAATAGATAGGATCCTTGTATCCTTAGTTAGAGGTCTCAGATTCGAATTTTGGGTAAGTCTGGCCCCCAATATAGACATGGGGTACTAGACACTAGGTGAAACTCACCCATCATACGACTCTCAACCCAACCTATGGTGGATCCTGTGAGACAATGTCAAAACACTTAATCTCTTACCACATGCTTTGAGATGTTTCTCCTGGTCGACCAAGGAGCAAGGTTGGTCATGATATGCTTAACTTTAAGCCCCTATCATTCGGTTCAGATAAATCAAGTTCCTTTGTTCGCTTGCTCACGTGGTGTTTCTTTATCTTCCATAACGTTCGAAGTAGTTATAAATTAAGATGAGAAAGAGCACAATTCAAACACAATGAGTGAATAAGAAATTGACAGCAAGGGAAATTAATTTCTTATTCCATGAAGCTCTAGCTAGAAAGATGGACACAATGCACCAAAATTTAGTAAGAACTGAGATACGTTGATCCCTAACTTATATTGACCTACCAATGAAGCATAAAGTACTTGGTCAGACGGAGACAATTATTTGATAAATAAAACTATATTCCAAATGGTTTAGCATTTTGATCTTCTAATGACTTTTCATGATCTCAAGGATAATTTCAAGTATTAATGTAAGCCTGATTCATTTCTTACTATCTTAAAAATAATCTTCAGATATTTAATGCATGCTACAAATTGTATGCCAATTAATCAATTTTATGACACACAAATAGAATATACTTTGAGATAATCAAATAATAAATGTCTACCCTAATATTTATAAAACTAGATTTCATAAATTATAAAGGATATATGTAAAGACCCCTCGGTCATTTTGAGTAACAAGTCTCTTTTTTTTCTAAAGGACCTTCCCGTAGCTTTAAAAGGATGTTTTGACTTGACAGTGTAATGACCCCTAGGTCATTTTGAGCTTTTGAACTTGTTTTTCCCAAAATACATTTCCATATTTTCATCTTGGTATTTATAACTTGCGGAGATGGGTGGCGCGATCTCCAAAGCAATCGGATGAGTATTGGAGAAGAAATAGTAAAATTGAAAGTTCTTAAGTTAAAGAAAGGAAGAAGTTTGACCAAAGTCAACATCAGGGTAAATGTGTCTTTTTTGAAGTTTTGTTGATTTTATTACATCTGGAACGTGATTTATGACTTAGTGTTGAGTCATTGGTTCAGGTCCCGAGGGTTTCGGAGATGATTTGAGTCATTGCTTGAGAAACTAGTTAAGGAATTTGAGTTGACCATGGTCAACATTGGGTCAAGATGACCTCTTTTGAGAAATGCGAGTGCGCGAGAAAATTCGTAGCGTGTTTTATGATCAGAACGCATATCTGGTTTGTGTTCGGGAGGTTTCAGATAAGTTTCGGGTACTAAAACTAAGATTTTTGCAATTTCTGAATTTTCTGGTGTAACAATTCCGAAAATACCAATTATGTTCCTAAAGTTCGCCCTTAAATTTCTGTATTCTTTCAAAACATGAAAACATCATATATTTCTCATTTTAAGGCCAAATGGGTGATTCAAAATACTATATTGGGTTGGTAATTAATTAATGTTAAAGGAAATGGGTAAAAAGGGGGTCACATACTTGTGAGGTGACAAAACTTGTACGAGTACTAGTGCGATGTTTAGGTAATTATGACTAATATGAATTGCTAATTATAGTTCAAGAATACCAAGGCATTTGAGCATTAGATGGTTGATTCGGTTGATTTTATTGATTATGTGTTCACATCATTCTGAAATTCTCGCTTAAGGATGAAAAAGAGCTAATGCGAGACTTTATCTTTTATAGCGTTATTGCTTACTGTGCATGTTACAGCCATGCTTTCATATGGTAGTTCATTCATATACATTTGAGGATATATATGGTAATTCCCGATTGTATATAATTACAGGTGGAGTGATGCGATTGATAGTCGAATGGGGGCTGAGTACTGAGATGTATAGCTAAATTGTCTGAGAACCCGATGGGAAATTGTTTTGAATGGTGTATTGACCTCGCGAGTCCCCCATGGGTTACACGTCCTTATCAGTGGAGTGTGTGTATACCAGTTGCATTATGGCCTTTGCATATATTACACATCATATATTTTTCACCGACTCTATGCTTATTTTCTTAATTGAAAGAATTGGATTGGTTCGTGATTATCTATCTTAACTATTTAACTAGATCTCTAGTTGAACTGTGAAAACTTACTTGTCCATCACATGTAGGAATACATTTATACCCTTTTGAGCTAATAACCATTAAAGTGTGGGAGTGAGCACGTAGAAGACCAACTCTCGCTACCGCTTTAGTTTAGGGTTAGTCGATGATGTTATTGAATACACGTTGATTTTGCTTACTCACTCTACACTTGCTACACCTTTTTGTGTGCAGAGTTTGTATCGAGCACTAATGGAGTTTGCAGAGCCATCTGGGTCTGAGGTTGTTGATTTAAGAGATCCGTATGAGCTGCTTAGGTTATTTTGTTGTGCCAGTCTCCTTCTACCTTAATTTATTTTTGTCTTCTTTTACCTTCCGGACAGTGTATTTGGTCAATTGTGATTTGTACTAGTATTCTTAGTATTTCTTGTACACATGACACTAGGTTTTAGGTGGTATTTTATTATTTCCGCACTTTTATGAATAAAGACTTGATTTGACTTATATTATGTTATCACTTATATTTCTGCTTAATTAAATGAATGAATTGGTTGTTAATCAATTTTGGCTTACCTATCCGATTGGGATCTGGTGCCATCACGACTATTATTTTTGGATCCTGATAATTTTGTATCAGAGCACTAGGTACACCAATCTGATGAGTATAAAAGAAATGTCTAGTAGAGTCTTGAAAATCAGTATGATGAGCTCCGTACCTATCCTTGAGTGGTTATATGACATTTAGAAAACTTCCATTCCATATCGTGCGTATGTGATTTGGTTTTAGGTCTAAACTTCTTTATTTCAATATCTCACTGATGGTGTGAAACATTCTCGAGTTTGCACACAAGTGGTTGGATATGACGTCAAGCAGTACGGTACGAGATGTGTCACCGTGATAAGGACAGATGAACAAATTTTGATTGTAACTATGATTTGAAGACTTAATTGAGTGGGGTTGTTATTCCGACTCTTTGGTTTAGTGATAGTATGAAGGACAACATGATCGCCAAATCTTCAATGATTAGGAACTCAAAAGTTGAGAAAGTCCATTTAAGGCACAACCTGAGCTGGAAAAAGATTTGGAAATTTGAATTGGTACGGTTAGCAAAATAATCAGGAAATGAGCTTCGTGAATTTGAAGACTGCACTTGAGGAGGTCTGACATAGCAAGGATGGTTCCCTGGAGGCGTTGTTGGAGTAGGAATGCTTCCATGTTGTCCAGATTTATTATGATGGTCTTATGACACAAGTGTATCAATGGAAAGTAAATAATTCAGTTATAGAATGATACAAATGCTAATATTTGAAGAAAAGTGTAAACTTGAGGTATATCAATTGATCAAGATGAGGGGATAACGACCATGGTAAGGTTCTGATGAGGCGTTGAGTAAGCATAAATACATGAAAGGTGATCCTTAGTAATGAGGTCTGGGATGTAGGATTTGTTATGAGATACGTATGAAGAATTTTCTTTCTATCCAATGGAGTTGAGGTGTACTAAAGAGAGTTCAAATAGTTCTAGTTTGGTGACACGACAATCACAATGGTAAAGTGTTCTTGTGATGGGAGCACAATGTGTGATAAGTCTAATATTGCATAGGAGTTGAAAGGCTAAGTTGAGTGTCGGTAGGATGGCATTGTGGTGCTGGAATAAGAACAAGTGGTTTGAGGGTTATTTAAGGAAATGGATATTGACTTTAGGCTAAGTGGGAGAATTTATAGTGGAGATTATACTATTACTAGTATAGATAGTTATGATTATTTAATAAAGGGCATTTTAGTAGGTTCACTTGATATTTGAGATTGGTGATAAAAGGGATCATTTTGTGCCAAGATTTTGTTCATTTATTTGAATATACTGCAGTTGTTTGATATGCAATGATGATGAGTGACACTAGCATGACGTTCCTCAAAGATTATGATGTCAGTAGTGGGATGAATCCATTAGGTTATCATTGAATGAGGCTAATCTGTTATTAAATGGATGTTAAAGGAACATGAATTGGTCAGCATTTTTACAATGCCGTAGGCTACTAGGTGTGGGAAATGATTGACTACTGGAAATGACATGATGGACAAGCATGAAGATTTATTACTTAAGGCGTTATCGGTCGTCGCACCTAATTTTGGAGAAGGGATGTGGGCATTGTATCTTTTGATTAGGATTTGGTAAGTTTCTATAATTATTAGTGATGTGAATCTGTGGTGCTGACAAAATAAGAGGGGCATGATTTTCAAGAGGCATTATAGTTTGATGAAATAAAGCAGGAGGAGGTTTTTTGTGGGCAATCATCGCTTAAGGATCTTCAACACCCCGTAGCTTCGGTAGGAATCTGAAATGTCAAGTTAGCGTGGTTGTAATATGAGTACAACGAAAATAGGTATGAATACACGTTGAAGTTAATATCTAGGCAAGTGCCAATTGTGCAGTAAGAGTTGGAGTTTAAAAATATTAGAGAAGCCTCAAGGGCAGAGATGCATAAAAGTGTGCATCCGTAGAACAGAAATGTGAACCGCATAAGCGGCCGTAGATCGAGTCCAAAACAACCAAAAGTCCCAGGTACACTGTCCCATTATGTGACAAAAGAGCGGTCAACATAATGGTCATGCGGCCACCCAGAATGGATATGCAGTCTGTAGGGTCATCCGCATAATAGGCCTTAGAACAGTAAGTCACTATCACATTCTATGACCGAAGTGCGGCCTGCAGAAAGGTTTGCAGAATGGGAGCATTCTTTTCTATAAATGCGCGAACTCCAAATTTTTTAGCTTATTTTTACTTCCCAACAACCCTAGAACGACTTTGTTCTCCCCTCAACCTTCCATATCAACGTAAGATCATTCGTATGATTCTCAATCAATACTAGTACTAAATACATGATTCATAAATATAAACATAGGATTTCCAAGGTAAATCCTTCACAAGCAATTCAAAGCTAAGGTTTTGGTTTTCTTCGTTAGAGTAGCAAAACTAATTTGTTGAATTTGAGCATTTACAGGTATGTAGGGATTCTATCCATGTGTGAAAAATATCTTTTTTCTTCCCCATGCTTCACTTGATTCATGAACCACATTTCCTTTCAAATTTATAGGGTGTCTGGTCTCAATTCATGGTAAACTCTTGATACAATGTTTTATGAAATTATATACAACATATGTTAGGCTCCACATGATTTAGTATTTATATTCATGAATGTCATTTTGATTTCTATGAATCTATCTATAATTTATGTAAACTCATGATTTAAAGTCCACGCGTTCTTCATTTCAACTCAAGGCCCCATGTTACTGTACTCCAAGGATTTTATATGTTATCCGTGTCTCATTAGAATATATATATATATATATGTTAAACAATATACAAGTCATGTTTAGCCAACTATGTTCATATTAGAGATGTCAGTGGATCCTGGACCCGGTGGATCCAGATCCATTTTATAGGATCTGGATCTTCAAAATTTGGACCCGACGGATCTAGATAGGACCCGGATCCATTTTTGATGGATCGGATCTGGATCTTGTATTTGAGATCCGTATCCGGTCCAAATCTAACCCGTGTATCAGTTTTTTATTAAATATATCCATAACCTAGAATGGATTTGGGTATTCCTTTTGTTTTCTCAGCCACACCCAAGTCCATAAAGGACCGAAGCCCAGCCCATCTGCATGTTTAAGCCAACGAAAAGGGGAAAAGACCCTCATTTCAGTTAACATTCCCTAAGATGCAAACCCTAGCCACCGTTGTGGCTCTCTCTCATACGACCTCATGTTTGGGAGGACTACCATTATTGCAGAAGTAAGTGAAATTTCATTGAAGAAGCTTCGGCAAACTTCTGGAGAAAGTTTGCCTTCTGACTATTTGGATTTCGTCCCATATGATGCACAACAAGATGCAAGTATAAATTCTTCGAAGTACAAAAGAGTTTTATCACATGCTCAGGTACTATATTTCTTACCTATTTCAGTTGGTTTCTTGCACTCACCTGTCTTGTCAAATTTCATCACGTTTCTATATTTTAATATAATTTCATCTGCCGCATTGGCTAGGGTTTTATCAAAAAAGTTTCAATAGGTGGAAATATTATTCAAGGCAAAAATTTTACACGTGGATCCAGATCCGATCTGTGGATCCGATAGATCCGTATTTAGATCTGATTTTTATGGACCCGATGGATCTGGATCAAAATCCAGGTATGAAAAATGAATCTGGATCTAGTTGGATCCGGTCCAGATACGATCCGTTGCCATCCCTATATTCACATTTTGGTAGTAACATAGATTTACCAAGAAGCTTTAAACACCTGAAACTGCGTTTGTCAACATAGTCTTAGGATTGCTCTGCCTATTTAGGATGATTCCTTCATGTTTATTGATTGTATACATTCATGTCATGTTTGTGTCTCACACTCCAGCAAGGTATGGTATTACTTTTGCTAGTCGGTCCAGAGACTAGACTCCACGTGCTCACGTGGTGAGCTCATGTTGTTGGTTATACTAAAAATGATCTAGTCATATTACAACATTATCATGCCAAATCATGATCATGTTTCAGTTATAATTTATAGTTATAGTTTCTATTTTGTATTACTTCATGTATCCATGTTGTTGTTTGGGTTGTATATTCCCCGAGCACCTTACTTACCGTTCTTTTATTTCAGTTGCGTTACATACAAGTACAATTCTAGTGTACTTACACACCTATTTCTAGGGGCCTGTATTTGACAATGTAGGTACTTATTTACTAGATGGATCTGTTTGTTAGGACTTTATTGTATCAGCTATTTGGTGATCCCCATTTCCTTCGGGACGTTATCTCTATTTTCAGTAGTCATGTCATATTAGACAGTCAGGTATGCTGGGGGCCCTGTCCCACCAATAGTTTAGTATTACAGACTTATGTCAGAGGTTTCATAGACTAGTTAGTCATGTCATGTTGGGTATTCAATTATGTTTAGCCTTGTGGGCTACACTATCATATTTTCATACTAGTTCCGCACCTATGTTTTAAAACAATATTTTTCAGTATTATTATGGAGTTACATGTTCTATTCAAATGTTTTATGTGTTGATTTATGTTCTGCATTAGTACATGTCCCATGTTGATTCAATAAGCCATGTGTTTGATCATTCACATGTAGCAAGGCACCGAGTGCCGTGTTACATCCAGGCCCAGGTTCGAGGTGTGACAAGATCCTTGAGCGAGGTATCAGTCAATAAGGACATTTAAAATGGCGGATCAATGGTAGATGTTAACTAATTCAAGTTGTCAAGTGCATTTCAGAAATTGAATTAAGGATCAGTAATACTAATTGAAACCAATAGAAGTGAATTCACTATAGTACATTTGGGTATCGAAGTTGGATCGGTAAACTCGTAAACTAAGATGGAAGAACGATTCTGCAGTTAAAATATTTTTGACAAGGATACTTATATGCACTATATGAGAAAGGTGGTTGGAATATATTTATAGCAGTCAGTGATTGTGCTATAGATTATGCACTAGTGTAGTGGTGGTTCAGGATACCATGTCGACAATGATAATTAACTTTGTCGGAGTAGGCAAAGTTGGCAGGTACAATCTGATGAAAAGATTTCATGAAGGATTGTACATGTGGAACACTTGACTTAGAAGAGTATTCGAGTGAGGCAAGAGAAAACTTTCAGACGCTTAAGATTGTGACTCACTACTATCTCCATGATCGAATTAGCTATTTGCAAGCTTTATGATATTTCTATACACCCTTCGAGTTGGTTTGAATGAGTTTTAGTTGATACCGGTAGAAGTGATTATGAACGAAATATGAAAATTGAAGAATTAAGATAAAGGCAATTTTGCTTCTCGAATTGGAAGGATTAAAGTTCATCTTAAAAAAGGGCTTGAATTTGAAGCAACAAGATTACTTAAGTCAGGTATATATTATGGTGGTGTTATCTTGCATCATCCAATTATAGTGTAAATTGTTATGTGTGATTGAAGAAGGAAATCTATGGAGAATTTGATTAAGTGTATGACAAGTGCCATGGCTATTTTGCGATTGGTGATTAGTGAGGTGCAAATTTCAGTTAACTAACATGACAAGATTAATGAAGAAGTGACTTGTGCTGTACCAAAGTGGGTAATTTCATATCATCCTTGAATGAATGGGTTGGGGTTGATTGATAAAAGGAAATCTCTACAGTTTGAAAGTTAAAATCATATTTTCGAGGTGAGACTGTCCGTGGTAGTACATTATGTCAAAGCATTGTTGATTAGATAGCCTGATTGAGTTTTTCAAAAATGATTGACTTGGGAGGACTTGTGCATGGAAAGACAAGTGAATAACAATATTTTATACTTTTGAAATTTCTAAAGGCGTAACAAGGTATTGCATTAAGAGATTTTATGATTGTGAAAGGTGGTGTACCAGGCCACAAGCCTTACATCGAAGTGTTCGGACTGAAGTTCTATTATATTTTTGTAACAGGTGTGAATCATGAAATATAAAGATTTAAAGTCATAAGGTTGGTTCCTCGACACTAAGTTGACTAATTAGGTAAATTTCAGCTTTTGAGATCGAGAATGATAACATGAGGTTGAGTATACACGAGAAAAATGATAGAATGGGTAACCACAGACTTATGAAAGGCCTATTATTTATCTTGTTAGGATTTTAAATCAGTATGGGTGACTATTGGTGATATTTGGGAAATTTTGCATCATACACTGGGTCAGATTTGCTCATTTAATGCAGGAGATTTATGCATCTATTACTAGGAATGTTTTTGGTTATACTAGTAGTCCATTTCTAGCCAGATTTTCTAGATTGATAGTTGAGGATAGTGGTATGGCAGGTTTACCGTGTCTTATTAAATTTACAAGTGGCCTTGATCATATTTTATTGATGACAACTATTCGAACAGTTCTAATGGTTTAGCCGATACTTAGTAATGTATTGAGGAAGTACAAATGGATATAGGCAGTCTTTGTGGTGATCATTTGATTTTCTATAGATTTGACACGATACGGTAGTCACTAGATGATGCACATAGTACATTATTTGAGGTTTTGGAGGAATTGAATGACGAGTGTTGACTCAGTAGCTTCAGGTCAACGAAATGAAACTAGCATATTTGGAATTAACTCAATCGGCCTTGGATAAGGTCAATTTCTGACATAAATGCTTAGACTTGGCTCCACACAACCACATATTCTTTTATGGAGAGAGGAAGTCATGATTTCGATTTGCGGCGTGTGATAACATATTTTCTAAGGATTCTTGGTACTATCAACAACTTTGAAAGGTATGAAAGATAGATAAGTACAATAAGGGTATTTTATCGGTACAAGTTTGACAATGGATAACCTCTACAACTAAAAGATTGTGGTGACTATGATGGTATTATAGAAGAAATCAATTGCGTTTAGAGGTATGATTAAAATTAAAATCAGGTATTTTGAGCAGAGTCATTTCAAATATATGAGAATCAGCTATTTAGGAAGTCTCAGACATGGAAAATGGAGATACATGTTATTGAGCTAAGTTAAAGTAAGATTTGACGGATAAAGTGAACAAGCAGTGCTACCACTGTAATCCTTGCTTGAGGATGCTCAAATGAGGTTTATGATGGATATGTATAGTTGCTCGACTGTTTTGGTACTTTTCTTAACCCGTTCGAGGATGAACGTTTATTTAAGTGGTGGATGATGTAACGACCCGCTTGGTAGTTTTGAGTATTAAGTTTCCTTTGTTCCTAAAGGAACCTTCCCGTAGCTTTAAAAGGGTATTTTAACTAGAGATGATGGGTGACACGATTCCTGAGGCAATCGGGTGAGAACCTAAAAAGAAGATCTAAATATGGAAATTCTTAATTTAATATAAAGAAAGAGTTTGACCAAAGTCAACATCTGGAGTAAACAGATAGGTTTGGAAGATCTAATAGTTCCGGATTGTATATGAGACAATTATTTTTCGAAAACTTTGCATTGTTTTTTTATTTATGAGTATTGACAATTTTGGATTGAAAAGCCATTATGTAAAAATAAAAATATACAATAATATTTTTTGGTATTAAAATTATAAATCTTACTCAAAAATATTATTCAGGGGTTGTCGTTCCCATTCAAAAGGGAATGTGTATTTTTTTCCCAATCTTTAAAGGTCAATGGAGTAAAGTAAATTAACTCTATTTATAATTAAAGAAATCATCAACATTTTATAAGAACCCGGATGTCATATCTTTTGTGATAAAACCAATTTTTGACTTGTTTTGTTCCAAGTCCTAGCTCCTGACTCAATTGCTCTATCACATGATTTTCTGGATTCGGCATCTAATGGAACACCCTACTCAAAAAATAAAAAATTTGTTACGATGAGGAAAATCCAATTGATATATATATGAATCTGTTACGATGAGGAAAATCCAATTGATATATATATATATATTGGAGAATCCGCTCTTCATGGACAAATTCAGAATTTGCAATTCCAGGTAAGATCAGCTCAGGATCATGAGATCTTTCTCTATCAAATAGGAAGGACTCTAGCACAAAATGTACTTCTAAGTAATTACGCCATAAATCCTATAATAAAGCATATAACGAAGGGGATCTTATTCTTACAAATGGTACTTTGAGATTAGAGAGAGAAAGAGAGAACACAACTTGCAAGTAACTATATGTTTTCCAAAAAAAGGAAAAAAATGAATCTGTGTTGAGAATGGATTAAAATTTGTACTAGCTAAGAAATTATTGTATTTTGTAATTTACTTAGTTATTATATCAATTTTTCTGTTTTACTTTTCCAAAATGAATGAAGCGAAACGTGTGAATCTGTTAAATCAATCAGTATGTAAGATGAAGATGTAGCAAACAAAGAACCAATCATATCAAATACATCAGAAGAAAAGAAAAATCATATCCACGACAAATTTGAAACAAAACCTCAAATAATTAGGAATGCTTTCATAATTTAAAATTCAAAAAAGGGAGATAAAATACTTTATTCAACAAATAAACTCACTTTTTTAGTTTCTCAAGTTTTTCAATAGAATGTCGAATATTTGACTTCTTTTCCTTCTCTTGACAAGAATTAGACCCAAGATTTCCACCATTTTGAAAATTCATGACACAGAGAAAAATGAACAAGAGAGAAGATTAAGAAGTGATTAAAAAAATGAATTGTTAATAAAGAGAACATAGAAGGATTCACCTTAGTTTTGGCTTTTAAAGTTTTTCAAGTACTTTAAGAGTCTAATTTTAGATTTTATTGGTCAACTCTTAAAATGAATTGAGATTTACATAATCTATAATAATAACTACTCATTAAGAGGGTTTGGAGACAAAAAAACAAACTCAAATTTAAAAACAAGAAGAACCAAACGCGGAGGGGGGGGGGGGTTAGAAAATTATCAAAATTTGGGCATAAAGGAAAATATTTCTTTTAATTCATTAGTTCATAAATCAAGTACTTAGGAGTATTGGTGGTTAGAATTATGCAGATATTAATAAGTCAAAAAATAATTATACAATTTTTTTTAATTTATAATTTCACCAATAATTCAAAAGATTTACAACATCAAAAAGGTATCTTTCTATCCTTCCCTTTCAGTACAGAGGGATAAGGATATAGGGTTTTCCACTACTTCTATGTACCTTATAGCAATATACCCAAAATACAAAAAGCCTTGCTAACTATATAATTATGCAATTAGCTTAAGAAAAAGTTACATCACCAAAATGAGTTTTTCTTATTCTTATGTCTAATAGAAACCATATCAACGAAATCCATCCTATATGCCCCACTATCAACAACAACTACATACTCAGTGTAATCCCACATGTAATGATAGCGATAATTCTTCTGGAGATAAAATAAGCAAATAATCATTTTCAATACTCAATTTAGTCATAGTATATGTAACCCGATTGGCTTCTCTATAACAACGTTGCATTAATTAAATAACTTGATTAATGAGCTCTAATATTTATTTATTAATCTCTCGCATATGCCATGGGTGTGGGGGGGGGGCACTTGGCAAAAAAATACGGAGAAAACCATTATGATAACACCAATTCAGCCATATGACTAGTGACCTATCACGGCCCAAAATCCTATTTCTGCCGTGACGGCACCTACCCTAAACCCGTAGGCAAACCCCAAAACATGCAAGTTGAAAACATAAATAAAGCACGGAAAAGTAAAGAAAAATACCCAATGTATTGGAAAAGTCTTAATAACTTAATACAGATAATTCTAAGTCAAACTCCCCAAAACCTGAAAGTCATAAGTACAAGAGCTTTCTAAATGCGATTACAAGTCTGAATACTTAATACAATACTGTCTGAAATAAAATATAATAGAAAATAAAAGGGATAGAGACGAATCCAGTAGAGGGAAGGCATCGACATCTTACCTTGGACTTTGAGTCAAGCCTTCCAATAAGCGCTCAGACCATGATGCTCCAATCATGCTCGGATCTGTACCTGCACACAGAAGATGCAACAAGTGCAGAGTGAGTACGGAAAGCACGTGTACCTTAAAACATCGTTAACCGACCCTAACTATAGCGGTACAGAGGGTTGGTACTTTTCGATACTTCTTTATTTGTTTAATTAGTCAAGATATTTATAGTTAATAAGCATTTAACCTTGTAAATAAGATTCTATGATTATTCAGGCACAAAGATCATCACTGTTATCGAGAATCATCATAACATTTCTATCTTTTATAACACTCCATAAATTCGGTTAGGTGAGAATGTGTTAACTGAGTGTTAACATGACATTTTAGCTATATAAAGTCCCATCGGGATGAGTTTGGATGAAAATAGTTGTTTCAGAATCAAGACGAATAGTGAGGTGCATAAAGATTCGATAGAATCAACTAAGTTTACAGTAGGTATTCCTTCCAACCCGATTTGGTGAAATTCCATTGGGAATTTGAGAAATCATAAAACATGAAAGTTGTATCGCTTTGAAATACATTTTCATCCATATATTGTGGAGACCGAATGGATCTTTGTGCACAAAGTTATGTGCATTGTACTAGATACTGCACAATCTGCGCGACCGAGCATCAGGTGCGCGATCGCGCACTCGAGGTAGTGTTACTGCCTTTACTACGTTGCGCGGTCAACTGTGCGACTGCGTACTAGGAAAGTCTTTTTAAGAACCCACGTCCCAAATACAAAAAATTGCTCTAGAAAGGGGAGCTCTCAAGAACCCAACTTTCTCTAAGGTCCCTGCATCATACAAGGTAAGTTTTAATGATGATTTCGAGTTGATTCCAATTCCCAACAACTTATTAACATTATTAAACACTTCCAATCCATATATTATGGATTGAGTCTTCGTCTAGGACAAAGAACCCTAGAGTCTGAATTCAAGAGACTTGAACATACAAAAGATAAGACCTTCCTACTTCAGTCGATTATAGCTTTGAATAAGTGATTATAGATAATAAGTTCTTCAGATAAAAGTTGATGGGTATGATAGAAGAAAAGCATGAAGGTTGTATCTTTAGATTTTTGACTTAGGATTGTCGTTATGTTATGGGTGATGAAGAATGATCTTAATTGATATGAGATTGAAGAATCATCTAGGAGAAAGATAATAGGTTGATAGGTGTAGAAACACCATTAATGAGAGTTGTGGAGCTTCATGCCGACTTGTTTGATAAAATGCTTATATGACCAAAACATGAGTATTATTACTAATATTGATTCCCTTTGACATATATTGATATAGATCAAAGTCGAAAGAGAGTGACGAATATTGTAGTACATTTTGAGTCAGGGATGCAGATGCACAAATCCCAACTCTCAATTATGTACCAATTGTTAATGAGTTTCTAGAAGTCTACCCTGTAGATCTTTCCAGAGTTCCTCTCGATAAGGATATTGAATTTGGAATTGATCTACTTCCTGACACTAAGCCGATATATATTCCACCATACGAAATGGATCCAGTAGAGTTGAAAGAGTTAAAAGCTCAGTTGTAAAATTTTCTCGACAAAAGATATATTAGACCAAGTGTCACGATCCAAATCATGGGTCATGATGGCACCTACACTATCCCTCCGGTAGGCGAACAATCCCCAAATCATTTAATCAAATTAAAGGAATAAAAGTTTTTCACTGGCACCTGCACTTTTCCCACCGGTAAGCGCCACTTCCCAATTAATAGCATAATATATATAAGAAAGGTGGAAATAATAGAATTACTTAATAGATGTCTAATCATAACCTAGATAAAAGAAACAAGTCATATAATTTAGTTATTACAACCCCAAAATCTAGACTGTAATACAAGAGCACTAAATCTGATATAAAGAGTCTAAAAAGTCTGATAATCTCTCCCAAACACAACTAAAAGACATAAGAAAAAAAGAAAAGCATCCAGGGCATGCTGAATGAAGGCATGCTTACCCCGAACATACGAAACTCTCCAACTCGGGACTAAGCCACGTGATTCTAAAATAGTAGATGGCGTTGTATATGCATACAAAAAGAATGCAACAAGTGTAACATGAGTCCACAATGTACCCCGTAAGCATCTTAGGCCGACAATGACAGAAGATACGTAATTGAAATAAACATCAATTTGACTCTCAAGTAGATCCTATTCTAAATAGTGCAATGAATCACGTAAGTCACCTTGTCCACACATATGAGTTCAATAACCAACAACTCCGATATTATGAAGTGACATCAACAAGATCCATTATTCATGATAATAACCCAACTCTCAATAATCAGTCAAATCACGTTACACGTCAATAAGTAATCAATGTATATGTGAATGTATGTTATGAATGCAAATGCAAGGTACCTTTCACAACACTCAGATTTCTCATACAACTGAGCTATAGCGTACTTTTCTACAAATGAATCGACTAAGTTACAAATGACTCCCTAGAACTACCGGAAGTGATGAAACCCAAAAACAAACTCATATACCCAAAAGTCAACTTTGTGTTAAACTTATCACTTCTATACTATTTATTTTGGGCTTTTATTCAAAAAATCACATAAAGGCCCCTCGGGATCTGTGCGACCCATCCCCGCACGTCAAAACTCCACACAAAGTCTATTGGAAGGGTAATTTAGTCAAATATGGGTCTTTAGCTAAAAATGAACAGACGTGTCATTTCATCATATACCAATTAAACATACGTTCGTCCTCACACGGAGAGCAACAAAAAGAGAAATGTACTAAAAACGGTGAACAAGTGAGGGTATTGGCATCCCATATCAGCCAACTCATATGCTATCTCTCCAAACCTCTAAAGAATCTCAAAATGCCTGATATACCTCGGACTCAACTTCCCTCAGTTTCCGAATCTCATCACACCTTTCATAGGTGAGACCTTCAATTGAACCCTGTCACTAACCATGAACTCCATATTTTAGACCTTCCAGTATGCATACTCCTTCTGCCTACTCTGAGCTGCTAAGAGCTTGTCCTGAATCACCTTCACCTTCTCTAGGGAATACCTCAACAAATCGGTACCCCAAGGACTCATCTCAAAAGCATCAAACTATCCAATCAGAGAACAACACCTCATACCATACAAAGTCTTAAATGACGCCATATCAATTCTGGAGTGATAACTGTTGTTGTATGCAAACTATTCCAATGGTAATAATTGGTCCCAATGACCACCAAAATTAACCATGCAAGTTCGTAACATATCCTCCAACACTCGGATAGTCGGCTCGAACTGATCGTCCGTCTAAGGGTGAAACACTGTAATGAGATCCAAATGAGTACCCAACTCTTTTTGCAAAGTTTTCCATAAATGAGAAGTAAACTAAGTACCCTAGTCTGAAATGATAGCAATTGGTAGCCCATGCAGACGAACAATATCATGAATATAAATCTTAGCCAACTTCTCTGAATTATAAGTCGTCTAGACCATAATGAAATGCACGAACTTGGTCAACCTATCAACAATGACCCAAATGGCATCAAAGTTGCCCAAAGTCTTCGGCAACCCAATAACAAAATCCATAAGAATCAGTTCCCACTTCCATTCGGGAATGGGCATCCTCTAAGTCAAACTAACGGGTCTCTGGTACTCGTACTTAGCCCGCTGGCAATTCAGACATCGAGATACAAACTCAACAATGTTTCTCTTCATCCTACCCCACCAATAGTGATGCTTCAAATCACGATACATCTTTGTAGCACCCGGATGAATCGGATATCTAGAGCTGTGAGCCTCCTCCATAATCAATCTCGTTAAGTCTTTGACACGGGGAACATACACACTCCCTTTGATCCTCAACACCCCTCTCCATGAATCATAGCCTCATTGGCTTCACCTCTCATCACATTATCTCTAATCTTGCACAACTTCATATCATCATACTGCTAGGCCTTGATTTGTTCCAAAAGAGATGACCTTGCCTCAGTACAAGCCAAAATCCTACCGGGATTCAAAATGTCAAGTCTCACAAAAATGTTGGATAAAGACTGAACCTCTAATGCCAAGGGACTCTCATCAACTATCAACCGCGCCAAACTCCCTATACTCATCGTCTTTCGGCTCGAAGCATCCGCCACCACATTGTCCTTACATGAATGGTATAAAATAGTCATATCATAGTCCTTAAGGAACTCCATCCACCAGTGTTGTCTATAATTCAAATCTCACTAATTGAACACATGCTGAAGGCTGTGATAATTGAACATATGCTCCTGAATCAACACACAACCCAACTCAATCCTTGAAGTATCACAGTAAATGGTAAAATCCTTCCCTTCAAGTGGAAGGGTCAATATCGGGTCCGTGGTCAAAAGGGACTTGAGGTTTGGGAAGCTCTTCTCACACTCATCGGACCACTGGAAAAGGCACCTCCTTCTGAGTTAACCGCGTCAAATATGAGAAGTTATAGATGAAAAGTGTTTGACAAACCGATGATAATAGCTCGCGAGATCTACGAGGCTCCTAATCTCCATTATCAAAGTAGGCCTAGACCAGTCCCTGACTACCTCTATCTTATTTGGATACACCATAATACCGTTATTCGATACCACATGTCCCAGAAATGCTACTGCACTAAGCCAGAACTCACACTTTAAGAACTTAGCATACACTTTTTTTCTTTCAACAACCCAAGAGCCATTAAAAATGCTTCTCGCGGTCCTCCTTAATCTTTGAATATATCAAAATATCATTAATGAAGACAATCACAAATGAATCCAAATAAGGCTTGAATATCCCTTTCATCAAATCCATGAATGTTGCGGGGGCATTGGTAAGCCAAAAGGACATCACTAAGAACTCGTAGTGACAATACTGAGTCATGAAAGCAATCTTAGGAACATCCTCTTCCATGATCTTCAAATGGTGATACCCAGACCTCAAGTCAATCTTCAAAAACACAGAAGCACCATGAAGCTGGTCGAACAAATCATCAATATGAGGAATCAGATACTTGTTTCAGATGGTGACCTTGTTCAACTATCTATAGTCAATACACATACGCATGATACCATTCTTCTTCTTCTTTACAAAAAACATAGGAGCACCCCAAAGAGACACTCGATCGAATAAAACCCTTTTTTAATAAGTCTTGAAGCTACTCCTTCAACTCTTTTAGCTCAGCTGGATCCGTATATTATAGAGAGATAAATATAGGTCGAGTACCCAGCTCTAGATCAATGCAGAAATCAATATCTACATCTGGCGGACCCAACAAATTTGTCGGAAAGAGCTCAGCAAACTCACTCACTATAGGAATAGAATCAAGGGAAGGAGTATCCACACTCGTATCCCGAACATGCTCTAAGTATGACAGACAACCCTTATCCACTAACTTCCTAGCATAGAGGAAAGAAATAATATTCTTAGGAGTAGGACTGGAAGTGCCCTTCCACTCCAACCTTGGAATACCCAGCATCGCTAGAGTGACTATCTTAGCATGACAGTCTAGAATCGCATGGTACGGTGATAGCCAATCCATCACAGAAATATAATCAAAGTTAACCATGTCTAAAATAACCAAGTCTACCCAGGAATCGTAACCCATAAAAGTAACCATATAGTGTCGATAGACTCGATCTACAACCACAGAATCACCAACTGGTGTAGACACATGAATAGGGCCATCAA
The DNA here is from genome assembly GCA_034509755.1 of Anisodus tanguticus. NCBI lineage: Eukaryota > Viridiplantae > Streptophyta > Magnoliopsida > Solanales > Solanaceae > Anisodus > Anisodus tanguticus. The sequence continues at coordinate 29,946,091 of CM067551.1, forward strand.
CCATATCGCACCATATATCCAAATCAACAGTAAAGTATGTAGACATATAAGAGAACATAACCCCCATATCAAATAGCATCGAAGCAGATTGATGACAGACTGAGATGATACCTATTATAACTACATATGATGCCTCTGCCTCTGATCTACCAAGGAAAGCCTAATAATGACTGTGTCCTCCCTCAGACTAGGTAACCTAATAGATGCCTTAGCCTAAATGTGCCCCATCTCTACTTGTCTGAGACCCACCTCAACTGGCCTGGTGACCACCATAGCCTGACTGGAACCCTCTCTACTAGACTAACCTCCACCCCTAGATGGTTGAGCTAAGGTCCTAGGTGCCTGGGATCTACCTGATAGCCTGGGACAATCTCTCCTAAAATGCACAACATCACCACAATCATAACAAGCACTTGCCGCTATGGGTTGCTGAATAGTAATAGAAGAACCTGAATGACCACCACAGTCCGAGAATTGAGACTGAGTACCTATAGAAGACTGACCCCCACTATAAGTACTCTGCTTCGCAGAAACACCATCTGAAACCTAGAGAGCGGATGAATCCATCAACTAGACTGCGAATGATGGAATCTACCCTACTGCACATACACACACAAAGTAGACCCACTGTAGTACCCATGTCGGTGAACTCTCTTATTAGACTCTTGTTTGGGCAGCTTGCCCCTCGCAGACTCAACCATCCTTGCATTCTCTACCACCGCCTCAAAGGAAGCCCCAAAGGCCACCAACTGTAATATAGCCAAATGAAATGGAATAGTCAACCCTGTCATGAAACATCTAACTCACTCAGCCTCTGTAGGTAGCAACGGCGTTGCATAGCACGACAAGGTATAAAAATGAGTTTCGTACTTAGCAGCTAATGCACCTCTCTACTCCAACTTAGAAAACTCACCCCTCTTAGTCAACCATAAGATAAAAGGCACATACTTCTCTAGAAAGATCCGATAAGACTTGGTCTAAGATACTAGAGGTGACCTCGCTGGTTAACAATCAACATAAGCCCTCCACCATTGCTTCATATCACCAAGAAGCTGAAAATCAACAAAACAAACACAATGAGACTCGATGATAATCAAAGTGTGGAGCTTCTCATGGCTGCTCACTATAAACTCATAAGCATCTTTCTCAGGCTGGCCATAGAATACGGGAGGCTTCATATTAGATAAATGCTCCCATAACTTCAGCTCATCACGGGTCACAATAGCTTCTGTCACCAATCGAGCTCCAATCTCTGGTGCCAGAATCTCATATGTATGAAGTGCTGAAATAGCAGTTGGCTGAACCCTTGGAGTACGGAACTCAGGAGTCTGAACCTTTCACACTCGAGTCTGTGACCCACCTAGAGTAGTCGGAAGAACGCACTCTTGGGAAAATTGTCAAGAAAACTAAATATCCTAACCATAGTATCCTGAAGAACTAGAGTATCTACAAATCTGGGCTGATCCTGGTTTGGCTTCATCTCCTCATTTTAATGCTCATCCTGAGGCTTAATCTCCAGCTCATGGGACACTGATCTAGAACGAGCCTGAGCGGCTCCCTGTGCTCCACCCCTCGTTGATGCAGCAGCTCAGGCTCTACCTCTGTCCCGACCACGACCTCTACTGTGACTGCGCACTGTAGGTGTAGCTGTCGGTGCCTCTTCTCTCGCTACATGAGCATGAGTCCTCACCATCTGTAAGAGAATAGGAAACAAAGGTCAAATACCATTTTGATCAATCTTATCACAAAAGGAATGAAGAAAGGGAAGTTTCTTAAATATCCCATAGCCTCTTGAAGATAAGTACAGACGTATCCACATCGATCCATAAGACTCTACTAGGCATTACTCTTGTATTTAAGTCCGTTTAAGCTACAACACTGATACCAACTTTGTCACATACCGTTTTAAGTGTCGTGGTGGCACCTATAATTTTCCTACCAGTAGGAGAATCACTTCCCAATTAACAGAAATATATATAAGAAAGGCAGAAATAATATAAGTACTTAATAACTGTCTAATCATAATCTAGATAAAAGAAACAATTCCGATAATGTAGTTATTACAACCCCACAATCTAATTTGTAATACAAGAGCACTAAATCTTATATAATGAGTTTGAAAAGTCTGATAATGTCTCTCGAACACAACTGAAAGACATAATCAATAAACAGAGCATCCAGGGCATGCTGAATGAAGGAATGCTCACCCCAAACACAGAAAATCCTCCAACTCGGTACTTATCCACGTGGTCCTGAACTAGTACATGACATTGTATCTGTATCCAAATAGAATTCAACAAGTGTAGCATAAGTACACAACGTACCCCCGTAGGCATCATAGGCCGACAACGACGGAAGATACGTAATTGAAATGAATATCAAGTTGACATTCAAGTAGATCCTATTCTAAACAGTGCAATGAATCATGTAAGTTACCTTGTCCATACATGAATCATGTGAAGTTACCTTGTCCATACATAAGAGTTCAATAACAAACAACCATGATATTATAAACAACGAAGTGAAATACTTTGAAAACCAAATCCATTATTTATAATAATCATCCAAGTCTCGAAAAACTCGCTAGGCATTAATCACATTATGCTAATAATGAGATTAGTATATAAAAGAATTATACCCCAAAATCAACAAATAATCAATAAATTTGGTATGTGCATGTATGTATGATATGAATTCAAATACAAGGTAGATTTTTAGGATTTAAATAAAGTGGGATCTAGAATGACCAAAGCTTTTAGGTTGGTTAAGGTCTTTTCCACGTATTCGAGGTATGTTATGACAAATTATTTTATTCTTTTGGCATGTTCCGTGTAACAAAATGGAACAGTGATAATGCTCCATAAATTATTCTACTCCTAGTAGTTAAGAATAATCATGTTATTGATTCCTATGCTGAAATCATGTCTAAATATATTTCTAAGTCCTTATTAAGGCATACGGAGGATGTATTCATATTCACAGGGTTAGCCAAAGGTGCAAGGATATTATGTCACTCGGGGTATTTTATTGTCATTCATACATATTCATTTGCATTGCATTCATATATTACCCTGGACCACTTGTGCCATGCACATTACTATATGGTAAATATTATATATATAAATGTAGGGGATATGGGAAAAGAGGGAAAGGCGTTATATACGCACACCACCTGCAGCTGGTACAGACTATTACAAAAGAGCCCGAAGAGGCCAATATTATATGATGTGATGTGATGTGTTAGGGCCCGCATACAGGTAGTTCTTGTTGGTACATGTTTCGGTTATATATAAGTTGGTTACTCGGTTGTTCATAATTTTCTTTCGTTCGCATAAGCAAGGCGATGACCCACATGAATAATTAATTATGTTTAGATGTTCATTTTGGTATGTAAGAATGGGTATGGCGGGGCCTTGTACCTTTGATGTTGCTACTCTTAGAGGCTTATAGGGATCGGGGTGTACCCGTACGCTGGTTGATCATAATTTTCTTTCCTCCGGTTTGGGTCGTGACAAACTTGGTATCAGAGCATGTATGTCCTAGGGAGTCTACAAGTCGTGTCCAGTAGAGTCTTGTTTATAGGTATGTTGTGCACCATATTATAAATAGGAGGCTATCTGACATTTTAGGGATGGTTTCTATTTATTATTTTATCTCATAAATCGTGCTATGAGAATTGAGTTACAAGTATTTCACTTCGAATCCACTTCGTACTTATGATTCCAGTGATGCCTACCGCAAAGAAGTCCAAAAGTATGAGGAATTGAATACGGCTGCGGGCGAAGGTACCAGCCGATTGCCACCTATTGGCGATGGCCAGAGTGAGACCCTCGGTACGACTCCTTCGTATGGTTCCCCCGGTACATCACCATCTGAGGAAATTAGTGGACCTACAACACCTTTAGTTCCTCCACATGATACTACATACGTGGATCTTGATATGCAGAATGCAGTTCAGTTATTGACATGATTAGTGGCCGCTCAGGCCCAGCATCAGATCCCTAGTCCTTCTGATAGAGCTGCTAGCATAAGAGCTCGGGATTTTATCAATCTAGACCCTCCGATATTCACAGGAGCAGATTTGAATGCGGACCCGTAGAATTTTCTGGATCAGGTGCAGCGCACTTTGTGGGTGATGGATGCTACCGATACCGAATTGGTAAAGTTTACTTCTTATAGACTGCCGGATGTCGCAGTAACATGGTTTGATAAATGGAAGCAGTCTAGGGTACCTTGTACTCCACCAGTAGGATGGAGGGAATTTTCAGAGGCATTCCTATAACATTTTCTACCAGTTGAGCTTCGATGGGCCAAACAGGACAGGTTTTTACGTCTTGAACAGGGCAGTATGAGCGTTCGAGAATATAGCTTGTAGTTCAATTCTTTGGCTCTATATGCTCCAACAATTATAGCTGAAATAAGTAACCGGGTACATAGGTTCATTACTGGCTTGGGGCCACACTTGGTCAATGAGTGTACTACGACATCTTTGAATTTGGATATGGATATTGCTCGTATCCAGGATTATGCACAAAACCTAGAGGACCGAAAGAGGCAACAACGAATTGATCGAGAGCGTGAAGGGGGCCAGCATAAAAGGGCTCGGTCTGTAAGTGGCGTGAGGGACTTTGGAGGCGGGCCCAGGCTACAGCCTTATAGACGACCATCTTACCCAGCAGTCGGCTCATCATTACCATCTTTAGGATCGAGGGCGGATCGTTATACTCAAACGGGACCAGGCCAGAGTTCGCAAGCACCAAGATCTTATAATAGAGGGAATTCTAAGCAGATGAGGCCGCCATTGGCTCGATGTGGGCAGTATGGTGGGACCCATGCAGGGCCGTGCCAACAAGAGGGAAGATTATGCTATTCTTGCGGGGAGCGTGGTCATATAGCATGAGATTGTCCGACAAAACGTGAAGGTGGTAGAGCCCAGCCGGTCGGATCTGTAGCAGCTTCATCCCATTCAGTATGCTCGTTAGGATAGAGTCAGCAGGCATTATCTATCGAGGCAGAGGAAGGGGCCAGAATTGTACTTATGCACTGATAGGATGGCAGGATTAGGAATCCTCACCTGATGTCATTACAGGTACGCTATCGGTCCTTTCACATAATGTGTACGTGTTGATAGATCCAGGCTCAAATTTATCATATATTACTCCTTTCGTTGCCTATAAATTTGGTATGGATCCTGAGTTGATAAGGGATCCATTTGTAGTATCTACACCGGTTGGTGAATCGGTAATTTCTAGACAAGTCTATCAAAATTGTGCAGTATTAGTTTGTGGTCGTCAGACCCTAACCGATTTAGTAGAAATTAGAAATGGTTGACTTCGATGTTATTATGGGCATGGATTGGTTAGCGTCATGCTACGCTAATGTTGACTGTCGAACAAAGATTGTTAGATTCAATTCCCAGGCGAACCAGTCCTTGAATGGAAAGGTAATACGGCAACGCCAAATGGTAGGTTTATTTCTTACCTTAAGGAAAGAAATATGATCTCCAAAGGATGTATATACCATTTTGTTCGGGCAAGAGATGTCGATGTTTAACTACCTAGTTCTCAATCAATTTTGGTGGTCAATGAATTTCTTGATGTATTCCCAGACGAACTTCCAGGCCTTCCTCCTGAAAGGGAAATTGAGTTCGGTATAGATGTGTTGCCAAACACCCAATCGATATCTATTCCTCATTATAGGATGGCTCCAACTGAATTAAAGGAATTGAAGGAGCAATTAAAGGATTTGCTCGAGAAAGGCTTCATTAGGCCTAGCATATCTCCTTGGGGCGCGCCGGTATTGTTCGTACGAAAGAAAGATGGCTCATTACGGATGTGTATCGATTATCGGCAGCTGAATAAAGTCACTATCAAGAACAAGTACCCTCTTCACCGAATTGATGATTTATTTGACCAGTTACAAGGGGCGAGATGTTTTTCAAAAATTGACCTAAGGTCGGGGTACCATCAGCTGAAGGTTTAAGGAGAAAGATATTCGAAGACGGCCTTCAGGACAAGGTATGGGCACTTTGAGTTCCTAGTAATGTCATTTGGACTTACAAATGCACCAGCAGCATTTATGGATCTAATGAACAGCGTTTTCTGCCCATTTTTGGATGTATTTGTGATAGTATTTATAGATGATATTCTGGTTTACTCTCACTCGGAAATGGAGCATGTGGATCACTTGCGGATAATACTACAAACGCTCCGGGACCATAAGTTGTATGCAAAGCTATCCAAATGTGAGTTTTGGCTGAAGTCAGTGGCTTTTCTTGGTCATATAGTGTCAGACGAGGGTATAAGAGTTGACACTCAGAAGATTGAAGCAGTGAAGAATTGGCCGAGACCCACGACTCCCACAGAGGTTCGCAGCTTTTTAGGATTAGCCGGCTATTAAAGAAGGTTTGTAGAAGGATTTTCTACCATATCAGCACCACTAACTTAGTTAACACAAAAGGCTATAAAATTCCAATGGTCCGATGCTTGTGAGCGGAGTTTCCAGGAGTTAAAAGATAGATTAACATCGGCACAAGTCCTTACTCTTCCAGAGGGTCCAGAAGGTTATGTTGTATACTGTGATGCCTCGGGAGCAGGTTTAGGATGTGTGCTAATGCAACATGGTAAAGTGATTGCCTATGCTTCAAGGCAATTGAGGAAACATGAGAAGAACGATCCGACGCATGATCTAGAGTTGGCCACGGTACTCTATGCAATGAAGATTTGGCGGCACTATTTATATGGTTTTCATATGGACATTTTTACGGATCACAAGAGTCTACAATACATATTCAAACAAAAGGATCTAAATTTGAGACAAAGAAGATGGCTTGAATTATTGAAGGATTATGATGTGGACATCTTATATCACCCTGGCAAAGCTAATGTTGTAGCAGACGCGCTTAGCCGTAAGTCAATGGTTAGTTCGATGCTAGTGCAAGTCAAAAGGAAGGAATTGGTGAGAGAGCTTCATCATTTAGCTAGTTTGGGACTCCCAAACTAATAGATTCGGAGGATGGTGGGTTTGTGATCCAGGATGTGTCAAAGTCATCCCTTATATTAGAAATTAAGGAACGTCAATGGGAAGACCCTAGTTTGAAGAAGATAAGAGAGAGCATTCAACAGAAGAAGACCACGACCTTTGAAATTGACGAACAGGAAACTCTCAGGAACCAGGGTCGTCTTTGTGTTCCAAATATAGTAGGATTATGGGATAGGATTATGACGGCGATTTATTGTTCACGGTACTCTATTCATCTAGGATCAACAAAAATGTATCATGATCTCAAGAGCATTTATTGGTGGAATGACATAAAGAAGAGCGTGGCAGAGTTTGTGGCTCAGTGCCCCAATTGTCAGCAGGTAAAAATAGAACACCAAAAGCCTGGTGGCTTAACTCAGAACATCCAGTTTCTAATTTGGAAATGGGAAATGATTAATATGGAATTCATTACAGGATTACCTCATTCCTATCGGAAGTTTGATTCTATTTGGGTAATTGTTGACAGACTGACCAAATCAACGCATTTCTTGTCGGTGAAAACTACTTACACCGCCGAAGATTACGCGAAGTTATATATTAAGGAGATCGTTCGATTTCATGGTGTGCCTATCTCTATTATATCTGACCGAGGTGCTCAGTTTACAACTAACTTCTGGAAATCATTTCATAAAGGGTTAGGCACCCGAATTAATTTGAGTACGGCTTTCCATCCTCAGACAGATGGTCAAGCTGAACGAATGATTCAAACGCTCGAGGACATGTTACGAGCTTGTGTGTTAGACTTTAAGGGAAGTTGGGATGATCACTTACCCCTTATTGAGTTCGCGTACAATAACAGTTATCACGCCAGTATTAAAATTGCTCCATATGAGGCCTTGTACGAACGAAGATGTAGATCTCCTATTGGATGGTTCGAGATAAGTAAATCAGGGTTATTTGGACCTGACTTGGTGCACCAAGTCGTAGAAAAGGTAAATCTTATCAAAGAATGGTTATTCACAACATAGAGTCGTCAGAAGTCATACACAGATGTGCGATGATGAGACTTAGAGTTTCAGGTAGACGACTGGGTATTTTTGAAGATTTCGCCGATGAAGGGTGTAATGAGATTCGGGAAGAAAGGAAAGCTTAGTCCAAGGTATATTGGGCCATATTGCATAATTCGATGAATTGGCCAGGTAGCGTACGAATTGGACTTACCTTCAGAGTTGGAGTGTGTTCATCCAGTCTTCCATATTTCCATGTTGAGAGCATGTGTTGGAGATCCTTCTCGGATTGTACCAATTGAGGATGTGCAAATTATAGAGGATCTGTCATATGAAGAAATTCCTGTTGCTATCCTAGATCGACAAGTCCGTAAGCTGAGGACTAAGGAAATAGCTTCTGTAAAAGTATTATGGCGGAATAGGGACGTGGAAGAGATGACATGGGAAGCTGAAGAGGAAATGACACGCAGATATCCACACCTATTCCAGACTAATGTCGAGATCTTAAGAAAAGTCTAAGGTAAATTCCAAATTCCTGTCATGGTATTTAATGATTGTGTATTCGGGTTATGTGACAGGGATTGGATATGTTACCCCAACATTCGAGGATGAATGTTTCTAAGGGGGGAAAGATGTAACATCCCGTGCTTTCGGGTTACGGTTTAAATCGCTAAGCGAACATAAACTCGCTAGGCATGCGTAAATAGACCGAGCATTGGGAAAATTTATGTTATTTATGTATGCTAATAATGAGATTAGTATATAAAAGAATTAGACCACGAAATAATTTTGGACACAACAAGTGTGACGACGGGGATTGAGAATAAATTTGGTATATGCATGAAGAGGTTATGGACTAGTATCATATTAAGTAATTATGACATTGAGTATACGAAGGTCTTATGAATTTTTAGGATTTAAATAAAGTGGGATCTAGAATTAATTATGGGTGTGATTGATAAATTATGCGGAGGCAAGTCACTTAAATAATTAATAAAGAGGGGGGGTGGCACGTTGGTGGCCATGTGTCGACAATTAAATCCGTCCACCGCCAAGATTGGCTAGGTGGAGGACACGGTAATTATATACCCCTGTGTGCATTAGAAACATTAAGATTTTCATTTCTTGCAGTAAGCAAAAAAATTGAGAACTTCACCCATTTCGTCCATTTGGGGAAAAGCAAACTTGCTTCTTTCCTTTTTGTGTTATTCCCTATTATGCTTGACCAAAGCTTTTAGGTTGGTTAAGGTCTTTTCCACGTATTCGAGGTATGTTAAGACAAATTATTTCATTCTTTTGGCATGTTCCATGTAACAAAATGGAACCGTGATATTGCTCCATAAATTATTCTACTCCTAGTAGTTAAGAATATTCATGTTATTGATTCCTATGCTGAAATCATGTCTAAATATATTTCTAAGTCCTTATTAAGGCATACGGAGAATGTATTGATATTCACAGGGTTAGCCAAAGGTGCAAGGATATTATGTCACTCGGGGTATTTTATTATCATTCATACATATTTATTTTCATTGCATTCATATATTACCCTGGACCACTTGTGCCATGCACATTACTATATGGTAAATATTATATATATAAATGTAGGGGATATGGGAAAAGAGGGAAAGGCGTTATATACGCACACCACCTGCAGTTGGTAGAGACTATCACAAAAGAGCCCGAAGAGGCCAATATGATGTGATGTGATGCATGTATGGCTTATTGGGACGGGTTGCACGATCCGCAACACTGACATATATATATATACCGCACTTGTATCATGCATATGTTAATTGACCATTACATGGTATGGTGCCCACAGAGGCTGTCATGGTAAGGAAACTGGCCGATGAGGCTAATAAATATGGACACTGCACTGCGCATAACATGTAGGCAAGTGTATTAGGGCCCACAAAGGCAGTTCCTGTTGGTAAGTTGTTTATGTTTCAGTTATTGGTATATTCCTGTTATGTTGTTATTTATGCCTGACATATTCAGTACATCAGTCGTACTGACGTCCCTTTTGTCGAGGGACGCTGCATTTCATGCTCGCAGGTTCGCATAAGCAAGGCGACGACCCACGTGAATAGATTGCAGTTTTCAACGGATTTTTGGAAGCACTCCTCTCTTTCTGGGGTGTCAGTCTGATTTTGGTATGATACAGTTTTATGTATCTATATGGGTATGGCGGGGCCTTGTCCCGATCTTTGATGTTGCTACTCTTAGAGGCTTGTAGATAGGTGTCCTGTGAGTAGTAGACTTGTACGCGTTTGTCGTCCTTGGTACATGTATATATATATAAGTTGGTTACCTGGTTGTTCATAATTTTCATTCAGCTTAGTCCATAAATAATTATGTTTAGATGTTCATGGTAAGAATGGCGGTACCCAGCAGGCGGGATCCGGGTGCCCGCTGCGGCCCTCCGATTTGGGTCGTGACAATTAAATTCTTAGTGAAATTCTCACTGTACCTTTCACAACCGGATATACACACATTCAAATTCTATGAATCGTGACCAATAGGGGACCTACGGTCCATATATCACTCCTAGCCAGTCAAAATTCAACACACGTATCAGACTAGAGCCCAAGACTCATTTCGAGCCATATAAATCATTTTCGTCATCTCAATGTTTCTAACCATCTCATAAGAATATTTTTACCCTTCCGATCTCATTGGGCCCACAACATTTCCATACCAATCCACTTTTAATATCATCAGAACCATGAGTGTATGAATGCAATAACAATAACAAGGCAAGTAAATATGATGTATGAGATGCAATCAAATATAGGAGATGAATATCACATGCTTTAGATACTCAATACCACATAATTTCCACTTAAATCAGTGTTTCATATCATAAGCAATGTGATGAATAAACACAACAATTATCAACAATGGAGCCAAGTCCAAATAACAGCCTTCGGAATCAACATAATGTTGATTCCCCAAATCACCCATCAACCCAGTTCAACATCGGTACCTACCTAAGCGTTCATCACAAACGCTAAGGTGGGACTCCCAAACATGCCTAATACCCCTCAATATTTATAATGATTACGTACTTATATCAATGTCTATGAAAGATAAATCGTAGCCTACGTCAAAGCGGAGCAGGTGTCACAAACCTCAATCTTCGACGCATGTCTCTCCCTTTCAAAGCGCCTCGTAATACTCATAATCTATCACATATATTCTACATTAATAAGTAATTCTAACATGAACACAAGGACTTGGTCTTTAAATGAAATCGAAAAGTCCACCTAAAAATTAACCCCGGGCTCACGGTGGAAAAGTCAAAACTTTATTATTCAAAAAGCACAATAATATACTATAGAATCATATCCTTGAATTGATTAGGAAACTAATCACTTTCAGACCCTCAATTTCATGATTATAAAAAAGCCCTAAATTAAGCCCTAGGTTTTCCCCCAATTTCAAAATGGTTTCCAAACATCAAATTAACTAATCTAATACCATCATCTATCATTATTAAATACTAGGTTACAATATTACAACAACATAATCATTAATCGACCTCCAAATCATGAATCATCGGCCTCTTATTTTATCATAGAAACCTAGGTTACATTCTTAACCAAATTAGGAATTACACTATGATTATAGGACCCAAATAATGATTAATAAATGAAAAGGAATAGAAAACCTTACCTCCAAGAAAAATGATGATGGAAGACCTAGGAATCCCCTCTCTACCGAGCTCTTATCCCTAGAAAAGGTTTTGGGAAAGCAATTTCATTTTGGGCATTAGATTAGAATCTGGAAACAATAATTCCGCCTCGACGAAATCATCTTTGCAGAGGTGGATCGCTCCGGTAGAAAATCCACCACCGAAGCGGCCCAACTTAAGTTACCGGATGGGCACAAGTGTGGAAATAACACCATAGAGGCAGATCACCTTTGTGAGAAATAGTCCATAGAAGCGAAGACCTCAAACTCACACTAGGCTCGCATCTGCGATCCAACCTCTGTAGAGGCGGACACGTAGAAGCAACCAGAAACCCACACGTGTGGCACAACAGAAACCAACAACTAGGAATTTAAGCCAAATCTCCACCAAACACTAGAAACGATCCCGAGACCCCCCAGATACAAACCAAATATTCTACCTCAAGGTAATCAATGCTACAAACTTTCTCACACACTCAAATTTCTCATACAACCGAGCTACAATTTTTTTTAACGAAATCACCCAAAATATCCAAATCTCACAAATTTACAAATAGAGTCATAAAGTACATCCAAACGCCTCAGGAAGCGAACCAATGACTCAACTAAGTCATAATTGACTACCAAAACTACCGGAAGTGACAAAACCCGAAAACAAACCCTATACCCAAAAGTCAACATTGGGTCAAACTTATCATTTCTAAACTATTCACTTTTGGATTTTTCTTCCGAAAATCACATAAAGGCCACTCAAATCTGTGCTACCCATCCCCATGCATCACAAACCCCGTACAGAGTCTATAGGAAAGGTAATTTAGTAAAATAAGGATCTTTATCTAAAAATGACCAGACGGTTCATTACAAAGTGGATATTCCTTATTTCTATGACATGATTCTATACCTAAATGGTACTCATCTAAGTTGTATATAAGAAGTATTCATATCAAGCTTGTGTCTCATACTTAGATATCCCTCATATGCTATTATTTGTCCCTTGACGGGGTACTTTTTGCCTTAGAGCTTATTCTTTTCACTTTATAAGTATATATAGATCTTGCGGACATAGTCCATAGTCGATGACAAATGATTTACACCTTGAGCTATACTCAGTTGTATGGCACTATTGCATTCCAACATAGCCTATAGATGGCATGGTACGTCATATACTTACTTCACATAGGCTTATTAAAGCCTGGTACGGTATAGTTACCCTATAGAGCCTTGCTACGACTGGTATGTTGCATACACCACAGATGCCCTAATGGCCTGGTGTTATTTATGATATTCCACAGAGCCTTGTTTTAGGCCTGGTACAATATATCTATCCACAGAGACCTGATAGGGCTTGGTATGTTATGGATATTACTGTATGTTGTGAGAGTAGAAACATGTAGGTTTATCCATAAATTTTCCCTTATCTCCCAGTTATGTTCAACTACTATGCTTATCAGTTCAGTTTCAACTTTCAGTTATTCAGTTGCCTTACATACTAGTACATGATATTCGTATTGACGTCCATTTTTGTCATGCCTCGAACCATGGCTTGGGTGAATCACGACACTCGGTGCCTTCTTGCATGTGACGAGCAAACCATGGTTGCTAAATCAACATAGGAATCAAAAGATACTATAGTAATGATTTTAAAAACATGTCATTCAAACTGTTGAATTTATAATCTGAAAGTATATTGCGGAAGTAATCTAAAAATGTCATAAGTCTGAAAATATAAATACTGACATGTCTGAAATACTGAACTAGTCTAGTCTATGAAACCTCTAACATGAGTCTAACCGAGAACTGTCTACCAGGACAACGATCTGAGATACCTCTATAATAAAATATAATAATGAAATAATAGACTGATACCCAGAACAAGATGGGGCTCACCAATCGCCGCGATCGAAGCAATCTTGCGAGCGGATCCGTCGTCCTGAAAGTCAACACCTACATCGTGAAGCAACTGAAAGAATACATAGTTGTTGGTGCTCGGGAAAAGGGCAACCCAACTCAATAAATAGATAATATACTGAATCTGAAATTGATAACTAATAATTGAACAAGGAAAAAAATAAAAAGAATACTTCTTGTACCGAAATGGAGAGCCACCTATTTAACTAAAATAATAAAATGTGCCCTTAGGTACAATATATATATCTATATATATAACTGTGGCCTTGGGCCCATAATATATATATAACTATGGCCTTGGGTCCATAATATATAGTTGTGGCCTTGGGCCCATAATGATATATATAATTGTGGCCTTGGGCCCAAAATTACAGGTGCTCAACATGATACTGAAATACTAAAATATACTGCTATGAAATACTAAACTTGAATTCATGAGTGATATATATAATAAGAATTCGAGATTCATATTGTAATACATGATACTGAAATACTAAATCATACTGGAAATACTGACTAGAACTAGACTGAGACATGTATTCTTAAACTGATTATGAAATTTGAAGCATTTACTGTTCATAGTAACTTGAATTCTCAAAATCGAGACTCATGGGATACAGAACATGAGTCCATACTGATTACATAATGAGTTCACAATATTAAAAGTGATAATTATGAACATCTGTGAAGTTATATTCTCGAAAGATAGAAGTTCTAGACTTTTCATGAACTAGGGCACAATCTTTATATCTTAAGAAATTCATAGTAATCTTGATGAATGAGGTGTTGGGATGATTAATAAGGTTTCCACATGTATAGAGTTAGCTTCACATACCTGAATCGCTCCAAAAACTTGAAAACAATGAGAATCTTTGAAGGATAATTCAAAAAGCTTGAATCTTGAACCTTGATATGGGTTTTCTTGAAAACCCTAGGTTAGGAACAATGTATTTTCACCTAGAATTCATGTGTTGTTATAAACACTTGGAAGAAGCTTAACTTGTTGTAGAAGGATGACGGGAAGAAAGAATGATCGTTCTAAGGCTTGAGGATGTGAAGAATGAAGTGAGAAAAGCCAAAACACTTAAAGGTGCAGTCGGACCCATTTTACACTCATTTTTGGCTTATTTTATGGCCCGTATATTATTTTACAGCCCGTAAATTATTTTATGGCTCATAAATTATTTTACAGCCCTTATATCAAATCATAAAACCGTGATAGTGTGCTGTATTTTTTGAGAATTTTTACGGCCCATTTTACAGAGCGCTAGAACAATGATTAGTAAATCGCACATAAATTTTGTACAGATGTTCGTTTGACCTCCATAATATACCATTGGAAATGTATTTCAAGGATCTACTACTTTCATGAAGGATGTTTTCCAAAAAGTTTATTGAGTTTTTCATATACTCGCTTGAAGTGAGGCCTTGTGCAAACTCACTTGAAACATGGCCCATATAGTAGCTTCTAACTATACCTTGCCCAAAGACTCTTCTTATAACATGATTAGCTTTCAAAACACTTCCTACACTCTCCATATTAGTACCATTATGTTTCCATTATACGAGTCAAACATTAACCCAAAGGTAGGAGGTGTTACAATATCCCCCTTTTGGGATCATTTGTTCTTGAATGATGGATCATGGTTAGGAATATGACTAACTCTGAAATTTTACAAAAAAATTAGTAGGGTTTCCTATGTAAATAGGACTATCCCAACATTTTTTAAATACTTTCCAGTTAACCAGAGTCTCAACACAGCCTCACATAGCATCTTAATACACAATACATGACATAACATGGTAACTGAATAACATGAATACTGAGATGGCATAAATACATGAATACTATATGTCATGAATACTGGTCTTACTTGAACACATGGATATTGGACTGAATGAATACACAAATACAATACATGAATTTGGAAAAGAATTCGTAGGCATGAGTGAAATGAGTACTGAAACATGCGCATGAATATGACATGATTACATGGATGCGAGGAACATGAATATTGTATAGACATAAATACATGAATACTACCTCACATAGATACATGAGTGCTGAACTAACTCTAGATCTAAAACATGGACATCATAATATGAAATCCGAATGTCGAAAATATGGATGTTACAATGGGAGATCTGAATGTTGAGCGGAGCTGAGATCTGAACACTGAACGGATTATGAGGTCTGAATACTTGAGGTAGTTAACCTGCAAATTTGACAATCTTTCGTAAGATCTTGTATGGTCTAATGTACTTGGGACTAACTTTTCTTTCTTCTCAAATCATATGACGCCTTTCATAGGTAAAATTTTCTAGAAACACCCAATCGTTAACATAAAACTTTGAATCTCTATGCCATACATTCACATAGGACTGTTGCAACTTTTAACCATTTTCAAATGCTCCTGAATTAATTTAATTTTTTCAGCTTCCTCAGGGACCAAGTCTAGCTCTAGAAATAATATTTTTTCCCAACTATATACCAACCAATAGGTGGTCTATACCTTCGCCCATGCAAGGTTTAAAATGGTGTCATCTTGATATTGGCATGATATCTATATTTATAAATAACTCAATGAAATGCAAATGATCACCTCAATTACCTTTAAAGTCTAGGACATATGCGCTTAACATATCATTAAGCATCTGAGTAGTGCGATTTGTCTGACATCTGAATATATAACTTGGCATTATCTTCTGCTGAATCGGCTATTGCTTGCTACTAATTTGGAAATTTAGCCACGAAATTGGATTCATTCTTCTTAGTTTGATCCCACCTATAAACCTTATAAAGGTCATGATACATTTCCGTGAAGCTTGGGTAGGTAGAATATCTGAAATTGTGCTCATCTACCATAAATCTCCCTTTGCGCCTAACTATATCGAAGATGCAAAATTTCCCTTGGTATTTTAGAGTACCATCATCTCCCCCTTGTTTGGAAGTCATGATTTTATGTATGTGAAATCCTTTAGCTGTGATAGATGGTGATCATGAAACTGTTCTCCTCTTTTACTCAAATACTAAGGAGGATTTAGATCTGTTTCTTACAATAACTCTACCATCTTAGGGGTTTGAAAGTTGAACTCCTAGGTTTGCTAAATAATGAACTTTTCTCGTCATGATTCTCTTGTTTGCCTGAACATGGATGCTTCTTGAAATACTCATACTACAACTGTGCGCTAAGCCTTTGACCAACACCCTGAAAATGGAGTCTCATGCGATGACTCTACGTTTGGAGACTATCTCATTATGACATTATTACTGAACTGAGGTTCTTCATATCTCATGCTAACCCTTCGGGATTTTTTGAATATTCAACTGCACTCCTTGACAATTTACACATCTCTCTATTGTAAAAAAGGTTAAAATCTTATATTTGGGATCCTCCTCTCTTGTTGGCATCCAACCAACTTTTCTTAACTTCTGCAATTCCTTGCACTTTATGTCACCGATGGCTCATCTTTCAACTTACTTCTGAGCGGTCTTTCTTACTAGAGGAAATTGAATTTCTTACATGAACGGGGAACTAAATTACTTACATGAACTTAATTACCGACATATTCTGTCTTAAAAACTTAACTTCGCTCCTACTGCTAGTCTTAGGGAAAGTCCCCATTTTTGACAATTCTTAAAGACTGTGCTTCTGTAGTTTGCTCTCTTTCAGCCTAGATGATTTCTTCTTCCACTGCCACTGCACTCCATGTTTATCTTAAACTCTATGGGTTCTAATACATATTTGGTGTATTCAAATTGCTACTCACTTGTCAGTGTTAACCTAACTAAGGAAATCAAATCGTACCTCTACTAGCTCTGCTGAAATTGATAATTTACTATATCTACTCAAAACTTACTTACTATTCTCTAATAACCACTTGCTAGTATCATGTTCTCTGGTTCTTTCCTGAATACTAAAGTGAAGCGTAAGATTATTTCTAACTTCTCTCATCATCTGACCCTGTTCTGCAATCGTCTACTATTGTTTTGAGCTATAGACAAGAATCAAACTTAGAGATATTTTGTTTCTCTTAAATGAAAGGTTGAAATAACTAACCCCAACTTTATATACACCTTACGGTCTTGTCAAATTATACACACATGGTATAAACACATAAATCACATAACCTTAGAGGGAACTGCCATATCTTATCATCATATAGTAATATCTACTTCTTGTAGTAACTTACTAACATCATACTCTCTCGTTCTGATATAAATAGACTTAAATAATTTAAAACTATCCCCAGAAATTAAATATCGTCTACTTATGGTTCTCCTATCATACACAATCATTTCTTAGTCAGTTGCATGGGTCTGAAGACAAAATATACATCTTTGAAAACTCGAGACATTCTAGAATCACATGTGATTTGCTCTTAGGTTATTTTATGCTCAAAACTATCATGGACAGTTTATGTCTGCTGCAGCTAACTTCATAGCATGCTACCCTGTAGGGTCTTAAATATGAACTATCATCCTCATACTTGTAGCTCCATGGTCCAAAAAATCCAATTAAACTTATTTTGTAAAGTATAGAACATATGTATACTATCAGGCCAATACTTGTCATTAAAATAATACTATTACCTGATAAATACATCATGCGCCATTTGGCGAGTCTCGGGTCTCAACCCGGACTTGAAAGGGTGGTAACTACATAGCCGAACATTAGTGTATTGGATAACCATAATCTCGCTAACTGAAATATTGTCTAACTGGTAACTGAGGTTAAGTGATAACCATAAATCATGACAACTGTTCTTCTATTTTCTGATAAGGATTATGGTCTAGTCTGTAGTAACTGTGCTTTTCATCCCACTTTTAATATCATCTCTAAGTCTCATCTATCACCAATATGTAGATCATAATTTATACTCCAATGGGTAATCATCCTCACTCGAACCTTGAATTTCCTTTTCGTTGCTTACGTATTTGATACATTTGAGATTCGATGGAAAGAGAACGTTACTTACTACTCTAGACTTCATGGCACAAGTTAGAAGAATTCTTGAAGGTACTGCTCTAGTTGCACGATCTAGAGTATGAAAGAAGTGAGACAATCCTAAATGTCTTGGTTGTCAACTGTTTACAAGTGTGGGAGCCTACACACATATAAAAGAGACCCCATTGGACATAGTTTCATAGACTCCCTAAGACGCTTGAACCATAGGATTTGATACCAAGATTTTCACACCCCGAACCATGTCCTGGGAGAAACACAACACTCGGTGCCTGATTACATATAATAGAGCGAAACACATGATTGTTGAATCAATATGGGCAGCAAAACATACTATAGTAATGATTTCAAAAACATGTAATTCAAATTATTAAATTTTTAATCTGAAAGTATATTTCAGAAGTAATTTGAAAATATCATAAGTCTTAAAATAGTAATACTGACATATCTGAAATACTGAACTAGTCTAGTCTATGAAACCTCTAACATGAGTCTGACTGAGAATTGTCTACCAGGACAATGCCCTGGAATACCTCTATAATAAAATATAATAATGAAATAATAGATTGACACCCCGAATGAGATGGAGCTTACCAATCAATTGTTACTGAAGTAATCTTACTGAGCAGATCCGTCGTCCTGAAACTCGGCACTTGCACCATCAAGTGCAGGCCCCATGCAAAGGGATGTTAGTATATTTAAATTGTACTGTTTGTAAAGTAACTGAAAGAATAAATAGTTGTGGGGTGCTCGGGAAAAGGGCAACACAAAAGGGCAACACAACTTAATAAACAAATACTATAATATATATATATATATATATATATATATATATATATATATATATAACTATGCCCTTGGGCCTATAATATATGTATAGCTATGGCCTTGAGCCCATAATAATACATATAACTATAGCCTTGGGCCCAAAATTATAGGCACTTAACATGATACTTAAATATATTAATATGGAATGCTGAACATGAATTCATGAGCTGATATATGTAATAAGGAATTGAAACTCATACTATAATACATGATACTGAAATATTGAATCATACAGAAGTACATGATACTGGAAATACTGAAATATTGAATCATACAGAAGTACATGATACTGGAAATACTGAATAAAACTTGACTGAGACATGTATTCATAAACTGATTATGAAGTTTGAAGCATTACCTGTTCATAGTAACCTAAATTGTCAAAATTGAGACTCATGGGATACCGAACATGAGTCTATACTGAATACATAATGAGTTCACGATATTAAAAGTGATAATTATGAACATCTGTGAAGTTATATTCTCAAAATATAGAAGTTCTAGACTTTTCATGAACTAGGGCACAATCTCTATATCTGAACAAATTCATAGTAATCTTGATGAACGAGGCGTGGGGATGATTAGTAAGGTTCCCACATGTAGCGAGTTAGCCTCACATACTTGAATCGCACTAAAATGAGAAAAGTCTAAATCTTTGAAGAAGAATTCCAAAAGCTTGAATCTTAAACCTTGATATGGGTTTTGTTGAAAACCCTAGGTTAGAAATGGATTTTCACTTAGAGTTCATGTGTTGATGTTAGAAACACTTGGAATCACTTGGAAGAGGCTTACCATGGTGTAGGAGGATGACGTGCAGAGAGAATGGTCGTTCTAGGGCTTGAGGATGTGAAGAATGAAGTGAGAAAAGCCAAAAACTGAAGTTTTAAAGTTGCTATCGGACACGTTTTATGCTCATTTTTTGCATTTTTTACTGACTATAAATTATTTTACGACCCCTAAATCATACCATAAAATTGTGATAGTATGCTGGATATTTTGGGAATTTTTACGGCTCATTTTACGGAGCGGCAGAACACTGTTTAGTAAATTGCACATGAAGTTTTGTATAGATGTCCGTTTGACCTCCATAATATACCGTTGGAAATGTATTTCAAAGATATACAACTTTCATGAATGAAGTTTTCCAAATTATTTATAGAGTTTACCATATACTCACTCGAAGTGAAACCTTATGCAAACTCACTTGTAACATGGCCAATAGAGTAGCTTCTAACTATACCATGCCCAAATACACTTCTTATAACTAAATTAGCTTTCAAAACATTTCCTACACTCTTCATCTTGGTTTCATTATATTTCCATTGTACGGGTCAAACCTTAGCCCGAAGGTATGAGGTGTTACACTTTTGCCAGGGGCACTGTAATTCATGCGTGTAGGTTTCTGAGAGACAGCCATACATACCTCCATTGTGGTCCTGGATGTTATTATATAGTATATAGTGGCCTTGATGACCCGGTTATGTATATATATATATAGAGGTTGAGTCCCTCTTTGTTGATGAGACAAACAACTCTACTTTCATTGCATATAGCCTCATTAGCTTACGAAATTCTATCTTACGATGTAATTCAGAGGGACTTGACTTCTAGGCAGCGTCGGTGGATAGAGTTGTTGAAAGATTATGATATTACCATTTTGTATCATCCGGGCAAGGCCAATGTAGTGGCAGACACTTTGAGCCGAAAGATGGTTAGTATTGGGAGTTTAGTTTGTTTGGCTGTCTCTAAGAGTCCTTTGGCATTAGAGGTTCATACTCTAGACAATCATTTTGTGAGGCTTAAGCTTTCAAATCTGGGCAGGATTCTAACTTATGTGGAGGTATGGTTGCCTTTTTTTTTAATTATATTTGGCGCACCAGTATGATAATATGAGGTTATGCAATATTTGAGATACGGTGATGAGTGGCGAGGCCAAGGAGGCCATGATGGGAGATTTGACTAGATTGATAATGGAAGAGGCCCACAACTCTAGGTATTCGTTTCATCCGAGTGATACTAAGATGCATCGTGATTTGAGGCAGCACTACTGGTGGGGAGGATGAAGAGATATATTGCTAATTTTATATCGTGGTGTTAGAATTGCCAGCAGGTCGAATATGAGCACTAGCGTCCAGGTGGTGTGTCTCAGAGGATGCCCATTCTAGAGTGGAAGTGGGAGAGGATCGCTATGGATTTTTTTGTGGGTTTTCCCAAGACTTTGGGCAAGTTTGATGCTATTTGGGTCATTGTTGATAGATTGACCAAGTCTGCGCATTTTATTCTAATTCAATTGACGTATAATGTAGAGAAGTTGGTAAAGATCTATATCCGAGAGATTGATTGTCTTCATGGGGTTTCTATTTCTATCATCTCGGATCGGGGTACCTAGTTTACTTCACATTTCTAGTGGACCTTGTAGAGAGAGTTGTGTATTCGCTTGGATCTCAGTACATCATTTCACCCTCAGACCGACGGTCAGTCCGAGCGGACTATTCCGGTATGGGAGGACATGTTATGAGCATATGTAATTACTTTTGGTGGTCATTGGGGCCAACACTTTCCCTTGGTAGAGTTCACATAAAATAATAACTATCACTCTATTATCAATATGGCACCATTAAAGGCATTGTATAGTAGAATATATCGATCTATGATTGATTGGTTTAATGCGTTTGAGGTCCGTCCTTGGGATACTGATTTGTTGAGGGAGTCCTTATAGAGAGGGATAGTGATCCAAGATAAGCACCTGCCAGCATAGAGCAGGTAGAAGGAGTATGTGGATCGGAAGGTCCGAGATGTAGATTTCATGGTAGGTGAAAAGGTTTTATGAAGGTTTCACCTATGAAAGATGTGATGAGATTAGGTAAGAGAGGGAAATTGAGTCTAAGGTATATCAGACCATTTGAGGTTCTTTAGAGAGTGGGAAAGGTGGCATATGAGTTGGCTCTACCACCGGGTCTTTCATGCATTCATCTAGTCTTCCATGTGTCTATGCTAAAGAAGTATCATGGCGATGGTTCTTATATTATAAAATAGAACTCAGTAACTCTTGATCAGAATCTAGAGTTCGAGGAGGATCATGTGGCTATTTTGGGTAGGCAGGTGAGGAAGTTGAGATCGAATAAGATTGCTTCAGTGAATGTTCAGTAGAGGCATCGTCATGTTGAGTAGGCAACATAGGAGACCGAGTCTGATATGCAGAGTAGATATCTAAGATTATTCACTACTTCCGGTACGTTCCCTCTATTTGTTTCTCTCCGTTCAAGGACGAACGTTGTTTTAATTGGCATTTGACGTACATGCCCGCTTGGTCGTTTCCTACTAAAAATCTTTATTTGCTTGTTTGAGCCTTCCATAAACTCTTTATAGGGTTCGTGATGCACGGGGATGGGTGGCACTGATCTCGAGGTCCATTTATATGTGTTTTAGATGAAAAATCCAAAGTGTGAAAAGTTAGAGTTGGTTAGTTTGACTCAAAGTTGACTTGTGTCTAGATGGGTTCACTTTGGGGTTCTGTCACTTTTGGTACTTCCGTAAGGTCATTTATGACTTAGTCGAGTCATTGGTTCACTTCCTGAGGTAATCATATGTATTTTGTGGCCTTATTTATAAAGTTTGGATTCTGGTTTTGTCCTGGATGATTCTTTAGAAAAGTATGCCTTGGATCGGTTATTTCTGAAATCCGAGGATATAAGCAAGTTTGTAGCACTATTTACCATAGACGAGCATGTTTGGTTTGTGTCTGGGGGGTTCTAGGAGTGGTATAGATGTTAGATGGTGGTTTTTAGCCTATGTTTCACAGCTGCTGTCTGGTGTCCACCACGACGGAACCAACATCAGCTCCGGTGGGTCCCTTTGATAGAAGGTTGGCTCGCCGAAGCAGAAGTTGGGGAAATAGAAAGTTCTGCCATAGCAGAATCAGGTCCACTGTGGCGAGATATGAGGTGTCAAGTGACATCCGTTATGGCGAAGGTTTTTTCTCCGTAGTTTGTCCGCTCCATCGGAGTCGATTCTGCCGTGGTGGATCACTGTTCAGGTGTCATATATATTTAATTCTAGGTCAAATTTTCTTTCATAAAATAGTGTGTTCTCAAAACTAGCACCGCATAAGGGTAATTTCAGAGCCTTATGAGCATTTTCCACATTGAGGTAATCAATTCTTTCCCTTTTTGGTTTAAGTTTATGATGCTAAGCTTATTAATGGTGGTTTAGCTTATTGTTTGATTTGGGGAAGATGGGTTTTGCATATTATGAGTTTAAGAGAGTTGTATAGTTGATTTTAACGGGGATTTATGGATTGAATGATGTTATTATCATGAGTTAGGAGTTGATTATATTAGATTATCATGTTATAAGTCTTAATTTGGTGATAGAAACTTGTTTTCAATTAGAGAAAATTTCTAGGGTTTCAAATTGGGGCTTTTTGATTGTTGTCCAATTGAGGGTTCAAATGTGAATAGATTTTCATTTAATTTAAGGATATGATTGTCTAGTATGTAATCTTGGTTTTTGTGTAATAAAGTTTGAGTCTTGGTGGCGTGGGCCCGAAATTAGTATTTAAAGTCTTACTTTTATTGTGTTAAGCTTATTATTAACTATGTGATACACGTGAATAGACTTTGATCATCGCGAGGAAAGAAGGAAGGGAAAGGCTGTATTCGAGACTTGATTTGCTAGTGCTCCTGCGTGGCTTTGAGGTAGGCTATGGTTTAGCTTTTTGAGACTCCAATAGAAATGCATAATTAGTTATAAATATTAATTTGTATTGGGCATGTTTGGGGGTCCCATTCAGCTGGTTGTGATGAACGGTTGATTGGGTACCAGTGTTGAACTGTGATGATGGGATGATTTGAGGAATCAACCTTATGCTGGTTCTAACTGCTATTTATTTAGGCTCATTCCCATACGTGGGCTTATCGCCATGTTTGCTATTGTTTGGTTACTCATCACACATGCTTTCGATTGATATCCTAATTTGACTAGAATTTCTTATATGTTGTTGAATTCTTGAAAGAATATGTATATCATCTCTATACTTGATAACATCTCATTATATCATGATATATTACCTTGTATTATCATTGCATTTATACACTCATTGTTCTATGACTTAATATGAGAGTGGTATGGATATGCTATGGTCCAAGAGACCAGAAAGGTAAGAGTAATATGAGATTATGGCACTTGAGATGATATTGATACGCGGAGAGCGGAGTTGCACACCTGTAACATAATTGAGACTCAACAAATGAGTCATGGGCTCTAGTCAGATTCATGTGTAGAATTTCGGATGGCTAGGAGCGGTATATGGACTTCTTTGGACCGCCTTGGATGTACGAATCATAATTAAACCTTGACATACTATATACCAGGTTGAGAAAGGTACCTTGCATAGGCATTGCATTCACATCATACATTTTATGACATATCATTGATAAAATGTGACTCAGACTTGCTATTGAGTGATTATGAACATCTGGGTTGGATTTGGGACTTGAAAGGATTATTAATGCCACATGATATTTGATATGCTATTGAACTCTATGAAACATCTTGGTGATTATGTGATATACTTGGTCATTGATATGCTAGTGTAGGATTATTTAGTGTCAACTCAGTATTTATCTTTGATTATGTATCTTCCATCGTTGTCATCCTATGATGTCTATAGGGGTACATTGTGTACTCATGCTACACTTACTGCATTCTTTTTGGATGCAGATTCAGTACCTTCCACCTCTGCAGCACCGCGTGGCTGAGAGTTCGAGTTGGTCATCCCAAGCATTCAGGGTGAGGATCTATCTCAAACATAGCCTTGGATACTCTTTCTGTATTTATTGTTTTCTGTTCCTACTTCAGAGACACCTTTCAGACTATGTATTTTAGTTTTGGCCTGCATGCCGATTTTCAGACTTGATTCGTATTTGTTAGTGCTCTTGTATCACATATTAGATCTATTGGGGGTGTTTGTTGGTGTATCAGACCTATGGTTTATTTCCGCATTTATATTATGAGACAGTGTTTATGGTATTTGAATTTTTTCTGCTTTTATATATATATATATCATGTCTTGAGAGTGGTTAGCCTACGTGGTGGAATTATATAGGTGCCACCACGACTCTGGAAAGGAGTAATGACAATTTTAATGTAGCATAACAAGGTAATTTCCTATACTTTGAGGCAGTTGAAGAAGCACGAAAAGAACAACCAGACCTATGATTTAGAGGTTTTTTTTATGTTGAAACAGTTTTTCTTTATCCATGGGCAATGAGTTTCAACGTATTGGGTGTATATGTATAGAATCTTTCATTTTTATGTTGATCTTAATTATTGGTTTAGTTTATGCATGGCGAAAGGGGGCATTGGAATAGTCATAGCTCTTGAATATTCAGACAATAGAAAGAAAGACGGAATAAATAAGATTGAGACAGTTATGAATTCCATTAATTTTCCTTTACTTGATCGAACAACCCAAAATTCAATTATTTCAACTACATTAAATGATCTTTCAAATTGGTCAAGATTCTCTAGTTTATGGCCGCTTCTCTATGGTACCAATTGTTGCTTCATTGAATTTGCTTCACTAATAGGCTAACGCTTCGACTTTGATCGTTATGGACTAGTACCAAGATCGAGTCCTAGACAAGTTGGTCTAATTTTAACAACTGGAACAGTAACAATGAAAATGTCCCTATATTTAGTGAGATTATATGAGAAAATGCATAAACCAAATATGTTATTGCTATGGGAACCAGTATAATTATAGGCGGGATGTTCAGGATCGACTGTTATAGTACTGTTGGGGGAGTCCATAGGCTAATTCCTATAGATATCTATTTGCCAGGTTGCCCACCTAAACCAGAAGCAGTTATAGATGCTATAACAAAACTTCTTAAGAAAATATCTCGAAAACTCTATGAAGATCGAATTTGGTCTCAACGAGTGAATCAATGTTTTACTACCAATCACAAGTTTCATGTTCGATGCAATATTCATACGAGAAATTATGATCAAAGAGTTCTAGGAAGTCGTGGTACATGCACTTAAGATATGGATGCACTACTTATACAGTGTTCAGGTTGACATCTTTACAAATCATAAGATCCTTCACTATATTTTAAAGCAGAATGAGTTCAATTTGTGGCAAAGACGATGCCTTGAGTTATTAAAGGACTATGACGTTGATTTTGTATCATCCAGGAAAACCAAATGTGGTAGCCGACGCTCTCAGCCGCAGATCTATGGGTAGTTTGGCTCATTTGGGTGTCGAGAAGAGGTAACTAGCCAAAGATAACCATCAATTAGCGAGCCAAGGAGTTAGATTATTAGATTCAGATGATGGTGCAATAGTGGTTCAAAACGTAGCAGAATGATTTATTGTGACCGAGGTAAAAGAGCGACAGTATGAGGACCCTGACTTAGTAAAGTTGAGAGATAAAGTTCCACAGCAAAAGAAATCAATATTAGACCTTACGGGGCCCAGGTTTCTCATATACAAGGGTTGATTATTTCCTAGGTGTTGCTGGCCTACGGGGCAAGATTATGGCAGCGGTGCATTATTCACGTTATTCTATTCATCCAAGTTTGATGAAGATATACCATGATACCAAAGATATGTATTGGTGGAATTATTTGAAGAATGACATTGCTGAGCTTGTAGCACAGTGTCCAAATTGGCAGTCCGTAAAGGTAGAGCATTAGAAGCTCGAAGGTCTAATAAAGAATATTGAGATTCTGGCTTGGAAGTGTGAAATGGCTAACATGAATTTTATTGTGGGCTTACCCCATTCATATCGAAAGTACAATTCTATATGGGTGACTATCGATAGGCTTACAAAGTCAACTCACTTATTGTCAGTCAGAGCCACTTATATGGCTGAAGATTACACAAGGTTGTACATTAAGGGGATAGCGTGGCTCCATGGTATCCCAGAATCTATTATCTCTCATAGAGGGGCACAATTTACGACCAACTTTTGGAGATCCTTCCAGAAAGGATTTGGGACTCAGGTGAACCTTAGTACAATGATACGCTCAAATTACACCTAAGTTATGGCATAAAGCGGACATTGTCAAATATAGTAACCCAACTAGGTTGGGGTCGAATCCCACTAGGAATATGGTGAAAAAGGTTACTATCTTAGTGTAATACTTGACGTAGGTCTTTGTTCTAATTCCGTAAAGGTTATAAATATTTGTGTAATTCTAACAGTTAGATTATATTGATTGAAATTCAGTTGATTAAGAAACTAATATTGTGTCTCCACTAGGTTAGATGATATGCTCTAGGTATTAACGTGATATACTCCTTATGGATTGTGTATTGTATGCACTTAATCTCTGTGTGACTTCCTAATATTTCTGAATAGTTAGAAAGTATTTATCTTCATGATTGTCCCAAATATAGAAGATTGATATTAAGAATGATTAATTATTCCAAGTAAAACTCCTCTTATTCCTAAGTGAGTTTATTAAACAAGAGTTAATGTCCCGAGTCCTTGTTAATTATTCATACCAAGCCCTACTCACCTTCCAAAGTAAAGTATAATTTATGGCTTAGATTAATATTTGCAACCACTAATCAATATGAACAAATAAGAAATAATTAAATACTAACAATGCATGATTCGTATATCAATATCAACAACCTATTCGCATAACACCCACCATTGGGTTCACAATCTCAGAATGGTATTTAACTACTCATGATATTAAAGATAACGAAAAGCTTTGAAATTGTCATTGAAACTTACAATTGAATAACGAAGATTAAAACATGGGAACTTGTTCTTGAAAGCCTCAACATACTCTAAGTTCTTGATACTATCGATACAAGTCTTAGAATTGATGATGAATAAACACTACAAGAAAAAAGGCATTTACCAAAAATATTTTTGTTGTTATATGTTGGATGTCATTGCCTACTTTTCGCAACAAGAAAAGTTGTTGCATGCTGATGCAATAACCTCCAATGCGAAAAGTTTTCTCAACAACAAGTTATTTTTATTTGTTGCTATTTACATTTTTAGCAATAATATATTAAATTTTTATTGTCATTTACGTTTTTTAGCAACAATATATTTATTATTGCTAAAATTTTATTGCAAATTCTATACTTTCTTGTAGTGAAATTATAAAACCCTAAAACCTATTTATACAAGTCAAAACCTCAGAATTAAAACCAGACTAAACTGCCCCTATCGCTAAATTCGACGGACCGTAAAATTAAGTACGGTTTGTATAATCTTTGACTGTAAAATTCAACGGCTAGAAATTACGATCCGTATAAAATGTACGGAACCGTCAAAACTCTGATAATCTGATATTTATTCAGTACTTGGATTAAACACCACGTTTATCCAGTTCATAAAATTATTTATGGACCGTCAAATCCTGTCGTCAAACTTCTTTTATTCTTATGATTCTCTGCTTCTAACCATCATAGCTTTTCCAATCCAATTGTACGGTCCGTACAATCCTCAATTCTAGGGACTTCGCTTGAATTTCCTTGTTTCTTCTTCCTTAACGACATTTACCTTAAACATAAACAAAATACATCAAAACGACACAAACTTGCTTAAAAATAAGTAAAACTTATAGTTAAAAAGAATCAAATGTGTCGTAATTCTATGGACATTAACACCCCCTACTTAAAATCTTTGTTTGTCCTCAAGCAAGTAAATTAATACACTATACTAAAACCAACACTCAGATATCACAAAGTCAGAATGTCTACAGTGCTTTTGGCAAGTAACTACCGGCAGTACAAACATGACTCCCCCCATATCCATATTACTCAACAAGATGTATGACTTAAAATTGTTGTAACTAACAATGGAGCTTCAATTAGTGACATCAAGTTATTACAGGAACCATTGTGCACATGAATCTCAACTCACGGGAAATCAATCACTTTATCAACCCTTATGCCCTCACATAGACCAAGAATGTCCCAACACACATATATACAAATAAATGGGACAAAAGACTATAAAGAAGCGAAACACTCACTCATAAAGAAATTCTCAAACTATAGATGCAGATACCATATGCTATCCCTTATTTCAATGTCTTCGACTTCGTACAGTTTGGCTGTGATCACATTTAGACTTTTCCTAGGTTGTAATGTAGGCTTAGGGATGAGTAGGATGTATATTTGGACAATAGTGACTTACCATCCTTGAACACTACACTTAATTCACCTTTAACGACCTTCTTATTCTCCCTTTTTCTTTTGCTGCCTCAGTGTGGTTTATTTGTTACTCTATTTCGTTTTATGCCAATTTTCAGTATTTTTCTTTTTTTTCTATTATTATTTTTTTCATTATTTACTACTACCATACCTTTTCAGTAACTAGGCAACTCAGGTCTACCCAAACTTTAGGCATAACCCTCATTTTCGCATATTTCACACATCACCTCTAATTTAGGCTTTTAGCTTCTTTTATGACATTTTTCACTGTCAAAGAGGAACCAGGTGCAACAATAGGGATATTCAGAATAAAAGGGTATATGCTCATTAGCAGCTAGTCAAATAATAAGCTTATAAACTCAAAATGGGAAACTAGGAATATTGTATATACACGGGTTAGGATCATGAAAGGAAAAAAGGTTCAATATCAAACAAACAAGGCCTAAGATCACTTCACAGCTCAACTTATCCTAAGAAACAATGCATGACTAACCAGACAAGTTCTAGATTAACATATAACAAGAGAATAGATACAAAAACACCACCATGCTGTCATAAGAATTGTTCCACACATTAACTTCCTCGTTAAGCATTAAGCACACAAAGTAACGCAATACTCTAAATGTCACAAAAAGAATCATGCATGTTAATTAAGAAACACATGTCGAGTACACATCATAAAAACTTCCGAAAGGGAGTATTTCAAATATCCAACATCGAACAACCATAAGTTACTCAAACCACCACCACATAAGTCATAATTACTCTACTTTATCTAAACACGACCTAAACATTCTAGTTTCAGCATAAATAAAAACCCTGGGAAAAGAACCATGGCAAAGAAAAGTCAAGGCGGTCCTAAACATATATTTACACTACATGCAATCAAATAGCCCCACCCCAACCAAAAATAATGCATTGTCCCCCAATGCATCAAAATAAAGACAAGGAAGTAAGAACTACCTGAGTCACTCTAGGTGTGCTACTCATCTTGAGGCAATGTTGCCTCCGAGTAACCAATCTCAGTATCTGCAACAACATCTGCAACAACATACTCTAGCAGAGGTAAGGGTAAGGGCGGAGGCAATGTCATTCTAGTCGAAACACTGCTAGACGAGGCACCTACAACTTCGCTCGATTCTGATGTGCGGGTAATTCTTGACGAGCGACTTGCTCAAGGCTAGCAGTACCTACTGATCCTCCATGGTCCGTAACCTAGTCCAAGTTACCTCTAATGTCTCATCACTCAACTCATCCTCCTCATTCATTTTCCTCTTTCCCTTAGCATATGCAGGAGTGGGAATATGGGAATCATCATCCTCAATCAAATTCTCAACATGGACAAATGTAGCCAAGTCCACCAGTGTGGTCAGAGTTGGATCCTCCAATGTAACCTGATCATGGGCCTACGGTGCCTTAACTGCGGCTCTCAACTCTTGTAACTCTGTCCTAAGTGACCCAGCATCACTACTCAGACATGATCTCTCTAGTGCGGCTAGCTTAATCTCAAACCCATCTAGGATAGCATGTAGCACCTCACGAGACATCTCTGTGGATATCTTAAATTGCTCAAAGGTTGTACTAATCTCTTTTACAATGAATATACGGATCTACCCTATGATAATAGTGGTATGTTGATCCGCCCTCTCTGCTGTTATGGCTACCTGTTTGAAGTTGTCTCTTGTAAGGGAAAATGGGTCAGCGACTCTGGCTGCAACTTGTGGCTATGTGTTAGGCGGAATTTGACTCGAAGATATACTAGGTGCAACTGTAGGTGGTGGCATAGTGGCAGTGGAAGGTACAACCTCCGGTCCCATACTTAGTGAATTTTACAGACCTGTATCAGCCATAATTTGTACATACACAAGTTTTTATATTTTAATTTTTTGTGATTTGGGATGTCGAGGCTCAGGTTACTCAGACTTCACCCATTATTCACATGATTACGCTTATTGGTATGGTATTAGGCTTTTGGCAGGGATAAAAATTTCAAACTTCAATGTTGAAGTTATATATCGAAATGTCCTCCGACCCATTGGAAGTTACTCAGACTTCATTTCCTTTCATTCATCATTTTTCTCATAGTCATTATCACAAATAGTTGGCGGTCATAATGAATCGACACGAATGTTGAACAAAGGTCCCTCCGACTCAGAGGAGGTATGATGTTCTCGTCCCCACGATCCCTATTCTACAACAAACATAACAAATCCCTCACCCCTAACCAACAAAATCTACAGAATTAAAGTCAACCCAATATCCATATTCAATTTTGAACCCTAGGTGTAAATTTGATCTACCCACAATCAATAATCAATGACAACTCGATCCATACTACTGTAAGGCATCAAAATAGGAGTGAGAACATTAACATACCTGATTACAAAGATTCTCGACTCAACTAGTGAAGATATAAGGCGTCTTGGCACTGGTTTATTTATGTTAGGTAGAGTGCCAATGCGTGTGGTGTGTATGGTGCTGAGTAATGAGGCTGATAGGGAATATGATGGAAAGACAATGTGGTGTTAATATGGTGTTGATAGTGGTCGGTTATGGAAGACAAAATTGAGGAAATGTTTTGAATTCGAGTGAAAGTGAGAGATGTGGGGGTTGACTGAATGATATAAACCTTAGTGTTGACTGCACCGATATTTTTACGATTCATATTAATTTGTACGGGGTGTACAAATTTATATGGTGTCCCAATTAGAACACTCACCTGAGTTCCATTAATGACGTGGCCAAAAAGGATGGTCCGTCAAATTTTATACGGTCCATAAAATTAGATTGTCACCCAAGCCAATCAAAATAGTGAGCAGCCTAAGTCCTTTCCTAAAAAGTGGTGGAAATCTACGGTCCGTACAAAATTGTACGACTAGTATTTTTCCCTGTGACCTGAACAACTGAACACCTGGAACTTTCTCCTGCGACCCAGTCTTCACACACTACACCAACACATCAAACAGTCCAAGAACACTAAAAATAATTGAAAACAAAGACAAAAAGAAAATACATAAATTAAACTTGGGTTTCCTTCTAAGAAGCACTTGATTTAACATCGCGGCATGGCGGTGTTAGCAGTTTACTTAGGATCGGGCTCAAACGTGTATCCATGCTTTAGATGGTGCCTATCCAGAAATTTGTCACCATCAATGCAGTCATGGTAGTGTTTCACCATGTGGCTATTAACTTTGAAAGTTCTAGTCCCATCTCCAAACTTCAGTTCCATCGAGCCATTGGGTGAAACACTCACCACTTGGAACAATCTGGACCATTTCGATTTCAACTTTCTCGTGAAGAGCTTAAGCCTTTAATTGAAAATCAAGACATTTTTCGATTGGCGGTCTTGTTTTGGAATCTTTTTATCATGGTAATGCCTTATCCGCTCCTTATACAGGGATGCACTCTCATATGCTTGGTACCTGAACTCATCCATCTTATTAAGCTGAAACAATCGAATTTTGGCTGCTTTATCCCATTCCACATTCAGCTTCTTCAGTGCTCACATGGCTTTGTGTTCGAGCTCAACGGGCAGGTGAGACTCCTTATAAAAACCAGTCATAAGGTGAAGTTCCAATGGTCGTCTTGAACGCCGTTCTATATGCCCAAAGAGAATCATCTAACTTACTCGACCTGTCAGTCCGGTTTGCATTAACTATTTTTTCTAGAATGCTCTTTATTTCTCGATTCGACACTTCAACCTGGCCACTCATTTGAGGATGATATGAAGTGGCCACACGGTGCTTAACCCCATACTTCTCTAGCAGCTCAGCTAATGCCCTATTATAAAAATATGAACCCCCATTGTTGATGATCGCCCTCGGTGTGCCGAAACTTGTGAAAATATTCCTCTTCAAGAACCCCGTCACACTCTTGGCTTCATTGTTGGGTAAGGTCATTGCCTCTCCCTATTTTGAGATATAATCAATATCCACTAAAATGTATTTCATTCCATTAGAGCTCACAAAAGGACCCATAAAGTATTTCATTCTCCCGTACATCAAAAATCTCACCTCCATGACAAAAAGCATAGGCATCTCGTGCTTCTTCACATTGCTTCCCTACAGTTGGCACAGGTCACATGACCTTGCCATCATATTAGCATCCCAATACATGGTGGGCCAGTTATACCCACATTCAAGAACTTTAGCCGTTGTCTTGTTTCCACTATGGTGACCCCCTAGTGGAGAGTCATGACATGCCTTTAGAATAGACATTACCTCATCTTCCAAAACACACCTCCGGATCATATTATCAACACACATTTGGAACAAATAAGGCTCATCCCAGTGATACTGGTGACAGTCTCTTAAGAATTTCTTCTTTTGATAGTTTTTAAGCTCTTCATGAATAACACCAGTAACCATATAGTTAGCAATATCAGCATACCAAAGAGTCGTAGCACAGGACATGGCCAAAAGCCTATCATCAGGAAAAACATCATCAATATTTAGCTTTCTTCAAACCACCAGCTTCTTCAAGTCGCGAGAGATGATTAACAACCTAATTTTTAGACCCCTTCCCGTCTTTGACATCAAAGTCAAACTCTTGTAAAAAGAACACCCATCGAATCAACCTCGATTTCTCCTCCTTTTTTTCCATCAGAAGTCCAAGTATACATACCTATTTGAATAACAAGCCGAAAATGTTGAAGGTAACTAACCTTTACACTCATAACTCATGCTATAATCTCCAAGCTCCCAGTATTTAGTCAGTTCAGTAGTCATCTACATCAGTGTTTATTCAGCCAATTTAGTGTTTATTTAGTTCAATAGTAATTAATTTTAGTATTAATGTGTTCATCTTAGTTCAGTATCCCCATGTTTCTATCATCCATGTTTATGATCCTGAGTTAGCCATAATTACGACTAGGACAATCATTCAAGGATGAATGATCCCAAATGAGAGATAATATAACACTCCGTGAATCTGAGTTAAGTGTGAATATTTTAAATGAGTGTTAACATGAGATTTTATCCATATGAAGTTCCATCGGGATGAGTTTGGGTGGAATAGTTGTTTTGGAATCAAGACGAATAGTGAGGAGCATAAGATTTGATAGATTGACTAAGTTTATGGTAGGTCTTCTTTCCATCCCGATTTTGTGAAAATTCATTGGGATTTTGTGTAAACTTAAAACACACAAATTGTATCCCTTTTAAATAGCTTTCCATCCATATATGGTGGAGCCCAAATGGATCTCTGTGCAAAATGTTATGCACATCTTTACTAGACACTGCACAGTTTGCACGGCCAGCTGCGCGGCCAAACTTCAGGTGCACGACCGTGCACCGGAGGTAGTGTTACTACCTTTGCTACATGATCAGATGCGCGA
Source organism: Anisodus tanguticus (assembly GCA_034509755.1). Lineage (NCBI taxonomy): Eukaryota > Viridiplantae > Streptophyta > Magnoliopsida > Solanales > Solanaceae > Anisodus > Anisodus tanguticus. The sequence goes on from CM067551.1 coordinate 29,981,005, forward strand.
TTAGGCCACCTTCTTCATGGCCGTGCATCGGGAAAGTCTTTTTAAAAGTCCTAGGTCATATCCCACACCCCAAATACAAAACTTTTCTCTAGAAAATGGAGCTCACAATTCTAAGGTCCCTCCATCATCCAAGTATGTTTTAATGATGATTTCAAGTTGATTCAAATTCTCCAACACCTTATTAACATAATTAAATGCTTCCAATTCATAAATTATCGGTTGAGTCTCCGTCTTGGACAAAGAACCCTAGAATCTGAATTCAAGAGACTTGAACATACAAAAGGTAAGACCTTCCTACTTCAGTCGATTATAGCTTTCAATAAGTGATTATAGATAATAAGTTCTTCAGATATAAGTTGATGGGTATGATAGAAGAAAAACATGAAGGTTGTATCTTCGGGTTTTTGACTTAGGATTGTCGTTATGTTATGGGTGATGAAGAATGATGTTAATTGTACCTATATGAGATTGAAAAATCATCTAGGAGCAAGATAATAGGTTGATGGGTGTAGAAACACCATTAATGAGAGTTGTGGAGCATCATGCCCAACAAGTGTTTGATAAAATGCTTAGATGACCAAACATGAGTATTATTACTAATGTTGATTCCCTTTGATATATATTGCTATAGATTAAAGTCGAAAAATGAGTAACAAACATTATAGTACACTTAAAGGCTGGAATTAAGATATGTAAGGATAACTCTGTATGTGTGGGAAAGTTAATGATTCCCCTCACGCCTCATTCTTTTATGACTATTATGAGTTGCCTCGGAAATAGAGTTAAGCCTTAGTTTCATGAAGAGCTTTAGAACTTCTACTCTCAATACAGTATAGTTTTGGAATTTGTTCATGATTGTCATTGCGAATATCGTGAACTCATTACATAATAAGGATAGACTTATGTTTGATATCCCATGAGTCTCAGTTATGAAATCTTAGTATGCTTATGAATGATTAGTTCTTTAAACTCCATAATCAGCTCATGAACACATGTCTTAGGATAGCAATGATAAGTATTCCATTGTTATGAATTGCAGTATGATTCTCAGTTCTTTAATATAAATTGTTGAATATTGAACACATGTATCTTTTCTAGAGGGCACAGTCTTATGTATACGTATACTTGGCCAAGGCCACATGTTGACACACTTAGTTGGCCGAGGCCACAGATTTGTGCACATATTTGTCCTAAGGCTACAAATTATTAATTAAGTTAAAACATGTGATTTCATATTCAGAATATGAGAACTTATGACTTTACTTCTCTTGTTCAGTTCAACTATCAGTATGTATTAGTTTTAGTTTTAGTATCTATATATATTATTAATTTGAGTTGCCATTTTCCTGAGCACCCCACAACTATTATTTCTTTCAATTGGTTTTACATAAAATTACAATTAAAATGTACTTACATCCTTTTTTTCCCAAGTCCTGCATTTCATGATATTGGTACGGAATTACAGGGACAACAAATATGTTCGCTAGGATTCTCGTATTAGCTACTAGGTGAGCCTCGATTTGCTTTGAGGCATTATCTTATTTACAATTTTGGAGTTAAAATAAATAGTCAGGTATGCCGAGGGCATTTTCATAATAAATAGTCAGCATTTTAGTATTAATTAGAGGCTTTATAGACTAGAGTTGTAGTCAGTCAGTGTTTAACATGATTTTATGTTAGCCATGTTGGCTACGTTTTATATTTCAGACTTATTCCGCATTTATAATTATTCAGTTAGACATTTCAATAGCTTATCATTAGTATATATTATAATGCATATAAATATAAGTCCTATGTTGATTCAGCTAGCTATATCATTCACCCCATCACATGCAGTCAGGCACCGAGTGTAATGACCCATTTAGTCGTTATGGAACTTTTAACCCATTTACTCCGGTGACCCTTGCCCGAGCCGTATTAGTACAACTTTGACCCGTGGGTATAGGTAGTATAATTCCCGAGGTGATCGGGCAAGAATTTGTAGGACTTTGGCAGATTAGAACATTAAAGTGAATAACATTTGACTAATAGTTAAATTTTGGGTAAACATACCTTTTTCAAAAATTCATCAATTTAGTAAGGTTCGGAGGGTCATTTATGACTTAGTGGGATATTCCGTTTGGTTCCTGAGGTACTTGGGAGAATTTTGGGTTATTGATTGGAAAGTTGGTCAAATAGACCTCCGTTGGAAATTCCGAGGTCACGAGTGAGTCCGTAGTGTGTTTTTATGTGTGAATGCATGTCTGGTTTATGCTTTGGAGGCCTCGGATGGATGTCAGAATGTTGGGAGGAACTTGTGGAAACCAATTTTTTCCTGTTTTTCTTATGTCTCACCCTAGTGAGACTATTCATGCCTCAACAGGTCTATCTCAGTGGAGCCTAGACCAATGAAGTGAGGTCTCTGACTTTTAATGAGATCCGCCATAGCGAATGGCTCTCTGCTGAGGAGAGATTGCTGTGGCAGGTATGATTCCTCTAGAGCGGATGATGCTGAATTAGAAAACACTTTTTATTTATAACTTCGAGCCCATTCCTCCTATTCACCAAATCTTCAACTTAGAGAGCATTAAGGGCAATTTGAAGGGTTTTGAGGTGGTTTCATCTTAGGGGTAAGTCTATTTACCTTGTGTTGTAATTATCTACCTATTTAAGCTTGATTTAATGGTGAAAATGAATGGGGTAAGTTGGAGAAGCTTGATTTCTAAAATTGAATTAAGAGAATGATTATGGAGAGATAGGTTTGAGCCACGAATTGGGTTTTTTTTATTTGAAGATCATTTTAGTGATTTAATGAGTATAACTAGCAATTGGAGTATATTATTGAATGTCTATGATGTCGGTTTAGTAATTCCAACCTTAAAATCCCAGTATTTCCCTTGTAAGCCGGATTTTCTCCTTTCAAAGTTGATTTTTGATTAGAACGGATGTATAGTGGTATGGGTATTGTAAGTTCCAATTTCTAACTTAGATTCAATAATGACTAGACTTCAAGTATAACTGAAATTCCTAAAAAGGGTAAGGCTCCAGTGAGATTGTTCGTGGCACCAGCTCGGCATTTAGGTAGGTTACGGCTTACCTTATATTTAGACTTTGGTTTGTGAAGCATATGTAGAGTTAGTGATTGTTGGAGAAAGCATGTTACACCTTCGGGTGTGAAGTTGGAATGTAATACTTAGGTTGGTATTGTTTCTTGATTGTGGTTGTTGTCTTATTTGATCTAGTGGCTCGTCGCCACGTGTATGATACTAGACTTGACTGTGTATAGTGGTAGGATTGATCCATTGTTGACATGATGTTATGTGTCCATGTGTGACACGATTGGCGTTGATATATTCTCATTTGCATAAATATCATTCATACATTCATAATTTTACATTTGGATCGGGTTGCGCATCACAATATATATATATATATATATATATATATATATATATATATATATATATATATATATATATCATGTGTGATACAATTGGCGTTGTTATATTCTCATTGGCATTAATATCATTCATACATTTATGATTTTACATTTCGATTGGGTTGAGCATCACAACATATATATATATATATATACATACATTGGACTGGGTTGCACGTTCCGCAATATATATTGGATCGGGTTGCATGCTCCGCAACATATATTAGATAAGGTTGTATGCCGCAGTAGGTACATGGACTTAACGTATCCCCCAGGGGTCATGACTATTGAGGCATCCAAGACGAAGACTCAATCGATAATATATGGATTGGAAGTGTTTAATAATATTAATAAGTTGTTAGGAATTGCAATCAACTTGAAATCATCATTAAAACTTACCTTGTATGATGTAGGGACCTTAGAGGAAGTTGGGTTCTTGAGAGCTCCCCTTTCTAGAGCAATTTTTTGTATTTGGGACGTGGGATGACCTTGGACTTTTAAAAGACTTTCCTAGTGGGCGTTGACCGCGCAACGCAAAGAAAGGCGAGTAACACTACCTCGAGTGCGTGATAGCGCACTTGATATTCGGTCGCGCAGCTGGTCGCGTAGATTGTGCAGTATCTAGTACAATGCACATAACTCTGTGCACAAAGATCCGTTCGGTCTCCACAATATATGGATGAAAATGTATTTCAAAGTGATACAACTTTCATGTTTTATGATTTCTCAAATTCCCAATGGAATTTCACCAAATCGGGTTGGAAGGAATACCTACTGTAAACTTAGTCGATTCTATCAAATCTTTATGCACCTCACTATTCGTCTTGATTCTGAAACAACTATTTTCGTCCAAACTCATCCCGATGGGACTTTATATAGATAAAATGTCATGTTAACACTCAGTTAACACACTCTCACCTAACCCGAATTTACGGAGTGTTATAAAAGATAGAAATGTTATGATGATTCTCGATAACAGTGATGATCTTTGTGGCTGAATAATCATAGAATCTTATTTACAAGGTTAAATGCTTATTAACTACATATATCTTGACTAACTAAACAAATAAAGAAGTATCGAAAAGTACCAACCCTCTGTACCACTATAGTTAGGGTCGGTTAACGATGTTTTAAGGTACACGTGCTTTCCGTACTCAATCTGCACTTGTTGCATCTTCTGTGTGCAGGTACAGATCCGAGCATGATTGGAGCATCATGGTCTGAGCGCTTATTGGAAGACTTGACTCAAAGTCCAAGGTAAGATGTTGATGCCTTCCCTCTACTCGATTCCTCTCTATCCCTTTTATTTTCTATTTTATTTTATTTCAGACAGTATTGTATTAAGTATTCAGACTTGTAATCGCATTTAGAAAGATCTTGTACTTATGACTTTCAGGTTTTGGGGAGTTTGACTTAGAATTATCTGTATTAAGTTATTAAGACTTTTCCAATACATTGGGTATTTTTCTTTACTTTTCCGCGCTTTATTTATTTTTTCAACTTGCATGTTTTGGGGTTTGCCTATGGGTTCAGGGTAGGTGCCCTCACAGCAGAAATAGGATTTTGGGCCGTGATAGGTCACTAGTAATATGGCTGAATTGGTGTTATCATAATGGTTTTCTCCGTATTTTTTTGTCAAGTGCCCCCCCCCCCACACCCATGGCATATGCGAGAGATTAATAAACAAATATTAGAGCTCATTAATCAAGTTATTTAATTAATGCAACGTTGTTATAGAGAAGCCAATCGGGTTACAGATACTATGACTAAATTGAGTATTGAAAATGATTATTTGCTTATTTTATCTCTAGAAGAATTATCGCTATCATCACATGTGGGATTACACTAAGTATGTAGTTGTTGTTGATAGTGGGGCATATAGGATGGATTTAGTTGATATGGTTTCTATTAGACATAAGAATAAGAAAAACTCATTTTGGTGATGTAACTTTTTCTTAAGCTAATTGCATAATTATATAGTTAGCAAGGTTTTTTGTATTTTGGGTATATTGCTAGAAGGTACATAGAAGTAGTGGAAAAACCTATATCCTTATCCCTCTGTACTGAAAGGGAAGGATAGAAAGATACCTTTTTGATATTGTAAATTTTTTGAATTATTGGTGAAATTATAAATTAAAAAAATTGTATAATTATTTTTTGAATTATTAATATGTGCATAATTCTAACCACCAATACTCCTAAGTACTTGATTTATGAACTAATGAATTAAAAGAAATATTTTCCTTTATGCCCAAATTTTGATAATTTTCTAACCCCCACCCCTCCGCGTTTGGTTCTTCTTGTTTTTAAATTTGAGTTTGTATTTTTGGCTCCAAACCCTCTTAATGAGTAGTTATTATTATAGATTATGTAAATCTCAATTCATTTTAAGAGTTGACCAATAAAATCTAAAATTAGACTCTTAAAGTACTTGAAAAACTTTAAAAGCCAAAACTAAGGAGAATCCTTCTATGTTCTCTTTATTAACAATTGATTTTTTTTAATCACTTCTTAATCTTCTCTCTGGTTCATTTTTCTCTGCGTCATGAATTCTCAAAATGGTGGAAATCTTGGGTCTAATTCTTGTCAAGAGAAGGAAAAGAAGTCAAATTTTCGACATTCTATTGAAAAAGTTGAGAAACTAAAAAAGTGAGTTTATTTGTTGAATAAAGTATTTTATCTCCCTTTTTTGAATTTTAATTTATGAAAGCATTCCTAATTATTTGAGATTTTGTTTCAAATTTGTCGTGGATATGATTTTTCTTTTCTTCTGATGTATTTGATCTGATTGATTCTTTGTTTGCTACATCTTTTGTCTTACATACTGATTGATTTAACAGATTCACATGTTTCACTTCATTCATTTTGGAAAAGTAAAACAGAGAAATTGATATAATAACTAAGTAAATTACAAAATACAATAATTTCTTACCTAGTACAAATTTTAATCCATTCTCAACACAGATTCATTTTTTTCCTTTTTTTTTTTGGAAAACAGATAGTTACTTGCAAGTTGTGTTCTCTCTTTCTCTCTCTAATCTCAACGTACCATTCGTATGAATAAGATCCCCTTCGTTATATGATTTATTATAGGATTTATGGCGTAATTACTTAGAATTACATTTTGTGCTAGAGTCCTTCCTATCTGATAGAAAAAGATCTCATGATCCTGAGCCGATCTTACCTGGAATTGCAAATTCTGAATTTGTCCATAAAGAGCGGATTCTCCAATATATATATATATATATCAATTGGATTTTCCTCATCGTAACAGATTCATATATATATATATATATATCAATTGGATTTTCCTCATCGTAACAAATTTTTTATTTTTTGAGTAGGGTGTTTCGTCAGATGCCGAATCCAGAAAATCATGTGATAGAGCAATTGAGTCAGGAGCTAGGACTTGGAACAAAACAAGTCAAAAATTGGTTTTATCACAAAAGATATGACATCCAGGTTCTTATAAAATGTTGATGATTTCTTTAATTATAAATAGAGTTAATTTACTTTACTCCATTGACCTTTAAAGATTGGGAAAAAAATACACATTCCCTTTTGAATGGGAACGACAACCCCTGAATAATATTTTTGAGTAAGATTTATAATTTTAATACCAAAAAATATTATTGTCTGTTTTTCTTTTTACATAATGACTTTTCATCCAAAATTGTCAATACTCATAAATAAAAAAAACAATGCAAAGTTTTCGAAAAATAATTGTCTTATATACTCTGTCTTGTCCATCTCCAAAAGCATACAGTAACTCAAGTGTATTAATCACTCCCGAGCCCTTCGAAATTCATTTAAGATATCTATCTAAGTCATAAATCACAATCCGGAACTATTAGATCTTTCAAACCTATCTGTTTACTCCAGATGTTGACTTTGGTCAAGCTCTTTCTTTATATTAAATTAAGAATTTCCATATTTAGATCTTCTTTTTAGGTTCTCACCCGATTGCCTCAGGAATTGTGTCACCCATCCTCTCTAGTTAAAATACCCTTTTAAAGCTACGGGAAGGTTCCTTTAGGAAAAAAGGAGACTTAATACTCAAAACTACCAAGCGGGTCGTTACATCATCCACCACTTAAATAAACGTTCATCCTCGAACGGGTTAAGAAAAGTACCAAAATAGTCGAGCAACTATACATATCCATCATAAACCTCATTTGAGCATCCTCAGGCAAGGATTACACTGGTAGCACTGCTTGTTCACTTTATCCGTCAAATCTTCCTTTAACTTAGCTCATTAACATGTATCTCCATTTTCCATGTCTGAGACTTCCTCAATAGCTGATTCTCATATATTTGAAATGACTCTGCTCAAAATACCTGATTTTAATTTTAATCATACCTCTAAACGCAATTGATTTCTTCTATAATACCATCATAGTCACCACAATCTTTTAGTTGTAGCGGTTATCCATTGTCAAACTTGTACCGATAAAATACCCTTATTGTACTTATCTTTCTTTCATACCTTTCAAAGTCATCGATAGTACCAAGAATCCTTAGAAAATATGTTATCACATGCCGCAAATCGAAATCATGACTTCCTCTCTCCATAAAAGAATATGTGGTTGTGTGGAGCCAATTCTAAGCATTTATGTCAGAAATTGACCTTATCCAAGGCCGATTGAGTTAATTCCAAATCTGTTAGTTTCATTTCGTTGACTTGAAGCTACTGAGTCAACACTCGTCATTCAATTCCTCCAAAACCTCAAATAATGTACTAGGTGCATCATCTAGTGACTACCGTATCGTGTCAAATCTATAGAAAATCAAATGATCACCACAAATACTGCCTATATCCATTTGTACTTCCTCAATACATTACCAAGTATCGGCTAAACCGTTAGAACTGTTTGAATAGTTGTCATCAATAAAATATGATCAAGTCCACTTGTAAATTTCAATAAGACCCGGGAAACCTGCCATACCACTATCCTGAACTATCAATCTAGCAAATCTGGCTAGAAATGGACTACTAGTATAACCAAAAACATTCTTAGTAATAGATGCATAAATCTCCTGCATTAAATGAGCAAATCTGACCCCGTGTATGATGCAAAATTTCCCAAATATCACCAATAGTCACCCATACTGATTTAAAATCCTAACAAGATAAATAATAGGCCTTTCATAAGTCTGTGGTTACCCATTCTATCATTTTTCTCATGTATACTCAACCTCATGTTATCATTCTCGATCTCAAAAGCTGAAATTTACCTAATTAGTCAACTTAGTGTCGAGGAACCAACCTTATGACTTTAAAGCTTTATATTTCATGATTCACACCTGTTACAAAAATCTAATAGAACTTCAGTCTGAACACTTCGATGTAAGGCTTGTGGCCTGGTACACCACATTTCACAACCATAAAATCTCTTAATGCAATACCTTGTTACGCCTTTAGAAATTTCAAAAGTATAAAATATTGGTATTCACTTGTCTTTCCATGCACAAGTCCTCCCAAGTCAATCATATTTGAAAAACTCAATCAGGCTATCTAACCAACAACACTTTGACATAGTGTACTACCACAGACAATCTCACCTTGAAAATATGATTTTAACTTTCAAACGGTAGAGATTTCCTTTTATCAATCAACCCCAACCCATTCATTCAAGGATGATATGAAATTACCCACTGTGGTACAACACAAGTCACTTCCTCATCAAACTTGTCATGCTAGTTAACTGAAATTTGCACCTCACTAATCACCAATCGCAAAATAGCCATGGCACTTGTCATACACTTAATCAAATTCTCCATAGATTTCCTTCTTCAATCATACTTAACAATTTACACTATAATTGGATGATGCAAGATAACACCACCATAATATATACTTGACTTAAGTAATCTTGTTGCTTCAAATTCAATCCCTTTTTTAAGATGAACTTTAATCCTTCCAAATCGAGAAGCAAAATTGCCTTTATATTAATTCTTCAATTTTCATATTTCGTTCATAATCACTTCTACAAGGTATCAACTAAAACTCATTCAAACCAACTCGAGGGGTGTATAGAAATATCATAAAGCTTGCAAATTGCTAAGTCGATCATGGAGATAGTAGTGAGTCACAATCTTAAACGTCTGAAAGTTTTCTCCTGCCTCACTCGAACCTTAAAACTGAATACTCTTCTAAGACAAGTGTTTCACATGTATAATCCTTCATGAAATCTTTTCATCAGATTGTACCTGCCAACTTGCCTACTCCGACAAAGTTAATTATCATTGTCGACATGGTATCCTGAACCACCACTGCACTAGTGCATAATCTATAGCATAATCACTGACTGCTATAAATATATTCCAACCACCTTTCTCATATAGTGCATATAAGTATCCTTGTCAAAAATATTTTAACTGAAGAATCGTTCTTCCATCTTAGTTTACGAGTTTACCGATCCAACTTCGATACCCAAATGTACTATAGTGAATTCACTTCTATTGGTTTCAATTAGTATTACTGATCCTTAATTCAATTTCTGAAATGCACTTGACAACTTGAATTAGTTAACATCTACCATTGATCGCCATTTTAAATGTCCTTATTGACTGATACCTTGGTCAAGGATCTTGTCACGCCTCGAACCTGGGCTTGGATGTAACACGGCACTCGGTGCCTTGCTACATGTGATCGATCAAACACATGGCTTATTGAATCAACATGGGACATGTACTAATGCAGAACATAAATCAACACATAAAACATTTGAATAGAACATGTAACTCCATAATAATACTGAAAAATATTGTTTTAAAACATAGGTGCAGAACTAGTATGAAAATATGATAGTGTAGCCCACAAGGCTAAACATAACTGAATACCCAACATAACATGACTAACTAGTCTATGAAACCTCTAACATAAATCTGTAATACTAAACTATTGGTGGGACAGGGCCCCCAGTATACCTGACTATCTAATATGACATGACTACTGAAAATAGAGATAACGCCCCGAAGGAAATGGGGATCACCAAATAGCTGATACGATAAAGTCCTAACAAACATATCCATCTAGTAAATAAGTACCTGCATTGTCAAATACAGGCCCCTAGAAATAGGTGTGTAAGTACACTAGAATTGTACTTGTATGTAACGCAACTGAAATAAAAGAACGGTAAGTAGGGTGCTCGGGGAATATACAACCCAAACAACAACATGGATACATGAAGTAATACGAAATAGAAACTATAACTGTAAATTGTAACTGAAACATGATCATGATTTGGCATGATAATGTTGTAATATGACTAGATCATTTTAAGTGGAAGAGCCTTAGTATAACCAACAACATGAGCTCACCACGTGAGCACGTGGAGTATGGTCTCTGGCCCAACTAGCAAAAGAAATCCCATACCTTGCTGGGGTGTGAGACAAAAACATGACATGAATGAATACAATCAATATACATGAAGGAATCATCCTCAATAGGCGGAGCAATCCTAAGCCTATGTTGACATACGCAGTTTCAGGTGTTTAAAGCTTCTTGGTAAATCTATGTTACTACCAAAATGTGAATATAGGGATGGCAACGGATCGGATCTGGACCGGATCCAACTAGATCCAGATTCATTTTTCATACCTGGATTTTGATCCAGATCCATCGAGTCCATAAAAATCAGATCTAAATAAGGATCCACAGATCGGATCTGGATCCACGTGTAATAAATTTTTCCTTGAATAATATTCCCACCTATTGAAACTTTTTTGATAAAACCCTAGCCAATGCGGCAGATGAAATTATCTTAAAATATAGAAACGTGGTGAAATTTGACAAGACAGGTGAGTGCAAGAAACCAACCGAAATAGGTAAGAAATATACCGAGCATGTGATAAAACTCTTTTGTACTTCGAAGAATTTATACTTGCATCTTGTTGTGCATCATATGGGACGAAATCCCAATAGTCAGAAGGCAAACTTTCTCCAGAAGTTTGCCGAAGCTTCTTCAATGAAATTTCACTTACTTCTACAATAATAGTAGTCCTCCCAAACATGACGTCGTATGAGAGAGAGCCACGACGGCGGCTAGGGTTTGCATCTTAGAGCATGTTAAACGAAATGAGGGTTTTTGCCCCCTTTCGTTGGCTTAAACATGCAGATGGACTGGGCTTCGGTCCTTTATGGACTTGGGCCTGGCTGAGAAAACAAAAGGAAGACCCAAATTCATTCTTGGTTATGGATATATTTAATAAAATTAATCCACGGGTCGGATTTGGACGGATACGGATCTCAAATACAAGATCCAGATCCGATCCGTCAGAAATGGATCCGGGTCCGATCTAGATCCGTCGGGTCCAAATTTTGAAGATCCAGATCCTATAAAATAGATCTGGATCCACCGTGTCCAGGATCCACTGACATCTCTAATATGGACATAGTTGGCTAAACATGACTTGTATATTGTTTAACATATATATATATATATATATATATATATATATATATATATTCTCATGAGACATGGATAGCATATAAAATCCTTGGAGTACAGTAACATGGGGCCTTGAGTTGAAATGAAGAACGCGTGGACTTTAAATCATGAGTTTACATAAATTACAGATAGATTCATAGAAATCAAAATGACATTCATGAATATAAATACTAAATCATGTGGAGCCTAACATATGTTGTATATAATTTCATAAAACATTGTATCAAGAGTTCACCATGAATTGAGACCAGACACCCTATAAATTTGAAGGGAAATGTGGTTCATGAATCAAGTGAGTCACGGGGAAGAAAAAAGATATTTTTCACACATGGATAGAATCCCTACATACCTTTAAATGCTCAAATTCAACAAATTAGTTTTGCTGCTCTAACGAAGAAAACCAAAACCTTAGCTTTGAATTGCTTGTGAAGGATTTACCTTGGAAATCCTATGTTTATATTTATGAATCATGTATTTAGTACTAGTATTGATTGAGAATCATATGAATGATCTTACGTTGATGTGGAAGGTTGAGATGAGAACAAAGTTGTTCTAAGGTTGTGGGGAAGTAAAAATAAGCTAAAATTTTTGGAGTTCGCGCATTTATAGAAAAGAACGCTCCCATTCTGCAAAACTTTCAGAAGGCCACACTTTCATTATGCGCACCGCACTTGGGTCATAGAATGTGACAGTGACTTACTGTTCTAAAGCACATTATACGGATAACCCTACAGACTGCATATCCATTCTGGGGCCGCATAACCATTATGTTGACCGCTCTTTTGTCACAAAATGGGACAGTGTACCTGGGACTTTTGGTTGTTTTGGACTCGATCTACGGCCGCTTATGCGGTCCACATTTCTGTTCTACGGATGCACACTTTTATGCATCTCTGCCCTTGAGGCTTCTCTAATATTTTTCAACTCCAACTCTTACTGCACAATTGGCACTTACTTAGATATTAACTTCAACGTGTATTCATACCTATTTTCGTTATACTCATATTACAACCACGCTAACTTGACGTTTCAGATTCCTACCGAAGCTACGGGGTGTTGAAGATCCTTAAGCGATGCTTGTGCACAAAAAACCACCTCCTACTTTATTTCATCAAACTATAATGCCTCTTGCAAATCATGCCCCTCTTATTTTGTCAGCTCCACTGATTCACATCACTAATAATTATAGAAACTTACCGAATCCTAATCAAAAGATACAATGCCCACATCCCTTCTCCAAAATTAGGTGCGATGGCCGATAACGCCTTAAGTAATAAATCTTCATGCTTGTCCATCGTGTCATTTCCAGTAGTCAATCATTTCCCACACCCAGTAGCCTATGGCATTGTAAAAATGCTGACCAATTCATGTTCCTTTAACATCCATTTAATAATAGATTAGCCTCATTCAATGATAACCTAATGGATTCATCCCACTTCTGACATCATAATCTTTGAGGAACGTCATGCTAGTGTCACTCATCATCATTGCATATCAAAGAATTGCAGTATATTCAAATAAATGAACAAAATCTTGGCACAAAATGATCCCTTTTATCACCAATCTCAAATATCAAGTGAACATACTAAAATGCCCTTTATTAAATAATCATAACTATCTATACTAATAATAGTATAATCTCCACTACAAATTCTCCCACTTAGCCTAAAGTCAATATCCATTTCCTTAAATAACCCTCAAACCACTTGTTCTTATTCCAGCACCACAATGCCATGCTACCGACACTCAACTTAGCCTTTCAACTCCTATGCAGTATTAGACTTATCACACCTTGTGCTCCCATCACAAGAACACTTTACCATTGTGATTGTCGTGTCACCAAACTAGAACTATTTGAATTCTCTTTAGTACACCTCAACTCCATTGGATAGAAAGAAAATTCTTCATACGTATCTCATAACAAATCCTACATCCCACACCTCATTACTAAGGATCACCTTTCATGTATTTATGCTTACTCAACGCCTCATCAGAACCTTACCATGGTCGTTATCCCCTCATCTTAATCAATTGATATACCTTAAGTTTATACTTTTCTTCAAATATTAGCATTTGTATCATTCTATAACTGAATTATTTACTTCCCATTGATACACTCGTGTCATAAGACCATTATAATAAATTTGGACAACATGGAAGCAATCCTACTCCAACAACGCCTCCAGCGAACCATCCTTGCTATGTCAAACCTCCTCAAGTGCAGTCTTCAAATTCACGAAGCTCATTTCCTGATTATTTTGCTAACTGTACCAATTCAAATTTCCAAATCTTTTTCCAGCTCAGGTTGTGCCTTAAATGGACTTTCTCAACTTTTGAGTTCCTAATCATTGAAGATTTGGCGATCATGTTGTCCTTCGTACTATCACTGAACTAAAGAGTCGGAATAACAACCCTACTCAATTAAGTCTTCAAATCATAGTTGCAATCAAAATTTGTTCATCTGTCCTTATCACGGTGACACATCTCGTACCATACTGCTTGACGTCATATCCAACCACTTGTGTGCAAACTCGAGAATGTTTCACACCATCAGTGATATATTGAAATAAATAAGTTTAGACCTAAAACCAAATCACATACACACGATATGGAATGGAAGTTTTCTAAATGTCCTATAACCACTCAAGGATAGGTACGGAGCTCATCATACTAATTTACAAGACTCTACTAGACATTTATTTTATACTCATGAGACTGGTGTACCTAGTGCTCTGATACAAAATTATCAGGATCCAAAAATAATAGTCGTGATGGCACCTACTACCAATCGGATAGGTAAGCCAAAATTGATTAACAACCAATTCATTCATTTAATTAAGCAGAAATATAAGTGATAACATAATATAAGTCAAATCAAGTCTTTATTCATAAAAGTGCGGAAATAATAAAATACCACATAAAACCTAGTGTCATGTGTACAAGAAATACAAAGAATACTAGTACAAATCACAATTGACCAAATACATTGTCCGGAAGGTAAAAGAAGACAGAAATAAATTAAGGTAGAAGGAGACCGGCACAACAAAATAACCCAAGCAACTCATACGGATCTCTTAAATCAACAACCTCAGACCCAGATGGCTCTGCAAACTCCATTAGTGCTCGATACAAACTTTGCACACAAAAAGGTGTAGCAAGTGTAGAGTGAGTAAGCAAAATCAACGTGTATTCAATAACATCATCGACTAACCCTAAACTAAAGCGATAGCGAGAGTTGGTCTTCTACGTGCTCACTCCCACACTTTAATGGTTATTAGCTCAAAAGGGTATAAATGTATTCCTACATGTGATGGACAAGTAAGTTTTCACAGTTCAACTAGATATCTAGTTAAATAGTTAAGATAGATAATCACGAACCAATCCAATTCTTTCAATTAAGAAAATAAGCATAGAGTCGAAGAAAAAGATATGATGTGTAATTTATGCAAAGGCCATAATGCAACTGGTATACACACACTCCACTGATAAGGATGTGTAACCCATGGGGGACTCGCGAGGTCAATACACCATTCAAAGCAATTTCCCATTTAATGCTCAAATGCCTTGGTATTCTTGAACTATAATTAGCAATTCATATTAGTCACAATTACCTAAACATCGGACTAGTACTCGTACAAGTTTTGTCACCTCACAAGTATGTGACCCCCTTTTTACCCATTCCCTTTTAACATTAATTAATTACCAACCCAATATAGTATTTTGAATCACCCATTTGGCCTTAAAATGAGAAATATATGATGTTTTCAATTTTTAAAGAATATAGAAATTTAAGGGCGAACTTTAGGAACATAACTGGTATTTTCGGAATTGTTACACCAGAAAATTCAGAAATAGCAAAAATCTTAGTTTTAGTACCCGAAACTTATCTGAAACCTCCCGAACACAAACCAGATATGCGTTCAGATCATAAAACACGCTACGAATTTTCTCGCGCACTCTCATTTCTCAAAAGAGGTCATCTTGACCCGATGTTGACCATGGTCAACTCTAATTCCTTAACTAGTTTCTCAATAAATGACTCAAATCATCTACGAAACCCTCGGGACCTGAACCAATGACTCAACACTAAGTCATAAATCACGTTCCGGATGTAATAAAATCAACAAAACTTCAAAAAAGACACATTTACCCTGATGTTGACTTTGGTCAAACTTCTTTCTTTCTTTAACTTAAGAACTTTCAATTTTACTATTTCTTCTCCAATACTCATCCGATTGCTTTGGAGATCGCACCACCCATCTCCGCAAGTTATAAATACCAAGATGAAAATATGGAAATGTATTTTGGGAAAAACAAGTTCAAAAGCTCAAAATGACCTAGGGGTCATTACACTGTCAAGTCAAAACATCCTTTTAAAGCTACGGGAAGGTCCTTTAGAAAAAAAGAGACTTGTTACTCAAAATGACTGAGGGGTCTTTACATCTATCCTTTATAATTTATGAAATCTAGTTTTATAAATGTTTGGGTAGACATTTATTATTTGATTATCTCAAAGTATATTCTATTTGTGTGTCATAAAATTGATTAATTGGCATACAATTTGTAGCATGCATGAAATATCTGAAGATTATTTTTAAGATAGTAAGAAATGAATTAGGCTTACATTAATACTTGAAATTATCCTTGAGATCATGAAAAGTCATTAGAAGATCAAAATGCTAAACCATTTGGAATATAGTTTTATTTATCAAATAATTGTCTCCGCCTGACCAAGTACTTTATGCTTCATTGGTAGGTCAACTTAAGTTAGGGATCAACGTATCTCAGTTCTTACTAAATTTTGGTGCATTGTCTCCATCTTTCTAGCTAGAGCTTCGTGGAATAAGAAATTAATTTCCCTTGCTATCAATTTCTTATTCACTCATTGTGTTTGAATTGTGCTCTTTCTCATCTTAATTTATAACTACTTCGAACGTTACAGAAGATAAAGAAACACCGCCTGAACAAGCGAACAAAGGAACTTGATTTATCTGAACCGAATGATAGGGGCTTAAATTTAAGAATATCATGACCAACCTTGCTTCTTGGTCGACCAGGAGAAACATCTCAAAGCATGTGGTAACAGATTAAGTGTTTTGACATTGTCTCACAGGATCCACCATAGGTTGGGTTGAGAGTCGTATGATGGGTGAGTTTTCACCTAGTGTCCAGTACCCCATGGCTATATTGGGGGCCATACTTACCCAAAATTCGAATCTGAGACCTCTAACTAAGGATAGAAGGATCCTATCTATTCCACTATAACTATTGGTAGTTTTAGGAAAAATAGTACTCCAAATAAGGAAATACCTCCAACAAGTGATACTCCCCTCATTGTTATCATAACAATCTATCACTTAAAAGAATATTTAAGACAAGGAATATCTTTCATTGTTTTTCTTTCTTTTGGTTTGAGAATCCAACTACCCTTGATTTGATCAATGAGTTGTAACCTAGACTTGCACTATTTTCAGGCCCAAAGAGATAAGGAAGAAAGAGAGATTCTTTGTTTTGAAAACAAAAGATTGTATTCAGAGAATGTGGAAATGCGTTTCAAGTTGAGGAATCACTTTTGTGCTACTTGCAAGTTGCAAAATGAAAATGCCAAATTAAGAGAAAAGGTAAACTTCCATTACCTGTTGATTTCCTATGATGCTTCGGACAAAAGGTTTGTCGCATCTATGTCGGATCTTTCAAAAATTTACTACTTTTAGAGGATCTAACACGCATTTGCCAACAATTTGGAAGAGTCTGAGCATTATAATTAATAGTTTCCTTTTTACTACATATAGCTCATAGGTTTTTCCTTGTTTTTCTTTTTCCTATAGATTATGATGGGATCCAAAACGGTTAAACGTTTAAAGGAAGACCATGAAAGGTACTTGTTAGTACTCCAACAAAATCATTCCCATCGCTGCAATGATCCAAGTGGCTTAGATTTGGAGCTCAAATTGGGATGTTCTCACAACTCTCCAAGATTGAATTAGAACTGACTGAAGGTCAATATATTTGAATATTTAATGGTTGAAAAGATGAATTATGGATTGTTTAAGTTCTTGAATTGTTTTTTTGTGTGTATGTTCTCTCAAGAATAATCTAGCAAATATTCAGAGTAAACACCCATCTTCATAGAACAGAGGTTCTAATTTGGAAAAATATAAGTTTTGTGTATTGATAGTGTTAAATTCAGTTGAACTTTTATGCATTGCAATCAATATATCTCTCGTAAATAATTACTATGCTCAACTAGAGAGGGAAATATCTTCGTTGGTTATAAAGTCATGCGCAAGACATGTGCTGGTGCCGAGATCAATGGATTTTAATAATGATAAGTTGTAGCTGGCGACACAAAATTAAATTCCATTAGATTTTGATGAGAAACACGTGGAAACATAGAATGATATGGAAATAAGGACTCCACAAATATGACATTAGAATTCCATTTGTGGAGGGATCGAAACATTTAAAACCTATGTGCTTTGTAGAAGTTTCAATAAATATGCAAGGTTTTCATCTCGGATGAAACTTATTAGAAACATTTGTTGCAGTAAGAGGACAACAAAGACATCTAAAAGTCTTGAATATGCTATAATTTTGACTTAGATGAAATATATTCATGAGGTGAATGAAAATTTAAAATGGGTAATGGTGTAACATTTATTAGAATTACATCAAATAGGGAAGCATCAGCCCGTAAGGAGAAAGGAATAGACACTTGGGGAAAAAAGACAGTGAATTGTACTGTTGACGTTCCTATGTTTACGTTCAGCATGTCCATTTTGAGCAGAAGTATACAGACATGATAGTTGATGAATAATATCATTTTCTATGAAGAAGGAATTAAAATTGGTATTTTCTTATTCTTTACCACCTCAGATAGAAAATATAACATCTGAAGTTATTTGTATGATTCATCTTAGGGAAGATACTATACACTAATAACGGTAATCCATAGTCTATCCACATGTTTCATCTATAATCCATCAGTGATTATTTTATGGCTATTAACATTATTCATCTTAAGTTAAACTAATACCCAATCTACGATTGTCTAAAAGTTATTATTACAATTTAGCTTAGATAACGGTCGACACGCCGATGACGATAATCTAGAACTCTCATATGATTAACCTTAAGCAACAATCTATAACCTATTAACTGTACTTTGGGAACTTTCAACATAATTCATCTTACGTAGGATACTTTAACCCCATAACAAGTAAGCCATAAGTGATCGATAACATTCTTCTTAAAGATTTTTCTTGAGTGAAGGAACATATAAAACATTATTCATGTGAAGGGATCGGGACAAGGTGAAGGAACATATAAAACATTATTCATGTAAAGCGACGGGACAAGGTACAGAGGATTGACCAATGGAGACAATAGACAGAAGATTTTCATTACTAACCATGACCCGAGATGAGACATTATAAGAAGTAGAAGAAGACAAGAGAGCAGGATTATACGTCATGTGCATGGAAACACCAGAATCAGGATACCACACCGGTGGCTGGACTTCCTCCACGCTCATAGCTGCAAAAGAATTAGGCAAAGTATTTGTAACAAAAGAATGATTAAACATGTTTTAACATTCTAAGGCAGTATGGTTGTAGTGAAAACATATCTGGCACTCTTTTGATGGAACAAAGGGAGAACGACCAAGAATATCATCATCGGGATTTTGATCATGATTTCACACACCATTCCATTAAGGGAAAAATCCATGAGAAGAGTTATAAAAAGATTGACCAAGACCTTTACCATTATAGCCTTTATTATTACATTCACGACCTCGGCCATTGTTTGAACCTCGAGATTGAGAAGGAAAAGAGGACACGTTGGAGGAAGTATTAAGATTAGAAGAAGCCACCAAGGTCATTTGAGTGGTGGCGTTATTAGGTGTTGTGACCTTTATATTGGCTTCTTATGTTAACAAGAGTGGCCTTATGGCGGTGAAAGAAGGGAGTGACCTAGGGGCATTTAGTCTAGAAAAAAAAGTACGGTAGGAAGTAGGTACTACCCCTTGCAATTCCTTGTATCCAATAATCAAACAAATTTAATAAAGTGGAAGTCATAGAAAAAATATATTTTTCTGTGCAGCCAAATCCATGAATTTATTGATGAGCAAGACATTGCATATAAAATATCATTTATAAATAACCAATTAGGAGGACGATAATAAGTTTCGACAAACTTTAAGAAATGTCTACCATTTTCTTATTTGAGAATAGTAACTATTTATGAGAGATATTGATTGAAATGCATAAACTTTCAACTAAATTTAATGCTATCAATACACAAAACTTATATTATTCCAAATTAAAACCTCAGCTCTACGACGATGGATGCTTACTCTGAATATTTGCTAGATTAGACTTGAGAGAACATACACAAAAAAACCAATTCAAGAACTTAAACAATCCATAATTCATCTTTTCAACCATCAAACATTCAAATATATTGACCTTCAATCAGTTCTAATTCAATCTTGAAGAGTTGTGAGAACATCCCAATTTGAGCTCCAAATCTAAGCCACTTGGATCATTGTAGTGATAGGAATGATTTTGTTGGACTACTAACAAGTACCTTTCATGGTCTTCCTTTAAAAGTTTAACCGTTTTGGATCCCATCATAATCTATAGGAAAAAGAAAAACAAGGAAATACCTATGAGCGATATATGTAGTAAAAAGGAAACTATTTATTATGATGCTTAGACTCTTCCAAATTGTTGCCAGATGCGTGTCAGATCCTCTAAAAGTAGTATTTTTGAAAGATCCGACATAGATGCGGCAAACCTTTTGTCCGAAGCATCATAGGTAATCAACAAGTAATGGAAGTTTACCTTTTCTATTAATTTGGCATTTTCATTTTGCAACTTGCAAGTAGCACAAAAGTGATTCCTCAACTTGAAACGCATTTCCACATTCTCTGAATACAATCTTTTGTTTTCAAAACAAAGAATCTCTCTTTCTTCCTTATCCCTTTGGGCCTGAAAATAGTGCAAGTCTAGGTTACAACTCATTGATCAAATCAAGGGTAGTTGGATTCTCAAACCAAAAAAAGAAAAACAATGAAAGATATTCCTTGTCTTAAATATTCTTTTAAATGATAGATTGTTATGATAACAATGAGGGGAGTATCACTTGTTGGAGTTATTTCCTTATTTGGTGTACTATTTTTCCTAACACCACCAAGAGTTATAGTGGGATGGATAGGATCCTTCTATCCTCAATTAGAGGTCTCAGATTCAAATTTTGGATAAATCAGACCCAATATAACCATGGGGTACTGGACACTGGATGAAAACTCACCCATCATACAACCCTCAACCCAACTTATGAGACAATGTCAAAACTCTTACTCTATTTCCATATACTCTGAGATGTTTCTCCCAATCGACCAAGGAGCAAGGATGGTCATGATAGGCTTAACTTTAAGACCCTATCACTCGGTTCAAATAAATCAAGTCCCTTGGCTCGCTTGCTCAGGCGGTCTTTTTTTATCTTCGATAACGTTCGAAGTAGTTATGATTTAAGAACAAAAGCCAAACACAATGAATGAATAAGAAATTTATAGTAGGGGAAACTAATGATTCTTGTTCTACCAAGCTCTAGCTAGAAAGATGGAGACAACGCACAAGCATTTAGTAAGAACTGAGGGACGTTGCTCTGTAACTTAAGTTGACCTACTAACAAAGCATAAAGTACTTGGTCATGCAGAGAGAGGTTTGGGTTCATGCAAGGCTCTCGTGTCACGAAGAAGGAGGTAGTGTAATATGGGCAGGATTTTTATCAAAGGAATTCAAAAATGCTACAGTTCCACATGTAAGTGTCAAACCCACGAGCTATAGCATTTTTTGGACCTCCTTTGCTAACTGCTACACTTATAGAATTTTTCCTTTTTGGAATAGATCTGGCTTTATACTTGAAAGTATATTTATGTCCTAGAGATAATCTGTATTATGACAAATGTACTTTATACACATTCGTATTATTATTAATGGAGATTAATATTTTGGCATTTGCAATTATTGAATTATTATTTGATTGTTTGTAATTATTCATTAATGTGCATCCCTTGAGCTTACGTTCTCATTAATAGAGTGAGATATTCATGATAGAGTGTCACTCTTAAAATAGCCTCGACTAATGATCATCGAGAATGGGATATCGATGATAGGTGATAAGTCGACATGTGGTCTGCATCACATCCTTAGAGGATGTAGTATGTCTCAGTTGCTATGAGTAATGTCTACTCGTGATGGACAAATGGATACTTTGGAAGTATTGGTATACCCTGCTGATATACTATTTGTGATACTTGTCTAAAGTATGATCAGTGTGTGGGAGATAGAAGTCCTTAGACTTGAGATCAATACACACGTTGTCTACAAAGTAATGTACTTTGATCCCGTCCTATGCTCAAATACCTAATAGGTTGAGATACGGCTTGTATTGGGTACATTACGATGTGGATTAAAGGTGGTAATTGAGCCAACATTAGGATTCATTCCTCGGATATATATTCGAGAGAACACTCGTGGGTTTGAGTGCAATAGACATATTTAGAATATTCTAGCACTAATATAGATGAGAACTTCAGACACTTGACAAATCCTAAGCTTGATCGGGTGTGTCGTGAATGAAAGAATTTTATCTTATGTGTTCTTCGTGTAAAAACTTGTTTTTGAAGAAGAAGAAATATGAGAAGGCATGTAACAATCTCAGGAATCATTAATTGTGATAAAATGATTGATTGTAGATTTATTTAAGAATGTCTTGTTGTGTGTTTTCAACCAAGTGATCAACATTCTTTATATAGAGTAGCATATGAACGATTCTGACCATTCATACCAAAGGTTGTAATTCGAAAAGTTGCAACCTTTGTGAAAAGTTGCAACCTTTGATTCGGATTTTCTATCCGTTGATCACTTTATTTCTTCTTAATTCCATACAAGTTCCAACAATGAATACTCGGGTGGAGATGGAGATGCACTT
The DNA here is from genome assembly GCA_034509755.1 of Anisodus tanguticus. Taxonomy (NCBI): domain Eukaryota; kingdom Viridiplantae; phylum Streptophyta; class Magnoliopsida; order Solanales; family Solanaceae; genus Anisodus; species Anisodus tanguticus. The sequence continues at coordinate 30,003,877 of CM067551.1, forward strand.
GATTGGGAAGAGAAAGAATCCTTAATACGTGGAATGGACTGGTGATAAGGTAATACACAATGAAATTAATAAACTTAAAAATAGATATATAAATTAATTTGGAAATTGTGTAAAGAGCTATGTTCTTAGTGTATATGGTGCAAAATTCCCAAAACTTAATTAGCAGTTCAAAATAGTTCGTTAAATTCTCCGTTCATATGAGGCGAAGTGCACAGATACTCAATATTGACGTTGCCATTTAACTTGTGCTCGTTTTCTTTAAGAAATTGCACGTGTAACCCACTTCAAATAGCTTCAGACATTCGATGTCTACACAATGTCTAAAGTTTTATATGGCTGAAATGCAGGCACATATGACTGAACTATTTTTGCATGAACTTCAGTCATATTTCTGCCTCACTTCAATCATATATGGTTGAGTTCAGTCATTTTTCCTTAATTCATGCACATATGGTTGATGTTTAAGCCAAAATGACTGAAGTCTAACCATTGTTGTTTGCACTTCGGACAAAAATGCATGAACTTTATTCATATGTAGAGATGGATAAGATAAGACGAACCCTCCCAACCCGCTTGAATTTAAAAGAATTGGGTTATTAATTATTGAAGTAGTGGGTCAAATTGGATTAATCCAAAATATCCCAAAAAATACTGGGCCACATTGGATTAAAATATTCAACCCAAAACCCAGCTTTTCTCAAAATCAAATAAAGTCACACCTTATATATGAGTTTTAAGTCATTTCTTAGATTTTCTTGTAAGTTATTATGATATATTAATTTGACATTGTTATAAAAATTTATAGTTTTAAATTTTCTTAGTGAAAATTAAGTTAGGATGTCAACATAAAACATGGTTAGTTAATCACGTCTAAACTAAAATGTTGCTCATTCAGTTAGAAATATAAGCATAAAACCATTGTACACTAGCTTTTTGCTTATTTTCAAATGAATTTCAAGACCACGCCTCTAAACTCCCTTTTTCATTAGATGGGGTATTTTCTCTGGTGGTGTAGTATTAGATGGCATGGTTTGCTTTTGTTAGCTTGTTTTGGCTCTTAAATCAGTGTTTGTCTACGAGTACAAGTGACGGAATGTTTGGGTTAAGTTGGACTGGTTGAGTTATAACCTACTTTTTAACCTAACTTGACTCAAGCATATCTGGGTTGGGTTGGGTTTTGACTCATTCATTAAATTAACCCATTTTGACCCAACACAACTTGACCAAATCCGTCCATTTGCCACCTCTATTTATATGCAACTTCAGATACTAACACAGCATAATCGTCATAGATATGTGCGAAAAATATAAAATTAGGTACAGATTAAATGAAGGTGTCAAAATAGGCTTCCCGTGGAACCGAGTCTTCTGGACAAGCCCTTACATCAAGAAGGTCCATAATCATTTATTCCACTGGGCAAGTCAAAACGACGTCAGATGGCCCAAATTCCACTTTTGCAAGACTGGTCATAAAAAATTATCCTAGTTAAATTATATATAATTAACGTGTTAGATAGTTGGAACCGGGAGCAAATTTATGTACAAAAAATGGGTCACGTGAATCCTTGATCACGACTAAACTCGATATTATGTGTATACTTTTTAAAAATATATCTAATACTAATTGAAGGAACTCATAGTCAAACTTGATTGAATGGTGCACTGGTTAAACATTGCTTTAATTCCTTAAGGTCAAGGGATTGAACTCAATTTGCTACACTTTTGTGTCTTTTTTTTTTTCAATAGCACACTCATTCTCTTAAAATCCTGGATTCGCCTCTGACTGAAACTGAGTTGATTTCAAGAAATTTAATTGGTTAAATAATTAAGCCATGCAATTTAAATTATATAGACTCAACAATAGAATGTTTCCGTCAAGGTTACTCATAGCCAAAAATTAACTTGAGCCAATTGTATTTGTGACGAGTGTCAATCGTATGTTTTTTTCTTTTTTAACACTCATTGCCTATAAATTATTTTATGATATTTCCAAATCTATTTCGTTGTGATGCTAATACTATCTGAAAATTTTAAATTCATTTTTCATATTCAAAATTTAAGATACACTTTTACAAGCTTTCAATAGTGATGATTTGTCCATTTTCTGAAGTTTTTCCAATAACACCACTTATTCAAGATCCACATTTTCAAAACACTATATTTCGATTGCTAAATATTTGAAGCTTTTCTATATTGATTACAAATATAAAAAAGTTTAAAAAATGGTTGCATCTTAAGTGACTCTTTAAAAAGTGGCTGCTTACGAGTCTCTGGGCTGACTAATCCATGTCAATAATTTTCTTTAGGGCATGTTTGGAAGGACACACGAGAATTGGATTTGAGTATAATTGGGTATAATTACACAATTTAACTTGTTTGTTTGGCCACATAATTACTTACCTCTCTCTTTTACGTATTCACTATACTAAAAATATACTTTCACTTTTACTTGTCATTTTTAGTATATCAAGAGAAAAATATATTTTTTTCATTGTTTACCCTTATCATTGATTACTTATTTCAAATTATTTTTCAAGTTCATACTATCACAATTAATATGGGATTATTGTAAAAATAACCACATCATTTATTTTTTCTTAAGGGGTGTGCAAAATTCATTGTGGACAAGTAAAAGAGAATGGAGGGAGTAGTTAGTAGGAAATTTGGTGTAATTGAAAGGGGTTAATTACACGTTCCAATTCTCAGGGGTTGAGAGTTGGGTGTCATGTAATTACAGGCTTGTTTTTTAAATTTCTTTGATTTTTATTTTTATTTAATTTATACTTTTTATTTCTATCATTTTAGCTCCTTTTAAAAAAATATTTTTAAAATATATTTTTCATTTTATGCTATTTATTGTTCATTTACTTTCTTCTAATTTTTCAACATTTACTTCTTGTGATTCCATGTAATTGCTCGTATTTTTTATTTTTTAATTTTCCTCATATAGCATAATTGTAACGACTCGAAAAGTTGTTTTACTTACTTTACCTTGGAATACCCAAATTACCCTTCCCGAGCCTTTTTTTGCTTGTTTATGACTTGCGGGGATGAGTAGCACGGTTTTTGAGGTGATCGGGTAGGTTTTTCGGATACATGATTGGTAGATTTGTGAAATTCCAAGTTAAGAGAATAGAGAAATTTGACCAATAGTTGACTTTCGAGTTAACATACTCTATTCATAGTTTCATCGATTCCATTAGCTCCGGAACGATGTTTATGACTTAGTCGAGCCTTTGATTCGGTTCACGAGGCAGTCTGATGTGTTTGGAGCATATATTTGTAAAATTATGGATTTAGAACTTAAGAATTGACTTTAGTCAAACTCGAGCCTTAGAGACCTTTTCCGGGAATTCTGAGTGCGCGAGCGTGTCCGGAATATATTTTTTATAAGAATGCATGTTTGGTTTGTGTTATTTGGCTTCAAAATGATTTTCGATGGTTGAGTCGAAGTAGGAGAAAAATAGCAAAAATTTTGGTGCCTGCTGTCTGGTTTTCTTTTTCACTATCGCGCGGGAGGGAGCGTGATCGGGAGCCTTGATGAAATCAGGCTCTCACGATTGCAGTGTTATGGGTCGCGGTCACGTGAACACGCGCCTGGGGGAGGATGGAGCCGCGGTGCTTCGCGTTCGCGTGGCCCTGTTCGCGATCGTGATGAGTCAACGGGGGTCGGATCGGGTTATCCTTCGTGGTCATGAGCGAGTTCTCGCGATCGCGATGAAGACAATGTTATGCGATATTTAATGCCCTAAATGAGATTTTTGACCTTATTTCTACTTTTCAACTTTCTATACTCGACTTGTGTGGTGTTTAAGGAGAAAAATCGAGTTTTTCATCTAGGTAATCCCTAATCTACTAGTTAATTATATTAGTGTAATACATGATTTTAGGCTTGAATCTATGTTTTGGAAAGGGAAAATGACTATGTTGAGAATAAGAGAGTTGTAAATGAGAAATTGGAGGTAAATTAGTGGACTTTTGTTATGGGTGTTGATTATTAATGATGTTAATGACTAGTGGGTGTTGACTAATGGGCTAATTGCATGATTAAACCATTTTTGGGATTTGAGGAAGATTCTAGAGTTTGGAAATTGGGGTTTTACTATATTTTGAAATTGGAGACCCAATTGGGGCTCGTTATTAAATTAACTTTGTATTATGATTATTTAGAGCGTATGGGTGCTATTTGAGTAGAAAAAATCATATTTTGATAATGTGAACTCGGAGTTCATTTGTAAACTAGTTTGGGGATTATGATTATTGACTAGACCATAATCTCATTTATTATTGATATGATTGATCAGAGTTGGATCGTGAGGAGGCGATACGAAAGGAAAAGGCTACCGCGTGACTTCTTTGGCTCTATTCAGGAAAGTTGAGACTTTCTAGACTCTAGTATAGTGTATTTGTGTTGGTATGCCTATAATGAACTAAGGGGTGTAATGGGGATTTGAGGGTCGTGTATTAGTGAGGTGACGAGCACTAATATGGGCACCAGATGAACTTAATCGGTAATTAATGAACTAGAAAAATGTATGTGAAGGTGTTTATGTGTTTAGACTTCCAGCCACGAAGTGCGGCGAATGAGTCCGCTTAAGTTGGTATGACTTCTGTTTACTTAGGCTTGTAGCCATTCAATATGATATTATGATTTTACTTGTCATGCATTCATCACTCCACATCTCGTCTGAACACTTGAATGGAAACTGATAGGTTATGATTAAACTGCTTATGCTGATTATATGGTATACGCATATCCATATCATTCATACATTTATCATTGGTACTGGTTACTGTTATATTATTGAGAAACGACTTGGAAAGTTGAATTTAAGGATATGGTACATGATTACGAGAGTGATGATTGTTGATGATGACGACACTTCAGCCACAAAGCTGGTATCCAATGGGACATTCCAGATGGGTATATGGACCTCATGAGTTCCCCATGGATCACGTGGAGCAGCTACTATAGCAGCGTGTGTATACCGGGTACATATGGCCATTGCATACATACATATCATATGCATTGCATTCATTCTTATTCTGATATGTATTTGATGCTGTGTATACTCAGTGTTGATTCTGATAGACTATTTGATGTTGTAATTTGATATAAGAAATATGGACACTTGAGACTTGTACTATTGTGAGGCTAAGTTGTGAGGTTGATGGGACTAGATTCCTAATTTTGTGGCTTAGGTTGTATCCTGTGTGACTTGAGATCGAGTGAGAACTTGTACATAATCTAATCGTAAATTTATTGGTAGGTTGGTTAACTAATTATATTATACCTAAAGTGACTAACCAATAGAGAGGTATCGAAAAGTACCAACCCTCGCCAGCGTTATAGCTAGGGCCGGTCGACGATGATGCTGAGTACACGTGTTTTCCGTACTCACTATATGTGCAGGTGCCCAGGCAGGAGGTGACGGAGTAGCTGATCATGCTTAGTTCGAGGTGATCCTTTCGAGACTTTAGGATGAGCCCGCTGATGCAATCCCGGCACTGGAGCTCTCATCTATATTTATCTTCTGTCATTTACATTCAGACAGTATTATTATTTCTATTCAGACTTGTACTCATATTTTAGAGTTGTGTACTCATGACTACCGGATCTGTATTTTGGGTTTCTTCAGACTTTGTATTTCTATTAAAACACTTGTTCATTACTTCTCTTCTATTTCTTTATTTCCCGCATTTTATTCCGTATTTTTGTATGATGTATGAGTAAGGTTCGTCTACGGGTTAGGGTAGGTTCCCTCACAGCACAATGTGATTTTGGATCATGACAGTAACTACATTATTATTCTAGTTTTTGCAACTATCACTCCTAATATTAGAAAGAATGAGTCAAAAACAAACTTGACATATAATGAGTGATGTTAGTAAAATAGAATTTCATTGTTGAATGAGGTTATAGGCTTGTATTTTACCTTTCTTTTGAATTATACTTACTTAAGTTATGTTAGAACTTATTTATGTTAAGTTGGAATTTGACATAACAGTATTATGTTAATTTTTTTTAAAAATTTTGAATGTAAGTTATATTTTCGATTTTAATTTATTTGGTTTAGTACTTGACTTGTTATTCCATTACATGTTCTACATTTTTCACTTAAGATAGATTATTTTATCATCAAAACATTTGAATGATGTAATTGTATTATATTTATAATATTAATATTTTTATCAGACATCCAATCCATGATGTTACAACATATGTGCTTCAAATTTTTATTATTAATTAGACTAAAACATTATATATATATATATATATATATATATATATATATATATATATATATATATATATATATATATATATATATATATCAATTATTTTTTACAATTAGTTATAAGTATATGTTTATATATATTTTCAAGAAAAATATGTATTGTAAATATCTAATTTAATATCATTTATAAAGGCACATATTTGTCAAATATTAACTTATAAATTTTGATAATCAAATTTTACTTTTAAATTAATTTAACAGTGTAATTTCACTTGTGCAACTAAACAATACTTTTATAATTACTCTATAATTACATTATGACAAACAAACAGGACATCGTAATTACTATATTGTGTAATTACTAAGTTATATAATTATTACCGTAGTAATTACATTAATTCCAATTACCATGTGGCTTTCCAAACATGCCCTTAAGAAAAGTTACACACTTGGATTTCGTGGTTAATTGTATTTAAAAACTAACGAAGTGTAATAGCATGTAATCTATATATAATATAAAGCTAGGAATAGACAATCTGATGTGGCGCCTCTCTATGGCCAATGATCCTATTTAGCTTTTTTCTTCTTTTTTTTTTGGTTTTTTCTATTACTTTTAATTATTTTATTTTAATTTAAAAATTCATATCCATAACTCACACCCCTTCATCTTCATAACTTCTACTCTTAATAATATTAGTAATTAATTTTATAATTCCTAATTTAATGTACCAGTTATGACACCTAGTTAAAATCACACCAACATGGTATTCACATTCCGATAAATGGAGGTTATTGTAGAATGGAAGGAGATCAAAAGCACAAAATTGTAGAATTGAGGAGGAGATCAAAAGCACAAAATGAAGAAAACATTGATGGAGAAGGAACTATTCCCATGTTAGGTACTCAAATATTTATTTTAGCAAGTGAGTGAGTGTCTTGATACTTTTATTATATGAATATCTTGTCTTGATACTTTTATTATATGAATACCTTGTAAAATGTTTAATTTTTTCTCCCTTTATATTACTCCTATTATGTTATAGAACTTTACTGTTTATCTTCTTTTTTCAGTTAGATTTGGTATTTTGGAAGATTAGAATTTTAGATCCTGCGGTTGTTGAATTGTTGTTGCAGGAAGACTGCTAGATCGTATGATTTTGCTTTTCTAGCAGTCACGCTTAAAGCTTTAACGATGAAGGAATTTGGCTTCCTCTAATGAAACTATTGAATCAATCTTCATTTGGACAGATTACGTTGTGATTCATAAATTTTATGTCTTGAAATGATGCTTACTCCTTTCTCATTAATTTATTGGTAGCAAAAAGGTTTTGGCTTATCACTCTGCTCTTAAATTTACAGTTGTTTGTTACTAATTTTTTGGGATGAGAAGCATGATACTGGCTAATCCAATTATTTTTTTGTTTTAGTTGTGCTTATATGTTGTCATACATTGTGTTTTAGGTTATTTACTTTGTTATTGAAGTTGGCTTTAATCGGGACTCTGCAATACTTTCAATACCTGATTATTCTTGATGTTTAACCACCAATTTCATGTTAGAAACAACAGAAAATGTAGAAAACCGACTTCACAAGTGAGTACAAATTCTCCCCTTAAGACTATTTCACCCTCATAGAGTGCACCGGGGAGGATTGAATGTCTTAGGGATACTAAGAAGTCTAATCAAATATCGTTCGCACTAAAAAACGTTTGATTCCTACGGTATTGAGAATTTTTCTGATTTTGATTGATCTTTTTTTATGGGAATATGACAATCTATTTATAGATAGATGGTGTATTTTCATGGTACCTCTTGAGATTAAACCAATGGTTATGAATGGTGCATTTTCATGGTGCCTCTTGAGATTAAACCAATGGTTAAGAATGGTGTCTTTTCATAATTTTCTGAATTAATTAATTCTGTCCAAATATATCTTAACCAGTAAGGAAGAACTTTTCCTTATAAACACAATAACATAATGTTTCCTCACCAATGTGAAACATTGCTTAGAAATCTCCAATAAACCCCCATCATTTCCAAGCAATACTTAATAACATGATCTTATGCTTAAATAGAGGTGTCTCGCGATTGAACCCCTATATTAGTAAAATGTCTTTTAAGTAATTAGGATGGCATGGTAGACTATGATTTGAATTAGTGATCCTCTTTTATTACTTAATTTCAAGCCACACATAAAATACTTTATTCTCAATACATATAGAAGTTACCAACACTTTTATGGCCATGTGTCCTGTATCCTTTTCATGAGCATTAACAAATCAAGCCTATTTGATTTCCTAAAGCGGCCTCACTTTAAGCTCATATAGGTGAACCTTTCACATACTCTATAATATAGTACACTTGTGGAAATTAATTGAATAATAGATATGAACAACTTTATTCATTTACGATCAAATGTACATATTAACCCATACATACCCGGAGAAATATAAAATATATCACACACATCTTTATTGCATAAATATACCACTAAAGGTAACTTAAGAGCAAAAAATTGCTCATCCTACATACACATTCTGAAACCAAGAACAACTTGGGATTGTAAGACAAGTGTTTGCAACTACAGAATGATGTACTTGGACTCATTAAACTTAAAACTCGAGGGTTTTATCGAGTGTTAAGTCGAGGCTCCACCATTGTTAGTTAAGAGTATAGGCTTCAAACCCATCCCTTTTGTAGTTTTGGTGACTAAATCCCTCGTAAGGCCTTTGTCAAGGGATCTGCCAGATTCTGATTTGTATGTACAAAGCCCACAGTTATAACACCATCACGAATGAGTTGTTTCACATAACTATGTCGTAAACCAATGTGCCTTGATTTACCATTATAAACTTCATTGTATGCTTTAGCCAATGAAGCCTCATTATCACAATGAATTGAGATAGGTAACATGGGCTTTGTCCACAAAGGCAAATCATACAAAAAATTTCTTAGTCACTCGGCTTCCTTGCTTGCAGACGCTAATGCTATAAATTCAAATGCCATAGTTGAATCTATAATACAAGTCTGTTTCTTGGATCTCCATGAAACTGAACCCCCACCAAGTGTGTATATCCACCCACTCGTAGAGGAATGATCACTGTTAGATATCCAATTTGCATCAGAAAACCCTTCTAATACACAAGAAAATCTATCATAATGTATTCCATAGTGAATAGTTCTCCTAAGATACTTAAGTAGCCTTCGAACCGCATGCCAATGAGCATGACTTGGATTATGAGTAAAACGACTCAGTTTTCCTACAGAAAAACCAATATCAGGTCTTGTACATGTCCTGTCATACATAAGACACCCAATTACCTTAGCATACTCTAAATGTTTCACAGGTTCTCTTGCATTCTTAGGTAACACTACATTGTGATCAAGAGGTGTAAATGCAAATTTACAATCAAAGTTGTTAAACTTCTTTAACACATTTTCAATGTAATTTGACTGAGTCAAGTCCAAACCACTAGTATATCTAATAATTTTAATGTCTAAAATCACATCCGCTTCACCCATGCCTTTCATGGATAAAGTAGCAGATAAAAACTCCTTTGTGTCCACCACTTGTTGGAGATCCGTGCCAAATATTAACATATCATCCACATATAAACAAATGACAACTCCCCTGTTTCCAACAAACTTACTATATACACACTTATCGACATCATTGATAAGAAATCCATTAGAAAGTACAACTTGATCAAATTTTTGGTGCCATTGTTTGGGAGCTTGCTTAAGCCCATACAATGATTTGATCAACTTACACACTTCGTGTTCTTAACCAGGAACAACAAACCCCTCGGGTTGTTCCATAAACACCTCCTCATCTAATTCACCATTTAGAAATGCGGTATTCACGTCCATTTGATAAATAACGAGACAAAAAATTGAGGCTAATGCAATCAACACCTTTATTGTTGTTGTCCTTGCAACAGGAGCATAGGTATCGAAGTAATCGATACCTAACCTTTGAGTGTAACCTTTGGCTACTAAACGAGCCTTGAACTTGTCTAGTTCCATCTACTTTCATTTTCCTTTTGAAAATCCACTTACAACCAATGGGTTTACAACCTGGTGGTAGATCAGCCAACTTCCAAGTTCTATTACCCATAATCGAATCCATTTCATCATTAATTGCTTCTTTACAAAAGGAAGCATTTGGAGACTTCATTGCCTCCTCAAAAGTGACAGGATCAGCTTCTAAATTATAACAGAAAGGTATGTAAGTGTCAACAGAAGACTGATCCCTACTTCCTTCAACAAGAAATATAAAGAAATCATCTCCGAAATATTTAGCTTTTCGCGCCCTTTTACTTCTTCTTGGTTCCACAACTTCCTCATTAGTTGAGTTATTATCAACTAAACCATGCTCTTCCCGTAAATGAGAACTAGATGGTAATGTTGTGTCATGAGATCTAAGAATGGTACTAAATCTATTTTCATCGAAAATAAAATCCCTAGACTCAATTATAGTATTAACAGAATATGAATCATTAGGTTCAATAACCTTAAATCTATAGGCTTTATTGTTCATATCATAGCTATAAAAACACACTCAATTCCTTTCTCCCCAAGTTTCTTTCTTTTGGGCTCTGGAACTTTAACAATTGTTCTATATCCCCAGACTCTAAGATGACTTAGGTTTGGATTTCTCTTGTTCTAGAATTCATATGGGGTAGTCTTACTTCTTTTGTTAGGTACTCTGTTAAGAATATATCGGGTTGTATGCAAGGCTTCACCCCAATATCTATGTCCTAAACTTGACTTGGATAACATGGCAGTTACCATTTCCGTTAGAACTCTATTTTTCCTTTCGGCCACACCATTCTGTTGTGGTGTATAAGGTGCTTTAACTTGATGCACAATTCCAGTTGATTCAAAGAATGATGGATTATAATATTCCCCGCCTCTATCCGATCTAAGACACTTAATAAAGGTTTCACAATGAAGTTCTACATTACTTTTAAACACTTAAAATTTTTCAAGTGCTTCACTTTTTTTAATGTAACAAATATACATAACAAAATATAAAATAGTCATCAATAAAGGTAACAAAATAACATTTTCCGTCTGTTTTCACATTGTCACTCATGTCACATAAATCACTATAAACTAAATCAAGAAATTTCTAATCTCTTTGAACAAAAGGAAATGGTAATCTAGTGATTTTAGTGAGCATACATGTTCTACATTTTACAGCATTCTTGTCAATTTAAGGAATTAGAGATTGTAGATCCATATCTTTCAACTTTCTAAAATTTACATGTCCTAAACGATAATGCCATAAAGAAGAAGTATCAAGAGAGTCCAAGACATAAACAGAAGAATTCATCACTTTATTAATGTTAACAAGGTTCAATTTAAACATACCACAATGTAAATAACCCTTTCCTACAAACACCCCACCCTTAGAGAGTACAAAATTTCCAGCCTCATACACTTGTTTGAACCCATATTGGTTCAAAATACTACCAGACATCAGATTCTTACTAACTTCTAGAGCATGATAAACATCATTCAAAGTTAAACTTTTTCCAGAAGTAAAATCTAATACAACACTTCTTTTGCCTAAAACACTAATAGGAGAGAAAAGTTGAATTTTCCATTGGTTAATAGGTCTTGAAGTGAGACTTGTCCTTGCAAACATGTTTTGTAGCACCCGAATCAGCCTACCAATCATTGTCATCTTGGACCATGTTGATTTCAGAAATCATGGCAGTGAAACTTTCATTTCCATCTGCAGCCTTTCGGTTCTTCTATCCTGAACTCGAACTGCCAGGATCCTTCTTATTTATGTAGTCACGTTTCATGTGAGGACCACCACAATTCCAACAAGCGAACTTCATTTTCTTGTTGCTGTCAGTTTTGTTCTTCATATTGTTATGCATATTTGAATTGAACTGCCTTTTCCCTTACTAGATTGGCCTTCCTCCACAATATGGATATCCTGATCTTTGTTTTCTTGTTTCCGAAATTCTTCTTCTACACGAAGATGGTTAGTCAATTCCTCAAGAGTAAGATCCTCTTTTTTATGTTTAAGGCTGTATTTGAATTCCTTCCAAGTTAGGGGCAGTTTGTCTATTATACTAGATACAACAATAGATTCATTCATATTCATGTTATGTTGTTTGAAATTACCAAGGATGTGTTCAATCTCATTGAATTGCTCCATTACTGACGTTTTTTCATTCATAGAATAACTGTTAAATTGGGTGACAAAAAATTTCTTACTTGTTGCATCTTCACGCATGTACCTTGCCTCCAATTGATCCCACAGTTCCTTTGTATAAGACACGGTCTTGTAAGAATCGAACAAGGCATCAGTCATCCCATTCAGAATATGGCCTCGACATATGTATTCATCATTCCCCCCATTTTGCCCTGGTTCGTGTCTGTGCAATGGTATCATTCTCCCGTTCTTCTGGTTGTGGAGTAGTCAAAACATAGGCAACGTTCAATGTGGTGAGAAGAAAATGCATCTTTTTCTGCCATCTTTGAAAATTACCACAATCAAACTTGTCTAGTTTGACAAAGTTTGATGTCATCTCACTAATATTATCCATATTGTAATAATTTGAAAATGTTTTCCTCAATTATATTCTTCCATTAAGGGAATAATATATACACAATATACAAATAAATGAGAGGAGGAAATCAAGCCTCTAATCTTCATAATCAACAATCGATCCCTAATAATCTTCTTCCTAATTTACATATTCCTAATTATCATTTTACAACTTTCCATATATAAAATGATACTATCATTAATAATAATATTAATAATACTATTCTAACACTCCCCCGCAGTCGAAGTTGGAGGGCGGCGAATGCCGAGACTGTCCCAAAATCTTCAAATAATACCAGCGGAAGTCCTTTTGTGAAAATATCTGCTATTTGATGATGTGTCGGGACATGTAACACTCGCACTTGTCCGCGAGCCACCTTCTCACGAACAAAATGGATATCTAACTCAATATGTTTAGTGCATTGATGATTGATCGAATTCCCTGAGAGATAGATTGAACTAATATTATCACAGTATACCGGTGTGGCTTTTGGAATTAGGCAATGAAGTTTATGTAACAGCTTTCTAATCCAACATGATTCAGACACAATATTGGCAACAACATGGTATTCTGCTTCAGCACTTGAACGTGATACTGTAGCTTCACCGAGGAAGACACAATAACCTGAGGTGGAGCATCTGGTGTCCGGACAACCTGCCAGTCTGCATCCGTATAAGTGACAAGTTTGAAATGGAGGACGAGTATAGATGTAATCCATACTCCAGAGTGCCCTGAATATATCTCACAATGTGTTTTACAGCATGCATATGTTCCTCCGTGGGATTATGTATAAATAAGCACACTTGTTGCACTGCATAAGTAATATCTGCCATGGTGAACGTGAGATACTACAAAGCTCCTGCTAGGCTGCGGTATAATTTTGTATCCTCAAATGGTTTACTTGAGGTGGCACTCAATTTAGACATAGTGTCTACCCGAGTTGCCGAAGGTTTGCAAGATGACATTCCAGCTCGTTTAACAATCTCAGATGCATACTTCTTCTGGGAGAGAAATAATCCACCTGCATGGAGTGTCACAGCAATTCCTAGAAAGTAGTGTAGTGGACCAAGATCTTTCATAGCAAATTCAGAACCAAGCTTTCACATATACTCTTGCAAAGAGAGTCTGATGATATTGTTAGGATAATATCATAAGATAAGTAGTATCATTACCCTAGCGATAAATAAAAAGAGAATTATTGGAATGGCTATGAGAAAAACCAATGTGCGACACGAAATCTGCAAACCGCTTATACCATGCCCTGGGGGCCTGCTTCAGTCCATACAATGATTTGTTGAGCAAACACACATGATTGGGATATTTGGGATCTCTGTATCCTAACGGTTGGTGCATGTAGACAGTTTCATTGAGGTGTTCATGGAGGAAGGCATTTTTGACATCCAATTGATTAAGGGGCCATCCTTTTGGGAGAGACAAGCATAGAACTGTTCTGATAGTTTTTGGTTTGACCACTGTACTCAACATATCCCCGCATTCTACACCAACCTGTTGTGTCTTCCCATCACCTACAAGACGGGCCTTATGCCGCTCAAAAGTTCCTTCACAATTTTCTTTATGACTGAAAATCCACATAGATCGAATTATATTAGCATTAGATGAATGAGGTACTAAATACCACATCCTATTTTTCATTAGAGCATGATATTCATCATCCATGGCCATTTTCCAATTCGGGTCCTTTAGAGCTGACACTTGGTTACGAGGAAAAGGTGATTTCAAGACCTAGGTGTGTAGGCTATACTTGGTATTGGATTTGACAATTCCATGTTGACGACGGGTGACCGAACGATTTGCATGGCCAGTGGACTGGACGCCACTGTCCGAGAGTGATGAATGTCGAATGCAAGGCATCCTAGTGGCAGTGGGCTGAGTGACCCTTGGGTTCAAAATTGCGCCTTGAGCCGAAAGGTGACTGGGCCTTAGAAGCGAAGACTCAAGCTGCTATACTGAATTGTCAAGTGGCTGGGCCATTGTTCTTTGGTCAATTGGGCTCAAGTTTATATTTTCAGCACAACCAGTGGGTACCGAGCTGTGAAAAAATGTGTTAAGACACGAAAGCTTATCATCATCCAAAAAATCATAGGTATGAGTCCCGGTGTCATGTATCTTGTCAAAAGGGAAAACTGTTTCATCAAAAATTACGTGACGACGTATAATTATTCTTTTAGAAGAAATGTCGTAACATTTGTAATCGCGATGGTTAGTAGGATATCCCAAGAAGACACATGAAGTAGACCAGGGTTGATGTTTTGTGATTGTGGTGAATGAAAAGAGGGGGTAGCAAAGGCAACCAAACACTATTAAATGAAGATAGGAGGGCTCTCGTAAATAAAACATTTTAGTGGAGCTTGGTAAGACATATTTTTATGAGGAAGAATATTGAACAGGTAAATGGCCATTTGGAGTGCATGATGCCAAAATATGGGGGGGTAGTGAAGCATGAGCAAGAGATGTTCTAACAATATTGTTTATGGTTCTAATTTTGCATTCAGCCTTCCCATTTTGTGATGATGTGTGAGGACAAGACAGATGAAATTTATACCATTTGTTTTGAAAAAATTCCCAAAACTGATTATTGTCAAATTCCCTCCCATTAACACATTGAATATTTTTAATCTCCCGTTCAAATTGAGTTCAGATGAATGTTCTAAATGTGAGAAAAGTGGACACCACTTGTGATTTTTTGACAAAGGGAATGTCCACAATTAATTAGAGTAGTCATCTAGTATGAGTAAATAATATCTATGATCCGAAGAACTCAAAATAGGTGATGTCCAAATATCACAATGTAAAATGTCAAATGGCATAAGAGTGCACGAAGTAGAAGAAATAAATGTCAATTTAACATGTTTACCAAGTGCACAAGAATGACACTTATTTAGAGTCCTTGTTTGGGTACAAGAAATAAATTTATTTTGTTTAAGAGAGGCCAAAACAGACTCTCCCGGATGTCCAAAATGTTCGTGCCATAAATAAGGTGCCAAGGCTGCAAAAGTAGATGGAAACTTGGACTGTTGATTGGGTAACCTTATCGGATAGAGCACTCCCTTACTATCACATCTCATGAGAAGCTTCCCTGTCTAAAAGTCATGCACGAAAAATCCAAAAGGGTCAAAACGAATAGATACCAAATTATCAGTAGTAAACTTTCAAACATAGACCAAGTTTTTGATTAATTTAGGAGCATGAAGGACATTCTTTAAAATTAGTGATGGGTTTGGTGGTGACAATTTGCTAGAACCATACCCTTTTATTGAAATTGAATGACGATTTCTGACAATTATACCATTATCATTGCTTAAATTAAAATAGATGAGAGATTACTTGGGAGGACGTCATATGGGACGTCACTCCGGAGTCCATATACCAATTTGAATCTGGTGGATTGAGTCTGAGGGTGTGCATGGCGGACTCAATATCCGTGGGTTGGACGTAGTTACATCATGTTATGTGCATGTGTGTAGTGTAGTTACATCATGTTATGTGCAATGTGATAAGGAAAATATGGGAAAGGACGTGCAGGTGGGGTGAGTTTTCTGTGGTGTGCAGATTTGGTTAGTTTAGGTTTATCGACCCGTTAGGTCATTTTGGTCATTTTGCATATTTTTTGCAAATGCCATTTTTCCTAGCTTTATTTTGATGTCCTTGATGTGCGGGGACGGGTGGCGTGAGTCCCGAGGAAATCATATGGAAATAACGGAAGAAAATCTAAGTTTTGAGTTTTGGAAGTTAAGTTTGACTTGGAGTTGACTTTTGGAAATACGCGCTCGGAATCGAATTCTGATGGTTCCATTAGATTCGGAACATGATTTTTGACGTAGGTGAATGGTTAGAACGATCCCCGAGTTATTTGAGTGTGATTCAGGTAAGTTTGTGGAATTTGGAAAGTTCTTTAACTTAAGAAATGAGTTTTAGTAGACTAAATTCAACATCGAGGGCAGTTGAGTCTTTTTCAAAGTTTTGGTGATTCCATTATGTCCGGAATGTCGTTTATGACTTATTTGAGTCATTGGTTTGGTTCCTGAGGGACACAGATAGATTCTGACGCTTGGTTAAGATTTTAGTAACTTAATGAAATTGGAGTTGACTTGAGTAAACAGTGGGTCAAGACGACTTCGTATGAATATTTTAGTGCGCGAGCAAGTTTGTTGCATATTTTTAGGAGTGCTTTGCATATTTGATTGTGTCCGGGGGGTCGGGAGAATTGTTTTAAGGAGCTTGTTAATTTCTAGTGTCTGGTACGTCGCACCTGCGTGGTATGGTTCACACTTGCGCGGCTACACCTTCGCAAGGTGGGCCACAAATGCGAGAAAGGGGAATTAAGCAGGGGCTTTCACCTGCGAAGATTTGAAAGCAGGGGTGAAGTTTCCCCTGGGACGTCGGGCCACATTGGGGGACCTCGCACCTGCGAGATCGCTGAATCAGAAGAATTAAAACACCATTTTGAGCTAATACAATTCATTCTCATATTTTGGACTTGGGAGCTCGGTTGAAGGTAATTTTAGAGGGCTTCCGCAAGATACAACATTTGGGTAAGATTCTAACCTCTCTTTTTTCGATTATATCATCAATTAGTAAGGTTTTTAAGGTAGAAATCATGAATTAAGGTTGGAAAAATAGGAGTTTATGAACCCTAGGTAGAATTGAGAGTTTCGTGATTTGAGCATGCAAATAAGGTTGGCTTTGTTAATTTTTGGTATATAGACTCCATAGATAATGGGTAAACTAATTTTGGAATAAGTTTTATGTTTTACCATTTTTGGTTCGGAGTCCTACTTTGGGTGACCTTTTGGGTCCGTAAGTTTTATCTAGCAATATGGGTGTCAATAGAGTCGTGTGTTAACGTATTATCCGTATTTGAATAGATTGGCACCTTTCGGATGCTCTACAAATATGCAAGGATTTATTATGATTCGCAGACTACTATTCAAGTCAAGTTGAGATCTTGTACCTTACTTAAGTGTCATGGTTAGTCAAATTTACTAAATAAGAGGGCGTAACGGGAATAATAAGAGGGTCCCATCACTTGTGAGGTGACTAGCACTTGTGTCGGGCACCGGTGACATGTTATGGGAATTTGTTCCTTTAAATTGTGTAGTGAATGTCATGCTTTGGACACTAGCTGATAGAATAATATGATCCTATGGATCTGTGTTTGGGGTATGATGCCCGTACTTTACGCATCATTACTATATGCATGTCTTATATATGACTGTGTATTTCCATCACTCTTTTATACTCGTTTAAAAGTGAAAAAGAAGCATAAGACCGAGCCTTTATTATGTAAATGGATAAGAGTCGGATCATGATGGCATAAATTGATTAAAGATAGAATATTTATTGCATATCATGATTTTTTTTATGTTTTTCATATCATATTCATTCTTCATATAGTATCTCATGCATGTTATACTTGAGGATACACATGTGGGTCCGAGGGAAATAATTCTGGACGGTGTGATGCGCTGATATGATCCTGCGTGGCTAGAGACAGTGCTTGTGTGAGCCTATTAATGGGCTGCGAATCGAAGGGAAAGGATTCTGGATGGTATATGGACAATCGCGAGTCCTCCATATGTCACGATTCATAGAATTTGAATGTGTGTGTACCAGAGATGAGTAATAAAGGTCTTGCATTGCATTTTCATTTTCATCTCAACCATCATATATATTCCTTGTCTGATTGATGCGTAAAGCGTACCCGAACTCTATTGATTTGATTATGTGAGTACTTGACCTGTTTTGAGGGACTAAATGGTATAACATAGGCCTGAATTCATAATTTAAGTATACTTGAAATTGTTGTTATTAACATATGATCTAATGGTGGTTAGTGTGGTAGTAGTAATCGAAAGGCAACCCTCTTTTTCGTTTAAGATAGGGTAGGTCGATGATGTTGTTGAGTACACGTTGTTTTCTGCACTCACGCTATACTTGTTGCACCTTTTTGTGTGCAGGTTCGGTTCCTATTACTAGTGGACTGCGTGACTACCCCGTCCGTTGAGGAGCTGTCAGAGGAGAATTCGAGGTGAGCTACTAGCTGATCCGTAGCACCGGATTCCCATTTCTACTTTACTTTCAGTCTTTTATATTCAACCTGTATTCTTGTGTTTTGTGCAGATCATGTATTTCCTATTTCTAGCAAGTTCTTGTACTAGTGACATAAATCTTGGGGGTCGTACTTTTATTTCGTAATTGTATGAGTTAAACTCTTACAAGACTTATAATTGACTTGTATAACCTCTTCTGCACTTAATTTCCTTATTTTATTATTTATCTTGGATTGTGACTGGCTTACTAATTCGGGAGAGTTAGTGCCTTTATGGCTTCCATTTTGGGTCGTGACATTAAAATGATTTTTTCTTTTTTTTTCTTTTTGTTTATTTCTTGTCTTGTGGTAACTTCCTCAATTTAAATAAAATATATAGATGTATATAAATAAATATAGATATTTAATTAATCTTAGATTCAAATTCAAAAACAGTAACTAATTATTATCTAACGTAATTAATTATATCCTAAAACTATCACATACATTTTTTTTCTCCTACGATATATAGAAATTATGAAATCACTTTATCTTAAAATATATGATTAACTTTCTCCTAAATTTTGAATGCAAAAGTTCAATTAAAATTTATTTTAATGCTTCAAACTTAATTTAAAAAATCTGCAATTCTTAGTCTTAAAACATACTGTTAACTTCTTCTCAAATTTGAATTCGAAAGGTCAACTGCTGAGATGTACTCAATTTAAATTGATAATAATGATTTGGAATATAGATTTCTTTTCACATTTTAAAACAATTACAACAACATACCCAATGAAATCCCACAACATGGGGTCTCGGGGAGGGTAGAGTGTACGCAAACTTTATCACTACCTGGTAAGAAGAGAGATTGTTTCCGAAAGACCCTCGGCTCAAGAAAAAGCATAAGCATAAGCACAAGCAAAGCAAGAGAAACGGTCAGACGCGGACAAGAAATTTAAAGCAGTATGAAAATGAGAGTAACAAAAGCGAATAAGCCATGATAAAACATTTTGAAAAATGAAGCAGTAACTAATGTAGGTAAATAAGATAAACAAAGTACACGAAAGAACATACAACAGCAGAAATCAATGGACGGGGGACTATAAAACAATACGGCACCTACTAGTATGGTAGGTGAAGCAGGGCTACAATAATAACACTACAACTACCAGTATGTAAGCATAAGTAGGACTACCCTCAACTACCTACTACCGTTCTACCCTAATATGTGTTCTCCACAACCTCCTATCTAAGATCATGTCCTCGTAAGTTGCACCTGTGCCATATCCCATCTAATCACCTCTTCCCAATTCGCCCTACCTATACTCCTCCTAAACTCGTCCATAGACAACCTCTCACACCTCCGTCTTGGGGCATTTGTGCCTCTTATTTGCACATACCCGAACCATCTCAACCGCTTCTCAGCCAGCGCATATGCCCCACCTTCTGGGTCCCAGCTTGCCTGACTTCCCTCTTAGCCAACCGCTTACCCAGCCACATCCCATCCACCACCACCACCACCCCCCCCACACGGCACCCCTACGGACAATGGAAACTCATGTTATGCACGACATTTCCAAACCCAAACAACAATTTAATTTATCGACTTCAGTTGCCCCGTCACTTTTTTTTTGCAACCCAAAAAATGCCTTGTCCAATCCAAATTGAAAAACTGCCATGATTGACGAATATAATGCTCTTATTGAAAATAAGACGTGGGATCTAGTGCCTCGTCCTCCTGATCTTAGTGTTATTCACTCTATATGGATTTTTTTAGCATAAAAAGAAATCTGAAAGTTCTTTTGAGAGGACAAGGCCCGTGTTGTAGGTGATGGCAGGTCTCAACAGGTGGGAGTGGATTGTGATGAAATTTTCAGCCCGGTGGTGAAACCGGCAACTATTCAGATTGTTCTCAGTATTGCTCTGTCCAAATCATGGCCTATTCATCAACTTGATGTCAAAAATGCCTTCCTGCATGGGACCTTCATGAAACCATTTATATGCATCATCCTATGTGATTCAGGAATCCCGTTCATCTAAATTATGTGTGTCATTTGAAGAAATCGCTATATAGGATGAAACATGCTCCTAGTGCATGGTAACAACGGTTAGCTGATTTTGTATCCTCGATCAGTTTTTCACATAGAAAATCTAATCATTTACTTTTCATCTATAGCAATGGTAATGACATAGCATACATTCTATTATATGTTGATGATATCATCCTAACTACATCTTCTGATGCATTTCGCCGATCCATTATGTCACTCCTTACTTTTGAGTTCGCTATGAAGGATTTGGAGCCCCTAAGTTATATTTTTGGCATTACAATTACGAGACATGTAGGTGGCTTATTGATTTGTCAAATGTAGTACGCCGAAGAGATTCTTGAATGACCACGCATGACATCTTGTAAACCGGCCCCCACATCAGTGGACACTAATTCCAAACTCAGTGCCTCTTCAGGTTCTCTATATGCAGATCCGACTCACTATCGCAGTTTAGCAGGAGCATTGCAGTATCTCACTTTCACGAGACTAGATATATCATATGTCGTACAACAAATATGCTTATATATGCATAGTCCGAAGGATGAACATATGCATGCGCTCAAACGTATTTTGTGTTACGTCCAAGATACTCTCCACTCTGGCTTACACTTGTACAAGTCCTCAATCTCTGGTCTCATCTCTTACACTGATGCTGACTGGGGTGGATGTCCAGACACTCAACGGTCTATGTCGGGTTACTGTGTCTTCCTCGGAGATAACTTTCTTTCTTGGTCTTCTAAAAGACAACCTACTTTGTCTCGATCCAGTGCCGAAGCCGAGTACAGAGGAGCAGTGAATGTTGTTTCTGAGTCTTGTTGGATACGCAACCTTCTGTTGGAACTTCACTGCCCAATCCACAAGGCTACATTGGTTTACTGTGACAATGTAAGTGCGATATATCTTTCCGACAATCCCATTCAACATCAGCGCACTAAACACATTGAAATGGATATTCACTTTGTACGTGAGAAAGTTGCTCGTGGACAAGTTCGTGTCCTGCATGTTTCTTCCCTGTATCAAATTGCTGACATATTTACTAAAGGACATCCGTGCATACTCTTTGATGATTTCCGAGTCAATCTCAGCATACGAGAACCTCCCGCTTCAATTGCGGGGGTGTGATAGAATATTACCAGAATATTACCGTATCGTTGTATATCTTTTATATTTGGTTAGTTAATATTCTCATTGTAATTAGTAAGATTAGTTACCTAGTTTGTAGCTATGTAAATAACCATGTATCACTATATATTGTACACAATAATGAATGAAAAGACATGGACCATATTCCTTTATTTATGTCAGATTAATTTTTGAGTTTTCTGAAATGGAACTTTTGAACGATGTTACTCTAAAATAATTAATGCAAGCTCAAAAATAAAATCAAAATAACAAACTAAAACCTATAAAAAGAAAAACAAGAACGTATAATTGTAAATGAATGAACTTACCGTATTGTAATTTATTCTTCTTTCTAAAGGAGGGTGATGCAAATATTTATTTTGACAACAATAAATCAAAATTTTATTTTCAAAATTTGTATTGTTACAGGAAGATTTGAAATTTAAACCAATTCAACTTAGAGATGGTTTAACTGAAGGCAACAAATATTTAAGTTAAATGGGTAAATGAAGTGACACGTGACTTAAGTTAGATGGTTTAACTGAAGCCTCTTGAGTTAAATGGAAAAAGAAGTGACAGGTGATTTCATAATTGTTTTGCCAGTCAACCCAAATGAAATGAAAAAAATAAAAATAAAATTACATAAAACAGAAAAAGAAGTTGGAAACATAAAAGGCAAGATAGGGTTTATGGTAGATTGATAAAAATTTAAAACTTAAAATTTATGTAAATGTTGAGATAATTTGGATTGATAACATAATACCATATTCAAACATGATTGGAAGAAAGTATATATTTATATCCATCTTGGATAATTATGAGTTGATCTTATATTATCAAGGTCAAAGTTTAAGATGCGATGGGTCAAGTTTAGGCCAAGTTTGAGATGCCTCATGGGTTGACTTTGGGCTAGCTTTTATCATGGGCTAAGACGGGTTGTGTCCAAACATAACCCTCCAAACATAACCCAATTGTGTCCAAACATAACCCATTTGTAAAGTAGCCCATGCCCAACCCATTAAAACTTGAGCGAATTGGGATGTCAAATAAGTTGGAACTGAATTTGTCACCCCTAATGATATGTATTACTCCTAATCATGGTGTACCCTTGATTAGACAATGAGACTCATATTTGTTTTGTGCATCCTTATTTTATGAACTTACCTTGATTAAATGTAAATAGTGTGATTTTGCAGAATTGAACTACATAGGAGAGAGCGCATTATGATACTATAAGAAGCTTACAATAGACCCTTGTTGTCCGGCTTTTCTCCGAACCCCGCACATAGAGGGAGTTTAGTGTACCGGGCTGCCGTTTTAAGCTTTGCGGATCTTACAAAACAAAGACCACGTTATCAATTTTATATGAAATCCTTCTGTCAATTCATTTTAAAATTTACACTTATATCGATAAAGAAAATCAAACAATATCGAGGTCTTTTATTATATCAAAATATCAAGAACTTTTAATATAAATCTGTATAACATAAATCATTTATATAAGAATATGTAAGAATATTTTTATTTTTAGAATATTTATATTTGGTGTATATTCTAATAATTTACGTAACAATTGAATCAAAATTTAAAGAACGGGATCACTAGGGCATTTTTTAAAAAAATAGCGAGCCATTATTCATGCCTACCCTAAATTTGAAGGAATTTTATGTCTAACCTCGAATCCACAAGTCAAACAACCAACTACACATTCAACCATTCGACATCCTTAACCGATTAAATTCTAACAACTTTCTTCTTTTACAACCCAAAATAAAGTTACAAGTCAAGATTTTCAATTTTGTGGCTACCTTATGGCAAACCATATTTCACATATCTATACCGTCAAATATAGCTACCCTAAACATGCATAAACTAACAGAGATTTCGGTTTACATTGGTGTAGAAAAAGTCCTAATTCTTCTACTTGAGGGTTCTAAAATCCAATGATACTTCATGAGTTAATCCGCGTATTTGGTGAATAACCAAGGAAATCAGGGGAGATCTTACCTTTGATGGGAGGAGGAAACTAGAGAGAGGAAGATGTTGAGGGTAAAGAATGGATCTTGGGCCTAATTCAACCCCAAAAGCCTGCTTGTAGGGTGGGGATTGTCCAAATACATATAAGAAGTCCATGTTCTCATTCCATTTACGATGTGTGACTCTTAACACTCCCCGCACGCCCAAACCTCGTTAATTGGAGCGTGGACAATATAATTTGGGGGTCTAACATCGATGAACAAAGAATTGGAATGGGTCTGGCTCATATACCATGTAAAGAAATGGATCTTTGGCCTAACTCAACCCCAAAATATAGCTTGTAGGTTAAGGATTGTCCAAGTCCCCATTCCATATCCGATGTGAGACTCTTAACACTTCCTGCATGCCTAGACCTTGTTAACTGGAGCGTGGACAATATAATTTGGGGGCCCAACATTGGTGAACAAAGAATTGGAATGAGCCTAACTCTAATACCATATAAGAATGAATCTTGGGCCTAACTCAACTCCAAAAACTAGCTTGTAGGGTGAGAATTGTCCAAGTACATATAAGGAGTCCATGTTCCCATTCTATTTACGATATGTAACATTGAGACGTCTTCAAGGTTGCCAAGATTGGAAATGAGAAAGGAAGGTCCATAATGGGTTTTATAAGCTTTAGTGATAGTTCGTCAACTTCCAGCTCTCCCCCGGCCTTGTCCGTCCTCCTCGCCCCGACTCGTGTGATGGCCATGCCTCACTGCCTCCCATACGCGGGTGCCTGGCTAATCTGCCTTGCTCGTGAAGCGAGCTTCCTTGACGAGCCCCTGCAACCGGCTTTTGCCCAATTTCATTTTGGGTTTCCACGCTTTTGTGAAACACACTTTCTCCCCCGTCCTAATCTAATTAATCACTTTTTAACTTTATTACCCTCGGGTGGTCTCCATGTTCCAGGCTTAGTCTGCATTTGAGAATTTTAAGCCAGATTTGGCCAAATATTAATGTTCGAATTTATGGGATCTTACATATGAAATGGTAGTGGAGAACTTGCAAATCACTGTGGTCTAATTTTATTAAAATCAAATATTGCTCTAATGTCCCTCCACTGAAATTACGGACAAAGTGGAGAATAATTTACAGAGGAGATTAGATTTTGGTAGGGGAATTGGTGTGAAATGGATAGCTCAATTCATTTTACTAGCAGGATGACATCAGGGATTTTGCAGTCAGAGAGGTTACTAATAATAATATATGAAACAACGAGCACTTACATCTTCATGAATTATTAGAAAAATTCTAATGGTGTGGCTAAATTAGGAGGTATTTGCAGATATCATGAAGACAAGTTAGTTATGGCATTTGCTTATTCTCTTGGAAGGGACATGTAACGACTCGCATAGTCGTTTTGAGTATTTAGCCTATAGATGGCCTGGTACGTCATATACTTACTTCACATAGCCTTATTAAAGCCTGGTACGGTATAGTTACCCTATAGAGCCTTGCTACGATTGGTACGTTGCATACACCACAGATGCCCTAATGGCCTGGTGTTATTTATGATATTCCACAGAGCCTTGTTTAAGGCCTGGTACAATATATCTATCCACAGAGACCTGATAGGGCCTGGTATGTTATGGATATTACTGTATGTTGTGAGAGTAGAAACATGTAGGTTTATCCATAAATTTTCCCTTATCTCCCAGTTATGTTCAACTACTATACTTATCAGTTAGTTTCAACTTTCAGTTATTCAGTTGCCTTACATACTAGTACATGATATTCGTATTGACGTCCATTTTTGTCATGCCTCGAACCATGGCTTGGGTGAATCACGACATTCGGTGCCTTACTGCATGTGATCGAGCAAACCACATGGCTGCTAAATCAACATAGGAACCAAAAGATACTATAGTAATGATTTTAAAAAAATGTCATTCAAACTGTTGAATTTATAATCTGAAAGTATATTGCGGAAGTAATCTAAAAATGTCATAAGTCTGAAAATATAAATACTGACATGTCTGAAATACTGAACTAGTCTAGTCTATGAAACCTCTAACATGAGTCTAACCGAGAACTGTCTACCAGGACAAGGATCTGAGATACCTCTATAATAAAATATAATAATGAAATAATAGACTGATACCCCGAACAAGATGGGGCTCACCAATCTGCTGATACTGAAGCAATCTTACAGAGCAGATCCGTTGTCCTGAAAGTCAACACCTACACCGTGAAGCAACTGAAAGAATACATAGTTGTTAGTGCTCGGGAAAAGGGCAACCCAACTCAATAAATAGATAATATATTGAATCTGAAATTGATAACTAATAATTGAACAAGGAAGAAAATAATAAGAATACTTCTTGTACCGAAATGGAGAGCCACCTATTTAACTAAAATAATAAATTGTGCCCTTAGGTACAATATATATATGTCTATATATATAATTGTGGCCTTGGGCCCATAATATATATATAACTATGGCCTTGGGTCCATAATATATAGTTGTGGCCTTGGGCCCATAATGATATATATAATTGTGGCCTTGGGCCCAAAATTACAGGTGCTCAACATGATACTGAAATACTAAAATATACTGCTATGAAATACTAAACTTGAATTCATGAGCTGATATATATAATAAGAATTCGAGATTCATATTGTAATACATGATACTGAAATACTAAATCATACTGGAAATACTGACTAGAACTAGACTGAGACATGTATTCTTAAACTGATTATGAAATTTGAAGCATTTACTGTTCATAGTAACTTGAATTCTCAAAATCGAGACTCATGGGATACAGAACATGAGTCTATACTGATTACATAATGAGTTCACAATATTAAAAGTGATAATTATGAACATCTGTGAAGTTATATTCTCGAAAGATAGAAGTTCTAGACTTTTCATGAACTAGGGCACAATCTTTATATCTTAAGAAATTCGTAGTAATCTTGATGAATGAGGTGTTGGGATGATTAATAAGGTTTCCACATGTAGAGAGTTAGCTTCACATACCTGAATCGCTCCAAAAACTTGAAAACAATCTGAATCTTTGAAGGATAATTCAAAAAGCTTGAATCTTGAACCTTGATATGGGTTTTCTTGAAAACTCTAGGTTAGGAACAATGTATTTTTACCTAGAATTCATGTGTTGTTATAAACACTTGGAAGAGGCTTAACTTGTTGTAGAAGGATGACGGGAAGAAAAAATAATCGTTCTAAGGCATGAGGATGTGAAGAGTGAAGTGAGAAAAGCCAAAACACTTAAAGGTGCAGTCGGACCCATTTTACGCTCATTTTTGGCTTATTTTATGGCCCGTGTATTATTTTACAGCCCGTAAATTATTTTATGGCTCGTAAATTATTTTACAGCCCGTAAATCAAATCATAAAACCGTGATAGTGTGCTGTATATTTTGAGAATTTTTACGGCCCATTTTACAGAGCGCTAGAACAATGATTAGTAAATCGCACATAAATTTTGTACAGATGTTCATTTGACCTCCATAATATACCATTGGAAATGTATTTCAAGGATCTATAACTTTCATGAAGGATGTTTTCCAAAAAAATTTATTGAGTTTTTCATATACTCGCTTGAAGTGAGGCCTTGTGCAAACTCACTTGAGTCATATACCCAAAAGTCAACATTGGGTCAAGCTTATCATTTCTAAACTATTCACTTTTGGATTTTTCTTCCGAAATTCACATAAAGGCCACTCAAATCTGTGCTACCCATCCATATGCATCACAAACCCCGTACAGAGTCTATAGGAAAGGTAATTTAGTAAAATAAGGATCCTTATCTAAAAATGACCAGACGGTTCATTAGAAAGTGGATATTCCTTATTTCTATAACATGATTCTATACCTAAATGGTACTCATCTAAGTTGTATATAAGATGTATTCATATCAAGCTTGTGTCTCATACTTAGATATCCCTCATATGCTATTATTTGTCCCTTGACGGGGTACTTTTTGCCTTAGAACTTATTCTTTTCACTTTATAAGTATATATAGATCTTGCGGACATAGTCCATAGTCGATGACAAATGATTTACACCTTGAGCTATACTCAGTTGTATGGCACTATTGCATTCCAACATAGCCTATAGATGGCATGGTACGTCATATACTTACTTCACATAGGCTTATTAAAGCCTGGTACGGTATAGTTACCCTATAGAGCCTTGCTACGACTGGTACGTTGCATACACCACAGATGCCCTAATGGCCTGGTGTTATTTATGATATTCCACAGAGCCTTGTTTAAGGCCTGGTACAATATATCTATCCACAGAGACCTGATAGGGCCTGGTATGTTATGGATATTACTGTATGTTGTGAGAGTAGAAACATGTAGGTTTATCCATAAATTTTCCCTTATCTCCCAGTTATGTTCAACTACTATGCTTATCAGTTCAGTTTCAACTTTCAGTTATTCAGTTGCCTTACATACTAGTACATGATATTCGTATTGACGTCCATTTTTGTCATGCCTTGAACCATGGCTTGGGTGAATCACGACACTCGGTGCCTTACTGCATGTGACCGAGCAAACCACATGGCTGCTAAATCAACATAGGAATCAAAAGATACTATAGTAATGATTTTAAAAACATGTCATTCAAACTGTTGAATTTATAATCTGAAAGTGTATTGCGGAAGTAATCTAAAAATGTCATAAGTCTGAAAATATAAATACTGACATGTCTGAAATACTGAACTAGTTTAGTCTATGAAACCTCTAACATGAGTCTAACCGAGAACTGTCTACCAGGACAAGGATCTGAGATACCTCTATAATAAAATATAATAATGAAATAATAGACTGATACCCCGAACAAGATGGGGCTCACCAATCTGCTGTTACTGAAGCAATCTTACTGAGCAGATCCGTCGTCCTGAAAGTCAACACCTACACCGTGAAGCAACTGAAAGAATACATAGTTGTTGGTGCTCGGGAAAAGGGCAACCCAACTCAATAAATAGATAATATACTGAATCTGAAATTGATAACTAATAATTGAACAAGGAAGAAAATAATAAGAATACTTCTTGTACCGAAATGGAGAGCCACCTATTTAACTAAAATAATAAATTGTGCCCTTAGGTACAATATATATATATCTATATATATAACTGTGGCCTTGGGCCCATAATATATATATAACTATGGCCTTGGGTCCATAATATATAGTTGTGGCCTTGGGCCCATAATGATATATATAATTGTGGCCTTGGGCCCAAAATTACAAGTGCTCAACATGATACTGAAATACTAAAATATACTGCTATGAAATACTAAACTTGAATTCATGAGCTGATATATATAATAAGAATTCGAGATTCATATTGTAATACATGATACTGAAATACTAAATCATACTGGAAATACTGACTAGAACTAGACTGAGACATGTATTCTTAAACTGATTATGAAATTTGAAGCATTTACTGTTCATAGTAACTTGAATTCTCAAAATCGAGACTCATGGGATACAGAACATGAGTCTATACTGATTACATAATGAGTTCACAATATTAAAAGTGATAATTATGAACATCTGTGAAGTTATATTCTCGAAAGATAGAAGTTCTAGACTTTTCATGAACTAGGGCACAATCTTTATATCTTAAGAAATTCATAGTAATCTTGATGAATGAGGTGTTGGGATGATTAATAAGGTTTCCACATGTAGAGAGTTAGCTTCACTTACCTGAATCGCTCCAAAAACTTGAAAACAATCTGAATCTTTGAAGGATAATTCAAAAAGCTTGAATCTTGAACCTTGATATGGGTTTTCTTGAAAACCCTAGGTTAGGAACAATGTATTTTCACCTAGAATTCATGTGTTGTTATAAACACTTGGAAGAGGCTAAACTTGTTGTAGAAGGATGACGGGAAGAAAGAATGATCGTTCTAAGGCTTGAGGATCTGAAGAATGAAGTGAGAAAAGCCAAAACACTTAAAGGTGCAGTCGGACCCATTTTACGCTCATTTTTGGCTTATTTTATGGCCCGTATATTATTTTACATCCCGTAAATCAAATCATAAAACCGTGATAGTGTGCTGTATATTTTGAGAATTTTTACGGCCCATTTTACAGAGCGCTAGAACAATGATTAGTAAATCGCACATAAATTTTGTACAGATGTTCGTTTGACCTCCATAATATACCATTGGAAATGTATTTCAAGGATCTACAACTTTCATGAAAGATGTTTTCCAAAAAATTTATTGAGTTTTTCATATACTCGCTTGAAGTGAGGCCTTGTGCAAACTCACTTGAAACATGGCCCATATAGTAGATTCTAACTATACCTTGCCCAAAGACTCTTCTTATAACATGATTAGCTTTCAAAACACTTCCTACACTCTCCATATTAGTACCATTATGTTTCCATTATACGAGTCAAACATTAACCCAAAGGTAGGAGGTGTTACGATATCTCCCTTTTGGGATCATTTGTTCTTGAATGATGGATCATGGTTAGGAATATGACTAACTCTGAAATTTTACAAAAAAATTGGTTGGGTTTCCTATGTAAATAGGACTATCCCAACATTTTTTAGATACTTTCCAGTTAACCAGAGTCTCAACACAGCCTCACAGAGCATCTTAATACACAATACATGACATAACATGGTAACTGAATAACATGAATACTGAGATGGCATAAATACATGAATACTATATGTCATGAATACTGGTCTTACATGAACACATGGATATTGGACTGAATGAATACACAAATACAATACATGAATTTGGAAATGAATTCGTAGGCATGAGTGAAATGAGTACTGAAACATGCGCATGAATATGACATGATTACATAGATGCGAGGAACATGAAATGGAACATGAATATTGTATAGACATAAATACATGAATACTAGCTCACATAAATACATGAGTGCTGAACTAACTTTAGATCTAAAACATGGACATCATAATATGAAATCCGAATGTCGAAAATATGGATGTTACAATGGGAGATCTAAATGTTGAGCGGAACTGAGATCTGAACACTGAACGGATTATGAGGTCTGAATACTTGAGGAAGTTAACCTGCAAATTTGACAATCTTTCGTAAGATCTTGTATGGTCTAATGTACTTGGGACTAACTTTTCTTTCTTCTCAAATCATATGACGCCTTTCATAGGTAAAATTTTCTAGAAACACCCAATCGTTAACATAAAACTTTGAATCTCTATGCCACACATTCACATAGGACTGTTGCAACTTTTAACCATTTTCAAATGCTCCTGAATTAATTTAATTTTTTCAGCTTCCTCAGGGACCAAGTCTAGCTCTAGAAATAATATTTTTTCCCAACTATATACCAACCAATAGGTGGTCTATACCTTCGCCCATGCAAGGTTTAAAATGGTGTCATCTTGATATTGGCATGATATCTATATTTATAAATAACTCAATGAAATGCAAATGATCACCTCAATTACCTTTAAAGTCTAGGATATATGCGCTTAACATATCATTAAGCATCTGAGTAGTGCGATTTGTCTGACATCTGAATATATAACTTGGCATTATCTTCTGCTGAATCGGCTATTGCTTGCTACTAATTTGGAAATTTAGCCACGAAATTGGCTTCATTCTTCTTACTTTGATCCCACCTATAAACCTTATAAAGGTCATGATACATTTCCGTGAAGCTTGGGTAGGTAGAATATCTGAAACTGTGCTCATCTACCATAAATCTCACTTTGCGCCTAACTATATTGAAGATGCAAAATTTCCCTTGGTATTTTAGAGTACCATCATCTCCCCCTTGTTTGGAAGTCATGATTTTATGTATGTGAAATCCTTTAGCTGTGATAGATGGTGATCATGAAATTGTTCTCCTCTTTTACTCAAATACTAAGGAGGATTTAGATCTGTTTCGTACAATAACTCTACCATCTTAGGGGTTTGAAAGTTGAACTCCTAGGTTTGCTAAATAATGAACTTTTCTCGTCATGATTCTCTTGTTTGCCTGAACATGGATGCTTCTTGAAATACTCATACTACAACTGTGCGCTAAGCCTTTGACCAACACCCTGAAAATGGAGTCTCATGCGATGACTCTACGTTTGGAGACTATCTCATTATGACATTATTACTGAACTGAGGTTCTTCATATCTCATGCTAACCCTTCGAGTTTTTTGAATATTCAACTGCATTCCTTGACAATTTACACATCTCTCTATTGTAAAAAAGGTTAAAATCTTATATTTAGGATCCTCCTCTCTTGTTGGCATCCAACCAACTTTTCTTAACTTCTGCAATTCCTTGCACTTTATGTCACTGATGGCTCATCTTTCAACTCACTTCTGAGCGGTCTTTCTTACTAGAGGAAATTGAATTTCTTACATGAACGGGGAACTAAATTACTTACATGAACTTAATTACCGACATATTCTGTCTTAAAAACTTAACTTCGCTCCTACTGCTAGTCTTAGGGAAAGTCCCCATTTTTGACAATTCTTAAAGACTGTGCTTCTATAGTTTGCTCTCTTTCATCCTAGATGATTTCTTCTTCCACTGCCACTGTACTCCATGTTTATCTTAAACTCTATGGGTTCTAATACATATTTGGTGTATTCAAATTGCTACTCACTTGCCAGTGTTAACCTAACTAAGGAAATCAAATCGTACCTCTACTAGCTCTGCTGAAATTGATAATTTACTATATCTACTCAAAACCTACTTACTATTCTCTAATAACCACTTGCTAGCATCATGTTCTCTGGTTCTTTCCTGAATACTAAAGTGAAGCGTAAGATTATTTCTAACTTCTCTCATCATCTGACCCTGTTCTACAATCATCTACTATTGTTTTGAGCTATAGACAAGAATCAAACTTAGAGAAATTTTGTTTCTCTTAAATGAAAGGTTGAAATAACTAACCCCAACTTTATATACACCTTACGGTCTTGTCAAATTATACACACATGGTATAAACACATAAATCACATAACCTTAGAGGGACTGCCATATCTTATCATCATATAGTAATATCTACTTCTTGTAGTAACTTACTAACATCATACTCTCTCGTTCTGATATAAATAGACTTAAATAATTTAAAACTATCCCCAAAAATTAAATATCGTGTACTTGTGGTTCTCCTATCATACACAATCATTTCTTAGTCAGTTGCATGGGTCTGACGACAAAATATACATCTTTGAAAACTCGAGACATTCTAGAATCACATGTGATTTGCTCTTACGTTATTTTATGCTCAAAACTATCATGGACAGTTTATGTCTGCTGCAGCTAACTTCATAGCATGCTATCCTATAAGGTCTTAAATATGAACTATCATCCTCATACTTGTAGCTCCATGGTCCAAAAAATCCAATTAAACTTATTTTGTAAAGTATAGAACATACGTATACTATCAGGCCAATACTTGTCATTAAAATAATACTATTACCTGATAAATACATCATGCGCCATTTGGCGAGTCTCGGGTCTCAACCCAGACTTGAAAGGGTGGTAACTACATAGCCGAACGTTAGTGTATTGGATAACCATAATCTCGCTAACTGAAATATTGTCTAACTGGTAACTGAGGTTAAGTGATAACCATAAATCATGACAACTGTTCTTCTATTTTCTGATAAGGATTATGGTCTAGTCTGTAGTAACTGTGCTTTTCGTCCCACTTTTAATATCATCTCTAAGTCTCATCTATCACCAATATGTAGATCATAATTTATACTCCAATGGGTAATCATCCTCACTCGAACCTTGAATTTCCTTTTCATTGCTTACGCATTTGATACATTTGAGATTCGATGGAAAGAGAACGTTACTTACTACTCTAGACTTCATGGCACAAGTTAGAAGAATTCTTGAAGGTACTGCTCTAATTGCACGATCTAGAGTATGAAAGAAGTGAGACAATCCTAAATTTCTTGGTTGTCAACGGTTTACAAGTGTGGGAGCCTACACACACATAAAAGAGACCCCATTGGACACAGTTTCATAGACTCCCTAAGACGCTTGAACCATAGGATTTGATACCAAGCTTTGTCACCCCGAACCATGTCCTGGGAGAAACACAACACTCGGTGCCTGATTACATGTAATAGAGCGAAACACATGACTGTTGAATCAATATGGGCAGCAAAACATACTATAGTAATGATTTCAAAAACATGTAATTCAAATTATTAAATTTATAATCTGAAAGTATATTGCAGAGGTAATTTGAAAATATCATAAGTCTAAAATAGTAATACTGACATATTTGAAATACTGAACTAGTCTAGTCTATGAAACCTCTAACATGAGTCTGACTGAGAATTGTCTACCAGGACAATGCCCTGGAATACCTCTATAATAAAATATAATAATGAAATAATAGATTGACACCCCGAATGAGATGGAGCTTACCAATCAACTGTTACTGAAGTAATCTTACTGAGCAGATCCGTTGTCCTGAAACTCGGCACTTGCACCATCAAGTGCAGGCTCCATGCAAAGGGATGTTAGTCTATTTAAATTGTACTGTATGTAAAGTAACTGAAAGTATAAATAGTTGTGGCGTGCTCGGGAAAAGGGCAACACAACTTAATAAACAAATATTGTACTGAATTTAAAATTGATAACTGAACAATGAAGCAAATAATAAGAATACTTCCTATACCGATATATATATATATATATATATATATATATAACTATGCCCTTGGGCC
Source organism: Anisodus tanguticus (assembly GCA_034509755.1). Classification (NCBI taxonomy): domain Eukaryota; kingdom Viridiplantae; phylum Streptophyta; class Magnoliopsida; order Solanales; family Solanaceae; genus Anisodus; species Anisodus tanguticus. Next base: position 30,038,619 of record CM067551.1, read on the forward strand.
TATAATATATGTATAGATATGGCCTTGAGCCCATAATAATACATATAACTATAGCCTTGGGCCCAAAATTATAGGCACTTAACATGATACTTAAATATATTAATATGGAATACTGAACATGAATTCATGAGCTGATATATGTAATAAGGAATTGAGACTCATACTATAATACATGATACTGAAATATTGAATCATACAGAAGTACATGATACTGGAAATACTGAATAAAACTTGACTGAGACATGTATTCATAAACTGATTATGAAGTTTGAAGCATTAACTGTTCATAGTAACCTGAATTGTCAAAATTGAGACTCATGGATACCGAACATGAGTCTATACTGAATACATAATGATTCCACGATATTAAAAGTGATAATTATGAACATCTGTGAAGTTATATTCTCAAAATATAGAAGTTCTAGACTTTTCATGAACTAGGACACAATCTCTATATCTGAACAAATTCATAGTAATCTTGATGAATGAGGCGTGGGGATGATTAATAAAGTTCCCACATATAGCGAGTTAGCCTCACATACTTGAATCGCACTAAAATGAGAAAAGTCTAAATCTTTGAAGAAGAATTCCAAAAGCTTGAATCTTAAACCTTGATATGGGTTTTGTTGAAAACCCTAGGTTAGAAATGGATTTTCACTTAGAGTTCATGTGTTGATGTTAGAAACACTTGGAATCACCTGGAAGAGGCTTACCATGGTGTAGGAGGATGACGTGCAGAGAGAATGGTCGTTCTAGGGCTTGAGGATGTGAAGAATGAAGTGAGAAAAGCCAAAAACTGAAGTTTTAAAGTTGCTATCGGACCTGTTTTATGCTCATTTTTTGCATTTTTTACTGACTATAAATTATTTTACGACCCCTAAATAATACCATAAAATTGTGATAGTATCCTGGATATTTTGGGAATTTTTACGGCTCATTTTACGGAGCGGCAGAACACTGTTTAGTAAATTGCACATGAAGTTTTGTAAGATGTCCGTTTGACCTCCATAATATACCGTTGGAAATGTATTTCAAAGATATACAACTTTCATGAATGAAGTTTTCCAAATTCTTTATAGAGTTTACCATATACTCACTCGAAGTGAAACCTTATGCAAACTCACTTGTAACATGGCCAATAGAGTAGCTTCTAACTATACCATGCCCAAATACACTTCATATAACTAAATTAGCTTTCAAAACATTTCCTACACTCTTCATATTGGTTCCATTATATTTCCATTGTACGGGTCAAACCTTAGCTCGAAGGTATGAGGTGTTCCACTTTTGCTAGGGGCACTGTAATTCATGCGTGTAGGTTTCTGAGAGACAGCCATACATACCTCCATTGTGGTCCTGGATGTTATTATATAGTATATAGTGGCCTTGACGACCCGGTTATGTATATATATATAGAGAGGTTGAGTCCCTCTTTGTTGATGAGACAAACAACTCTAGTTTCATTGCATATAGCCTCATTAGCTTACGAAATTCTATCTTACGATGTAATTCAGAGGGAATTGACTTCTAGGCAGCGTCGGTGGATAGAGTTGTTGAAATATTATGATATTACCATTCTGTATCATCCGGGCAAGGCCAATGTAGTGGCAGACACTTTGAGCCGAAAGATGGTTAGTATTGGGAGTTTAGCTTGTTTGGCTGTCTCTAAGAGTCCTTTGGCATTAGAGGTTCATACTCTAGACAACCATTTTGTGAGGCTTAAGCTTTCAAATCTGGGCAGGATTCTAACTTATGTGGAGGTATGGTTGCCTTTTTTTTTATTATATTTGGCGCACCAGTATGATAATATGAGGTTATGCAATATTTGAGATACGGTGATGAGTGGCGAGGCCAAGGAGGCCATGATGGGAGATTTGACTATATTGATTATGGAAGAGGCCCACAACTCTAGGTATTCGTTTCATCCGAGTGATACTAAGATGCACCGTGAGTTGAGGCAGCACTACTAGTGGGGGAGGATGAAGAGATATATTGCTAATTTTATATCGTGGTGTTAGAATTGCCAGCAGGTCGAATATAAGCACTAGCGTCCAGGTGGTGTGTCTCAGAGGATGCCCATTCTAGAGTGGAAGTGGGAGAGGATCACTATGGATTTTTTTGTGGGTTTTCCCAAGACTTTGGGCAAGTTTGATGCTATTTGGGTCATTGTTGATAGATTGACCAAGTCTGCGCATTTTATTCTAATTAAATTGACGTATAATGTAGAGAAGTTGGTAAAGATCTATATCCGAGAGATTGATTGTCTTCATGGGGTTTCTATTTCTATCATCTCGGATCGGATCGGGGTACTCAGTTTACTTCACATTTCTAGTGGACCTTGTAGAGCGAGTTGTGTATTCGCTTGGATCTCAGTACATCATTTCACCCTCAGACCGACGGTCAGTCCGAGCGGACTATTCCGGGATGGGAGGACATGTTATGAGCATATGTAATTACTTTTGGTGGTCATTGGGACCAACACTTTCCCTTGGTAGAGTTCACATACAATAATAACTATCACTCTATTATCAATATGGCACCGTTAAAGGCATTGTATAGTAGAATATATCAATCTATGATTGATTGGTTTAATGCATTTGAGGTCCGTCCTTGGGATACTGATTTGTTGAGGGAGTCCTTATAGAGAGGGATAGTGATCCAAGATAAGCACCTGGCAGCATAGAGCAGGTAGAAGGAATATGTGGATCGGAAGGTCCGAGATGTAGAGTTCATGGTAGGTGAAAAGGTTTTATGAAGGTTTCACCTATGAAAGATGTGATGAGATTAGGTAAGAGAGGGAAATTGAGTCCGAGGTATATCAGACCATTTGAGGTTCTTTAGAGAGTGGGAAAGGTGGCATATGAGTTGGCTCTACCACCGGGTCTTTCAGGCATTCATCTAGTCTTCCATGTGTCTATGCTAAAGAAGTATCATGGCGATGGTTCTTATATTATACAATAGAACTCAGTATCTCTTGATCAGAATCTAGAGTTCGAGGAGGATCATGTGGCTATTTTGGGTAGGCAAGTGAGGAAGTTGAGATCGAATGAGATTGCTTCAGTGAATGTTCAGTAGAGGCATCGTCATGTTGAGTAGGCAACATAGGAGACCGAGTCTGATATGCAGAGTAGATATCTAAGATTATTCAATACTTCTGGTACGTTCCCTCTATTTGTTTCTCTCCGTTCAAGGACGAACGTTTTTTTAATTGGCATTTGACGTACATGCCCGCTTGGTCGTTTCCTACTAAAAATCTTTATTTGCTTGTTTGAGCCTTCCATAAACTCTTTATAGGGTTCGTGATGCACGGGGATGGGTGGAACTGATCTCGAGGTCCATTTATATGAGTTTTAGATGAAAAATCCAAAGTGTGAAAACTTAGAGTTGGTTAGTTTGACTCAAAGTTGACTTGTGTCTAGATGGGTTCACTTTGGGGTTCTGTCACTTTTGGTACTTCCGTAAGGTCATTTATGACTTAGTCGAGTCATTGGTTCACTTCCTGAGGTAATCATATGTATTTTGTGGCCTTATTTATAAAGTTTGGATTCTGGTTTTGTCCTGGACGATTCTTTAGAAAAGTATTCCTTGGATCGGTTATTTCTGAAATCCGAGGATATAAGCAAGTTTGTAGCACTATTTTCCATAGACGAGCATGTTTGGTTTGTGTCTGGGGTGTTCTAGGAGTGGTGTAGGTGTCAGATGGTGGTTTTAGCCTATGTTTCACAGCTGCTGTCTGGTGTCCGCCACGACGGAACCAACATCAGCTCCGGCGGGTCCCTTTGATAGAAGGTTGGCTCACCGAAGCAAAAGTTTGGGAAATAGAAAGTTCTGCCATAGCAAAATCAGGTCCACTGTGGCGAGATATGAGGTGTCAAGTGACATCCGCTATGGCGAAGGTTTTTTCTCCGTAGTTTGTCCGCTCCATCGGAGTCGATTCTGCCAGGGTGGATCACTGTTCAAGTGTCATATATATTTAATTCTAGGTCAAATTTTCTTTCATAAAATAGTGTGTTCTCAAAACCAACACCGCATAAGGGTAATTTCAGAGCCTTATGAGCATTTTCCACATTGAGGTAATCAATTCTTTCCCTTTTTGGTTTAAGTTTATGATGCTAAGCTTATTAATGGTGGTTTAGCTTATTGTTTGATTTGGGGAAGATGGGTTTTGCATATTATGAGTTTAAGAGAGTTGTATAGTTTATTTTAATGGGGATTTATGGATTGAATGATGTTATTATCATGAGTTAGGAGTTGATTATATTAGATTATCATGTTATAAGTCTTAATTTGGTGATAGAAACTTGTTTTCAATTAGAGAAAATTTCTAGGTTTTCAAATTGGGGCTTTTTGATTGTTGTCCAATTGAGGGTTCAAATGTGAATAGATTTTCATTTAATTTAAGGATATGATTGTCTAGTATGTAATCTTGGGTTTTGTGTAATAAAGTTTGAGTCTTGGTGGCATGGGCCCGAAATTAGTATTTAAAGTCTTACTTTTATTGTGTTAAGCTTATTATTAACTATGTGATACACGTGAATAGACTTTGATCATCGCGAGGAAAGAAGGAAGGGAAAGGCTGTATTCGAGACTTGATTTGCTAGTGCTCCTGTGCGGCTTTGAGGTAGGCTATGATTTAGCTTTTTGAGACTCCAATAGAAATGCATAATTAGTTATAAATATTAATGGGTATTGGGCATGTTTGGGGGTCCCATTCAGCTGGTTGTGATGAACGGTTGAGTGGGTACCAGTGTTGAACTGTGATGATGGGATGATTTGAGGAATCAACCTTATGCTGGTTCTAACTGCTATTTATTTGGGCTCATCCCCATACGTGGGCTTATCGCCATGTTTGCTATTGTTTGGTTACTCATCACACATGCTTTCGATTGATATCCTAATTTGACTAGAATTTCTTATGTGTTGTTGAATTCTTGAAAGAATATGTATATCATCTCTATACTTGATAACATCTCATTATATCATGATATATTACCTTGTATTATCATTGAATTTATACACTCATTGTTCTATCACTTAATATGAGAGTGGTATGGATATGCTATGGTCCAAGAGACCAGAAAGGTAAGAGTAATATGAGATTATGGCACTTGGGATGATATTGATACGCGGAGAGCGGAGTTGCACACCTGTAACATAATTGAGACTCAACAAATGAGTCATGGGCTCTAGTCAGATTCATGTGTAGAATTCCGGATGGCTAGGAGCGGTATATGGACTTCTTTGGACCCCCTTGGATGTACGAATCATAATTAAACCTTGACGTACTATATACCAGGTTGAGAAAGGTACCTTGCATAGGCATTGCATTCACATCATACATTTTATGACATATCATTGATAAAATGTGACTCAGACTTGCTATTGAGTGATTATGAACATCTTGGTTGGATTTGGGACTTGAAAGGATTATTAATGCCACATGATATTTGATATGCTATTGAACTCTATGAAACATCTTGGTGATTATGTGATATACTTGGTCATTGATATGCTAGTGTAGGATTATTTAGTGTCAACTCAGTATTTATCTTTGATTATGTATCTTCCATCGTTGTCATCCTATGATGTCTATAGGGGTACATTGTGTACTCATGCTACACTTACTGCATTCTTTTTGGATGCAGATTCAGTACCTTCCACCTCTGCAGCACCGCGTGGCTGAGAGTTCGAGTTGGTCATCCCAAGCATTCAGGGTGAGGATCTATCTCCAACATAGCCTTGGATACTCTTTCTGTATTTATTGTTTTCTGTTCCTACTTCAGAGACACCTTTCAGACTATGTATTTTAGTTTTGGCCTGCATGCCGATTTTCAGACTTGATTCGTATTTGTTAGTGCTCTTGTATCACATATTAGATCTATTAGGGGTGTTTGTTGGTGTATCAAACCTATGGTTTATTTCCACATTTATATTATGAGACAGTGTTTATGGTATTCGAATTTTTTCTGCTTTTATATATATATATATATATATATATATCATGTCTTGAGAGTGGTTAGCCTACGTGGTGGAATTATAGAGGTGCCACCACGACTCCTGGAAAGGAGTAATGACAATTTTAATGTAGCATAACAAGGTAATTTCCTATACTTTGAGGCAGTTGAAGAAGCACGAAAAGAACAACCAGACCTATGATTTAGAGGTTTTTTATGTTAAAACGGTTTTTCTTTATCCATGGGCAATGAGTTTCAACGTATTGGGTGTATATGTATAGAATCTTTCATTTTTATGTTGATCTTAATTATTAGTTTAGTTTATGCATGGCGAAAGGGGGCATTGGAATAGTCATAGCTCTTGAATATTCAGACAATAGAAAGAAAGACGGAATAAATAAGATTGAGACAGTTATGAATTCCATTAATTTTCCTTTACTTGATCGAACAACCCAAAATTCAATTATTTCAACTACATTAAATGATATTTCAAATTGGTCAAGATTCTCTAGTTTATGGCCGCTTCTCTATGGTACCAATTGTTGCTTCATTGAATTTGCTTCACTAATAGGCTAACGCTTCGACTTTGATCGTTATGGACTAGTACCAAGATCGAGTCCTAGACAAGTTGGTCTAATTTTAACAACTGGAATAGTAACAATGAAAATGTCCCTATATTTAGTGAGATTATATGAGCAAATGCATAAACCAAATATGTTATTGCTATGGGAGACAGTATAATTATAGGCGGGATGTTCAATATCGACTGTTATAGTACTGTTGGGGGATTCGATAAGCTAATTCCTATAGATATCTATTTGCCAGGTTGCCCACCTAAATCAGAAGCAGTTATAGATGCTATAACAAAACTTCTTAAGAAAATATCTCAAAAACTCTATGAAGATCGAATTTGGTCTCAACGAGTGAATCAGTGTTTTACTACCAATCACAAGTTTCATGTTCGATGCAATATTCATACTAGAAATTATGATCAAATAGTTCTAGGCAGTCGTGGTACATGCACTTAAGATATGGATGCACTACTTATACAGTGTTCAGGTTGACATATTTACAAATCATAAGATCCTTCACTATATTTTAAAGCAGAATGAGTTCAATTTGTGGCAAAGACGATGCCTTGAGTTATTAAAGGACTATGACGTTGATTTTGTATCATCCAGGAAAACCAAATGTGGTAGCCGACGCTCTCAGCCGCAGATCTATGGGTAGTTTGGCTCATTTGGGTGTCGAGAAGAGGTAACTAGCCAAAGAGAACCATCAATTAGCGAGCCAGGGAGTTAGATTATTAGATTCAGATGATGGTGCAATAGTGGTTCAAAACGTAGCAGAATGATTTATTGTGACCGAGGTAAAAGAGCGACAGTATGAGGACCCTGACTTAGTAAAGTTGAGAGATAAAGTTCCACAGCAAAAGAAATCAATATTAGACCTTACGGGGCCCAGGTTTCTCATATACAAGGGTTGATTATTTCCTAGATGTAGCTGGCCTACGGGGCAAGATTATGGCAGCGGTGCATTATTCACGTTATTCTATTTATCCAAGTTTGATGAAGATATACCATGATACCAAAGATATGTATTGGTGGAATTATTTGAAGAAGGACATTGCTGAGCTTGTAGCACAGTGTCCAAATTGGCAGTCCGTAAAGGTAGAGCATTAGAAGCTTGAAGGTCTAATAAAGAATATTGAGATTCTGGCTTGGAAGTGTGAAATGGCTAACATGAATTTTATTGTGGGCTTACCCCATTCATATCGAAAGTACAATTCTATATGGGTGACTATCGATAGGCTTACAAAGTCAACTCACTTATTGTCAGTCAGAGCCACTTATACGGCTGAAGATTACACAAGGTTGTACATTAAGGAGATAGCGTGGCTCCATGGTATCCCAGAATCTATTATCTCTCATAGAGGGGCACAATTTACGACCAACTTCTGGAGATCCTTCCAGAAAGGATTTGGGACTCAGGTGAACCTTAGTACAATGATACGCTCAAATTACACCTAAGTTATGGCATAAAACGGACATTGTCAAATATAGTAACCCAACTAGGTTGGGGTCGAATCCCACAAGGAATATGGTGAGAAAAGGTTACTATCTTAGTGTAATACTTGACGTAGGTCTTTGTTCTAATTCCGTAAAGGTTATAAATATTTGTGTAATTCTAACAGTTAGATTATATTGATTGAAATTCAGTTGATTAAGAAACTAAGGTTGTGTCTCCACTAGGTTAGATGATATGCTCTAGGTATTAACATGATATACTCCTTATGGATTGTGTATTGTATGCACTTAATCTCTGTGTGACTTCCTAATATTTCTGAATAGTTAGAAAGTATTTATCTTCATGATTGTCCCAAATATAGAAGATTGATATTAAGAATGATATATTATTCCAAGTAAAACTCCTCTTATTCCTAAGTGAGTTTATTAAACAAGAGTTAATGTCCCGAGTCCTTGTTAATTATTCATACCAAGCCCTACTCACCTTCCAAAGTAAAGTATAATTTATGGCTTAGATTAGTATTTGCAACTACTAATCAATATGAACAAATAAGAAATAATTAAATACTAACAATGCATGATTCGTATATCAATATCAACAACCTATTCGCATAACACCCACCATTGGGTTCACAATCTCAGAATGGTATTTAACTACTCATGATATTAAAGATAACGAAAAGCTTTGAAATTGTCATTGAAACTTACAATTGAATAACGAAGATTAAAACATGGGAACTTGTTCTTGAAAGCCTCAACATACTCTAAGTTCTTGATACTATCGATACAAGTCTTAGAATTGATGATGAATAAACACTACAAGAAAAAAGGCATTTGCCAAAAATATTTTTGTTGCTATATGTTGGATGTCGTTGCCTACTTTTCGCAACAACAAAAGTTGTTGCATGCTGCAATAACCTCCAATGCGAAAAGTTTTCTCAACAACAAGTTATTTTTATTTGTTGCTATTTACATTTTTAGCAATAATATATTAAATTTTTATTGCCATTTACGTTTTTAGCAACAATATATTTATTATTGCTAAAATTTTATTGCAAATTCTATACTTTCTTGTAGTGAAATTATAAAACCCTAAAAACTATTTATACAAGTCAAAACCTCAGAATTAAAACCAGACTAAACTGCCCCTATCGCTAAATTCGACGGACCGTAAAATTAAGTACGGTCTGTATAATCTTTGACTGTAAAATTCAACGGCTAGAAATTACGATCCGTATAAAATGTACGGAACCGTCAAAACTCTGATAATATGATATTTATTCAGTACTTGGATTAAACACCACGTTTATCCAGTTCATAAAATTATTTATGGACCGTCAAATCTTGTCGTCAAACTTCTTTTATTCTTACGATTCTCTGCTTCTAACCATCATAGCTTTTCCAATCCAATTGTACGGTCCGTACAATTCTCAATTCTAGGGACTTCGCTTGAATTTCCTTGTTTCTTCTTCCTTAACGACATTTACCTTAAACATAAACAAAATACATCAAAACGACACAAACTTGCTTAAAAATAAGTAAAACTTATAGTTAAAAAGAATCAAATGTGTGGTAATTCTATGGACATTAACACCCCCTACTTAAAATCTTTGTTTTTCCTCAAGCAAGTAAATTAATACACTATACTAACACCAACACTCAGATGTCACAAAGTCAGAATGTCTACAGTGCTTTTGGCAAGTAACTACCGGCAGTACAAACATGACTCCCCCCATATTCATATTACTCAACAAGATGTATGACTTAAAACTGTTGTAACTAACAATGGAGCTTCAATTAGTGACATCAAGTTATTACAGGAACCATTGTGCACATGAATCTCAACTCACGGGAAATCAATCACTTTATCAACCCTTATGCCCTCACATAGACCAAGAATGTCCCAACACACATATATACAAACAAATGGGACAAAAGACTATAAAGAAGCGAAACACTCACTCATAAAGAAATTCTCAAACTATAGATGCAGATACCATATGCTTTCCCTTATTTCAATGTCTTCGACTTCGTACAGTTTGGCTGTGATCACATTTGGACTTTTCCTAGGTTGTAATGTAGGCTTAGGGATGAGTAGGATGTATATTTGGACAATAGTGACTTACCATCCTTGAACACTACACTTATTTTACCTTTAACGACCTTCTTATTCTCCCTTTTTCTTTTGCTGCCTCAGTGTGGTTTATTTGTTACTCTATTTCGTTTTATGCCAATTTTCAGTATTTTTCTTTTTTTTTCTATTATTATTTTTTTCATTATTTACTACTACCATACCTTTTCAGTAACTAGGAAACTCAGGTCTACCCAACCTTTAGGCATAACCCTCATTTTCGCATATTTCACACATCACCTCTAATTTAGGCTTTTAGCTTCTTTTATGACATTTTTCACTGTCAAAGAGGAACCATGTGCAACAATAGGGATATTCAGAATAAAAGGGTATATGCTCATTAGCAGCTAGTCAAAGAATAAGCTTATAAACTCAAAATGGGAAACTAGGAATATTGTATATACACGGGTTAGGCTCATGAAAGGAAAAAAGGTTCAATATCAAACAAACAAGGCCTAAGATCACTTCACAGCTCAACTTATCCTAAGAAACAATGCATGACTAACCAGACAAGTTCTAGATTAACATAGAACAAGAGAATAGATACAAAAACACCACCACGCTGTCATAAGAATTGTTCCACACATTAACTTCCTCGTTAAGCATTAAACACACAAAGTAACGCAATACTCTAAATGTCACAAAAAGAATCATGCATGTTAATTAAGCAACACATGTCGAGTACACATCATAAAAACTTCCGGAAGGGAGTATTTCAAATATCCAACATCAAACAACCATAAGTTACTCAAACCACCACCACATAAGTCATAATTACTCTACTTTATCTAAACACGACCTAAACATTCCAGTTTCAGCATAAATAAAAACCCTGGGAAAAGAACCATGGCAAAGAAAAGTCAAGGTGGTCCTAAACATATATTTACGCTACATGCAATCAAATAGCCCCACCCCAACCAAAAATCGTGCATTGTCCCCCAATGCATCAAAATAAAGCCAAGGAAGTAAGAACTACCTGAGTCACTCTAGGTGCGCTACTCATCTTGAGGCAATGTTGCCTCCGAGGAACCAATCTCAGTATCTGCAACAACATCAACAACAACATGCTCTAGCAGAGGTAAGGGTAAGGGCGGAGGCAATGTCATTCTAGTCGAAACATTGCTGGACGAGGCACCTACAGCTTCACTCGATTCTGATGTGGGGGTAATTCTTGACGAGGGACTTCCTCAAGGCTAGCAGTACCTACTGCTCCTCCATGGTCCGTAACCTAGTCCAAGTTACCTCTAATGTCTCATCACTCAACTCATCCTCCTCATTCATTTTCCTCTTTCCCTTAGCATATGCAGGAGTGGGAATATGGGAATCATCATCCTCAATCAAATTCTCAACATGGACAAATGTAGCCAAGTCCACCAGTGTGGTCAGAGTTGGATCCTCCAATGTAACCTGATCATGGGCCTACGGTGCCGAACTCGCGGCTCTCAACCTCTTGTAACTCGTCCTAAGTGACCCAGCATCACTACTCAGACATGATCTCTCTAGTGCGGCTAGCTTAATCTCAAAACCATCTAGGATAGCATGTAGCACCTCACGAGACATCTCTGTGGATATCTTAAATTGCTCAAAGGTTGTACTAATCTCTTTTACAATGAATATACGGATCTACCCTATGATAATAGTGGTATGTTGATCCGCCCTCTCTGCTGTTATGGTTACCTGTTTGAAGTTGTCTCTTGTAAGGAAAAATGGGTCAGTGACTCTGGCTGCAACCTGTGGCTATGTGTTAGGCGGAATTTGACTGGAAGATATACTAGGTGCAACTCTAGGTGGTGGCATAGTGGCAGTGGAAGGTACAACCTCCGGTCCCATACTTAGTGAATTTTACAGACCTGTATCAGCCATAATTTGTACATACACAAGTTTCTATATTTTAATTTTTCATGATTTGGGATGTCGAGGCTCAGGTTACTCAGACTTCACCCATTATTCACATGATTACGCTTATTGGTATGGTATCAGGCTTTTGGCAGGCATAACAATTTCAAACTTCAATGTTGAAGTTATATATCGAAATGTCCTCCGACCCATTGGAAGTTACTCAGACTTCATTTCCTTTCATTCATCATTTTTCTCATAGTCATTATCACGAATAGTTGGCGGTCATAATGAATCGACACGAATGTTGATCAAAGGTCCCTCCGACTCAGAGGGGGTATGATGTTCTCATCCACACGATCCCTATTCTACAACAAACATACCAAATCCCTCACCCCTAACCAACAAAATCTACAAAATTAAAGTCAACCCAATATCCATATTCAATTTTGAACCCTAGGTGCAAATTTGATCTACCCACAATCAATAATCAATGACAACTCGATCCATACCACTATAAGGCATCAAAATAGGAGTGAGAACATTAACATACCTGATTACAAAGATTCTCGACTCAACTAGTGAAGATATAAGGCGTCTTGGCACTGGTTTATTTACGTTAGGTAGAGTGCCAGTGCGTGTGGTGTGTATGGTGTTGATAGTGGTCGGTTATGGAAGACAAAATTGAGGAAATGTTTTGAATTCGAGTGAAAGTGAGAGATGTGGGGGTTGACTGAATGCTATAAACCTTCGTGTTGACTGCACTGATATTTTTACGATTCATATTAATTTGTATGGGGTGTACAAATTTATACGGTGTCCCAATTAGAACACTCACCTGAGTTCCATTAATGTAGTGGCCAAAAAGGATGGTCCGTCAAATTTTATACGGTCCATCAAATTAGATTGTCACCCAAGCCAATCAAAATAGTGAGCAGCCTAATTCCTTTCCTAAAAAGTGGTGGAAATCTACGGTCCGTACAAAATTGTACGACTCATATTTTTCCCTGTGACCTGAACAACTGAACACCTGGAACTTTCTCCTGAGACCCAGTCTTCACACACTACACCAACACATCAAACAGTCCAAGAACACTAAAAATAACTGAAAACAAAGACAAAAAGAAAATACATAAATTAAACTTGGGTTTCCTTCTAAGAAGCGCTTGATTTAACATCGCGGCATGGCGGTGTTAGCAGTTTACTTAGGATCGGGCTCAAACGTGTATCCATGCTTTAGATGGTGCCTATCCAGAATTTTGTCACCATCAATACAGTCATGGTAGTGTTTCAACATGTGGCTATTAACTTTGAAAGTTCTAGTCCCATCTCCAAACTTCAGTTCCATCGAGCTATTGGGTGAAACACTCACCACTTGGAACAATCTAGAACATTTCGATTTCAACTTTCTCGTGAAGAGCTTAAACCTTTAATTGAAAATCAAGACATTTTTTGATTGGCGGTCTTGTTTTGGAATCTTTTTATCATGGTAATGCCTTATCCGCTCCTTATACAGGGATGCACTCTCATATGCTTGGTACCTGAACTCATCCATCTCATTAAGCTAAAACAACCGAATTTTGGCTGCTTCATCCCATTCCATATTCAGCTTCTTCAGTGCCTACATGGCTTTGTGTTCGAGCTCAACGGGCAGGTGAGACTCCTTAAAAAAACCAGTCATAAGGTGAAGTTCCAATGGTCGTCTTGAACGCCGTTCTGTATGCCCAAAGAGAACCATCTAACTTACTCGACCTGTCAGTCAGGTTTGCATTAACTATTTTTGCTAGAATGCTCATTATTTCTCGATTCGACACTTCAACCTGGCCACTCATTTGAGGATGATATGGAGTGGCCACTCGGTGCTTAACCCCATACTTCTCTAGCAGCTCAGCTAATGTCCTATTATAAAAATATGAACCCCCATTGTTGATGATCGCCCTCGGTGTGCTGAAACTTGTGAAAATATTCCTCTTCAAGAACCCCGTCACACTCTTGGCTTCATTGTTAGGTAAGGTCATTGACTCTCCCTATTTTGAGATATAATCAATATCCACTAAAATGTATTTCATTCCATTAGAGCTCACAAAAGGACCCATAAAGTATTTCATTCCCCCGTACATCAAAAATCTCACCTCCATGACAAAAAGCATAGGCATCTCATGCTTCTTCGCATTGCTTCCCTACAGTTGGCACAGGTCACATGACCTTGCCATCATATTAGCATCCCAATACATGGTGGGCCAGTTATACCCACATTCAAGAACTTTAGCCGTTGTCTTGTTTCTACTATGGTGACCCCCTAGTGGAGAGTCATGACATGCCTTTAGAATAGACATTACCCCATCTTCCAAAACACACCTCCGGATCATATTATCAACACACGTTTGGAACAAATAAGGCTCATCCCAGTGATACTGGTGACAATCTCTTAAGAATTTCTTCTTTTGATAGTTTTTAAGCTCTTCATAAATAAGACCAGTAACCATATAGTTAGCAATATCAGCATACCAAAGAGTCATAGCACAGGACATGGCCAAAAGCCTCTCATCATGAAAAACATCATCAATATTTATCTTTCTTCAAACCACCAGCTTCTTCAAGTCGCGAGAGATGATTAACAACCTAATTTTCAAACCCCTTCCCGTCTTTGACATCAAAGTCAAACTCTTGTAAAAAGAACACCCATCGAATCAACCTCGATTTCTCCTCCTTTTTTTCCATCAGAAGTCCAAGTATACATACCTATTTGAATAACAAGCCGAAAATGTTGAAGGTAACTAACCTTTACACTCATAACTCATGCTATAATCTCCAAGCTCCCAGTATTTAGTCAGTTCAGTAGTCATCTACATCAGTGTTTATTCAGCCAATTTAGTGTTTATTCAGTTCAATAGTAATTAATTTTAGTTTTAATGTGTTCATATTAGTTCAGTATCCCCATGTTTCTAGCATCCATGTTTATGATCCAGAGTTAGCCATAATTACGACTAGGACAATCATTCAAGGATGAATGATCCCAAATGAGAGATAATATAACACTCCGTGAATCTGAGTTAAGTGTGAATATTTTAAATGAGTGTTAACATGACATTTTAGCCATATGAAGTTCCATCGGGATGAGTTTGGGTGGAATAGTTGTTTAGGAATCAAGACGAATAGTGAGGAGCATAAGATTTGATAGATTGACTAAGTTTATGGTAGGTCTTCTTTCCATCCCGATTTTGTGAAAATTCATTGGGATTTTGTGTAAACTTAAAACACACAAATTGTATCCCTTTTAAATACCTTTCCATCCATATATGGTGGAGCCCAAACGGATCTCTGTGCAAAATGTTATGCACATCTTTACTAGACACTGCGCAGTTTGCACGGCCAGCTGCGCGGCCAAACTTTAGGTGCACGACCGTGCACCGGAGGTAGTGTTACTACCTTTGCTGCATGATCAGATGCGCGATTAGGCCACCTTCTGCATGGCCGTGCATCGGGAAAGTCTTTTTAAAAGTCCTAGGTCATATCCCACACCCCAAATACAAAACTTTTCTCTAGAAAATGGAGCTCACAATTCTAAGGTCCCTCCATTATCCAAGTATGTTTTAATGATGATTTCAAGTTGATTCAAATTCTCCAACACCTTATTAACATAATTAAATGCTTCCAATTCATAAATTATCGGTTGAGTCTCCGTCTTGGACAAAGAACCCTAGAATCTGAATTCAAGAGACTTGAACATACAAAAGGTAAGACCTTCCTACTTCAGTCGATTATAGCTTTGAATAAGTTATTATAAATAATAAGTTCTTCAGTTATAAGTTGATGGGTATGATAGAAGAAAAACATGAAGGTTGTATCTTCGGGTTTTTGACTTAGATTGTCGTTATGTTATGGGTGATGAAGAATGATGTTAATTGTACCTATATGAGATTGAAAAATCATCTAGGAGCAAGATAATAGGTTGATGGGTGTAGAAACACCATTAATGAGAGTTGTGGAGCATCATGCCTAACAAGTGTTTGATAAAATGCTTAGATGACCAAACATGAGTATTATTACTAATGTTGATTCCCTTTGATATATATTGCTATAGATTAAAGTCGAAAAATGAGTAACAAACATTGTAGTACACTTAAAGGCTGGAATTAAGATATGTAAGGATAACTCTGTATGTGTGGGAAAGTTAATGATTCCCCTCACGCCTCATTCTTTTACGACTATTATGAGTTGCCTCGGAAATAGAGTTAAGCCTTAGTTTCATGAAGAGCTTTAGAACTTCTACTCTCAATACAGTATAGTTTTGGAATTTGTTCATGATTGTCATTGCGAATATCGTGAACTCATTACATAATAAGGATAGACTTATGTTTGATATCCCATGAGTCTCAGTTATGAAAGCTTAGTATGCTTATGAATGATTAGTTCTTTAAACTCCATAATCAGCTCATGAACACATGTCTTAGGATAGCAATGATAAGTATTCCATTGTTATGAATTGCAGTATGATTCTCAGTTCTTTAATATAAATTGTTGAATATTGAACACATGTATCTTTTCTAGAGGGCACAGTCTTATGTATACGTATACTTGGCCAAGGCCACATGTTGACACACTTAGTTGGCCGAGGCCACAGATTTGTGCGCATATTTGGCCTAAGGCTACAAATTATTAATTCAGTTAAAACATGTGATTTCATATTCAGAATATGAGAACTTATGACTATACTTCTCTTGTTCAGTTCAACTATCAGTATGTATCAGTTTTAGTTTTAGTATCTATATATATTATTAATTTGAGTTGCCATTTTCCTGAGCACCCCACAACTATTATTTATTTCAATTGGTTTTACATAAAATTACAATTAAAATGTACTTACATCCTTTTTTTCCCAAGTCCTGCATTTCATGATGTTGGTACGAAATTACAGGGACAACAAATCTGTTCGCTAGGATTCTCGTATTAGCTACTAGGTGAGCCTTGGTTTGCTTTGAGGCATTATCTTATTTACAATTTTGGAGTTAAAATAAATAGTCAGGTATGCCGAGGACATTTTCGTAATAAATAGTCAGTATTTTAGTATTAATTAGAGGCTTTATAGACTAGAGTTGTAGTCAGTCAGTGTTTAACATGATTTTATGTTAGCCATGTTGGCTACGTTTCTATATTTCAGACTTATTCCGCATTTATAATTATTCAGTTAGACATTTCAATAGCTTATCATTAGTATATATTATAATGCATATAAATATAAGTCCTATGTTGATTCAGCTAGCTATATCATTCACCCCATCACATGCAGTCAGGCACCAAGTGTAATGACCCATTTAGTCGTTATGGAAATTTTAACCCATTTACTCCGGTGACCCTTTGCCCGAGCCTTATTAGTACAACTTTGACCCGTGGGTATGGGTAGTACAATTCCCGAGGTGATCGGGCAAGAATTTGTAGGACTTTGGCAGATTAGAACATTAAAGTGAATAACATTTGACTAATAGTTAAATTTTGGGTAAACATACCTTTTTCAAAAATTTGTCAATTTAGTAAGGTTCGGAGAGTCATTTATGACTTAGTCGGATATTCGGTTTGGTTCCTGAGGTACTTGGGAGAATTTTGGGTTATTTATTGGAAAGTTGGTCAAATAGACCTCCGTTGGAAATTCCGAGGTCACGAGTGAGTCCGTAGTGTGTTTTTATGTGTGAATGCATGTCTGGTTTATGCTTCGGAGGCCTCGGATGGATGTCAGAATGTTGGGAGGAACTTGTGGAAACCAATTTTTTCCTGGTTTTCTTGTGTCTCACCCTAGTGAGACTATTCATGCCTCAACAGGTCTGTCTCAGTGGAGCCTAGACCAATGAAGTGAGGTCTCTGACTTTTAATGAGATCCGCCACAGCGAATGGCTCTCTGCTGAGGAGAGATTGTTGTGGCAGGTATGATTCCTCTAGAGCGGATGATGCTGAATTAGAAAACACTTTTTATTTATAACTTCGAGCCCATTCCTCCTATTCACCAAATCTTCAACTTAGAGAGCATTAAGGGCAATTTGAAGGGTTTTGAGGTGGTTTCATCTTAGGGGTAAGTCTATTTACCTTGTGTTGTAATTATCTACCTATTTAAGCTTGATTTAATGGTGAAAATGAATGGGATAAGTTGGAGAAGCTTGATTTCTAAAATTGGATTAAGAGAATGATTATGGAGAGACAGGTTTGAGCCACGAATTGGGTTTTTTTTTTATCTGAAGATCATTTTAGTGATTTAATGAGTATAACTAGCAATTGGAGTATATTATTGAATGTCTATGATGTCGGTTTAATAATTCCAACCTTAAAATCCCAGTATTTCCCTTGTAAGCCGAATTTTCTCCTTTCAAAGTTGATTTTTGATTAGAACGGATGTATAGTGGTATGGGTATTGTAAGTTCCAATTTCTAACTTAGATTCAATAATGACTAGACTTCAAGTATAACTGAAATCCTAAAAAGGGTAAGGCTACAGTGAGATTGTTCGTGGCACCAGCTCGGCATTCAGGTAGGTTACGGCTTACCTTATATTTAGACTTTGGTTTGTGCAGCATATGTAGAGTTAGTGATTGTTGGAGAAAGCATGTTACACCTTCGGGTGTGAAGTTGGAATGTAATACTTAGGTTGGTATTGTTTCTTGATTGTGGTTGTTGTCTTATTTGATCTAGTGGCTCGTCGCCACGTGTATGATACTAGACTTGACTGTGTATAGTGGTAGGATTGATCCATTGTTGACATGATGTTATGTGTCCATGTGTGACACGATTGGCGTTGATATATTCTCATTTGCATAAATATCATTCATACATTCATGATTTTACATTTGGATCGGGTTGCGCATCACAATATATATATATATATATATATATATATCATGTGTGATACAATTGGCGTTGTTATATTCTCATTGGCATTAATATCATTCATACATTTATGATTTTACATTTCGATTGGGTTGATCATCACAACATATATATATATATATATATATATATATATATATATATATACATACATTGGACTGGGTTGCACGTTCCGCAATATATATTGGATCCGGTTGCATGCTCCGCAACATATATTAGATAAGGTTGTATGCCGCAGTAGGTACATGGACTTAACGTATCCCCCAGGGGTCATGACTATTGAGGCATCCAAGACGAAGACTCAATCGATAATATATGGATTGGAAGTGTTTAATAATATTAATAAGTTGTTAGGAATTGCAATCAACTTGAAATCATCATTAAAACTTACCTTGTATGATGCAGGGACCTTAGAGGAAGTTGGGTTCTTGAGAGCTCCCCTTTCTAGAGCAATTTTTTGTATTTGGGACGTGGGATGACCTAGGACTTTTAAAAAGACTTTCCTAGTGCGCAGTCGCGCAGTTGACCGCGCAACGCAGCAAAGGCAGTAACACTACCTCGAGTGCGTGATCGCGCACTTGATGTTCGATCGCGCAGGTGGTCGCGTAGATTGTGCAATATCTAGTACAATGCACATAACTCTGTGCACAAAGATCCGTTCGGTCTCCACAATATATGGATGAAAATGTATTTCAAAGTGATACAACTTTCATGTTTTATGATTTCTCAAATGCCCAATGGAATTTCACCAAATCGGGTTGGAAGGAATACCTACTGTAAACTTAGTCGATTCTATCAAATCTTTATGCACCTCAATATTCGTCTTGATT
The DNA here is from genome assembly GCA_034509755.1 of Anisodus tanguticus. NCBI lineage: Eukaryota > Viridiplantae > Streptophyta > Magnoliopsida > Solanales > Solanaceae > Anisodus > Anisodus tanguticus. The sequence goes on from CM067551.1 coordinate 30,058,269, forward strand.
CTGAAACAACTATTTTCATCCAAACTCATCCCGATGGGACTTTATATAGCTAAAATGTCATGTTAACACTCAGTTAACACACTCTCACCTAACCCGAATTTATGGAGTGTTATAAAAGATAGATATGTTATGATGATTCTCGATAAAAGTGATGATCTTTGTGGCTGAATAATCATAGAATCTTATTTACAAGGTTAAATGCTTATTAACTATATATATCTTGACTAACTAAACAAATAACGAAGTATCGAAAAGTACCAACCCTCTGTACCACTATAGTTAGGGTCGGTTAACGATGTTTTAAGGTACACGTGCTTTCCGTACTCACTCTGCACTTGTTGCATCTTCTGTGTGTAGGTACATATCCGAGCATGATTGGAGCATCATGGTCTGAGCGCTTATTGGAAGACTTGACTCAAAGTCCAAGGTAAGATGTCGATGCCTTCCCTCTACTCGATTCCTCTCTATCCCTTTTATTTTCTATTTTATTTTATTTCAGACAGTATTGTATTAAGTATTCAGACTTGTGATCGCATTTAGAAAGATCTTGTACTTATGACTTTCAGGTTTTGGGGAGTTTGACTTAGAATTATCTGTATTAAGTTATTAAGACTTTTCCAATACATTGGGTATTTTTCTTTACTTTTCCGCGCTTTATTTATGTTTTCAACTTGCATGTTTTGGGGTATGCCTACGGGTTCAGGGTAGGTGCCCTCACAGCAGAAATAGGATTTTGGGCCGTGATAGGTCACTAGTAATATGGCTGAATTGGTGTTATCATAATGGTTTTCTCCGTATTTTTTTGTCAAGTGCCCCCCCCCCCCACACCCATGGCATATGCGAGAGATTAATAAACAAATATTAGAGCTCATTAATCAAGTTATTTAATTAATGCAACGTTGTTTAGAGAAGCCAATCGGGTTAGATACTATGACTAAATTGAGTATTGAAAATGATTATTTGCTTATTTTATAAGAATTATCGCTATCATCACATGTGGGATTCGAGTATGTAGTTGTTGTTGATAGTGGGGCATATAGGATGGATTTGTTGATATGGTTTCTATTAGACATAAGAATAAGAAAAACTCATTTTGGTGATGTAACTTTTTCTTAAGCTAATTGCATAATTATATAGTTAGCAAGGTTTTTTGTATTTTGGGTATATTGCTAGAAGGTACATAGAAGTAGTGGAAAAACCTATATCCTTATCCCTATGTACTGAAAGGGAAGGATAGAAAGATACCTTTTTGCTGTTGTAAATTTTTTGAATTATTGGTGAAATTATAAATTAAAAAAAATTGTATAATTATTTTTTGAATTATTAATATCTGCATAATTCTAACCACCAATACTCCTAAGTACTTGATTTATGAACTAATGAATTAAAAGAAATATTTTCCTTTATGCCCAAATTTTGATAATTTTCTAAACCCCCCCCCCCCCTCCGCGTTTGGTTCTTCTTGTTTTTAAATTTGAGTTTGTTTTTTTGGCTCCAAACCCTCTTAATGAGTAGTTATTATTATAGATTATGTAAATCTCAATTCATTTTAAGAGTTGACCAATAAAATCTAAAATTAGACTCTTAAAGTACTTGAAAAACTTTAAAAGCCAAAACTAAGGTGAATCCTTCTATGTTCTCTTTATTAACAATTGATTTTTTTTAATCACTTCTTAATCTTCTCTCTTGTTCATTTTTCTCTGCGTCATGAATTCTCAAAATGGTGGAAATCTTGGGTCTAATTCTTGTCAAGAGAAGGAAAAGAAGTCAAATTTTCGACATTCTATTGAAAAAGTTGAGAAACTAAAAAAGTGAGTTTATTTGTTGAATAAAGTATTTTATCTCCCTTTTTTGAATTTTAATTTATGAAAGCATTCCTAATTATTTGAGATTTTGTTTCAAATTTGTCGTGGATATGATTTTTCTTTTCTTCTGATGTATTTGATCTGATTGGTTCGTTGTTTGCTACATCTTTTGTCTTACATACTGATTGATTTAACAGATTCACATGTTTCACTTCATTCATTTTGGAAAAGTAAAACAGAGAAATTATATAATAACTAAGTAAATTACAAAATACAATAATTTCTTACCTAGTACAAATTTTAATCCATTCTCAACACAGATTCATTTTTTCCCTTTTTTTTTTGGAAAACAGATAGTTACTTGCAAGTTGTGTTCTCTCTTTCTCTCTCTAATCTCAAAGTACCATTTGTATGAATAAGATCCCCTTCGTTATATGATTTATTATAGGATTTATGGCGTAATTACTTAGAAGTACATTTTGTGCTAGAGTCCTTCCTATCTGATAGAAAAAGATCTCATGATCCTGAGCTGATCTTACCTGGAATTGCAAATTCTGAATTTGTCCATGAAGAGCGGATTCTCCAATATATATATATATATATATATATCAATTGGATTTTCCTCATCGTAACAGATTCATATATATATATATATATATATATATATATATATCAATTGGATTTTCCTCATCGTAACAGAGTTTTTATTTTTTAGTAGGGTGTTTCGTCAGATGCCGAATCCAAAAAATCATGTGATAGAGCAATTGAGTCAGGAGCTAGGACTTGGAACAAAACAAGTCAAAAATTGGTTTTATCACAAAAGATATGACATCCAGGTTCTTATAAAATGTTGATGATTTCTTTAATTATAAATAGAGTTAATTTACTTTACTCCATTGACCTTTAAAGATTGGGAAAAAAATACACATTCCCTTTTGAATGGGAACGACAACCCCTGAATAATATTTTTGAGTAAGATTTATAATTTTAATACCAAAAAATATTATTGTCTGTTTTTCTTTTTACATAATGACTTTTCAATCCAAAATTGTCAATACTCATAAATAAAAAAAACAATGCAAAGTTTTCGAAAAATAATTGTCTCATATACTCTGTCTTGTCCATCTCCAAAAGCATAAAGTAACTCAAGTGTATTAATCACTCCCGAGCCCTTCAAAATTCATTTAAGATATCTATCTAAGTCATAAATCACAATCCGGAACTATTAGATATTTCAAACCTATCTGTTTACTCCAAATGTTGACTTTGGTAAAACTCTTTCTTTATATTAAATTAAGAATTTCCATATTTAGATCTTCTTTTTAGGTTCTCACCCGATTGCCTCAGGAATTGTGTCACCCATCCTCTCTAGTTAAAATACCCTTTTAAAGCTACGGGAAGGTTCCTTTAGGAAAAAAGGAGACTTAATACTCAAAACTACCAAGCGGGTCGTTACATCATCCACCACTTAAATAAACGTTCATCCTCGAACGGGTTAAGAAAAGTACCAAAATAGTCGAGCAACTATACATATCCATCATAAACCTCATTTGAGCATCCTCAGGCAAGGATTACACTGGTAGCACTGCTTGTTCACTTTATCCGTCAAATCTTCCTTTAACTTAGCTCAATAACATGTATCTCCATTTTCCATGTCTGAGACTTCCTCAATAGCTGATTCTCATATATTTGAAATGACTCTGCTCAAAATACCTGATTTTAATTTTAATCATACCTCTAAACGCAATTGATTTCTTCTATAATACCATCATAGTCACCACAATCTTTTAGTTGTAGCGGTTATCCATTGTCAAACTTGTACCGATAAAATACCCTTATTGTACTTATCTTTCTTTCATACCTTTCAAAGTCATCGATAGTACCAAGAATCCTTAGAAAATATGTTATCACATGCCGCAAATCGAAATCATGACTTCCTCTCTCCATAAAAGAATATGTGGTTGTGTGGAGCCAATTCTAAGCATTTATGTCAGAAATTGACCTTATCCAAGGCCGATTGAGTTAATTCCAAATCTGTTAGTTTCATTTCGTTGACCTGAAGCTACTGAGTCAACACTCGTCATTCAATTCCTCCAAAACCTCAAATAATGTACTAGGTGCATCATCTAGTGACTACCGTATCGTGTCAAATCTATAGAAAATCAAATGATCACCACAAAGACTGCCTATATCCATTTGTACTTCCTCAATACATTACCAAGTATCGGCTAAACCGTTAGAACTATTTGAATAGTTGTCATCAATAAAATATGATCAAGTCCACTTGTAAATTTCAATAAGACCCGGGAAACCTGCCATACCACTATCCTGAACTATCAATCTAGCAAATCTGGCTAGAAATGGACTACTAGTATAACCAAAAACATTCTTAGTAATAGATGCATAAATCTCCTGCATTAAATGAGCAAATCTGACCCCGTGTATGATGCAAAATTTCCCAAATATCACCAATAGTCACCCATACTGATTTAAAATCCTAACAAGATAAATAATAGGCCTTTCATAAGTCTGTGGTTACCCATTCTATCATTTTTCTCGTGTATACTCAACCTCATGTTATCATTCTCGATCTCAAAAGCTGAAATTTACCTAATTAGTCAACTTAGTGTCGAGGAACCAACCTTATGACTTTAAAGCTTTGTATTTCATGATTCACGCCTGTTACAAAAATCTAATAGAACTTCAGTCTGAACACTTCGATGTAAGGCTTGTGGCCTGGTACACCACATTTCACAACCATAAAATCTCTTAATGCAATACCTTGTTACGCCTTTAGAAATTTCAAAAGTATAAAATATTGGTATTCACTTGTCTTTCCATCCACAAGTCCTCCCAAGTCAATCATATTTGAAAAACTCAATCAGGCTATCTAACCAACAACGCTCTGACATAGTGTACTACCACAGACAATCTCACCTTGAAAATATGATTTTAACTTTCAAACGGTAGAGATTTCCTTTTATCAATCAACCCCAACCCATTCATTCAAGGATGATATGAAATTACCCACTGTGGTACAACACAAGTCACTTCCTCATCAAACTTGTCATGCTAGTTAACTGAAATTTGCACCTCACTAATCACCAATCGCAAAATAGCCATGGCACTTGTCATACACTTAATCAAATTCTCCATAGATTTCCTTCTTCAATCATACTTAATGATTTACACTATAATTGGATGATGCAAGATAACACCACCATAATATATACTTGACTTAAGTAATCTTGTTGCTTCAAATTCAATCCCTTTTTTAAGATGAACTTTAATCCTTCCAAATCAAGAAGCAAAATTGCCTTTATCTTAATTCTTCAATTTTCATATTTCGTTCATAATCACTTCTACAAGGTATCAACTAAAACTCATTCAAACCAACTCGAGGGGTGTATAGAAATATCATAAAGCTTGCAAATTGCTAAGTCGATCATGGAGATAGTAGTGAGTCACAATCTTAAGCGTCTGAAAGTTTTCTCTTGCCTCACTCGAACCTTAAAACTGAATACTCTTCTAAGACAAGTGTTTCACATGTACAATCCTTCATGAAATCTTTTCATCAGATTGTACCTGCCAACTTTGCCTACTCCGACAAAGTTAATTATCATTGTCGACATGGTATCCTGAACCACCACTGCACTAGTGCATAATCTATAGTACAATCACTGACTGCTATAAATATATTCCAACCACCTTTCTCATATAGTGCATATAAGTATCCTTGTCAAAAATATTTTAACTGAAGAATCGTTCTTCTATCTTAGTTTACGAGTTTACCGATCCAACTTCGATACCCAAATGTACTATAGTGAATTCACTTCTATTGGTTTCAATTAGTATTACTGATCCTTAATTCAATTTCTGAAATGCACTTGACAACTTGAATTAGTTAACATCTACCATTGATCGCCATTTTAAATGTCCTTATTGATTGATACCTTGGTCAAGGATCTTGTCACCCTCGAACCTGGGTTTGGATGTAACACGGCACTCGATGCCTTGCTACATGTGATCGATCAAACACATGGCTTATTGAATCAACATGGGACATGTACTAATGCAGAACATAAATCAACACATAAAACATTTGAATAGAACATGTAACTCCATAATAATACTGAAAAATATTGTTTTAAAACATAGGTGCAGAACTAGTATGAAAATATGATAGTGTAGCCCACAAGGCTAAACATAACTGAATACCCAACATAAAATGACTAACTAGTCTATGAAACCTCTAACATAAGTCTGTAATACTAAACTATTGGTGGGACAGGGCCCCCAGTATACCTGACTGTCTAATATGACAAGACTACTGAAAATAGAGATAACGCCCCGAAGGAAATGGGGATCACCAAATAGCTGATACGATAAAGTCCTAACAAACATATCCATCTAGTAAATAAGTACCTGCATTTTCAAATACAGGCCCCTAGAAATAGGTGTGTAAGTACACTAGAATTGTACTTGTATGTAACGCAACTGAAATAAAAGAACGGTAAGTAGGGTGCTCGGGGAATATACAACCCAAACAACAACATGGATACATGAAATAATACGAAATATAAACTATAACTGTAAATTGTAACTGAAACATGATCATGATTTGGCATGATAATGTTGTAATATGACTAGATCATTTTAAGTGGAAGAGCCTTAGTATAACCAACAACTTGAGCTCACCACGTGAGCACGTGGAGTCTGGTCTCTGGCCCAACTAGCAAAAGCAATCCCATACCTTGCTAGGGTGTGAGACACAAACATGACATGAATGGATACAATCAATATACATGAAGGAATCATCCTCAATAGGCGGAGCAATCCTAAGCCTATGTTGACATACGCAGTTTCAGGTGTTTAAAGCTTCTTGGTAAATCTATGTTACTACCAAAATGTGAATATAGGGATGGCAACGGATCGGATCTGGACCGGATCCAACTAGATCCAGATTCGTTTTTCATACCTGGATTTTGATCCAGATCTATCGAGTCCATAAAAATCAGATCTAAATAAGGATCCACAGATCGGATCTGGATCCACGTGTAATAAATTTTTCCTTGAATAATATTCCCACCTATTGAAACTTTTTTGATAAAACCCTAGCCAATGCGGCAGATGAAATTATCTTAAAATATAGAAACATGGTGAAATTTGACAAGACAGGTGAGTGCAAGAAACCAACTGAAACAGGTAAGAAATATAGTACCTGAGCATGTGATAAAACTCCTTTGTACTTTGAAGAATTTATACTTGCATCTTGTTGTGCATCATATGGGACGAAATCCCAATAGTCAGAAGGCAAACTTTCTCCAGAAGTTTGCCGAAGCTTCTTCAATGAAATTTCACTTACTTCTGCAATAATAGTAGTACTCCCAAACATGACGTCGTATGAGAGAGAGCCACGATGGCGGCTAGGGTTTGCATCTTAGAGCATGTTAAACGAAATGAGGGTTTTTGCCCCCTTTCGTTGGCTTAAACATGCAGATGGACTGGGCTTCGGTCCTTTATGGACTTGGGCCTGGCTGAGAAAACAAAAGGAAGACCCAAATTCATTCTTGGTTATGGATATATTTAATAAAATTAATCCACGGGTCGGATTTGGATCGGATACGGATCTCAAATACAAGATCCAGATCCGATCCGTCAGAAATGGATCCGAGTCCGATCTAGATCCGTCGGGTCCAAATTTTGAAGATCCAGATCCTATAAAATGGATCTGGATCCACCGTGTCCAGGATCCACTGACATCTCTAATATGGACATAGTTGGCTAAACATGACTTGTATATTGTTTAACATATATATATATATATATATTCTCATGAGACATGGATATCATATAAAATCCTTGGAGTACAGTAACATGGGGCCTTGAGTTGAAATGAAGAACGCGTGGACTTTAAATCATGAGTTTACATAAATTACAGATAGATTCATAGAAATCAAAATGACATTCATGAATATAAATACTAAATCATATGGAGCCTAACATATGTAGTATATAATTTCATCAAACATTGTATCAAGAGTTTATCATGAATTGAGACCAGACACCCTATAAATTTGAAGGGAAATGTGGTTCATGAATCAAGTGAGTCATGGGGAAGAAAAAAGATATTTTTCACACATGGATAGAATCCCTACATACCTTTAAATTCTCAAATTCAACAAATTAGTTTTGCTGCTCTAACGAAGAAAACCAAAACCTTAGCTTTGAATTCCTTGTGAAGGATTTACCTTGGAAATCCTATGTTTATATTTATGAATCATGTATTTAGTACTAGTATTGATTGAGAATCATATGAATGATCTTACGTTGATGTGGAAGGTTGAGACGAGAACAAAGTCGTTCTAAGGTTGTGGGGAAGTAAAAATAAGCTAAAAATTTTGGAGTTCGCGCATTTTTAGAAAAGAACGCTCCCATTCTGTAAAACTTTCAGCAGGCCACACTTTCATTATACGCACCGCACTTGGGTCATAGAATGTGACAGTGACTTACTGTTCTAAAGCACATTATGCGGATGACCCTACAGACTGCATATCCATTTTGGGGCCGCATAACCATTATGTTGACCGCTCTTTTGTCACAAAATGGGACAGTGTACCTGGGACTTTTGGTTGTTTTGGATTCGATCTACGGCCGCTTATGCGGTCCACATTTCTGTTCTACGGATGCACACTTTTATGCATCTCTGCCCTTGAGGCTTCTCTAATATTTTTCAACTTCAACTCTTACTGCACAATTGGCACTTCTTAGATATTAACTTCAACGTGTATTCATACCTATTTTCGTTGTACTCATATTACAACCACGCTAACTTGACGTTTCAGATTCCTATCGAAGCTACGGGGTGTTGAAGATCCTTAAGCGATGCTTGTGCACAAAAAACCACCTCCTGCTTTATTTCATCAAACTATAATGCCTCTTGCAAATCATGCCCCTCTTATTTTGTCAGCTCCACAGACTCACATCACTAATAATTATAGAAACTTACCGAATCCTAATCAAAATATACAATGCCCACATCCCTTCTCCAAAATTAGGTGTGACGGCCGATAACGCCTTAAGTAATAAATCTTCATGCTTGTCCATCGTGTCATTTCCAGTAGTCAATCATTTCCCACACCTAGTAGCCTATGGCGTTGTAAAAATGCTAACCAATTCATGTTCCTTTAACATCCATTTAATAACAGATTAGCCTCATTCAATGATAACCTAATGGATTCATCCCACTTCTGACATCATAATCTTTGAGGAACGTCATGCTAGTGTCACTCATCATCATTGCATATCAAAGAACTGCAGTATATTCAAATAAATGAACAAAATCTTGGCACAAAATGATCCCTTTTATCACCAATCTCAAATATCAAGTGAACCTACTAAAATGCCCTTTATTAAATAATCATAACTATCTATACTAATAATAGTATAATCTCCACTATAAATTCTCCCACTTAGCCTAAAGTCAATATCCATTTCCTTAAATAACCCTCAAACCACTTGTTCTTATTCCAGCACCACAATGCCATCCTACCGACACTCAACTTAGCCTTTCAACTCCTATGCAGTATTAGACTTATCACACCTTGTGCTCCCATCACAAGAACACTTTACCATTGTGATTGTCGTGTCACCAAACTAGAACTATTTGAATTCTCTTTAGTACACCTCAACTCCATTGGATAGAAAGAAAATTCTTCATACGTATCTCATAACAAATCCTACATCCCACACCTCATTACTAAGGATCACCTTTCATGTATTTATGCTTACTCAACGCCTCATCAGAACCTTACCATAGTCGTTATCCCCTCATCTTAATCAATTGATATACCTCAAGTTTATACTTTTCTTCAAATATTAGCATTTGTATCATTCTATAACTGAATTATTTACTTCCCATTGATACACTCGTGTCATAAGACCATCATAATAAATTTGGACAACATGGAAACAATCCTACTCCAACAATGCCTCCAGCGAACCATCCTTGCTATGTCAAACCTCCTCAAGTGCAGTCTTCAAATTCACGAAGCTCATTTCTTGATTATTTTGCTAACTGTACCAATTCAAATTTCCAAATCTTTTTCCAGCTCAGGTTGTGCCTTAAATGGACTTTCTCAACTTTTGAGTTCCTAATCATTGAAGATTTGGCGATCATGTTGCCTTCGTACTATCACTGAGCTAAAGAGTCGGAATAACAACCCTACTCAATTAAGTCTTCAAATCATAGATGCAATCAAAATTTGTTCATCTGTCCTTATCACTTTGACACATCTCGTACCATACTGCTTGACGTCATATCCAACCACTTATGTGCAAACTCGAGAATGTTTCACACCATCAGTGATATATTGAAATAAATAAGTTTAGACCTAAAACCAAATCACATACACACGATATGGAATGGAAGTTTTCTAAATGTCCTATAACCACTCAAGGATAGGTACGGAGCTCATCATACCAATTTGCAAGACTCTACTAGACATTTCTTTTATACTCATGAGACTGGTGTACCTAGTGCTCTGATACAAAATTATCAGGATCCAAAAATAATAGTCGTGATGGCAACTACTACCAATCGGATAGGTAAGACAAAATTGATTAACAACCAATTCATTCATTTAATTAAGCAGAAATATAAGTGATAACATAATATAAGTCAAATCAAGTCTTTATTCATAAAAGTGCAGAAATAATAAAATACCACATAAAACCTAGTGTCATGTGTACAAGAAATACTAAGAATACTAGTACAAATCACAATTGACCAAATACACAGTCCGGAAGGTAAAAGAAGACAGAAATAAATTAAGGTAGAAGGAGACTGGCACAACAAAATAACCCAAGCAACTCATACGGATCTCTTAAATCAACAACCTCAGACCCAGATGGCTCTGCAAACTCCATTAGTGCTCGATACAAACTTTGCACACAAAAAGGTGTAGCAAGTGTAGAGTGAGTAAGCAAAATCAACGTGTATTCAATAACATCATCGACTAACCCTAAACTAAAGCGGTAGCGAGAGTTGGTTTTCTACGTGCTCACTCCCACACTTTAATGGTTATTAGCTCAAAAGGGTATAAATGTATTCCTACATGTGATGGACAAGTAAGTTTTCACAGTTCAACTAGATATCTAGTTAAATAGTTAAGATAGATAATCACGAACCAATCCAATTCTTTCAATTAAGAAAATAAGCATGGAGTCGGTGAAAAAGATATGATGTGTAATATATGCAAAGGCCATAATGCAACTGGTATACACACATTCCACTGATAAGGATGTGTAACCCATGGGGGACTCGCGAGGTCAATACACCATTCAAAACAATTTCCCATTTAATGCTCAAATGCCTTGGTATTCTTGAACTATAATTAGCAATTCATATTAGTCACAATTACCTAAACATAGGACTAGTACTCGTACAAGTTTTGTCACCTCACAAGTATGTGACCTCCTTTTTACCCATTCCCTTTAACATTAATTAATTACCAACCCAATATAGTATTTTGAATCACCCATTTGGCCTTAAAATGAGAAATATATGATGTTTTCAAGTTTTTAAAGAATATAGAAATTTAAGGGCGAACTTTAGGAACATAACTGGTATTTTCGAAATTGTTACACCAGAAAATTCAGAAATTGCAAAAATCTTAGTTTTAGTACCCGAAACTTATCTGAAACCTCCCGAACACAAACCAGATATGCGTTCAGATCATAAAACACGCTACGAATTTTCTCGCGCACTCTCATTTCTCAAAAGAGGTCATCTTGACCCGATGTTGACCATGGTCAACTCTAATTCCTTAACTAGTTTCTCAATCAATGACTCAAATCATCTACGAAACCCTCGGGACCTGAACCAATGACTCAACACTAAGTCATAAATCACGTTCCGGATGTAATAAAATCAACAAAACTTCAAAAAAGACACATTTACCCTGATGTTGACTTTGGTCAAACTTCTTACTTTCTTTAACTTAAGAACTTTCAATTTTACTATTTCTTCACCAATACTCATCCGATTGCTTTGGAGATCGCGCCACCCATCTCCGCAAGTTATAAATACCAAGATGAAAATATGGAAATGTATTTTGGGAAAAACAAGTTTAAAACCTCAAAATGACCTAGGGGTCATTACACTGTCAAGTCAAAACATCCTTTTAAAGCTACGGGAAGGTCCTTTAGAAAAAAAGAGACTTGTTACTCAAAATGACTGAGGGGTCTTTACATCTATCCTTTATAATTTATGAAATCTAGTTTTATAAATGTTTGGGTAGACATTTATTATTTGATTATCTCAAAGTATATTCTATTTGTGTGTCATAAAATTGATTAATTGGCATACAATTTGTAGCATGCATGAAATATCTGAAGATTATTTTTAAGATAGTAAGAAATGAATTAGGCTTACATTAATACTTGAAATTATCCTTGAGATTATGAAAAGTCATTAGAAGATCAAAATGCTAAACCATTTGGAATATAGTTTTATTTATCAAATAATTGTCTCCGCCTGACCAAGTACTTTATGCTTCGTTGGTAGGTCAACTTAAGTTAGGGATCAACGTATCTCAGTTCTTACTAAATTTTGGTGCATTGTCTCCATCTTTCTAGCTAGAGCTTCGTGGAATAAGAAATTAATTTCCCTTGCTATCAATTTCTTATTCACTCATTGTGTTTGAATTGTGCTCTTTCTCATCTTAATTTATAACTACTTCGAACGTTACAGAAGATAAAGAAACACCGCCTGAGCAAGCGAACAAAGGAACTTGATTTATCTGAACCGAATGATAGGGGCTTAAAGTTAAGAATATCATGACCAACCTTGCTTCTTGGTCGACCAAGAGAAACATCTCAAAGCATGTGGTAACAGATTAACTGTTTTGACATTGTCTCACAGGATCCACCATAGGTTGGGTTGAGAGTCGTATGATGGGTGAGTTTTCACCTAGTGTCCAGTACCCCATGGCTATATTGGGGGCCATACTTACCCAAAATTCGAATCTGAGACCTCTAACTAAGGATAGAAGGATCCTATCTATTCCACTATAACTATTGGTAGTTTTAGGAAAAATAGTACTCCAAATAAGGAAATACCTCCAACAAGTGATACTCCCCTCATTGTTATCATAACAATCTATCACTTAAAAGAATATTTAAGACAAGGAATATCTTTCATTGTTTTTCTTTTTTTTGGTTTGAGAATCCAACTACCCTTGATTTGATCAATGAGTTGTAACCTAGACTTGCACTATTTTCAGGCCCAAAGAGATAAGAAAGAAAGAGAGATTCTTTGTTTTGAAAACAAAAGATTGTATTCAGAGAATGTGGAAATGCGTTTCAAGTTGAGGAATCACTTTTGTGCTACTTGCAAGTTGAAAAATGAAAATGCCAAATTAAGAGAAAAGGTAAACTTCCATTACCTGTTGATTGCCTATGATGCTTCGGACAAAAGGTTTGTCGCATCTATGTCGGATCTTTCAAAAATTTACTACTTTTAGAGGATCTAACACGCATTTGCCAACAATTTGGAAGAGTCTGAGCATTATAATTAATAGTTTCCTTTTTACTACATATATCTCTCATAGGTTTTTCCTTGTTTTTCTTTTTCCTATAGATTATGATGGGATCCAAAACGGTTAAACGTTTAAAGGAAGACCATGAAAGGTACTTGTTAGTACTCCAACAAAATCATTCCCATCGCTGCAATGATCCAAGTGGCTTAGATTTGGAGCTCAAATTGGGATGTTCTCACAACTCTCCAAGATTGAATTAGAACTGACTGAAGGTCAATATATTTGAATATTTAATGGTTGAAAAGATGAATTATGGATTGTTTAAGTGCTTGAATTGTTTTTTTGTGTGTATGTTCTCTCAAGAATAATCTAGCAAATATTCAGAGTAAACACCCATCTTCATAGAACAGAGGTTCTAATTTGGAAAAATATAAGTTTTGTGTATTGATAGTGTTAAATTTAGTTGAAATTTTATGCATTGCAATCAATATATCTCTCGTAAATAATTACTATGCTCAACTAAGACAATGGTAGAGATTTCTTAAAGTTTGTCGAAACTTATTGTCGTCCTCATAATTAGTCATTTATAAATGATATTTTACATGCAATGTCTTGCACATCAATAAATTCATGGATTTGACATACAAAGAGAAAGATATATTTTCTATGACTTCTACTTTGTTAAACTTGCTTTATTATTGGATACAAGGAACTGCAAGGGGTACCTACTTACTGTCGTACTTTTGTTTCTGGACTAAATGCCACTTGGTCATTCCCTTCTTTCATCTACATAAGGCCACTCTTGTTAACAAAAGAAGCCCATGTAAAGGTCGTAGCACCTGATGACGCCACCACTCAAATAGCCTTGGTGGCTTCTTCTAATGTTAATTCTTCCTCCAATGTGTCCTCTTCTCCTTCTCAATAGGTTTAGACAGATTTGCAAGATCTTCCAAATGAATTAGATTTGCAAGATAAGGAAATAGAGTTAGACTTAGAGGTTTCAGGAGTGGAGAACTTTACTGCAAGTTGTATAGTTGGAGATGATCTTGAAAAGTACCAACATATTTGGGAAATATCTTTGTTGGTTATAAAGTCATGCGCAAGACATGTGTTGGTGCCGAGATCAATGGATTTTAATAATGATAAGTTGTAGCTGGCGACACAAAATTAAATTCCATTAGATTTTGATGAGAAACATGTGGAAACATAGAATGATATGGAAATAAGGACTCCACAAATATGACATTAGAATTCCATTTGTGGAGGGATCGAAACATTTAAAACCTATGTGCCTTGTAGAAGTTTCAATAAATATGCAAGGTTTTCATCTCGGATGAAACTTATTAGAAACATTTGTTGCAGTAAGAGGACAACAAAGACATCTAAAAGTCTTGAATATGCTATAATTTTGACTTAGATGAAATATATTCATGAGGTGAATGAAAATTTAAAATGGGTAATGGTGTAACATTTATTAGAATTACATCAAATAGGGAAGCATCAGCCCGTAAGGAGAAAGGAATAGACACTTGGGAAAAAAAGACAGTGAATTGTACTGTTGACGTTCCTATGTTTACGTTCGGCATGTCCATTTTGAGCAGAAGTATACATACATGATAGTTGATGAATAATATCATTTTCTATGAAGAAGGAATTAAAATTGGTATTTTCTTATTCTTTACCACCTAGATAGAAAATATAACATCTGAAGTTATTTGTATGATTCAACTTAGGGAAGATACTATACACTAATAATGGTAATCCATAGTCTATCCACATGTTTCATCTATATCCATCAGTGATTATTTTATGGCTATTAACATTATTCATCTTAAGTTAAACTAATACCCAATCTACGATTGTCTAAAAGTTATTATTACAATTTAGCTTAGATAACGGTCGACACCCCGATGACGATAATCCAGAACTCTCATATGATTAACCTTAAGCAAAAATCTATAACCTATTAACTGTACTTTGGGAACTTTCAACATAATTCATCTTACGTAGGATACTTTAACCCCATAAAAGTAAGCCATAAGTGATCGATAACATTCTTCTTAGCTAGGAAATATAATCCATCGATAAACACTTAAATATATTGATATAATTCATCTTATGTAACGTACTATTACAGACCATTGCATGAAATTCATTGAATTTATCATACGCTTCTGATTTTTCTCGCATAAGATAAATCCACAGATATTTAGTGAAATCATCAAGAAATAAAATATAGTATAAAAATAAGAATTGGAATTTAAAAGAACTTGCCACACATCTGTATGAACCAAAACAAAAGGAGATGTTGCATTACTTGAAGAAGAATCAAAATGCAATCTTGATTGTTTACCCAAAAGGCAAACATTACATGAATTATTATCAAAACTTGAATTGCAACTAACTAAACCATGATGTGCTAAGGCTGCTAAGGAACGGTGTCCAAGATTCTCAAACATTGATGCCATAGAGAAGAGGAATCTATATTCAAAAAACACATGATGCCCAAACATTGATGTCATAGAGAAGAGGAAACAATATTCAAAAAACACATGAGGAGAGGATGTGGAGAGCAGACATAGGGATCCGTCATTCTTATAGTGGAGAAACACTTGATTGGTTCTTTTGTCCTTAACAATAAAACCAGAGTTAGTAAACTGAATTAAACACCCATTATCAACACCTAAATGCTGGATAGTTAAAAGATTTTTCTTGAGTGAAGGAACATATAAAACATTATTCATGTGAAGGGATCGGGACAAGGTACAGAGCACAGATTGACCAATGGAGACAATAGGCAGAAGATTTTCATTACTAACCATGACCCGAGATGAGACATTATAAGAAGTAGAAGAAGACAAGAGAGCAGGATTATACGTCATGTGCACGGAATCACCAGAATCAGGATACCACACCTGTGGCTGGACTTCCTCCATGCTCATAGCTGCAAAAGACTTAGGCAAAGTATTTGTAACAAAAGAATGATTAAACATGTTTTAACATTCTAAGGCAGTATGGTTGTAGTGAAAACATATTTGGCACTCTTTTGATGGAACAAAGGGAGAACGACCAAGAATATCATCATCGGGATTTTGATCATGATTTCACACACCATTCCATTAAGGGAAAAATCCATGAGAAGAGTTATAAAAAGATTGACCAAGACCTCTACCATTATAGCCTTTATTATTACATTCACGACCTCGGCCATTGTTTGAACCTCGATATTGAGAAGGAAAAGAGGACATATTGGAGGAAGTATTAAGATTAGAAGAAGCCACCAAGGTCATTTGAGTGGTGGCGTTATTAGGTGTTGTGACCTTTATATGGGCTTCTTATGTTAACAAGAGTGGCCTTATGGCGGTGAAAGAAGGGAGTGACCTAGGGGCATTTAGTCTAGAAAAAAAAAGTACGGTAGGAAGTAGGTACTACCCCTTGCAATTTCTTGTATCCAATAATCAAACAAATTTAATAAAGTGGAAGTCATAGAAAAAATATATTTTTCTGTGCAGCCAAATCCATGAATTTATTGATGAGCAAGACATTGCATATAAAATATCATTTATAAATAACCAATTAGGAGGACGATAATAAGTTTCGACAAACTTTAAGAAATGTCTACCATTTTCTTATTTGAGAATAGTAACTATTTATGAGAGATATTGATTGAAATGCATAAACTTTCAACTAAATTTAATGCTATCAATACACAAAACTTATATTATTCCAAATTAAAACCTCAGCTCTACGACGATGGATGCTTACTCTGAATATTTGCTAGATTAGACTTGAGAGAACATACACAAAAAAACCAATTCAAGAACTTAAACAATCCATAATTCATCTTTTCAACCATCAAAGATTCAAATATATTGACCTTCAATCAGTTCTAATTCAATCTTGAAGAGTTGTGAGAACATCCCAATTTGAGCTCCAAATCTAAGCCACTTGGATCATTGTAGTGATAGGAATGATTTTGTTGGAGTACTAACAAGTACCTTTCATGGTCTTCCTTTAAACGTTTAACCGTTTTGGATCCCATCATAATCTATAGGAAAAAGAAAAACAAGGAAATACCTATGAGCGATATATGTAGTAAAAAGGAAACTATTTATTATGATGCTCAGACTCTTCCAAATTGTTGCCAGATGCGTGTCAGATCCTCTAAAAGTAGTATTTTTGAAAGATCCGACATAGATGTGGCAAACCTTTTGTCTGAAGCATCATAGGCAATCAACAAGTAATGGAAGTTTACCTCTTCTATTAATTTGGCATTTTCATTTTGCAACTTGCAAGTAGCACAAAAGTGATTCCTCAACTTGAAACGCATTTCCACATTCTCTGAATACAATCTTTTGTTTTCAAAACAAAGAATCTCTCTTTCTTCCTTATCCCTTTGGGCCTGAAAATAGTGCAAGTCTAGGTTACAACTCATTGATCAAATCAAGGGTAGTTGGATTCTCAAACCAAAAAAAAGAAAAACAATGAAAGATATTCCTTGTCTTAAATATTCTTTTAAAGGATAGATTGTTATGATAACAATGAGGGGAGTATCACTTGTTGGAGTTATTTCCTTATTTGGTGTACTATTTTTCCTAACACCACCAAGAGTTATAGTGGGATGGATAGGATCCTTCTATCCTCAATTAGAGGTCTCAGATTCAAATTTTGGATAAATCAGACCCAAT
Organism: Anisodus tanguticus; assembly: GCA_034509755.1. Taxonomy (NCBI): domain Eukaryota; kingdom Viridiplantae; phylum Streptophyta; class Magnoliopsida; order Solanales; family Solanaceae; genus Anisodus; species Anisodus tanguticus. The sequence continues at coordinate 30,076,302 of CM067551.1, forward strand.
ATAACCATGGGGTACTGGACACTGGATGAAAACTCACCCATCATACAACCCTCAACCCAACTTATGAGACAATGTCAAAACTCTTACTCTATTTCCATATACTCTGAGATGTTTCTCCCAGTCGACCAAGGAGCAAGGCTGGTCATGATAGGCTTAACTTTAAGACCCTATCACTCGGTTCAAATAAATCAAGACTCTTGGCTCGCTTGCTCAGGCGGTCTGTCTTTATCTTCGATAACGTTCGAAGTAGTTATGATTTAAGAACAAAAGCCAAACGCAATGAATGAATAAGAAATTTATAGTAGGGGAAACTAATGATTCTTGTTCTACCAAGCTCTAGCTAGGAAGATGGAGACAACGCACAAGCATTTAGTAAGAACTGAGGGACGTTGCTCCGTAACTTAAGTTGACCTACTAACGAAGCATAAAGTACTTGGTCATGCAGAGAGAGGTTTGGGTTCATGCAAGGCTCTCGTGTCACGAAGAAGTAGGTAGTGTAATATGGGCAGCATTTTTATCAAAGGAATTCAAAAATGCTACAGTTCCACATGTAAGTGTCAAACCCACGAGCTATAGCATTTTTGGACCTCCTTTGCTAACTGCTACACTTATAGAAGTTTTCCTTTTTGGAATAGATCTGGCTTTATACTTGAAAGTATATTTATGTCCTAGAGATAATCTGTATTATGACAAATGTACTTTATACACATTCGTATTATTATTAATGGAGATTAATATTTTGGCATTTGCAATTATTCAATTATTATTTGATTGTTTGTAATTATTCATTAATGTGCATCCCTTGAGCTTGCATTCTCATTAATAGAGTGAGATATTCATGATAGAGCGTAACTCTTAAAATAGCCTCGACTAATGATCATTGAGAATGGGATATCGATGATAGGTGATAAGTCGACATTTGGTCTGCATCACATCCTTAGAGGATGTAGTATGTCTCAGTTGCTATGAGTAATGTCTACTCGTGATGGACAAATGGATACTTTGGAAGTATTGGTATACCCTGCTGATATACTATTTGTTATACTTGTCTAAAGTATGATCAGTGTGTGGGAGATAGAAGTCCTTAGACTTGAGATCAATACGCACGTTGTCTACAAAGTAATGTACTTTGATCCCGTCCTATGCTCAAATACCTAATAGGTTGAGATACGGCTTGTATTGGGTACATTACGATGTGGATTAAAGGTGGTAATTGAGCCAACATTAGGATTCATTCCTCGGATATATATTCGAGAGAACACTCGGATTCTCAGTGATATTGGGTAAGTCATTGGCCAACGCAATAGACATATTTAGAATATGGTCTAGTTGTCAACTAATATAGATGAGATACAATGAATATGCCATTTGGATAGACACTTGACAAATCCTAAGCTTGATCGGGTGTGTCGTGAATGAAAGGATTTTATCTTACCACATAAAGGTTATGTTTACTAGATTCGTGTAAACGTACTTCACATATTGAGTTCGTCTTCCGGTGCCATCTAGGAGTTCCGCGTAGACCTTAATTTGACTAATGTCGATATGAGAAGGCCTGTAGGGTCACACTATGTCTATTGTCCTTTCGATCTAAGGATGTATTGAGAGAGTAATTAAATGTTCGATTTGGAATCGAGATATTTAAATGAATAATGATTATTTCAATTAAGTCAAAATTGAATTTTAGATTTATTTAAGAATGCACGGAAAATAAATCGAGACAGTGCAGGAGCACGTCGAGCACTGCGGCGCCTCTGCCTCGAATTTTTGGCCAGACCCAAGGTCAAACCCTAATCCGATTTTGACCTATTTTTCAACTATAAATAGAGGCATTCAATTCCTTATTCATACACCTATTTTTCATAATATCATTCTAAGCCTTAGAGACTTAGAATCAAATAATCTCTCGAACCTCTTCCATTTTTCCTAGCTTTCCGAAAGAGAAGTACATTGAAGCTTGAAGCTTGCAATTGAAAGGGAAACCGCGTGTACACCTTACAGTAGATAAAGATTCCAGATACTATAAGTTGTAAGTTTATGCTTTATGTTTCAAGTTTAATTGTTGTACAACCATACTAGAAATGTTGTTGGAGTAAGTAAGAAACAAAAACTTTTAACTTCCGTTGTGCCTTACTTATGTGCTTTGAACCCAACAAAACCCTACAGTGGTATCAGAGCCCAGGATGGTTCAATGATTATATAATAATTGAATAGAATAATAATATAGGTTAAACATAAAATTGGATTAAAATGAGGTTTCTTAAAATCCTACATGTCTTGAACGAATGTTGACCTTTTGATATCACCCTAAATTATCTCCTACGCTAACTCGAGGAAGTCATTCCGCTCTAACTCGAACTAAGCCAAAAGTGTGTTGTCCGACTCATTGCACGGTGCACGGCTAAGAACGAGTAAGAACGGATGATGGTCGATATGGATGTTATTGATAATAGTGGGTGATGATAAAGGACATGTAATTTGAGAATCAACACAGAAACATTTGTCAAGACATGAGTGTCGCGGCCCTATGGTAGGGCGTCATGGCGCTTTCTAGGGTTTCAAGGTGGCACCGCAACTCCATAGTGGAGCGCCGCGGCTAATGCTTCATTTAAAAACATTGACTCACTGGACAACAGGCGTCGTGGCTCCATGGTGGAGCACCGTGGCGCTAATGCATTTGCAGAAGCAGAAATGTTTCTGCCTTTACAGTGCCGCAGCTCCATAGTGGAGCACCGCGGCGCTAATGCATTTTTCCAGAAGCAGAAAGGCTTCTTCCTCAGTGGCATCGCGGCCCTAATGATTAGCGCAACGGCCCCATCCCGGATCAACTAAAATGTATCATGATCTCAAGAGTATTTATTGGTGAAATGACATGAAGAATAGCGTGGCAGAGTGTGTGGCTCAGTGCCCCAATTGTCAGTAGCTAAAAATAGAACACCAAAAACCTAGTGGCTTGACTCAGAATATCGAGATTCCGGTATGGAAATGGGAAATGGTTAATATGGATTTCATTACGGGATTAACTCATTCATATCGGAAATTTGATTCTATCTGGGTAATTGTTGATAGACTGACCAAATCAGCTCATTTCTTGCCGGTGAAAACTACCTACACTGCCGAAGATTACGCGAAGTTATATATTAAGGAGATTATTCGACTTCATGGTGTGCCTATTTCTATTATATCTGACCGAGGTGCTCAGTTCACAGCTAACTTCTGGAAATCATTTCAAAAAGGGTTAGGGACCCGAGTTAATTTGAGTACGGCTTTCCATCCTCAGACAGAAGGTCAAGCTGAGAGAATGATTCAGACGCTCGAGGACATGTTACGAGATTTTGTGTTGGAAATTAAGGAAGTTGGGATGATCACTTACCCCTTATTGAGTTCGCGTACAATAACAGCTATCACACCAGTATTAAAATGGCTCCATATGAGGCCTTGTACGAATGAAAATGTAGATCTCCTATTGTATGGTTTGAGGTAGGCGAATCAGAGTTATTTGGACCTGACTTGGTACACCAAGCCATAGAAAAGGTAAAGATTATCAAAGAACGGTTGTTAATAACTCAGAGTTTTAGAAGTCATACGCAGATGTGCGACGGTGAGACTTAGAGTTTCAGGTAGACAACTGAGTATTTTTGAAGGTTTCACCAATGAAGGGTGTAATGAGATTCGGGAAGAAGGGAAAGCTTAGTCCAAGGTATATTGGGCCATACCTCATAATTTTACGAATTGGCCAAGTAGCATATGAGTTGGACTTACCTTCAGAGTTGGAATGTGTTCATCCAGTCTTCCATACTTCCATGTTGAGAGCCTGTATTGGAGATCCTTCTCGTATTGTAACAATTGAGGATGTGTAGATTACAGATGATCTGTCATATGAAGAAATTCCTGTTGCTATCCTAGATCGACAAGTCCGCAAACTGAGGACTAAGGAAGTAGCTTCGGTAAAAGTTTTATGGCGAAATAAGAACGTGGAAGAGATGACATAGGAAGCGGAAGAGGAAATGACGCCCAAATATCCACACCTATTTCAGACTGATGTCGAGATTTCAAGAGAAACCTAAGGTAAATTCCAATTCATGTCATGATGTTTAATGATTGTGTATTCGGATTACGTAACGGGGATTAGATATGTTACCCCAACATTTGAGGATGAATGTTCTAAGGGGGAAAAGATGTAACATCCCGTACTTTTGGGTTACGGTTTATATCGCTGAGCGTTTATAAAATTGCGAGGCATGTGTAAATAGGTCCAAGTGTTGGGAAAAATTTATGTTATATTTAAGCATGCTAATAAAGATATTTGTATGTAAAAAGTATTTAACCCCGAAATAATTTTGGATGTAAGAAGTATGACAACGGAAGCCGAAAATAAATTTGGCACGTGCATAAAGAGGTTATGGGCTAGTGTCATATCACAAATTATGACATTGAATATATGAAGGTCCTATAAGTTATTAAGATTTAAGTGAATTGGGATCACGAAATTAATTATGTGTGTGGTTGATAAATTATGCGGAGGCATGCCACTTAATTAATTAAGTGACCTTGCATGTTGTGCAAGGTGTCGTGAGATAAGGGAATTCCACCGCCAAGTTTTGGCTCAGTGGAGAGCACAATTATGAGGGGCATTTAATCCATTAGGCCCCAAAGACTTTCAACAAATTCATTTCCTTGCTAAACCTTTCATTTAGTAGACTTCTCCTTATAGAATTCATTAGGAAATACCATTAAGCAGTAACGTGAAATTGAGGCTGCCCCAATTTCCATTTGAATGCAGTGGAGAATCATTTCAGTTGTTGGGTTTGGAAAACGTACAAGTGCAGTAACAATATTTCCTTCCATGTAAGCGAAACGAAGGTATGTTAAGGCAAATTATTTCTTCCTTTTGGCATGTTTCATGTAACAAAATATAACTGTGATATTGCTCCATAATTTATTCTACTCCTAGTAGTTAAGAATATTCATGTTATTGATTCCTATGCTGAAAGCATGTCTAAATATATTTCTAAGTCCTTATTGAGGCATACGGAAGATATGTTGTTATTCACAGTGTTAGCCAAAGGTGCAGGGATATTATGTCACTCGGGGTATTTTATTATCATTCATGCATTTTCACTTGCATTGCATTCATATATTACCCTGGACCACTGGTGCTATGCACACTACTATATGGTAAATATTATATATGTAGGGAATATGGGGAAAGGGAAAGGCGTTATATACGCACACCACCTCCAGCTGGTAGAGACTACGTTAATTAACCATTACTTGGTATGATGCCCACAGAGTTGTCATGGTAAGGAAATTTCCCGATGAGGCCAATAAATATGGATACTGCATTGTACATAACATGTAGGCAAGTGTATTAGGGCCCTCAGAGGCAGTTCCTGTTGGTCAGTTGTTTTTGTTTCAGTTATCAGTATATTCCTGTTGTGCTATTATTTATGCTTGACATACTTAGTACATCAGTCGTACTGACGTTCCTTTTGTCGGAGAACGCTGCGTTTCATAAAGCAGGTTCGCATAGGCAAGGCGACGTCTCACGTGAATAGATTGTAGTTTTCAGCAGATTTTGGAAGCACTCCTCTCTTTCCGGGGTGTCGGTCTGATTTTGGTATAATACAGTTTTACGTGTCTATATGGGTATGGCGGGGCCTTGTCCCGACCTTTGATGTTGCTACTCTTAGAGGCTTGTAGACAGGTGTCCTGGGAGTAGTAGACTTGTACGGCCTTGTCGGCCTTGGTATGTGTATATATATAAGTTGGTTACCTGATTGTTCATAATTTTCTTTCGGCTTAGTCTGGAATTAATTATGAATAGGTGTTGATAGTGTGATTAACAGTACCCGGTGGGTAGGGTCCGGGTATCTGTTGCGGCTTCCGGTTTGGGTCGTGGCAGCGCCTCAGCCTCAAATTTTGGGCCAGGCCCAAGATCAAATCCTAATCTAGTTTTGACCTGTTTTTCAACTATAAATAGAGGCATTCACTTCATTATTCATACACCAATTTTTCAGAATATCATTCTAAGCCTTAGAGACTTAGAATCAAATACTCTCTTGAACCTCTGCCGGATTTCCTAGCTTTCCAAAAGAGAAGTACATTGAATCTTGGAGCTTGCAATTGAAAGGGCAACTGCGTGTGCACCTTACAGTAGATAAAGATTTTAGATACTATAACTTATAAGTTTATGCTTTATGTTACAAGTTTAATTATTGTACAACCATATCAGAAATGTTGTTGGGGTAAGTAAGAAACAAAAACTTTTAACTTCCGTTGTGCCTTACTTATGTGCTTTAAACCCAACAAAACCCGACAATACTCTCCAATTGAGATGCAACAGAAGTTCATACGCCTTGGTCATGAGACTTTTACTCCATCAGATAAATGATTGTATTTCTCTCTTAGTTCTCAGTTTTTATGAAATCAATCACTTTTACTCTGGTCATCGTAGCAAAGTTATTGCAGTACTTCTTTTTTATCACACTAAACACAAAATACATCTAGCATAGGGTGATGAATGTTAGTGTCAATCTAGTATCATCAATGAAATAAGCACAATACTATAATAATAACTCAATATAACTTGAAATCAACAACAATGAATTCAGCAAATTGAAAACACATACTAACTTGGTGTAGATAGAGGCTTGCTTGATGCAATGTCCTAAGACAAAAATTCGCCCCCACTTGTGCTGTATTTTACGGACGTCTTTCTAGAGGATACAATAATCTAAGTGAGAGTTATAGCACAAGAACTTCACCTCTGGCGAATTTACTATATGTGTTCTTTAGAAACTTGTTTTGAAGAAGAAGAAATAGAAGCAACAATCTCAAATCATTAATTGTGATAAAATGATTGATTGTAGTTAGTTCTGTCTTGTTGTGTGTTTTTCAACCAAGTGATCAACATTCTTTATATAGAGTAGCATATGAACAGTTACAACCATTCATACCAAAGGTTGTAATTATTCTGAAAAGTTGCAACCTTTGTGAAAAGTTGCAACCTTTGATTCGGATTTTCTATCCGTTGATCACTTTATTTCTTCTTAATTCCATACAAGTTCCAAGAATGAATACTCGGGTGGAGATGGAGATGCACTTGATTGGGAAGAGAAAGAATCCTTAATACGTGGAATTGACTGGTGATAAGGTAATACACAATGAAATTAATAAACTTAAAAATAGATATATAAATTAATTTGGAAATTGTGTAAAGAGCTATGTTCTTAGTGTATATGGTGCAAAATTCCCAAAACTTAATTAGCAGTTCAAAATAGTTGTACGTTAAATTCTCCGTTCATATGAGGCGAAGTGCACAGATACTCAATATTGACGTTGCCATTTAACTTGTGCTCGTTTTCTTTAAGAAATTGCACGTGTAACCCACTTCAAATAGCTTCAGACATTCGATGTCTACACAATGTCTAAAGTTTTATATGGCTAAAAGTAGGCACATATGACTGATATATTTTTGCATGAACTTCAGTCATATTTCTGCCTCACTTCAATCATATATGGTTGAGTTCAGTCATTTTTCCTTAATTCAGGCACATATGGTTGATGTTTAAGCCAAAATGACTGAAGTCTAGCCATTGTTGTTTGCACTTCGGACAAAAATGCATGAACTTTATTCATATGTAGAGATGGATAAGATAAGCCGAACCCTCCCAACCCGCTTGAATTTAAAAGAATTGGGTTATTAATTATTGAAGTAGTGGGTCAAATTGGATTAATCCAAAATTTCCCAAAAAATACTGGGCCACATTGGATTAAAATATTCAACCCAAAACCCAGCTTTTCTCAAAATCAAATAAAGTCACACCTTATATATGAGTTTTAAGTCATTTCTTAGATTTGCTTGTAAGTTATTGTGATATATTAATTTGACATTGTTATAAAAATTTATAGTTTTAAATTTTCTTAGTGAAAATTAAGTTAGGATGTCAACATAAAACATGGTTAGTTAATCACGTCTAAACTAAAATGTTGCTCATTCAATTAGAAATATAAGCATAAAACCATTGTACACTAGCTTTTTGCTTATTTTCAAATGGACGCCTCTAAACTCCCTTTTTCATTAGATGGGGTATTTTCTCTGGTGGTGTAGTATTAGATGGCATGGTTTGCTTTTGTTAGCTTGTTTTGGCTCTTAAATCAGTGTTTGTCTACGAGTACAAGTGACGGAATGTTTGGGTTAAGTTGGACTGGTTGAGTTATAACCTACTTTTTAACCTAACTTGACTCAAGCATATCTGGGTTGGGTTGGGTTTTGACTCATTCATTAAATTAACCCATTTTGACCCAACACAACTTGACCAAATCCGTCCATTTGCCACCTCTATTTATATGCAACTTCAGATACTAACACAGCATAATCGTCATAGATATGTGCGAAAAATATAAAATTAGGTACAGATTAAATGAAGGTGTCAAAATAGGCTTCCCGTGGAACCGAGTCTTCGGGACAAGCCCATACATCAAGAAGGTCCATAATCATTTATTCCACTGGGCAAGTCAAAACGACGTCAGATGGCCCAAATTCCACTTTTGCATGTCTGGTCATAAAAAATTATCCTAGTTAAATTATATAGAATTAACGTGTTAGATAGTTGGAACCGGGAGCGAATTTATGTACAAAAAATGGGTCACGTGAATCCTTGATCACGACTAAACTCGATATTATGTGTATACTTTTTAAAAATATATCTAATACTAATTGAAGGAACTCATAGTCAAACTTGATTGAATGTGCACTGGTTAAACATTGCTTTAATTCCTTAAGGTCAAGGGATTGAACTCAACTTGCTACACTTTTGTGTCTTTTTTTTTTTTCAATAGCACACTCATTCTCTTAAAATCCTGGATTCGCCTCTGATTGAAACTGAGTTGATTTCAAGAAATTTAGTTGGTTAAATAATTAAGCCATGCAATTTAAATTATATAGACTCAACAATAGAATGTTGCCGTCAAGGTTACTCATAGCCAAAAATTAACTTGAGCCAATTGTATTTGTGACGAGTGTCAATCGTATGTTTTTTTCTTTTTTAACACTCATTGCCTATAAATTATTTTATGATATTTCCAAATCTATTTCGTTGTGATGCTAATACTATCTGAAAATTTTAAATTCATTTTTCATATTCAAAATTTAAGATACACTTTTACAAGCTTTCAATAGTGATGATTTGTCCATTTTCTGAAGTTTTTCCAATAACACCACTTATTCAAGATCCACATTTTCAAAACACTATATTTCGATTGCTAAATATTTGAAGCTTTTCTATATTGATTACAAATATAAAAAAGTTTAAAAAATGGTTGCATCTTAAGTGACTCTTTAAAAAGTGGCTGCTTACGAGTCTCTGGGCTGACTAATCCATGTCAATAATTTTCTTTAGGGCATGTTTGGAAGGACACACGAGAATTGGATTTGAGTATAATTGGGTATAATTACACAATTTAACTTGTTTGTTTGGCCACATAATTACTTACCTCTCCTTTCACTTTTACGTATTCACTATACTAAAAATATACTTTCACTTTTACTTGTCATTTTTAGTATATCAAGAGAAAAATATATATTTTTCATTGTTTACCCTTATCATTGATTACTTATTTCAAATTATTTTTTAAGTTCATACTATCACAATTAATATGGGATTATTGTAAAAATAAGCACTTCATTTATTTTTTCTTAAGGGGTGTGCAAAATTCATTGTGGACAAGTAAAAGAGAATGGAGGGAGTAGTTAGTAGGAAATTTGGTGTAATTGAAAGGGGTTAATTACACGTTCCAATTCTCAGGGGTTGAGAGTTGGGTGTCATGTAATTACAGGCTTGTTTTTTAAATTTCTTTGCTTTTTATTTTTATTTAATTTATACTTTTTATTTCTATCATTTTAGCTCCTTTTAAAAAAATATTTTTAAAATATATTTTTCATTTTATGCTATTTATTGTTCATTTACTTTCTTCTAATTTTTCAACCTTTACTTCTTGTGATTCCATGTAATTGCTCGTATTTTTTATTTTTTAATTTTCCTCATTTAGCATAATTGTAACGACTCGAAAAGTTGTTTTACTTACTTTACCTTGGAATACCCAAATTACCCTTCCCGAGCCTTTATTTGCTTGTTTATGACTTGCGGGGATGAGTAGCACGGTTTTCAAGGTGATCGGGTAGGTTTTTCGGATACATGATTGGTAGATTTGTGAAATTCCAAGTTAAGAGAATAGAGAAATTTGACAAATAGTTGACTTTCGAGTTAACGTACTCTGTTCATAGTTTCATCGATTCCATTAGCTCCGGAACGATGTTTATGACTTAGTCGAGCCTTTGGTTCGGTTCACGAGGCAGTCTGATGTGTTTGGAGCATATATTTGTAAAATTATGGATTTAGAACTTAAGAATTGACTTTAGTCAAACTCGAGCCTTAGAGACCTTTTCATGGAATTCTGAGTGCGCGAGCGTGTCCGGAAAGTATTTTTTATAAGAATGCATGTTTGGTTTGTGTTATTTGGCTTCAAAATGATTTTCGATGGTTGAGTCGAAGTAGGAGAAAAATAACAAAAATTTTGGTGCCTGCTGTCTGGTTTTCTTTCGCACTATCTCGTGGGAGGGAGCATGATCGGGAGCCTTGATGAAATCAGGCTCTCATGATTGCAGGGTTATGGGTCGCGGTCACGTGAACACGCGCCTGGGGGAGGATGGAGTCGCGGTGCTTCACGTTCGCGTGGCCCTGTTCGCGATCGTGATGAGTCAACGTGGGTCGGATCGGGTTATCCTTCGTGGTCATGAGCGGGTTCTCGCGATCGCGATGAAGACAATGTTATGCGATATTTAATGCCCTAAATGAGATTTTTGACCTTATTTCTACTTTTCAACTTTCTATACTCGACTTGTGTGGTGTTTAAGGAGAAAAATCAGAGTTTTTCATCTAGGTAATCCCTAATCTACTAGTTAATTATATTAGTGTAATCCATGATTTTAGGCTTGAATCTATGTTTTGAGAAATTGGAGGTAAATTAGTGGACTTTTGTTATGGGTGTTGATTATTAATGATGTTAATGACTAGTGGGTGTTGACTAATGGGCTAATTTTATGATTAAACCATTTTTGGGATTTGAGGAAAATTCTAGAGTTTGGAAATTGGGGTTTTACTATATTTTAAAATTGGAGACCCAATTGGGGCTCGTTATTAAATTAACTTTGTATGATTATTTAGAGCGTATGGGTGCTATTTGAGTAGAAAAATTCATATTTTGATAATGTGAACTCGGAGTTCATTTGTAAACTAGTTTGGGGATTATGGTTATTGACTAGACCATAATCTCATTTATTATTGATATGATTGATCAGAGTTGGATCGTGAGGAGACGATACGAAAGGGAAAGGCTACCGCGTGACTTCTTTGGCTCTATTCAGGAAAGTTGAGACTTTCTAGACTCTAGTATAGTGTATTTATGTTGGTATGCCTATAATGAACTAAGGGGTGTAATGGGGATTTGAGGGTCGTGTATTAGTGAGGTGACGAGCACTAATATGGGCACCAGATGAACTTAATCGGTAATTAATGAATTAGAAAAATGTATGTAAAGGTGTTTATGTGTTTAGACTTCCAGCCACGAAGTGCGGCGAATGAGTCCGCTTAAGTTGGTATGACTTCTGTTTACTTAGGCTTGTAGCCATTCAATATGATATTATGATTTTACTTTTCATGCATTCATCACTCCACATCTCGTCTGAACACTTGAATGGAAACTGATAGGTTATGATTAAACTGCTTATGTTGATTATATGGTATACGCATATCCATATCATTCATACATTTATCATTGGTACTGGTTACTGTTATATTATTGAGAAACGACTTGGAAAGTTGAATTTAAGGATATGGTACATGATTACGAGAGTGATGATTGTTGATGATGACGACACTTCACCCACAAAGCTGGTATCCAATGGGACATTCCAGATGGGTATATGGACCTCATGAGTTCCCCATGGATCACGTGGAGCAGCTACTATAGCAGCGTGTGTATACCGGGTACATATGGCCATTGCATACATACATATCATCTGCATTGCATTCATTCTTATTCTGATATGTATTTGATGTTGTGTATACTCAGTGTTGATTCTGATAGACTATTTGATGTTGTAATTTGATATAAGAAATATGGAAACTTGAGACTTGTACTATTGTGAGGCTAAGTTGTGAGGTTGATGGGACTAGATTCCTAATTTTGTGGCTTAGGCTGTATCCTGTGTGACTTGAGATCGAGTGAGAACTTGTACATAATCTAATCATAAATTTATTGGTAGGTTGGTTAACTAATTATATTATACCTAAAGTGACTAACCAATAGAGAGGTATCGAAAAGTACCAACCCTCGCCAGCGTTATAGCTAGGGCCGGTCGATGATGATGCTGAGTACACGTGTTTTCCGTACTCACTATATGTGCAGGTGCCCAGGCAGGAGGTGACGGAGTAGCTGATCATGCTTAGTTCGAGGCGATCCTTTCGAGACTTTAGGATGAGCCCGCTGATGCAATCCCGGCACTGGAGCTCTCATCTATATTTATCTTCTGTCATTTACATTTAGACAGTATTATTATTTCTATTCAGACTTGTACTCATATTTTAGAGTTGTGTACTCATGACTACCGGATCTGTATTTTGGGTTTCTTCAGACTTTGTATTTCTATTAAAACACTTGTTCATTACTTCTCTTTTATTTCTTTATTTCCCGCATTTTATTCCGTATTTTCGTATGATGTATGAGTAAGGTTCGTCTATGGGTTAGGGTAGGTTCCCTCACAGCACAATGTGATTTTGGATCATGACAGTAACTACATTATTATAACTACATTATTATTCTTGTTTTTGCAACTATACCTCCTATTATTAGAAAGAATGAGTCAAAAACAAACTTGACATATAATGAGTGATGTTAGTAATAGAATTTCATTGTTGAATGAGGTTATACGCTTGTATTTTACCTTTCTTTTGAATTATACTTACTTAAGTTATGTTAGAACTTATTTATGTTAAGTTGGAATTTGACATAAGAGTATTATGTTAATTTTTTTTAAAATTTTGAATGTAAGTTATATTTTCGATTTTAATTTATTTGGTTTAGTACTTGACTTGTTATTCCATTACATGTTCTACATTTTTCACTTAAGATAGATTATTTTATCATCAAAACATTTGAATGATGTAATTGTATTATATTTATAATATTAATATTTTTATCAGACATCCAATCCATGATGTTACAACATATGTGCTTTAAATTTTTATTATTAATTAGACATTATATATATATATATAAATATATATATATATATATATATATATATATATCAATTATTTTTACAATTAGTTATAAGTATATGTTTATATATATTTTCAAGAAAAATATGTATTGTAAATATCTAATTTAATATCATTTATAAAGGCACATATTTGTCAAATATTAACTTATAAATTTTGATAATCAAATTTTACTTTTAAATTAATTTAACAGTGTAATTTCACTTGTGCAACTAAACAATACTTTTATAATTACTCTATAATTACATTATGACAAACAAACAGGACATCGTAATTACTATATTGTGTAATTACTAAGTTATATAATTATTACCGTAGTAATTACATTAATTCCAATTACCATGTGGCTTTCCAAACATGCCCTTAAGAAAAGTTACACACTTGGATTTCGTGGTTAATAGTATTTAAAAACTAACGAAGTGTAATAGCATGTAATCTATATATAATATAAAGCTAGGAATAGACAATCTGATGTGGCGCCTCTCTATGGCCAATGATCCTATTTAGCTTCTTCTTCTTTTTTTTTTTTGGTTTTTTATATTACTTTTAATTATTTTATTTTAATTTAAAAATTCATATCCATAACTCACACCCCTTCATCTTCATAACTTCTACTCTTAATAATATTAGTAATTAATTTTATAATTCCTAATTTAATGTACCAGTTATGACACCTAGTTAAAATCACACCAACATGGTATTCACATTCCGATAAATGGAGGTTATTGTAGAATGGATGAGGAGATCAAAAGCACGAAATTGTAGAATTGAGGAGGAGATCAAAAGCACAAAATGAAGAAAACATTGATGGAGAAGGAACTATTCCCATGTTAGGTACTCAAATATTTATTTTAGCAAGTAAGTGAGTGTCTTGATACTTTTATTATATGAATATCTTGTCTTGATACTTTTATTATATGAATATCTTGTAAAATGTTTAATTTTTTCTCCCTTTATATTACTCCTATTATGTTATAGAACTTTACTGTTTATCTTCTTTTTTCAGTTAGATTTGGTATTTTGGAAGATTAGAATTTTAGATCCTGCGGTTGTTGAATTGTTGTTGCAGGAAGACTGCTAGATCGTATGATTTTGCTTTTTTAGCAGTCACGCTTAAAGCTTTAACGATGAAGGAATTTGGCTTCCTCTAATGAAACTATTGAATCAATCTTCATTTGGACAGATTACGTTGTGATTCATAAATTTTATTTCTTGAAATGATGCTTACTCCTTTCTCATTAATTTATTGGTAGCAAAAAGGTTTTGTCTTATCACTCTGCTCTTAAATTTACAGTTGTTTGTTGCTAATATTTTGGGATGAGAAGCATGATACGGGCTAATCCAATTATTTTTTTTGTTTTAGTTGTGCTTATATGTTGTCATACATTGTGTTTTAGGTTATTTACTTTGTTATTGAAGTTGCCTTTAATCGGGACTCTGCAATACTTTCAATACCTTATTATTCTTGATGTTTAACCACCAATTTCATGTTAGAAACAACAGAAAATGTAGAAAACCGACTTCACAAGTGAGTACAAATTCTCCCCTTAAGACTATTTCACCCTCATAGAGTGCACCGGGGAGGATTGAATATCTTAGGGATACTAAGAAGTCTAATCAAATATCGTTCGCACTAAAAAACGTTTGATTCCTACTGTATTGAGAATTTTTCTGATTTTGATTGATCTTTTTTTATGGGAATATGACAATCTATTTATAGATAGATGGTGTATTTTCATGGTACCTCTTGAGATTAAACCAATGGTTATGAATGGTGCATTTTCATGGTGCCTCTTGAGATTAAACCAATGGTTAAGAATGGTGTCTTTTCATAATTTTCTGAATTAATTAATTCTGTCCAAATATATCTTAACCAGTAAGGAAGAACTTTTCCTTATAAACACAATAACATAATGTTTCCTCACCAATGTGAAACATTGCTTAGAAATCTCCAATAAACCCCCATCATTTCCAAGCAATACTTAATAACATGATCTTATGCTTAAATAGAGGTGTCTCGCGATTGAACCCCTATATTAGTAAAATGTCTTTTAAGTAATTAGGATGGCATGGTAGACTATGCTTTGAATTAGTGATCCTCTCTTATTACTTAATTTCAAGTCACACATAAAATACGTTATTCTCAATACATATAGAAGTTACCAACACTTTTATGGCCATGTGTCCTGTATCCTTTTCATGAGCATTAACAAATCAAGCCTATTTGATTTCCTAAAGCGGCCTCACTTTAAGCTCATATAGGTGAACCTTTCACATACTTTATAATATAGTACACTTGTGGAAATCAATTGAATAATAGATATGAACAACTTTATTCATTTACGATCAAATGTACATATTAACCCATACATACCCGGAGAAATATAAAATATATCACACACATCTTTATTGCATAAATATACCACTAAAGGTACCTTAAGAGCAAAAATTTGCTCATCCTACATACACATTCTGAAACCAAGCACAACTTGGGATTGTAAGACAAGTGTTTGCAACTACAGAATGATGTACTTGAACTTATTAAACTTAAGACTCGAGGGTTTTATCGAGTGTTAAGTCGAGGCTCCACCATTGTTAGTTAAGAGTATAGGCTTCAAACCCATCCCTTTTGTAGTTTTGGTGACTAAATCCCTCGTAACGCCTTTGTCAAGGGATCTGCCAGATTCTGATTTGTATGTACAAAGCCCACAGTTATAACACCATCACGAATGAGTTGTTTCACATAACTATGTCGTAAACCAATGTGCCTTGATTTACCATTATAAACTTCATTGTATGCTTTAGCCAATGAAGCCTCATTATCACAATGAATTGAGATAGGTAACATGGGCTTTGTCCACAAAGGCAAATCATACAAAAAAATTCTTAGTCACTCGGCTTCCTTGCTTGCAGATGCTAATGCTATAAATTCAAATGCCATAGTTGAATCTACAATACAAGTCTGTTTCTTGGATCCCCATGAAACTGAACCCCCACCAAGTGTGTATATCCACCCACTCGTAGAGGAATGATCACTGTTAGATATCCAACTTGCATCAGAAAACCCTTCTAATACACAAGAAAATCTATCATAATGTATTCCATAGTGAATAGTTCTCCTAAGATACTTAAGTAGCCTTCGAACCGCATGCCAATGAGCATGACTTGGATTATGAGTAAAACGACTCAGTTTTCCTACAGCAAAACCAATATCAGGTCTTGTACATGTCCTGTCATACATAAGACACCCAATTACCTTAGCATACTCTAATTGTTTCACAGGTTCTCTTGCATTCTTAGGTAACACTACATTGTGATCAAGAGGTGTAAATGCAAATTTACAACCAAAGTTGTTAAACTTCTTTAACACATTTTCAATGTAATTTGAGTGAGTCAAGTCCAAACCACTAGTATATCTAGTAATTTTAATGCCTAAAATCACATCCGCTTTACCCATGCCTTTCATGGATAAATTAGCAGATAAAAACTCCTTTGTGTCCACCACTTGTTGGAGATCCGTGCCAAATATTAACATATCATCCACATATAAACAAATGACAACTCCCTTGTTTCCAACAAACTTACTATATACACACTTATCGACATCATTGATAAGAAATCCATTAGAAAGTACAACTTGATCAAATTTTTGGTGCCATTGTTTGGGAGCTTGCTTAAGCCCATACAATGATTTGATCAACTTACACACTTCGTGTTCTTAACCAGGAACAACAAACCCCTCGGGTTGTTCCATAAACACCTCCTCATCTAATTCACCATTTAGAAATGCGGTATTCACGTCCATTTGATAAATAACAAGACAAAAAATTGAGGCTAATGCAATCAACACCTTTATTGTTGTTGTCCTTGCAACAGGAGCATAGGTATCGAAGTAATCAATACCTAACCTTTGAGTGTAACCTTTGGCTACTAAACGAGCCTTGAACTTGTCTAGTTCCATCTACTTTCATTTTCCTTTTGAAAATCCACTTACAACCAATGGGTTTACAACCTGGTGGTAGATCAACCAACTTCCAAGTTCTATTACCCATAATCGAATCCATTTCATCATTAATTGCTTCTTTACAAAAGGAAGCATTTGGAGACTTCATTGCCTCCTCAAAAGTGACAGGATCAGCTTCTAAATTATAACAGAAAGGTATGTAAGTGTCAACAAAAGACTGATCCCTACTTCCTTCAACGAGAAATATAAAGAAATCATCTCCGAAATATTTAGCTTTTCGCGCCCTTTTACTTCTTCTTGGTTCCACAACTTCCTCATTTGTTGAGTTATTATCAACTAAACCATGCTCTTCCCGTAAATGAGAACTAGATGGTAATGTTGTGTCATGAGATCTAAGAATGGTACTAAATCTATTTTTATCGAAAATAAAATCCCTAGACTCAATTATAGTATTAACAGAATATGAATCATTAGGTTCAATAACCTTAAATCTATAGGCTTTATTGTTCATATCATAGCCTATAAAAACACACTCAATTCCTTTCTCCCCAAGTTTCTTTCTTTTTGGCTCTGGAACTTTAACAATTGTTCTATATCCCCAGACTCTAAGATGACTTAGGTTTGGATTTCTCTTGTTCCAGAATTCATATGGGGTAGTCTTACTTCTTTTGTTAGGTACTCTGTTAAGAATATAACGGGTTGTATGCAAGGCTTCACCCCAATATCCATGTCCTAAACCTGACTTGGATAACATGGCATTTACCATTTCCGTTAGAACTCTATTTTTCCTTTCGGCCACACCATTCTGTTGTGGTGTATAAGGTGCTTTAACTTGATGCACAATTCCAGTTGATTCAAAGAATGATGGATTATAATATTTCCCGCCTCTATCCGATCTAAGACACTTAATAAAGGTTTCACAATGAAGTTCTACATTACTTTTAAACACTTTAAATTTTTCAAGTGCTTCACTTTTTTTAATGTAACAAATATACATAACAAAATCTAAAATAGTCATCAATAAAGGTAACAAAATAACATTTTCCGTCTGTTTTCACATTGTCACTCATGTCACATAAATCACTATAAACTAAATCAAGAAATTTCTAATCTCTTTGAACAAAAGGAAATGGTAATCTAGTGATTTTAGTGAGCATACATGTTCTACATTTTACAGCATTCTTGTCAATTTAAGGAATTAGAGATTGTAGATCCATATCTTTCAACTTTCTAAAATTTACATGTCCTAAACGATAATGCCATAAAGAAGAAGTATCAAGAGAGTCCAAGAAATAAACAGAAGCATTCATCACTTTATTAATGTTAACAAGGTTCAATTTAAACATACCACAATGTAAATAACCCTTTCCTACAAACACCCCACCCTTAGAGAGTACAAAATTTCCAGCCTCATACACTTGTTTGAACCCATATTGGTTCAAAATACTACCAGACATCAGATTCTTACTAACTTCTGGAGCATGATAAACATCATTCAAAGTTAAACTTTTTCCAGAAGTTAAATCTAATACAACACTTATTTTTGCCTAAAACACTAATAGGAGAGAAAAGTTGAATCTTCCACTAGTTAATAGGTCTTGAAGTGAGACTTGTCCTTGCAAACATGTTTTGTAGCACCCGAATCAGCCCACCAATCATTGTCATCTTGGACCATGTTGATTTCAGAAATCATGGCAGTGAAACTTTCATTGCCATCTGTAGCCTTTCAGTTCTTCTGTCCTGAACTCGAACTGCCAGGATCCTTCTTATTTATGTAGTCACGTTTCACGTGAGGACCACCACAATTCCAACAAGCGAACTTCATTTTCTTGTTGCTGTCAGTTTTGTTCTTCATATTGTTATTCTTGTTTGAATTGAACTGCCTTTTCTTGCCTTTTCCCTTACTAGATTGGCCTTCCTCCACAATATGGATATCCTGATCTTTGTTTTCTTGTTTCCAAAATTCTTCTTCTACACGAAGATGGTTAGTCAATTCCTCAAGAGTAAGATCCTCTTTTTTATTTTAAGGCTGTGTTTGAATTCCTTCCAAGTTAGGGGCAGTTTGTCTATTATACTAGATACAACAATAGATTCATTCATATTCATGTTATGTTGTTTGAAATTACCAAGGATGTGTTCAATCTCATTGAATTGCTCCATTACTGACGTTTTTTCATTCATAGAATAACTGTTAAATTGGGTGACAAAAAATTTCTTACTTGTTGCATCTTCACGCATGTACCTTTCCTCCAATTGATCCCACAGTTCCTTTGTATAAGACACGGTCTTGTAAGAATCGAACAAGGCATCAGTCATCCCATTCAGAATATGACCTCGACATATGTATTCATCATTCCCCCCATTTTGCCCTGGTTCGTGTCTATGCAATGGTATCATTCTCCTGTTCTTCTGGTTGTGGAGTAGTCAAAACATAGGCAACGTTCAATGTGGTGAGAAGAAAATGCATCTTTTTCTGCCATCTTTGAAAATTACCACAATCAAACTTGTCTAGTTTGACAAAGTTTCATGTCATCTCCCTAATATTATCCATATTGTAATAATTTGAAAATGTTTTCCTCAATTATATTCTTCCATTAAGGGAATAATATATACACAATATACAAATAAATGAGAGGAGGAAATCAAGCCTCTAATCTTCATAATCAACAATCGATCCCTAATAATCTTCTTCCTAATTTACATATTCCTAATTATCATTTTACAACTTAACATATATAAAATGATACTATCATTAATAATAATATTAATAATACTATTCTAACACTCCCCCGCAGTGGAAGCTGGAGGGCGGCGAATGCTGAGACTGCCCCAAAATCTTCAAATAATACCAGCGGAAGTCCTTTTGTGAAAATATCTGCTATTTGATGATGTGTCGGGACATGTAACACTCGCACTTGTCCGCGAGCCACCTTCTCACGAACAAAATGGATATCTAACTCAATATGTTTAGTGCATTGATGATTGATCGAATACCCTAAGAGATAGATTGAACTAATATTATCACAATATACCGGTGTGGCTTTTGGAATTAGGCAATGAAGTTTAAGTAACAGATTTCTAATCCAACATGATTCATACACAACATTGGCAACAACATGGTATTCTGCTTCAGCACTTGAACGTGATACTGTAGCTTCACCAAGGAAGACACAATAACCTGAGGTGGAGCATCTGGTGTCCGGAAAACCTGCCAGTCTGCATCCGTATAAGTGACAAGTTTGGAAATGGAGGACGAGTATAGATGTAATCCATACTCCAGAGTGCCCTGAATATATCTCACAATGTGTTTTACAGCATGCATATGTTCCTCCATCGAATTATGCATAAATAAGCACACTTGTTGCACTGCATAAGTAATATCTGCCATGGTGAACGTGAGATACTACAAAGCTCCTGCTAGGCTGCGGTATAATTTTGTATCCTCAAATGGTTTTCTTGAGGTGGCACTCAATTTAGACATAGTGTTTACCCGAGTTGCCGAAGGTTTGCAAGATGACATTCTAGCTCGTTTAACAATCTCGGATGCATACTTCTTCTGGGAGAGAAATAATCCACCTACATGGAGTGTCACAGCAATTCCTAGAAAGTAGTGTAGTGGTCCAAGATCTTTCATAGCAAATTCAGAACCAAGCTTTCACATATACTCTTGCAAAGAGAGTCTGATGATATTGTTAGGATAATATCATAAGATAAGTAGTATCATTACCCTGGCGATAAATAAAAAGAGAATTATTGGAATGGCTATGAGAAAAACCAATGTGCGACACGAAATCTGCAAACCGCTTATACCATGCCCTGGGGGCCTGCTTCAGTCCATACAATGATTTGTTGAGGAAACACACATGATTGGGATATTTGGGATCTCTGTATCCTAATGGTTGGTTCATGTAGACAGTTTCATTGAGGTGTTCATGCAGGAAGGCATTTTTGACATCCAATTGATTAAGGGGCCATCCTTTTGGGAGAGACAAGCATAGAACTGTTCTAATAGTTTTTGGTTTGACCACTGTACTCAACATCTCCCCGCATTCTACACCAACCTGCTGTGTCTTCCCATCACCTACAAGACGGGCCTTATGCCGCTCAAAAGTTCCTTCACAATTTTCTTTATGACTGAAAATCCACATAGATCTAATTATATTAGCATTAGATGAATGAGGTACTAAATACCACATCCTATTTTTCATTAGAGCATGATATTCATCATCCATGGCCATTTTCCAATTTGGGTCCTTTAGAGCTGACACTTCGTTACGAGGAAAAGGTGATTTCAAGACCTAGGTGTGTAGGCTATACTTGGTATTGGATTTGACAATTCCATGTTGACGACGAGTGACCGAACGATTTGCATGGCCAGTGGACTGGATGCCACTGGCCGAGAGTGATGAATGTCAAATGCAAGGCATCCTAGTGGCAGTGGGCTGAGTGACCCTTGGGTTCGAAATTGCGCCTTGAGCCGAGAGGTGACTGGGCCTTAGAAGCGAAGACTCAAGCTGCTATACTGAATTGTCAAGTGGCTGGGCCATTGTTCTTTGGTCAAGTGGGCTCAAGTTTGTATTTTCAGCACAACCAGTGGGTACCGAGCTGTGAAAAAATGTGTTAAGACACGAAAGGTTATCATCATCCAAAAAATCATAGGTATGAGTCCCGGTGTCATGTATCTTGTCAAAAGGGAAAACTGTTTCATCAAAAATTACGTGACGACGTATAATTATTCTTTTAGAAGAAATGTCATAACATTTGTAACCGCGATGGTTAGTAGGATATCCCAAGAAGACACATGAAGTAGACCAAGGTTGAAGTTTTGTGATTGTGGTGAATGAAAAGAGGGGGTAGCAAAGGCAACCAAACACTATTAAATGAAGATAGGAGGGCTCTCGTAAATAAAACATTTTTAGTGGAGCTTGGTAAGACATATTTTTATGAGGAAGAATATTCAACAGGTAAATGGCCATTTGGAGTGCATGATGCCAAAATATGGGGGGGTAGTGAAGCATAAGCAAGAGATGTTCTAACAATATTGTTTATGGTTCTAATTTTGCATTCAGCCTTCCCATTTTGTGATGATGTGTGAGGACAAGACAGATGAAATTTATACCATTTGTTTTGAAAAAATTCCCAAAACTGATTATTGTCAAATTCCCTCCCATTAACACATTGAATATTTTTAATCTCCCGTTCAAATTGAGTTCAGATGAATGTTCTAAATATGAGAAAAGTGGACACCACTTGTGATTTTTCGACAAAGGGAATGTCCACAATTAATTAGAGTAGACATCTAGTATGAGTAAATAATATCTATGACCCGAAGAACTCAAAATAGGTGATGTCCAAATATCACAATGTAAAATTTCAAATGGCATAAGAGTGCACGAAGTAGAAGAAATAAATGTCAATTTAACATGTTTACCAAGTGCACAAGAATGACACTTATTTAGAGTCCTTGTTTGGGTACAAGAAATAAATTTATTTTGTTTAAGAGAGGCCAAAACAGACTCTCTCGGATGTCCAAAATGTTCGTGCCATAAATATGGTGCCAAGGCTGCAAAAGTAGATGGAAACTTGGACTGTTGATTGGGTAAACTTATCGGATAGAGCTCTCCCTTACTATCACATCTCATGAGAAGCTTCCCTGTCTGAAAGTCATGCACGAAAAATCCAAAAGGGTCAAAGCGAATAGATACCAAATTATCAGTAGTAAACTTTCTAACATAGACCAAGTTTTTGATTAATTTTGGAGCATGAAGGACATTCTTTAAAATTAGTGATGGGTTTGGTGGTGACAATTTGCTAGAATCATACCCTTTTATTGAAATTGAATGACGATTTCTGATAATTATACCATTATCATTGCTCAAATTAAAATAGATGAGATATTACTTGGGAGGAAGTCATATGGGACGTCACTCTGGAGTCCATATACCAATTTGAATCTGGTGGATTGAGTTTGAGGGTGTGCATGGCGGACTCAATATCCGTGGGTTGGACGTAGTTACATCATGTTATGTGCATGTGTGTAGTGTAGTTACATCATGTTATGTGCAATGTGATAAGGAAAATATGGGAAAGGATGTGCAGGTGGGGTGAGTTTTCTGTGGTGTGCAGATTTGGTTAGTTTAGGTTTATCGACCCGTTAGGTCATTTTGGTCATTTTGCATATTTTTTGCAAATGCCATTTTTCCTAGCTTTATTTTGATGTCCTTGATGTGCGGGGAAGGGTGGCGTGAGTCCCGAGGAAATCATATGGAAATAACGGAAGAAAATCTAAGTTTTGAGTTTTGGAAGTTAAGTTTGACTTGGAGTTGACTTTTGGGAATACGCGCTCGGGATCGTATTCTGATGGTTCCATTAGATCCGGAACATGATTTTTGACGTAGGTGAATGGTTAGAACGATCACCGAGTTATTTGAGTGTGATTCAGGTAAGTTTGTGGAATTTGGAAAGTTCTTTAACTTAAGAAATGAGTTTTAGTAGACTAAATTCAACATCGAGGGCAGTTGAGTCTTTTTCAAAGTTTTGGTGATTCCATTATGTCCGGAATGTCGTTTATGACTTATTTGAGTCATTGGTTTGGTTCTTGAGGGACACAGATAGATTCTGACACTTGGTTAAGATTTTAGTACCTTAATGAAATTGGAGTTGACTTGAGTAAACAGTGGGTCAAGACGACTTCGTATGAATATTTTAGTGCGCGAGCAAGTTTGTTGCATATTTTTAGGAGTGCTTTGCATATTTGATTGTGTCAGGGGGGTCAGGAGAATTGTTTTAAGGAGCTTGTTAATTTCTAGTGTCTGGTACGTCGCACCTGCGTGGTATGGTTCACACTTGCGCGGCTACACCTTCGCAAGGTGGGCCACAAATGCGAGAAAGGGGAATTAAGCAGGGGCTTTCACCTGCAAAGATTTGAAAGCAGGGGTGAATTTTCCCCTGGGACGTCGGGCCACATTGGGGGACCTCGCACCTGCGAGATCGCTGAATCAGAAGAATTAAAACACCATTTTGAGCTAAGACAATTCATTCTCATATTTTGGACTTGGGAGCTCGGTTGGAGGTAATTTTAGAGGGCTTCCGCAAGATACAACATTTGGGTAAGATTCTAACCTCCCTTTTTGCGATTATATCATCAATTAATAAGGTTTTTAAGGTAGAAATCATGAATTAAGGTTGGAAAAATAGGAGCTTAAGAACCCTAGGTAGAATTGAGAGTTTCATGATTTGAGCATGCAAATAAGGTTGGCTTTGTTAATTTTTGGTATATAGACTCCATAGATAATGGGTAAACTAATTTTGGAATAAGTTTTATGTTTTACCATTTTTGGTTCGGAGTCCTACTTTGGGTGACCTTTTGGGTCCGTAAGTTTTATCTAGCAATATGGGTGTCAATAGAGTCGTGTGTTAATGTATTATCCGTATTTGAATAGATTGGCACCTTTCGGATGCTCTACAAATATGCAAGGATTTATTATGATTCGCAAACTACTATTCTAGTCAAGTTGAGATCTTGTACCTTACTTAAGTGTCATGGTTAGTCAAATTTACTAAATAAGAGGGCGTAACGGGAATAATAAGAGGGTCCCGTCACTTGTGAGGTGACTAGCACTTGTGTCGGGCACCAGTGACATGTTATGGGAATTTGTTCCTTTAAATTGTGTAGTGAATGTCATGCTTTGGACACTAGCTGATAGAATAATATGATCCTATGGATCTGTGTTTGGGGTATGATTCCCGTACTTTACGCATCATTACTATATGCATGTCTTATATATGACTGTATATTTCCATCACTTTTTTATACTCGTTGAAAAGTGAAAAGGAAGCATAAGACCGAGCCTTTATTATGTAAATGGATAAGAGTCGGATCATTATGGCATAAATTGATTAAAGATAGAATATTTATTGCATATCATGATTTTTTTTATGTTTTTCATATCATATTCATTCTTCATATAGTATCTCATGCATGTTATACTTGAGGATACACATGTGGGTCCGAGGGAAATAATTCTGGATGGTGTGATGCGCTGATATGATCCTGCGTGGCTAGAGACAGGTACTGTGTGAGCCTATTAATGGCTGCGAATCAGAAGGGAAAGGATTTTGGATGGTATATGGACAATCGCGAGTCCTCCATATGTCACGATTCATAGAATTTGAATGTGTGTGTACCAGAGATGAGTAATAAAGGTCTTGCATTGCATTTTCATTTTCATCTCAACCATCATATATATTCCTTATCTGATTGATGCGTAAACTGTACCCGAACTCTATTGATTTGATTATGTGAGTACTTGACCTGTTTTGAGGGACTAAATGGTATAACATAGGCCTGAATTCGTAATTTAAGTATACTTGAAATTGTTGTTATTAACATATGATCTAATGGTGGTTAGTGTGGTAGTAGTAATCGAAAGGCAACCCTCTTTTTCGTTTAAGATAGGGTAGGTCGATGATGTTGTTGAGTACACGTTGTTTTCTGCACTCACGCTATACTTGTTGCACCTTTTTGTGTGCAGGTTCGGTTCCTATTACTAGTGGAGTGCGTGACTACGCCGTCCGTTGAGGAGCTGTCAAAGGAGAATTCGAGGTGAGCTACTAGCTGATCCATAGCACCGGATTCCCATTTCTACTTTACTTTCAGTCTTTTATATTCAACGTGTATTCTTGTGTTTTGCGCAGATCATGTATTTCCTATTTTTAGCAAGTTCTTGTACTAGTGACATAAATCTTGGGGGTCGTACTTTTATTTCGTAATTCTATGAGTTAAACTCTTACAAGACTTATAATTGACTTGTATAACCTCTTCTGCACTTAATTTCCTTATTTTATTATTTATCTTGGATTGTGACTGGCGTACTAATTCGGGAGAGTTAGTGCCTTTATGGCTTCCATTTTGGGTCGTGACATTAAAATGATTTTTTATTTTTTTTTCTTTTTGTTTATTTCTTGTCTTGTGGTAACCTCCCCATTTAAATAAAATATATAGATGTATATAAATAAATATAGATATTTAATTAATCTTAGATTCAAATTCAAAAACAGTAACTAATTATTATCTAACGTAATTAATTATATCCTAAAACTATCACATACATTTTTTTTCTCCTACGATATATAAAAATTATGAAATCACTTTATCTTAAAATATATGATTAACTTTCTCCTAAATTTTGAATGCAAAAGTTCAATTAAAATTTATTTTAATGCTTCAAACTTAATTTAAAAAATCTGCAATTCTTAGTCTTAAAACATACTGTTAACTTCTTCTCAAATTTGAATTCGAAAGGTCAACTGCTGAGATGTACTCAATTTAAATTGATAATAATGATTTGGAATATAGATTTCTTTTCACATTTTAAAACAATTACAACAACATACCCAATGAAATCCCACAACATGGGGTCTGGGGAGGGTAGAGTGTACGCAAACTTTATCACTACCTGGTAAGAAGAGAGATTGTTTCCGAAAGACCCTCGGCTCAAGAAAAAGCATAAGCACAAGCAAAGCAAGAGAAACGGTCAGACGCGGACAAGAAATTTAAAGCAGTACGAAAATGAGAGTAACAAAAGCGAATAAGCCATTATAAAACATTTTGAAAAATGAAGCAGTAACTAATGTAGGTAAATAAGATAAACAAAGTACACGAAATAACATACAACAGCAGAAATCAAAGGACGGGGACTATAAAACAATACGGCACCTACTAGTATGGTAGGTGAAGCAGGGCTACAATAATAACACTACAACTGCCAGTATGTAAGCATAAGTAGGACTACGCTCAACTACCTACTACCGTTCTACCCTAATATGTGTTCTCCACAACCTCCTATCTAAGATCATGTCCTCAGTAAGTTGCACCTGTGCCATATCCCATCTAATCACCTCTTCCCAATTTGGCCTACCTAGACTCCTCCTAAACTCGTCCATAGACAACCTCTCACACCTCCGTCTTGGGGCATTTGTGCCTCTTCTTTGCACATACCCGAACCATCTCAACCGCTTCTCAGCCAGCGCATATGCCCCACCTTCTGGGTCCCAGCTTGCCTGACTTCCCTCTTAGCCAACCGCTTACCCAGCCACATCCCATCCACCACCACCCCCCCTACACGGCACACCTACGGACAATGGAAACTCATGTTATGCACGACATTTCCAAACCCAAACAACAATTTAATTTATCGACTTCAGTTGCCCCGTCACCTTTTTCTTGCAACCCAAAAAATGCCTTGTCCAATCCAAATTGAAAAACTGCCATGATTGACGAATATAATGCTCTTATTGAAAATAAGACGTGGGATCTAGTGCCTCGTCCTCCTGATCTTAATGTTATTCACTCTATATGGATTTTTTTAGCATAAAAAGAAATCTGAAAGTTCTTTTGAGAGGACAAGGCCCGTGTTGTAGGTGATGGCAGGTCTCAACAGGTGGGAGTGGATTGTGATGAAATTTTCAGCCCGGTGGTGAAACCGGCAACTATTCAGATCGTTCTCAGTATTGCTCTGTCCAAATCATGGCCTATTCATCAACTTGATGTCAAAAATGCCTTCCTGCATGGGACCTTCATGAAACCATTTATATGCATCATCCTATGTGATTCAGGAATCCCGTTCATCCAAATTATGTGTGTCGTTTGAAGAAATCGCTATATAGGATGAAACATGCTCCAAGTGCATAGTAACAACGGTTAGCTGATTTTGTATCCTCGATCAGTTTTTCACATAGAAAATCTGATCATTTACTTTTCATCTATAGCAACGGTAATGACATGGCATACATTCTATTATATGTTGATGATATCATCCTAACTACATCTTCTGATGCATTTCACCGATCCATTATGTCACTCCTTACTTTTGAGTTCACTATGAAGGATTTGGAGCCCCAAAGTTATATTTTTGGCATTACTGTTACGAGACATGTAGGTGGCTTATTGATTTGTCAAATGTAGTACACCGAAGAGATTCTTGAATGACCACACATGACATCTTGTAAACCGGCCCCCACATCGGTGGACACTAATTCCAAACTCAGTGCCTCTTCAGGTTATCTATATGCAGATCTGACTCACTATCGCAGTTTAACAGGAGCATTGCAGTATCTCACTTTCACGAGACTAGATATATCATATGTCGTACAACAAATATGCTTATATATGCATAGTCCGAAGGATGAACATATGCATGCGCTCAAACGTATTTTGTGTTACGTCCAAGATACTTTCCACTCCGGCTTACACTTGTACAAGTCCTCAATCTCTGGTCTCATCTCTTACACTGATGCTGACTGGGGTGGATGTCCAGACACTCAACGGTCTATGTCGGGTTACTGTGTCTTCCTCGGAGATAACTTTCTTTCTTGGTCTTCTAAAAGACAACCTACTTTGTCTCGATCCAGTGCCAAAGCCGAGTACAGAGGAGCAGTGAATGTTGTTTCTGAGTCTTGTTGGATACGCAACCTTTTGTTGGAACTTCACTGCCCAATCCACAAGGCTACATTGGTTTACTGTGACAATGTAAGTGCGATATATCTTTCCGACAATCCCATTCAACATCAGCGCACTAAACACATTGAAATGGATATTCACTTTGTACGTGAGAAAGTTGCTCGTGGACAAGTTCGTGTCTTGCATGTTTCTTCCCTGTATCAAATTGCTGACATATTTACTAAAGGACATCCGCGCATACTCTTTGATGATTTCCGAGTCAGTCTCAGCGTACGAGAACCTCCCACTTCAATTGCGGGGGTGTGATAGAATATTACCAGAATATTACCGTATCGTTGTATATCTTTTATATTTGGTTAGTTAATATTCTCATTGTAATTAGTAAGATTAGTTACCTAGTTTGTAGCTATGTAAATAACCATGTATCACTATATATTGTACACAATAATGAATGAAAAGACATGGACCATATTCCTTTATTTATGTCGATTAATTTTTGAGTTTTCGAAATGGAACTTTTGAACGATGTTACTCTAAAATAATTAATGCAAGCTCAAAAATAAAATCAAAATAACAAACTAAAACCTATAAAAAGAAAAACAAGAACGTATAATTGTAAATGAATGAACTTACCGTATTGTAATTTATTCTTCTTTCTAAAGGAGGGTGATGCAAATATTTATTTTGACAACAATAAATCAAAATTTTATTTTCAAAATTTGTATTGTTACAGGAAGATTTGAAATTTAAACCAATTCAACTTAGAGATGGTTTAACTGAAGGCAACAAATATTTAAGTTAAATGGCTAAATGAAGTGACACGTGACTTAAGTTAGATGGTTTAACTGAAGCCTCTTGAGTTAAATGGAAAAAGAAGTGACAGGTGATTTCATAATTGTTTTGCCAGTCAACCCAAATGAAATGAAAAAAATAAAAATAAAATTACATAAAACAGAAAAAGAAGTTGGAAACATAAAAGGAAAGATAGAGTTTATGGTAGATTGATAAAAATTTAAAACTTAAAATTTATGTAAATGTTGAGATAATTTGGATTGATAACATAATTCCATATTCAAACATGATTGGAAGAAAGTATATATTTATATCCATCTTGGATAATTATGAGTTGATCTTATATTATCAAGGTCGAAGTTTAAGACGCGATGGGTCAAGTTTAGGCCAAGTTTGAGATGCCTCATGGGTTGACTTTGGACTAGCTTTTATCATGGGCTAAGACGGGCTGTGTCCAAACATAACCCTCCAAACATAACCCAATTGTGTCCAAACATAACCCATTTGTAAAGTAGCCCATGTCCAACCCATTAAAACTTGAGCGAATTGGGAAGTCAAATAAGTTGGAACTGAATTTGTCACCCCTAATGATATGTATTACTCCTAATCATGGTGTACCCTTGATTAGACAATGAGACTCATATTTGTTTTGTGCATCCTTATTTTATGAACTTACCTTGATTAAATGTAAATAGTGTGATTTTGCAGAATTGAACTAGATAGGAGAGAGCGCATTATGATACTATAAGAAGCTTACAATAGACCCTTGTTGTTCGGCTTTTCTCCGGACCCCGCACATAGAGGGAGTTTAGTGTACCGGGCTGCCCTTTTAAGCTTTGCGGATCTTACAAAACAAAGACCACGTTATCAATTTTATATGAAATCCTTCTGTCAATTCATTTTAAAATTTACACTTATATCGATAAAGAAAATCAAACAATATCGGGGTCTTTTATTATATCAAAATATCAAGAACTTTTAATATAAATTTGTATAACATAAATCATTTATATAAGAATATGTAAGAATCTTTTTGTTTTTAGAATATTTATATTTGATGTATATTCTAATAATTTACGTAACAATTGCAAATTGCAAAATTTAAAGAACGGGATCACTAGGCCATTTTAAAAAAAAATAGCGAGCCATTATTCATGCCTACCCTAAATTTGAAGGAATTTTATGTCTAACCTCGAATCCACAAGTCAAACAACTAACTACACATTCAACCATTGGACATCCTTAACCCATTAAATTCTAACAACTTTATTCTTTTACAACCCAAAATAAACTTACAAGTCAAGATTTTCAATTTTGTGGCTACCATATGGCAAACCATATTTCACATCTCTATACCGTCAAATATAGCTACCCTAAACATGCATAAACTAACAGAGATTTCGGTTTACATTGGTGTAGAAAAAGTCCTAATTCTTCTACTTGAGAGTTCTAAAATCCAATGATACTTCATGAGTTAATCCGCGTATTTGGTGAATAACCAAGGAAATCAGGGGAGATCTTACCTTTGATGGGAGGAGGAAACTAGAGAGAGGAAGATGTTGAGGGTAAATAATGGATCTTGGGCCTAATTCAACCCCAAAAGCCTGCTTGTAGGGTGGGAATTGTCCAAATACATATAAGAAGTCCATGTTCTCATTCCATTTACGATGTGTGACACTTAACACTCCCCGCACGCCCAAACCTCGTTAATTGGAGCGTGGACAATATAATTTGGGGGTCCAACATCGATGAACAAAGAATTGGAATGGGTCTGGCTCATATACCATGTAAAGAAATGGATCTTTGGCCTAACTCAACCCCAAAATATAGCTTGTAGGTTAAGGATTGTCCAAGTCCCCATTCCATATCCGATGTGAGACTCTTAACACTTCCTGCATGCCCAGACCTTGTTAACTGGAGCGTGGACAATATAATTTGGGGGCCCAACATCGGTGAACAAAGAATTGGAACGAGCCTAACTCTGATACCATGTAAGAATGAATCTTGGGCCTAACTCAACTCCAAAAACTAGCTTGTAGGGTGAGAATTGTCCAAGTACATATAAGGAGTCCATGTTCCCATTCTATTTCCGATATGTAACATTGAGACGTCTTCAAGGTTGCCTAGATTGGAAATGAGAAAGGAAGGTCCATAATGGGTTTTATAAGCTTTAGCGATAGTTCGTCAACTTCCAGCTCTCCCCCGGCCTTGTCCGTCCTCCTCGCCCCGACTCATGTGATGGCCATGCCTCACTGCCTCCTATGCGCGGGTGCCTGGCTAATTTGCCTTACTCGTGAAGCGAGCTTCCTTGACGAGCCCCTGCAACCGGCTTTTGCCCAATTTCATTTTGGGTTTCCACGCTTTTGTGAAACACACTTTCTCCCCCGTCCTAATCTAATTAATCACTTTTTAACTTTATTACCCTCGGATGGTCTCCACGTTCCAGGCTTAGTCTGCATTTGAGAATTTTAAGCCAGATTTGGCCAAATATTAATGTTCGAATTTACGGGATCTTACATATGAAATAGTAGTGGAGAACTTGCAAATCACTGTGGTCTAATTTTATTAAAATCAAATATTGCACTAATGTCCCTCCACTGAAATTACGGACAAAGTGGAGAATAATTTGCAGAGGAGATTAGATTTTGGTAGGGGAATTGGTGTGAAATGGATAGCTCAATTCATTTTACTAGCAGGATGACATCAGGGATTTTGCAGTCAGAGAGGTTACTAATAATAATATATGAAACAACGAGCACTTACATCTTCATGAATTATTAGAAAAATTCTAATGGTGTGGCTAAATTAGGAGGTATTTGCAGATATCATGAAGACAAGTTAGTTATGGCATTTGCTTATTCTCTTGGAAGGGACATGTAACGACTCGCATAGTCGTTTTGAGTATTTAACATACAAATCCCTAAAATATCATTCTCAAGACTTTATTTGTGTGTTTGTGACTTGCGGGGATGGGTAACACTGTTCCTGAGACTATCGGGCGAGTTTCAGATTCAGTTTAGCAAATTATGAAATTTTCAAGTTAAAGAAATAGAGAGGTTTGACTCATAGTTGACTTTTGAGTAAACACATCATTTTTAGGTTTCATCGATTCTATTACGTCTAAAATATTGTTTATGACTTATTTGATCCTTCGGTTTAGGTCCCTAGGCAATCGAGTGCATTTTGGGTAGTTGGTTGAGAAGTAGACATTTCATAGGTTAAGAGTTGACTTTGGTCAAACTTGGGTCAATGAGACCTTTTCCGAAAATAATAAGTGGGCGAGCAAGTCCGAATAGTGTTTTATTTATTGAAATGCATAGATGATTTGTGTCCGGGGTCCCAAATGAGTCTCGGTGTTGGATCGAACTTGGGAAACTTGAGATTGGGACTGGTTCAGCTGTATCCGAGTGTAATTGCACCTGCGATCAGGGGCTCACATATGCAAAGTCGCACCTGCAGAAAAGAGGAGGGACTTGAGCCTCGCGCCTGCGGAGTATCTTCTACCGGTGGGATCTCGCACCTGCGCTGGGCCTTTTACACCTTCTATGGGCCTGGCAGTTTAATTGGGGGAATTCGCACAAATGCTTCTCTTACGCGATGGTCTTTAATTTTTGCTCCTCAAATTAGATATCTTTAATTTTTTTCCTTCGCCTAAAAACTCCTGGGTTTTGGGTTTGAACCCCAACTCAGTCAAAAATAAAAAGAAAATTCACAAGGCAGAGTTTGAATTTCATAAGACATAGTTTGTCTGCACGAAGAGTTTGTGCTTGCAAAATCTAAACTTTGCCTTAAGAATTATTTTTTAATTTTTGGCTGAGCAAGGTTCGAACCCAAAAACTTTGGATATTTTTTGCCATTTTTTTAAGCGAAGTACAAAAATCAAAGACGAACAATTTATAGGGAAAAATTAAAGACCAGTTCCTTTGAAGGGTATTGGCGTAAAAAGTTGTTTAATTGGGAATCATTACAATTCTAACCCACTCCATTATAAAACCATTTTGGGAGCTTGAGGGCATGAATTTTGGAGATTTCAAAGAGGTTTTTGAAGATTCATCCTTGGGGTAAGATACTACCCTAATCTAAAAACATTTATTAACGGGTAAACATGCTTCAGAAGATCCACAACCCTTTAAGGTTTTGAAAGTAAATTCTAAGGACTAGGGTGTGAAAGAAGCTAATGGTGCAAGTGATAAAGCCTCAATGGAGTTTGGAAATCTGAGTTTTCAAGAAAAGGGTCTTGAAAAGCCTCCTGATCCAATGAGTAAAACCTCTCCTTCAAGCAAAGAAGAGGATATAATTTGTCTTTTTGGTTCCTAATTTGATCACCCCACCTAAACCTCCTGATGAAAGAGGAGTGGATATCAATAATATGATAATTGAGGAAGTCCTTGAAACCCCAACTCATTTGATTCCTAATTCAGTCCACAAATATGTGACATCTCAACAGGATTTGATAGCTAAAGAGATAAACAATAATGTAGATAGGATGCAAAAAAGGGATACAATGGAAGGTACCAAAGATGACAAGATTCCTGACGAATATGGTCACTTTGAAACTGAATCTGAAGAAGAAATGGAAGACTACAAATCTCAAAGTGAGTATGCATCCTTGTCAGACAGTGGAATTCCCATCAATACATCCAAACATAGTGATTCTGCAGAGATGGAAAGCTAGACATATTCCAAAGAGCATAATTACTCAACCATCATAGCAGCTCATGAAGTACTGGACAGAGATCAAATTGTTTAGCTCTGTGAGTTTTACTGTCATTTTTATCATAGTTACATTTTATTTCTCGTTTAATGATTAACGCATTTACTTTTAATATAAGAAATGTAAGGACTCAAAGAGATTTTGAAAGACTTAAGTCCATCAAAATTCAAAACAATCTAACTTTAATTTGTCTACAATAACCTTTTGTAAGTGCACATCACATATTAAGCTACATGAAACATCTAGACATGCAAGGATGCTTTGCCAACATCAACAACAAAATATGGATTTTCCGGAATAATGACATTGATGTTGTCTTTAAATAAAATACTGAGCAACATGTGACCTTTTCCCTCAATCATAGAAGCATCTCAACTAAGCTACATATTTCTATTATTTATGCTAAATGTAGGATCATTTTGAGGAAAGATCTATGGGATAATCTGGAAGATCTTTCTTTAAGAATTTCTGGACCTTGGTCTTAGATGGGGGATTTTAATACCATTACTGATGTAGAGGAAAAGAAAGGGGCTAATTCTCATAGAATGGATAGGATCGTTGATTTTTTGAATTGTTTAAGAGAATGTGGAATGCAAGATGTAGACTTCTCTAGGAATATATTTACTTGGTGCAACAACAAAAGTGATCCTAAAACTATTTGGAAGTGATTGGATAGGATGGTTTATAACTCTGAGAGGTTTGATACTTTTTCCCATACCAGTGTTTCACACCTAGCAAATTCTTGCTCGGATCATATTCCAATAGTAATGAAAGTCTCCAACTCTATGAATAATAATATCAAGTATTTTAAATTCCTATATATTTGGGCTGAATATGAAGACTTCCAGAAAGTTGTTAAAGAGGTATGAGATCAAGAATGCTATGGTACACTTATGTGGATTCTTCACCAGAAGCTAAAAAAACTGCATCAAAGCTTAGTCAATGGTCTAGAGCCACCTATGGAGATATTTTTGAAGAACCCAAAAGGATGGAGATGTACATTACCAACCTAGAAGAGGTCATGTAGAATGATAATTGTGAGGTGAACAATACCAATTTACACAGAGCAAAAGCAAGCTATTTTCAGCACCTTAAGATACAAGATTCTATTCTTAAACGAAAAGCCATAATCAAATGGCTGAAAGATGGAGATGTAAATTCTGCCTATTTTCACAGTATTATGAAAGATAGAAGAAAAAGGTTGTATATAAACAAAATTCAAAATAATAATGATGAATGGGTTGAAGAAACTACAGTAGTAGCAGATGCAACAATCACATATTTTCAGGGAGATTTGTCTCAGCACTATATAAATATAGACTATTATGTTCTTAATTGTGTCAATCCTATCATTTCTAATGAGGATAAAAATGAGCTTACTGAGTTCCCTACTCATGAGGAGATTAAAAATTGTTCACTTACCATGGATCCTAAAAGTTCCCCAGGACCTAATGGTTTTACTGCATAATTTTTTCAATCTTGTTGGAGCATTATTCATCATGATATTTATCAGACTCTGATTTATTTCTTCTGTGGTGCCAATCTTCCTAAATATATTACTCATACTTGTATTGTGATGCTTTTCAAAGTGCCCTTCCCCAAAAAATTCAATGATATTAGACCTACTAGTTTACGCAATGTTATTAGTAAAAGTTTTGCTAAATTACTTAATTCTAGATTGTCAATGATTCTTCCAAAAGTTATCAATGAAAATCAAAGTTATTTTATTAAAGGAAGTTCTATCACTGATAACATTTTACTTGCTCAAGAGATTATTCAACATATCTCTAGGCCTAGTGATCATGGAAATGTTGCTTTAAAATTGGATATGGCCAATGCTTATGATAGAATGTGTTGGCCTTATTTGTGCATTCTGATGAGTAAAATGGGTTTTAATGAGCTCTGGATTGATATGATCTATAGACACATTTCTAGTAACTGGTATTCTCTCTTAGTCAATGGATCTAGCCAATTTTTTTATCAAATTAGAAAGAGGTTTAAGACAATGAGATCCTATATCTCCCTCGCTTTTTGCTATATCTGTGGAATATATTTCTATTAAGCTTAACTCATTAAATAACCAAAATGGCATTAATAATTTCTATATGAACAAGAATGGTCCCTTAATTAATCACCTAGTTTTTGCTGATGACATTATATTGTTTTCAAGAGGAGATAAGGACACTTTGGAACTTCTTATGGAGACCCTAAAAGACTATGAGAAGATCTCTGGACAAAAAATCAACAAGTAAAAATCTTGCATTATTCTTGCCCCTTAAACTCAAGAGGAAGAGATTGTAAGAGTTCAAGGCATAATAGGGATGGAGTACAAGGAATTGCCAATCAAATATTTAGGTTGTCCATTATATGTGGGAAGGAAGAACATTGCAATTTTCTCAGACCTGATTGCAAACATCCTAAAAAGGATTTTAGGTTGGCAATCTAAGTTGTTATCTACAGGAGGAAGGGCTATTCCAATCAGACATGTGCTCTTAGCTATGCATGTTCACATGGTTGTTATTCACCCTCCCAAAGAAATCATTGAGCAAATTGAGAAAATGATGGCCAAATTCTTCTGGAGAGGTACAACTAAAAGGAGGAATTACCATTGGGCTTCATGGAAAAGATTAACTAATCTATATGATGAAGGTGGGGCTAATTTCAGAAAACTGGGTGACATTTGTAATTCTTTTACCATAAAGTATGGTGGAAGCTAAGAAATGGGAATTGCCTATGGAGGAACTTTATTATGACCAAGTACTGCTCTAGAGTTCACCCTTTGATTAAAAATGGTATTCTGGGCAGTCTCCATCCGGGAATGCAATGTTTAAAATCAGGAAATAAGTTGACAATCTTATCCTTTGGAAAATTGGAAATGGGGAACTTGAATTGTGGTATGATAATTGGACATCTCTAGGAGCTCTTTATGACTATTTGCCTACTGATTGTGTCCCTAGAAAGTTAAAGATCAGTGAGGTACTGATATATGGTCAATGGAAATGGGGGGGGGGGATGAAATTTGAAATTGCTCTCACATCTTATCTGCTATTTATAGCATGCACATTATTCTGAATGATGAGGAACCTGATAATCCCATTTGGATTGCTGACACTAAAGGAATGTTTTCTGTAGCTTCATCTTGGCATGTATTCAGAGTAGAACACAACAAAGGGTGGATAGACAACAAAACTTGGCATAAAAAGGTTCCATTCAAAATGACTAGAATTGCCAGGCTTGGTATATCTTTGCCTTTAATTTGCACTTGCCGCTCTATACCCAAAATTGAAATAGTTGACCATATTTTCCTTGAATGGGATTTTGCTAAGAAGATTTTGTGTATAATAGAGGGTATTACGGGGGTTCCTACTATTACCAGCAACTTCAGACAACTGCTCATTAATTGGGGGAGATTTAAAGCCTATAATCCTATCACTAATATGCTGAAAGATTGCTTGCCTATTATAACTATGTGGAGATTTGGAAAGCAAGATGTGGCATAAAATATGGTAATGAGAAGAGCAATATTAACAGAACCATAGTCAGTATTATTTCAACAACTTTTATACTTCTTCAGCAACAGTTAGCTAAATTAATACTCAACACAATATGAAATATATCATTAGTCTTTGTGATAATCACATCTCTTTCCGAAAGAATATTTTGGTGAAATAATTGAAACCATCCATGAGTTTTGTCAAACTTAACACTGATGGAAGTTGCAAAGATGGTTTATGTGCTGAGGAGGTGTCATTAGAGACTATAAAGGACATTTGGTGATAGCATTTACAATAAATCTCAAGGAATGTACTAGCAATTGGGCAGAGGCAGTTTCCTTTTTATATGGTATTAGATGGTGCTTGGAAAATAATTATCAATACATTGAAGCTGAGAGTGATTCAAACCTTTTGGTAGGCAGTTTAAATGGAAGTTACCACATACCTTGGAACATCCATAGTGAAGTTATGAAACTCAGGAAAGGAATGGAGTTGAATGGTTTTATCCTTAAAAATGTGTTCAGGAAGGGGAATAAAATCGCTGACAAACTGGCCTATCTAGGACATGAATACTCTCAAACTCAAACCTTCTTCCAATGAACTAATAAAGGATGTTAGAGGATTGATGAACACTGAAAGATGGGGTATGCCATCAACAAGAAGCTGTGAACTAAAGAATTCTCTTATCCACTTTTATCTGCCATGAGTTCTCTTTATTTTTCCTTGTCTAGGATTTCTTTTGGTGCTCTCAAGTAGATAATTGCATAGGTAACTAGTGTACCTTTGGCATTTTCTTCATCTGACTAGGTTAGACTAGTTCAAATCAAATGTATCAGAGTTAGTTGTAAATAGTATAACCCCTTTAAGCTCTCGTGTAACTCTTATTGGAAGATGAATAAAATGCTTAGTTGGTACTAAAAAAATTAGTGATTCTCCATGTGATTTTGATTGTAGAACATAAGGGTTTTTCATGTATTTTTGGAGTTTATTTTAATTAGTGAAATTGAATGATCAATTGTGAATACAACTTCATGATTCTTAAGGATATCATTATCTAGTATATGGGTAATACGATTTTATGTTCAATTTCTTATTTTGATCTTCAGGGTTCGGGATAGGATTTTTGAGTTGATTTTGGACCCGTAATTTTTCATATCAATGTGGGTGTCGTTAACTTCGTATTCTTATGTAGATACCATATTTGAATAGAGTGAGCTCATTCGGATGCTTGAAGGAAGGGGAATGTCGTAAAGTTACTCTTCGGCTTCTGATTCAGGCAAGTTGAGACTTACTAGACCTTTTGTAGTTTTGTGTTTTAGTGAATTAATTAAGGGGCATAATGGGAAATCGGGGGTCCCGTACTTAGTAGGTGACGAGCACTTGTATGGGTATCAATGTACTTATAAAGGGTAATTAATATGAAAACAAGTTATACTTGTGAAGACGACTGTGTTTAGCCTTCAGGCCTTGAAGAGTAGTGTGTAAATCCACTTAGGTTGGTATGACTATTGTTTACTTGGGCTATGTTAGCTATGATTGATAGTTCCTTGATTTTTGACTTGTCATGCATTCATCGCTCTACATCTTGTTTAAATTACGGAAAAGGACTTGTTTTGCTAAATTGAATTGATATTATGCATCTACATGGTGTACGCATATCAATTACATACATTCGAGGTAAGGTCTATGTACATTCTACACTCCCCAGACCCCACTTGTGGGATTATATTGGATATGTTGTTGTTGATTGATGAGGTACATTAAAGGGGCGTTGAAGGTTGGGTATTTGGATGTGGTACATGGAAAGTGTGATGATGGTGATGATATTACAACCTCGAAGCTGGGACTCGATGGGAAATAATTTTGGGTCGGTATATGGACCTCATGAGTCCCCTAAGGGTCACGTAAAACCTACTGAAGGAATGTGTGTATACCGGGTGCATATGGCCATTGCATAACATACATATCACTTGCATTGCATATTATTTATACTTGTTGATGTGAAATTTGAGCTATATGTGCTCGATTGATATAAATATGCAATCTTTATGGTTTTACTTTCTTAATAATGTAAGAAAGATGGAATCTTTACGACTTCTTAATGTAAAGGATGAAAATATGGAACCTTTGTGTGTTTAGATGCCCTAAATGGGTATAGGTTGGAGCTTTATGGTTATACTTATCTCTCTTAGGTTAAATATGTCACAACCTGAACCATGACCTGGGCATAACACGACACTCGGTGTCACATCCCAAATCGGGAAACCCACGGGAACTTACCCCTTTCCCACCTGGTAGGTAAACTCGTCCCTTAATCATAACTCAGTCAAAATAAAGTAGAACTCAACCATCAAATATACATAATAAGTCTAGGATAGATAAGGAAATAGTGCGGAAGTAATACAACAATCCTAAGGAATATGGTCTAAGGTCGTACAAGAGACACTATTACATAACTACAATTCTGAATACTAATACATAGTCTGAAAAGTAGAATATTGTCTCAGAATAGCAAAATAAGACAAGTAAATAAAGAGAGACATCCAGGCTGCGGATCCATCTATGTGCTCACCCTAGATGCTCGTGAGCAAGCCTCGGGAATCAGTCACGAAGAGAGGAAGTGGACCCTATCACGTACTCTATACTCATAAAAGAATGCAGCAAGATAGTATCAGTACAAACACTATGTACCGTTAATTATCATAGTCCGACAATAGCTATATAACATATATATAGTAAGAGACTGAAAGATAGACATGCTCACAAACATATATAAACACAACACATTCCAAGAATGACATCACTACTACAAATACCAAGTCTGAATCTTATAAGTATGAATATGTGAATATGAATGCATATGCAATACAATGATACACACACGCTCTGGACGGAATACCTCTACGCCTCAATAGTCATGACCCCTGGGGACTCGTGAAGTCCATGTAACTACTTCCACGTATAGTTCGATCTAATATATGTTGTGAAACATGTAACCCGGCCCAATATATTTTGTGGAACGTGCAACCTGGTACAATATATGTATATATATATATGTTGCGGCGCGTAACTCGATCCAAATGTATTATCATGAATGTATGAATGATATTAATTCCAATGCGAATATATCAACGTCAATCGTGTCACGCACGGACACACACACACACATAGATATATATATATATATATATATATGTATATATAACCCGATCCAAATGTATTATCATGAATGTATGAATGATCTTAATGCCAATGAGAATATATCAATGTCAATCGTGTCACGCATGGACACATAACATCATGTCAAGAATGAATCAATCATCCCTCTATACACACTCAAGTCTAGTATCATACACGTGGCGACGAGTCACTAGATCAAATAAGGCAACAACCATAATCAAGCAACAATACCAAGATAATAAAAACATAAGTATTCCATCCCAACTTCATACTCGAAGGTATAACATGCTTTCTCCAACAATCACTAACTCTACAGATGCTTCGCTAACCGAAGGCTAACCATAAGGTAAGTCGTAACCTACCTAAATGCCGAGCTAGTGCCATAAATAGTCACAATGGAGCCTTGCCTTTCGAGGGTCTCGGTTATACTCAAAGTCTAGTAATCATTGAAATCTAAGTTAGAAATGGGAACTAACAATACTCATACCACTATGTATCCATTCTAATCGAAAATTAACTTTGAAAAGGGGGAAATCGGGCCTACAAGGGCAACACAGGGATTTTAAGGGAAGAATTGGTAACCCAACATCATAGACGTCCAATACTGTCCTCCAATTGCTAATTAGACTCATTAAATTACTAAAATCATCTTTAGATAAAAAAAACCCCAATTCGTGGCTCAACCCTAACTCTTCATAATCAATCTCTTAATCCAATTTTAGAAATCAAGCTTCCTTTCCACTAATTTATGACATTCCATGATAATACTAGCAAGATTCATCAAATAAACTTAATTATATAACTAGAAATTCAACTACCCGAAGTAAGGTTGAAGGTATCTTCCCCAACTAAACCCCATTCATTTTTACCATTAAATCAAGCTTAAAGAGGTAGATAATTACAAGACAAGGTAAAGATACTTACCCCAAAGATGAAACAACTTCAAAACCCTTCAAATCGCCCTTAATGCTCTGTAGGTTGATGAATAAAAGGGTTTTCTAATTCAGCATCATCTGCTCCGACAGAATCGTACCTGCCACAGCGATCTCACCTCGGCAGAGAACCATTCGCTAAGGTAGATCTCATTATAATATAGGGACCTCACTTTAACGGGCCAAGCTCTACCGGGGCGGACTTACTGAGGCGTGAATAGTCTCGTTGGGGCAAGACACCAGAAAACTAGGAAAAGTTTGGTTTCCACAAGTTCCATCCAACATTCAGACATATATCCGAGGCCTCTTGAACACAAACCAGACATATATTCACACATAAAAACACATTACAGACTCACTTATGGCCTTAAAATTTCCAATAGAGGTCTATTTGACTATGTCAACACCTAATGGCCAACGACCAACTTTCCAATCAATAACGCAAAATACTTCCGAGTGTCTCGAGAACGGAACCGAATATCCCACCAATTCATAAATGACCCTCCGGACCATACGAAATCGACGGATTTCAAAAAAGGTCAGTTTACCCAAAAGTCAACTATCGGTCAAATGTTTTTCACTTAAGGTTCTATTTTGTCAGTCCTATAAATTCTCACCTGATCACCTCAGAAACTGTACCATCCATCCCTGCAGGTCAAAGTCGTATTAATAGGGCTCGAGGAAGGATCACCGGGATAAATAGGTCAAATGTGCCATAATGACCGAATGGGCATTACATCAGATACCAGTTAAACAATCGTTTGTCCTCGAACGACAAGGAAAGAATGGGGGGTTGGGGAAGTACCCGTGTTAGCAAAAAACCGGGGATATCTAGCACGTATATCAAATTTGGTTTCCCATGTGTCCTTCTCAACAAGACCATGCTTCCATTGCACCTTAACACAAACTATCTCCTTAGATCTCAACTTCCTAACCTGCCTATCTAAAATTGCTAAAGGCTTCTCCTCATAAGACAAATTCTCATTGAGTAACACAGAATCCCAATGAATGATATAAGACCCGTCTGAATGGTACCTCGTCAGCATAGAATCGTGGAAAACTGGATGAACACCTGACATTTCTGGTGTCAAAGCCAACTCATAAGAAACAACGCCAATACGATAGAGAATCTCAAATAGACCAATGTACCTCGGCTCAACTTGCCCCTCTTCCCAATCGCATCACACCCTTTATGGGTGATATCCTTAGAAGAACATGCTTACCCTCCATAAACTCTAGATCTCAGACCTTTTGGTCTGTATACATCTTTTGCCGACTCTGAGCTGCCCAAAACTTTTCCTGAATAAGTTTAACCTTATCCAAAGACTCCCTCAACAAATCTATACCACGTGGTTAAACCTCAAAAATATCAAACCATCCAATAAGAGAACGCCACCTCATACTATATAAAGCCTCAAACCATCCATATTAATGCTGGAATGGTAGCTATTATTTAATGTGAACTCTCCCAAGGGTAAGAACTGGTCCCAATGAAACATGCTCTCAACATATCCTCGAGCACTTAAATAGTCCTCTCGGACTGTCCATCCATCTATTGATGAAAAACGGTACTAAGATCCAACTGAGTACCCAACTCTACCTGCAATGTCTGCCAGAAGTGGGAAGTAAACTAAGGACCTCGATCGGAGATGATAGAAATAGGGACCCCGTGCAGTCGCACAATCTGTCGGATATAAATCCTGACCAACTTCTTTGTATTATAGGTAACCTAAACCAGAATAAAGTGCGCAGACCTGGTCAGCCTATCCACTATAACCCAAACTGAATCAAACTTACCTAAGGTCTTCGGGAGATCTACATCGAAATCCATGGCAATCCTCTCCCACTTTCACTCAATAATGGGCATCATCTGAATCACACCACTAGGTCTCTGGTGCTCATACTTGACTTGCTGACAATTCTCACACTAGGTAATGAAATTTGCAATATCTTTCTTCATCCAACCCCACCAGCAATGCTGCCTCAAATCACGATACATCTTAGTAGCACATGGATGAATGGAATATCTAGAAATATGGGCCTATTCTAATATCAAATGAATCAAACCACTAACACGAGGAACAACCACACATCCCTTGATCCTCAGAACCCCCTCATCATCAAGCAAAACCTCTTTTGCCTCGCCACTCAACACCTTATCATGAATCTTACATAACTAAGCATCCTCAAACTGCTGAGCCCTAATCAGCTCCAAGAGAGACGACCTCACCTCCACAAAAACTAAGACTCTGCCCGGACCTGAAATATTAAGACGTACAAAACTGTTAGCTAGAGTTTGAACCTCTATGGCTACGGGATGCTCCGAAGCAACCAACCGAGCTAAACTGTCGATACTCACTACCTTGCAAAGGCAGCTCAAGGTATCAGCTACCACATTAGCTTTACCCGAATGGTAAAGTATAGCGATATAATAATCATTCAGAAGCTCCATTCACCTACGTTGT
This sequence comes from Anisodus tanguticus, assembly GCA_034509755.1. Lineage (NCBI taxonomy): Eukaryota > Viridiplantae > Streptophyta > Magnoliopsida > Solanales > Solanaceae > Anisodus > Anisodus tanguticus. Next base: position 30,120,647 of record CM067551.1, read on the forward strand.
ATACAATTGAGATCACTCTGACTGAACACATACTGAAGGCTATGGCGATCGGTAAACACCTCACAATGGACTCCATATAGATAATGCCTCCAAATATTTAAAGCAAAGACTACCGCTAACAACTCCAAATAATGGGTAGGGTAGTTCTTCTCATAGACCTTCAACTATCTAGAAGCATAAGAAATGACCTTGCCTTCTTGCATCAATGCAGCACCCAAACCAACACGAGATGCATCACAGTAAACTAAAAAGTCCTTACCCTCCACGGGTAATGCCAAAATTGAAGGTGTAGTCAACATAGTCTTGAGCTTTTGAAAGCTCTCTTCACACGCATCAGACCACTAAAAAGGAACCTCTTTCTGAGTTAATCTGGTCAGGTGAGACGCAATAGAAGAAAATCCTTTCACGAACTGACGGTAGTAACTGGCCAACCCCACGAAGCTATGTATCTCAGTCATAGTAGTGGGCCTCGCCCAATCTCTAACAACATCAATCTTTTTGGGATCAACCATAATCGCGTCCTTTGACACCACATGGCCCAAGAATGCCATAGAACTAAGCTAGAACTCACACACCTTCCCTCGAGAATTCATATTTGAGAGAATAGAAATGAATCAAATACCATTTGAATGTTCCAGATACCAATTATAATGTTCCAGATACCAGTTTGAATAAAGTAACATGAAAGAATGAAGAAATTGAAGTTTTCTAAATGTCCCAAATCCTCTCGCAGATAAGTACAGAGCTCATCATACCGATCCATAAGACTCTACTAGACATGATCATGTACTTATAGATAAGGTAACCTAGGTCTCTGATACCAACTTGTCACATCCCAAATCGGGGAAAGCGCGGGCTCTACCCCTTTCGCACCTGGTAGGCAAACCCATCCATTAATCATAACTCAATCATAATAAAGTAGAACCCAACCATCAAATATACATAATAAGTCTAGGATATATAAGGAAATAGTGCGGAAGTAATACAACAATCCCAAGAAATCTGGTCTAAGGCTGTACAAGAGCCATTACTACATAACTATAATTATTAATACTAATACATAGTCTGAAAAGTAAAATATTATCTCAGAATAGAAAACTAAGACAAGTAAATAAAGAGAGAAATTCGGGTTGTGGATCCATCCATGTGCTCACCCTAGATGCTTATCAGAAATCCTCGAGAATCAGTCACGAGGAGAGGAAGTGGACACTGTCACGTACTCCGCACTCATAAAAGAATGCTGTAAGGTAGTATCAATACAACCACTATGTACCGGTAAGTATCATAGGCAGACAACAGTTAGATAACATATATAAAGTAAGAGAATAAAAGATAGGCATGCTCACAATCAGATATAAACACAACACAATCCACGAGTAGCTTCACAACTACAAATACCAAGTCTAAATCCCATAAGTAAGAATATGTGAATATGAATGCATATGCAATGCAATGATACATACACGTTACAGGTGAAATATCTTTACGCCTCAATAGTCATGACCCCTGGGGGATCTGTGAAGTCCATGTACCTACTGCGGCGTACAACCCTATCTAATATATGTTACAGAGCATGCAACCTGGTCCAATATATATTGCGGAACGTGCAACCCAGTCCAATGTATGTATATATATATGTTGTGCTGTGCAACCCAATCAAAATGTAAAATCATAAATGTATGAATGATATTAATGCCAATGAGAATATATCAACACCAATCGTATCACACATGATATATATATATATATATATATATTGGACACATATCATTTATATATATATATATATATATATATATATATATATATATATATTGGACACATAACATCATGTCAACAATGGATCAATCCTACCTCTATACACAGTCAAGTCTAGTATCATACACGTGGCGACGAGCCACTAGATCAAATAAGACAACAACCACAATCAAGAAAAAATACCAACCTAAGAATTACATTCCAACTTCATACCCGAAGGTGTAACATGCTTATTCCAACAATCACTAACTCTACATATGCTTCACAAACCAAAGTCTAAATATAAGGTAAGTCGTAACCTACCTGAATGTCGAGTTGGTGCCACGAATAGTCTCACTAGAGCCTTGACTTTTTGAGTGTTTCAATTATACTTGAAGTCTAGTCATAATTGAATCTAAGTTATAAATTGTAACTAACAATACCCATACCACTATACATCCTTTCTAATCAAAAAACAACTTTGAAAAGGCAAAATATCTGGCTTACAAGGGAAATACTGGGATTTTAAGGTTGGAATTACTAAACTGACATCATAGACATTCAATACTATACTTCAATTGCTAGTTGGACTAATTAAATCACTAAAATGATCTTTAGATAAAAAAAACCCCAATTCGTGGCTCAACCCTATCTCTCCATAATCAATCTCTTAATGCAATTTTAGAAATCAAGCTTCTCCAACTTACCCCATTCATTTTCCCCATTAAATCAAGATTAAATAGGTAGATAATTACAACACAAGGTAAATAGACTTACCCCTAAGATGAAACAACCTCAAAACCTTCAAATCGCCCTTAATGCTCTCTAAGTTGAAGATTTGGTGAATAGGAGGAATGGGATCGAAGTTAGAAAGAAAAAGTGTTTTCTAATTCAACGTCATCCGCTCTAGCGTAATCGTACCCGCCACAGCAATCTCTCCTCGGCGAAGAACCATTCGTAGTGGTAGATCTCATTAAAAGTCAGAGACCTCACTTCATCGGGCCAGGCTCCACTGGGACGGACCTGTTGAGGCGTGAATAGACTCACTAGGTTTAGACACAAGAAAACCATGAAAATTTTTGTTTCCACAAGTTCCGCCCAACATTCTGACATCTATCCAAGGCCTCCCAAGCATAAACCAGACATGCATTCACACATAAAAACACACTACGGACTCACTCGTGACCTCAGAATTTCCAACGGAGATCTTTTTTGACCAACTTTCCAATCAATAACCCAAAATGCTCCTGAGTACCTCATGAACCAAACCGAATATCCCACTAATTCATAAATGACCCTCCGAACCTTACTGAATTGACGAATTTTTGAAAAAGGTATGTTTACCCAAAATTTAACTATTGGTCAAATATTTTTCACTTTAAGGTTCTATTTCGCCAAAGTCCTACAAATTCTTGCCCGATCACCTCGTGAATTGTACTACCATACCCACGGGTCAAAGTCGAACTAATAGGGCTTGGACAAGGGTCACCAGGGTAAATAGGTTAAAATTTCCATAACGACTAAATGGGTCATTACACTCGGTGCCTGACTACATGTGATCGGGCAAATGATATAGCTAGCTGAATCAACATAGGACTCATATTTATATGCAGTATAATCTATACTAATGATAAGCTATTGAAATGTCTAACTGAATAATCATAAATGCGGAATAAGTCTGAAATATAGAAACGTAGCCAACATGGCTAACATAAAATCATGTTAAACACTGACTGACTACAACTCTAGTCTATAGAGCCTCTAATTAATACTAAAATACTGACTATTTACTAGGAAAATGCCCTCGGCATACCTGACTATTTATTTTAACTCCAAAATTGTAAATAAGATAATGCCTCAAAGCAAACTGAGGCTCACCTAGTAGCTGATACGAGAATCCTAGCGAACAGATTCGTCGTCCCCATAATTCCGTACCAACATCATGAAATGCAGGACGTGGGAAAAAAGGATGTAAGTACATTTTAATTGTAATTTTATGTAAAGACAATTGAAAGAAATAATAGTTGTGGGGTGCTCAGGAAAAGGGCAACTCAAATTAATAACATATATAGATACTAAAACTAAAAATGATACATACTGATAGTTGAATAGAACAATAGAAGTATAGTCATAAGTACTCATATTCTGAGTATGAAATCACATGTTTTAACTGAATTAATAATTTGTAGCCTTAGGCCCAATATGTGCACAAATCTGTGGCCTCGGCCAACTAAGTGTGTCAACATGTGGCCTTGGCCAAGTATACGTATACATAAGACTGTGCCCTCTAGAAAATATACATGTGTTCAACATTCAACAATTTATATTAAAGAACTGAGAATCATACTGCAATTCATAACAATGGAATACTTATCATTGCTATCCTAAGACATGTGTTCATGAGCTGATTATGGAGTTTAAAGCACTAATCATTCATAAGCATACTAAGCTTTCATAACTGAGACTCATGGGATATCAAACATAAGTCTATATTTATTATGTAATGAGTTCACGATATTCGCAATGAAAATCATGAACAAATTCCAAAACTATACCGTATTGAGAGTAGAAGTTCTAAAGCTCTTCATGAAACTAAGGCTTAACTCTATTTCCGAGGCAACTCATAATAGTCGTAAAAGAATGAGGCGTGAGGGGAATCATTAACTTTCCCACACATACAGAGTTATCCTTACATATCTTAATTCCAACCTTTAAGTGTACTACAATGTTTGTAACTCATTTTTTGACTTTAATCTATAGCAATATATATCAAAGGGAATCAACATTAGTAATAATACTCATGTTTGGTCATCTAAGCATTTTATTAAACACTTGTTGGGCATGATGCTCCACAACTCTCATTAATGGTGTTTCTACACCCATCAACCTATTATCTTGCTCCTAGATGATTTTTCAATCTCATATAGGTACAATTAACATCATTCTTCATCACCCATAACATAATGACAATCCTAAGTCAAAAACCCGAAGATACAACCTTCATGTTTTTCTTCTATCATACCATCAACTTATATCTGAAGAACTTATTATCTATAATCACTTATTCAAAGCTATAATCGACTGAAGTAGGAAGGTCTTACCTTTTGTATGTTCAAGTCTCTTGAATTCAGATTCTAGGGTTCTTTGTCCAAGACGAAGACTCAATCGATAATTTATGAATTGGAAACATTTAATTATGTTAATAAGGTGTTGGAGAATTTGAATCAACTTGAAATCATCATTAAAACATACTTGGATGATGGAGGGACCTTAGACTTGTGAGCTCCATTTTCTAGAGAAAAGTTTTGTATTTGGGGTGTGGGATATGACCTAGGACTTTTAAAAAGACTTTCCCGGTGCACTGCCATGAAGAAGGTGGACCAATCGCACATCTGATTATGCAGCAAAGGTAGTAACACTACCTCCGGTGCATGGTCGTGCACCTGAAGTTTGGCCGCACAGCTGGCCGTGCAAACTGCGCAGTGTCTAGTAAAGATGTGCATAACATTTTGCACAGAGATCCGTTTGGGCTCCACCATATATGGATGGAAAGGTATTTCAAAGGGATACAATTTGCATTTTTTAAGTTTACACAAAATCCCAACGAATTGTCACAAAATCGGGTTGGAAAGAAGACCTACCATAAACTTAGTCAATCTATCAAATCTTATACTCCTCACTATTCTTCTTGATTCCGAAACAACTATTCCACCAAAACTCATCCCGATGGAACTTCATATGGATAAAATGTCATGTTAACACTCATAAAATATTCACACTTAACTCAGATTCACGGAGTGTTATATTATCTCCCATTTGGGATCATTCATCCTTGAATAATTGTCCTAGTCGTAATTATGGCTAACTCTGGATCATAAACATGGATGATAGAAACATGGGTATACTGAACTAACATGAACACATTAATACTAAAATGAATTACTATTGAACTGAATAAACACTGAACTGGCTGAATAAACACTGATGTAGATGACTACTGAACTGACTAAATACTGGGAGCTTGGAGATTATAGCATGAGTTATGAGTGTAAAGGTTAGTTACCTTCAACATTTTCTTCTTGTTATTCAAATAGGTACGTATACTTGGACTTCTGATGGCAAAAAAGGAGGCGAAATCGAGGTTGATTCAATGGGTGTTCTTTTTACAAGAGTTTGACTTTGATGTCAAAGACGGGAAGGGGTCTAAAATCAGGTTGTTAATCATCTCTCGTGACTTGAAGAAGCTGGTGGTTTGAAGAAAGCTAAATATTAATGATGTTTTTCCTGATGAGAGGCTTTTGGCCATGGCCTATGCTACAACTCTTTGGTATGTTGATATTGCTAACTATATGGTTACTGGTCTTATTCATGAAGAGCTTAAAAACTATCAAAAGAAGAAATTCTTAAGAGATTGTCACTAGTATCACTGGGATTAGCCTTATTTGTTCCAAACGTGTGTTGATAATATGATTCGGAGGTGTGTTTCGGAAGATGAGGTAATGTCTATTCTAAATGCATGTCATGACTCTCCAGTAGGGGGTCACCATAGTGGAAACAAGACAACGGCTAAAGTTCATTAATGTGGGTATAACTAGCCCACCATGTATTGGGATGCTAATATGATGGCAAGGTCATGTGACCAGTGCCAACTGTGGGGAAGCAATGCGAAAAAGCACGAGATGCCTATACATTTTGTCATGGAGGTGAGATTTTTGATGTACGGGGGAATGAAATACTTTATGGGTCCTTTTGTGAGCTCCAATGGAATGAAACACATTTTAGTGGATATTGATTATATCTCAAAATAGGGAGAAGCAATGACCTTACCCAACAATGAAGCCAAGAGTGTGACGGGGTTCTTGAAGAGGAATATTTTCACAAGTTTCAGCACACCGAGGGCGATCATCAACAATGGGGGTTCATATTGTTATAATAGGGCATTAGCTGAGCTGTTAGAGAAGTATGGGGTTAAGCACCGAGTGGCCACTCCATATCATCCTCAAATGAGTAGCCAGGTTGAAGTGTCGAATCGAGAAATAAAGAGCATTCTAGCAAAAATAGTTAATGCAAACCGGATTGACTGGTCGAGGAAGTTAGATGATTCTCTTTGGGCATACAGAACGGCGTTCAAGACGACCATTGGAACTTCACCTTATGACTCGTTTTTGTAAGGAGTCTCACCTGCCCGTTGAGCTCGAACACAAAGCCATGTGGGTACTGAAGAACCTGAATATGGAATGGGATGAATCAGCCAAAATTCGGTTGTTTTAGCTTAATGAGATTGATGAGTTCAGGTACCAAGCATATGAGAGTGCATCCCTGTATAAGGAGCAAAATAAGGCATTACCATGATAAAAAGAATCTGAAACAAGACCGCCAATCGAAAGATGATGTCTTGATTTTCAATTCAAGGCTTAAGCTCTTCACGAGAAAGTTGAAATTGAAATGGTCCAGATTGTTCCAAGTGGTGAGTGTTTCACCCAATGGCTCGATGGAACTGAAGTTTGGAGATGGGACTAGAACTTTTAAAGTTAATAGCCACATGGTAAAACACTACCATGACTGCATTGATGGTGACAAAATTCTGGATAGGCACCATCTAAAGCATGGATACACACTTGAGCCCGATCCTAAGTAAACTGCTAACACCGCCATGCCGCGATGTTAAATCAAGCGCTTCTTAGAAGGAAACCCAAGTTTAATTTATGTATTTTCTTTTTGTCTTTGTTTTTAGTTATTTTTAATGTTCTTGGACTGTTTGATGTGTTGGTGTAGTGTGTGAAGTCTGGGTCTCAGGAGAAAGTTCTAGCTGTTCAGGTCACAGGGAAAAATACGAGTCGTACAATTTTGTACGGACCGTAGATTTCCACCATTTTTTAGGCAAGGACTTAGGCTGCTCACTATTTTGATTGGCTTAGGTGACAGTCTAATTTGATGGACCGTATAAAATTTGACGGACCATCCTTTTTGGCCACGTCATTAATGGAACTCAGGTGAGTGTTCTAATTGGGACACCGTATAAATTTGTACACCCCGTACAAATTAATATGAATCGTAAAAATATCGGTGCAGTCAACACGAAGGTTTATAGCATTCAATCAACCCCCACATCTCTCACTTTCACTCGAATTCAAAACATTTCCTCAATTTTCTCTTCCATAACCGACCACCATCAACACCATATTAACACCACATTGTCTTCCCATCATATTCCCTATCAGCCTCATTACTCAACACCATACATACCACAAATAAACCAGTGCTAAGACGCCTTATATCTTCACTAGTTGAGTCGAGAATCTTTGTAATCAGGTATGTTAATGTTCTCACTCCTATTTTGATGCCTTTCAGTGGTATGGATCGAGTTGTCATTGATTATTGATTGTGGGTAGATCAAATTTGCACATAGGGTTCAAAATTGAATGTGGATATTGGGTTGACTTTAATTCTGTGAATTTTGTTGGTTAAGGGGTGAGGGATTTGGTATATTTTTTGTAGAATAGGGATCGTGGGGATGAGAACATCATACCCCCTCTGAGTCGGAGGGACTTTTGATCAACATTCGTGTCGATTCATTATGACCGCCAACTATTCATGATAATGACTATGAGAAAAATGATGAATGAAAGGAAATGAAGTCCGAGTAACTTCCAATGGATTGGAGGACATTTCGATATATAACTTCAACATTGAAGTTTGAAATTGTTATGCCTGCCAAAAGCTTGATACCATACCAATATGCGTAATCATGTGAATAATGGGTGAAGTCTGAGTAACCTGAGCCTCGACATCCCAAATCATGAAAAATTGAAATATAGAAACTTGTGTATGTACGAATTATGGTTGATACAGGTCTGTAAAATTCACTAAGTATGGGACCGGTGGTTGTACCTTCCACTGCCACTATGCCACCACCTACAGTTGCACCTAGTATATCTTCGAGTCAAATTCCGCCTAACACATAGCCACAGGTTGCAGCCAGAGTCGCTGACCCATTTTCCCTTACAAGAGACAACTTCAAATAGGTAGCCATCAAAGCAGAAGGGCGGATCAACATACCACTATTATTATGGGGTAGATCCGTAAATTTAGAGATTAGTACAACCCTTGAGCAATTTAAGGTAGCCACAGAGATGTCTCATGAGGTGCTACATGCTCGCCTAGATGGGTTTGAGATTAAGCTAGCGGCACTAGAGAGATCATGTCTGAGTAGTGATGTTGGGTCACTTAGGACAGAGTTACAAGAGTTGAGAGCCGCAGTTCAGGAACTATAGGCCCATGATCAGGTTACATTGGAGGATCCAACTCTGACCACACGGGTGGAATTGGCTACATTTTTCCATATTGAGAATTTGATTGAGGATGATGATTCCCATATTCCCACTCCTGTATATGTTAGGGGAAATAGGAAAATGAATGAGGAGGATGAGTTGAGTGATGAGACATTAGAGGTAACTTGGACTAGGTTACGCACCATAGAGGAGCAGTAGGTACTGCTAGCCTTGCGGAAGTCCCTCGTCAAGAATTACCCCCATATCAGAATCGAGCGAAGCTGTAGGTGCCTCGTCCAGCAGTGTTTCGACCAGAATGACATTGCCTCCGCCCTTACCCTTACCCTTACCTCTGCTAGAGCATGTTGTTGTTGATGTTGTTTCAGATACTGAGATTGGTTCCTCAGAGGCAACATTGCCTCAAGATGAGTAGCGCACCTAGAGTGACTCAGGTAGTTCTTACTTCCTTGTCTTTATTTTGATGCATTGGGGAAAATGCATGATTTTTGGTTGGGGTGGGGCTATTTGATTGCATGTAGTGTAAATATATGTTTAGGACCGCCTTGAATTTTCTTTGCCATGGTTATTTTCCCAGGGTTTTTATTTATGCTGAAACTGGAATATTTAGGTCGTGTTTAGATAAAGTAGAGTAATTATGACTTATGTGGTGGTGTTTGAGTAAATTATGGTTGTTTGATGTTGGATATTTGAAATACTCCCTTCCGGATGTTTTTATGATGTGTGCTCGAAATGTGTTGCTTAATTAACATGCATGATTCTTTTTGTGACATTTAGAGTATTGTGTTACTTTGTGTGTTTAATGCTTAACGAGGAAGTCAATGTGTGGAACAATTCTTATGACAGTGTGGTGGTGTTTTTGTATCTATTCTCTTGTTATATGTTAATCTAGAACTTGTTTGGTTAGTCATGCATTGTTTCTTAGGATAAGTTGAGCTGTGAAGTGATCTTATTCCTTGTTTGTTTGATATTGAACCTTTTATCCTTTCATGAGCCTAACCCGTGTGTATACAATATTCCTAGTTTCCCATTTTGAGCTTATAAGCTTATTCTTTGACTAGCCGCTAATGAGCATATACCCTTTTATTCTGAATATCCCTATTGTTGCACCCGGTTCCTCCTTGACAGTTAAAAATGTCGTAAAAGAAGCTAAAAGCCTAAATTAGAGGTGATGTGTGAAATATGCGGAAATGAGGGTTATGCCTAAAGGTTGGGTAGACCTGAGTTGCCTAGTTACTGAAAAGATGTGGTAGTAGTAAATAATGAAAAAAATAATAATAGAAAAAAAAATAAAAATACTGAAAATTGGCATAAAATGAAATAGAGTAACAAATAAACCACACTGAGGCAGCAAATGAAAAAAGGAGAATAGGAAGGTCGTTAAAGGTGAAATAAGTGTAGTGTTCAAGGATGGTAAGTCACTATTGTCCAAATATACATCCTACTCATCCCTAAGCCTACATTACAACCTAAGAAAATTCCAAATGTGATCACAACCAAACTGTACGAAGTCGAAGACATGGAAATAAGGGAAAGCATATGGTATCTGCATCTATAGTTTGAGAATTTATTTATGAGTGAGTGTTTCGCTTCTTTATAGTCTTTTGTCCCATTTGTTTTTATATATGTGTGTTGGGACATTCTTGGTCTATGTTAGGGCATAAGGGTTGATAAAGTGATTGATTTCCCGTGAGTTGAGATTCATGTGCACAATGGTTCCTGTAATAACTTGATGTCACTAATTGAAGCTTCATTGTTAGTTACAACAGTTTTAAGTCATACATATTGTTGGGTAATATGGATATGGGGGGAGTCATGTTTGTACTGCCGGTAGTTACTTGCCAAAAGCACTGTAGAAATTCTTACTTTGTGATATTTGAGTGTTGGTGTTAGTATAGTGTATTAATTTACTTGCTTGAGGACAAGCAAAGATTTTAAGTAGGGGTGTTAATGTCCCATAGAATTACAACACATTTGATTCTTTTTAACTATAAGTTTTACTTATTTTAAGCAAGTTTGTGTCCTTTTGATTATTTTGTTTATGTTTAAGGTAAATGTCGTTAAGGAAGAAGAAACTAGGAAATTCAAGCGAAGTCCCTAGAATTGAGGATTGTACGGACCGCACAATTGGATTCGAAAAGCTATGATGGTTAGAAGCAGAGAATCACAAGCATAACAGAAGTTTGACGACAGGATTTGACGGTCCATAAATAATTTTATGAACTGGATAAATGTGGTGTTTAATCCAAGTACTGAATAAAGATCAGATTATCAAAGTTTTGACGGTTCCGTACATTTTATACGGATCGTAATTTCTAGCCGTTGAAGTTTACAATCAAAGATTATATAGACCGTACTTAATTTTACGGTCCATCGAATTTAGCGACAGGGGCAGTTTAGTCTATTTTTAATTCGGAGGTTTTGACTTGTATAAATACTTTTTAGGGTTTTATAATTTCACTACAAGAAAGTATAGAGTTTGCAACAAAATTTTAGCAATAATAAATATATTATTGCTAAAAAACGTAAATGGCAATACAAATTTAATATATTATTGCTAAAAATGTAAATAGAAACAAATAAAAATAACTTGTTTTTGCGAAAAGTTTTCGCATTGGAGGTTATTGCAACAGCATGCAACAACTTTTGCTGTTGCGAAAAGTAGGCAACGACATCCAACATATAGCAACAAAATATTGTTGGCAAATTTCTTTTTTCTAGTAGTGTTTATTCATCATCAGTTCTAAGACTTGTATCGATAGTATCAAGTACTTAGAGTATGTTGAGGCTTTCAAGAACAAGGTCCCATGTTTTAATCTTTGTTATTCAATTGTAAGTTTCAATGACAATTTCAAAGCTTTTCGTTAACTTTAATATCATGAGTAATTAAATACCATTCTGAGATTGTGAACCCAATGGTGGGTGTTTTGCGAATAGGTTGTTGATATTGATATACGAATCATCCATTGTTAGTATTTAATTATTTCTTATTTATTCATATTGATTAGTGGTTGCAAATATTAATCTAAGCCATAAATTCTACTTTACTTTGGAATGTGAGTAGGGTTTGGTATGAATAATTAACAAGGACTCGGGACGTTAACTCTTGTTTAATAAACTCACTTAGGAATAAGAGGAGTTTTACTTGGAATAATTAATCATTCTTAATATCAATCTTCTATATTTGGGACAATCATGAAGATAAATACTTTCTAACTATTTTGAAATATTAGGAAGTCACACAGAGATTAAGTGCATACAATACACAATCCATGAGGAGTATATCACGTTAATACCTAGAGCATATCATCTAACCTAGTGGAGACACAATCTTAGTTTCTTAATCATCTGAAATTCAATCAATATAATCTAACTGTTAGAATTACACAAATATTTATACCCTTTACGGAATTAGAACAAAGACCTACGTCAAGTATTACACTAAGATAGTAACCTTTTCTCACCATATTCCTAGTGGGATTCGACCCCAACCTAGTTGGGTTACTATATTTGACAATGTCTATTTTATGCCATAACTTAGGTGTAATTTGAGCGTATCATTGTACTAAGGTTCACCTGAGTCCCAAATCCTTTTTGGAAGGATCTCCAGAAATTGGTCGTAAATTGTGCCCCTCTATAAGAGATAATAGATATTGGGATACCATGGAGCCACGCTATCTCCTTAATGTACAACCTTGTGTAATCTTCAGCCGTATAAGTGGCTCTGACTGATAATAAGTGAGTTGACTTTGTAAGCCTATCGATAATCACCCATATAAAATTGTACTTTTGATATGAATGGGGTAAGCCCACAATAAAATTCATGTTAGCCATTTCACACTTCCAAGCCAGAATCTCAATATTCTTTATTAGACCTTCGAGCTTCTAATGCTCTACCTTTACGAACAGCCAATTTGGACACTGTGCTACAAACTCAGCAATGTCCTTCTTCAAATAATTCCTCTAATACATATCTTTGGTATCATGGTATACCTTCATCAAACTTGGATGAATAGAATAACGTGAATAATGCACCGCTGCCATAATCTTGCCCCGTAGGCCAGCTACACCTAGGACACAATCAACCCTTGTATATAAGAAACCCGGCCCCCGTAAGGTCTAATATTGACTTCTTTTGCTGTGGAACTTTATCTCTCAACTTTACTAAGTCAGGGTCCTCATACTGTCACTCTTTTACCTCAGTCACAATAAATCATTCTGCTACATTTTGAACCACTATTACACCATCATCTGAATCTAATAATCTAACTCCTTGGCTCGTTAATTGATGGTTCTCTTTGGCTAGTTACCTTTTCTCGACACCCAAATGAGCCAAACTACCCATAGATCTGCGGCTGAGAGCGTCGGCTACCACATTTGGTTTTCCTGGATGATACAATATCAACATCATAGCCCTTTAATAACTCAAGGAATCATCTTTGCAACAAATTCAACTCATTCTACTTTAAAATATAGTGAAGGATCTTATGATTTGTAAAGATGTCAACCTGAACACTGTATAAGTAGTGCATTTATATCTTAAGTGCATGTACCACGACTGCCTAGAACTCTTTGATCATAATTTCTCGTATGAATATTGTGTCGAACATGAAACTTGTGATTGGTAGTAAAACACTGATTCACTCGTTGAGACCAAATTCGATCTTCATAGAGTTTTCGAGATAATTTCTTAATAAGTTTTGTTATAACATCTATAACTGCTTCTGGTTTAGGTGGGCAACCTGGCAAATAGATATCTACAGGAATTAGCTTATCGACTCCCCCAACAGTACTATAAAAGTCGATACTGAACATCCTGCCTAAAATTATACTGGCTCCCATAGCAATAACATATTTTGGTTTATGCATTTGCTCATATAATCTCACTAAATATAGGGACATTTTCATTGTTATTGTTCCAGTTGTTAAAATTAGACCAGCTTGTCTAGGACTCGATCTTGGTACTAGTCCATAACGATCAAAGTCGAAGCATGAGCCTATTAGTGAAGCAAATTCAATTAAACAACAATTGGTACCATAGAGAAGCGACCATAAACTAGAGAATCTTGACCAATTTGATAGATCATTTAATGTAGTTGAAATAAATGAATTTTGGGTTGTTCGATCAAGTAAAGGAAAATTAATGGAATTCATAATTGTCTCAATCTTATTTATTCTGTCTTTCTTTCTATTGTCTAAATATTCAAGAGCTATGACTATTGCAATGCCCCCTTTCGCCATGCATAAACTAAACCAATAATTAAGATCGGCATAAAAATGAAAGATTCTATACATATACACCCAATACGTTGAAACTCATTGCCCATGGATAAAGAAAAACCGTTTCAACATCAAAAACCTCTAAATCATAGGTCTGGTAGTTCTTTTCGTGCTTCTTCAACTACCTCAAAGTATAGGAAATTACCTTGTCATGCTGCATTAAAATTGTCACGACTCCTTTCCAAGAGTCGTGGTGGCACCTATATAATTCCACCACGTAGGCTAACCACTCTCAAGACATGATATATATATATATATATATATATATATATATAAAAGCGGAAAAAAATCGAATACCATAAACACTGTCTCATAATATAAATGCGGAAATAAACCATAGGTCTGATACACCAACAAACACCCCCAATAGATCTAGTATGTGATACAAGAGCACTAACAAATATGAATCAAGTCTGAAAATCGGCATGCAGGCCAAAACTAAAATACATAGTCTGAAAGGTGTCTCTGAAGTAGGAACAGAAGACAATAAATACAGAAAGAGTATCCAAGGCTATGTTAGAGATAGAATACTCACCCTGAATGCTTAGGATGACCAACTCGAACTCTCAGCCACGTAGTGCTGCAGAGGTGAAAGGTACTGAATCTGCATCCAAAAAAATGCAGCAAGTGTAGCATGAGTACACTATGTACCCCTATAGACATCATAGGATGAAAACGATGGAAGATACATAATCAAAGATAAATACTGAGTTGACACCAAATAATCCTACACTAGCATATCAATGACCAACTATATCATATAATCACCAAGATATTTCATAGAGTTCAACAGCATATCAAATATCACGTGGCATTAATAATCCTTTCAAGTCCCAAATCTAACCCAGATGTTCATAATGACTCAATAGCAAGTCTGAGTCACATTTTATCAATGATATGTCATAAAATGTATGATGTAAATGCAATGCCTATGCAAGGTACCTTTCTCAACCTGGTATATAGTACGTCAAGGTTTAATTATGATTCGTACATCCAAGGGGGTCCAAAGAAGTCCATAACCGCTCCTAGCCATCCAGAATTCCACACATGAATCTGACTAGAGCCCATGACTCATTTTTTGAGTCTTAATCATGTTACAGGTGTGAAACTCCGCTCTCCGTGTATCAATATCATCTGAAGTGCCATAATCTCATATTACTCTTACCTTTCTGGTCTCTTGGACCATAGCATATCCATACCACTCTCATATTAATTCATAGAACCATGAGTGTATAAATGCAATGATAATACAAGGTAATATATCATGATATAATGAGATGTTATCAAGTATAGTGATGATATACACATGCTTTCAAGAATTCAACAACATATAAGAAATTCCAGTCAAATCAGGATATCAATCAAAAGCATGTGTGATGAGTAACCAAACAATAGCAAACATGGCGGCAAGCCCACGTATGGGGATGAGCCCAAATAAATAGCAGTCAGAACCAGCATAAGGTTGATTCCCCAAATCATCCCATCATCACAGTTCAACACTGGTACCCACTCAACCATTCATCACAACCGGCTGAATGGGACCCCCAAACATGCCCAATACCCATTAATATTTATAACTAATTATGCATTTCTATTGGAGTCTCAAAAAGCTAAACCATAGTCTACCTCAAAGCCGCACAGGAGCACTAGAAAATCAAGTCTCGAATACAGCCTTTCCCTTCCTTCTTGCCTCGCGATGATCAAAGTCTATTCACGTGTATTACATAGTTAATAATAAGCTTAAGACAATAAAAGTAAGACTTTAAATACTAATTTCGGGCCCACGCCACCAAGACTCAAACTTTATTACACAAAACCCAAGATTACAGACTAGACAATCATATCCTTAAATTAAATGAAAATCTATTCACATTTGAACCCTCAATTGGACAACAATCAAAAAGCCCCCATTTGAAACCCTAGAAATTTTCTCTAATTGAAAACAAGTTTCTATCACCAAATTAAGACTTATAACATGATAATCTAACATAATCAACTCCTAACTCATGATATTAACATCATTCAATCCATAAATCCCCATTAAAACCAACTATACAACTCTCTTAAACTCATAATATGCAAAACCCATCTTCCCCAAATCAAACAATAAGCTAAACCACCATTAATAAGCTTAGCATCATAAATTAAACCAAAAAGGGAAAGAATTGATTACCTCAGTGTGGAAAATGGTCATAAGGCTCTGAAATTACCCTTATGCGGTGCTGGTTTTGAGAACACACTATTTTATGAAAGAAAATTTGACCTGGAATTAAATATATATGACACCTGAACAATGATCCACCCCGGCAGAATCGACTCTGATGGAGCGGACAAACTGCGGAGAAAAAGCCTTCGCCATAGTAGATGTCACTTGACACCTCATATCTCGCCAAAACGGACCTGATTCTGCTATGGCAGAACTTTCCATTTCCCCAACTTCTGCTTTAGTGAGCCAACCTTCTATCAAAGGGACCCGCCGAAGCTGATGTTGGTTCCGTCGTGGCGGACACCAGACAGCAACTGTGAAACATAGGCTAAAAACCTCCATCTGACACCTATAACACTCCTAGAATCCCCCGAACACAAACCAAACATGCTCGTCTTTGGTAAATAGTGCTACGAACTTCCTTATATCCTCAGATTTCACAAATAACTGATCTAATGTATACTTTTCTAAAGAATCGTCCAGGACAAAACTAGAATCCAAACTTTATAAATAAGGCCACAAAATACATATGATTACCTCAGGAAGTGAACCAATGACTCGACTAAGTCATAAATGATCTTACAGAAGTACCAAATGTGACAGAACCCCAAAGTGAACTCATCTAGACAGAAGTCAACTTTGAGTCAAACTAACCAACTCTAAGTTTTCACACTTTGGATTTTTCATCTAAAACTCATATAAATGGACCTCGAGATCTGTGCCACCAATCCCCGCACATCACGAACCCAATAAAGAGTTTATGGAAGGTTCAAACAAGCAAATAAGGATTTTTAGCAGGAAACGACCAAGTGGGCATGTACGTCAAATGCCAATTAAAACAATGTTTGTCCTTGAACGGAGAGAAACAAATAGAGGGAACGTACCGGAAGTAGTGAATAATCTTAGATATCTACTCTGCATATTAGACTCGGTCTCCTATGTTGCCTACTCAACATGACGATGCCTCTACTGAACATTCACTGAAGCAATCTCATTCCATCTCAACTTCCTCACATGCCTACCCAAAATAGCCATATGATCCTCCTCGAACTCTAGATTCTGATCAAGAGATACTGAGTTCCATTGTATAATATAAGAACCATCGCCATGATACTTCTTTAGCATAGACACATGGAAGACTAGATGAACGCCTGAAAGACTCGCTTTCCCACTCTCTAAAGAACCTCAAATGGTCTGATATACCTCGGACTCAATTTCCCTCTCTTACCTAATCTCATCACATCCTTTATAGGTGAAACCTTTATAAAACCTTTTCACCCACCATGAACTCTACATCTCGGACCTTCCGATCCACATACTCCTTCTACCTGCTCTATGCTACTAGGTGCTTATCTTGGATCACTATCCCTCTCTATAAGGACTCCCTCAACAAATCAGTATCCCAAGGACGGACCTCAAACGCATCAAACCAATCAATCAAATATTGATATATTCTACTATACAATGCCTTTAACGGTGCCATATTGATACTAGAGTGATAGTTATTGTTGTATGTGAACTCTACCAAGGGCAAGTGCTGGTCCCAATGACCACCAAAAGTAATTACACATGCTCATAACATGTCCTCCCATACCGGAATAGTCCGCTCGGACTGATCGTCGGTCTGAGGATGAAATGATGTACTAAGGTCCAAGCGAGTACACAACTCTCTCTGCAAGGTCCACTAGAAATGTGAAGTAAACTGAGTACCCCGATCCGAGATGATAGAAATAGGAACCCCATGAAGACAATCAATCTCTCGGATATAGATCTTTACCAACTTCTCTACATTATACGTCAATTAAATTAGAATAAAATGCGCAGACTTGGTCAATCTATCAACAATGACCCAAATAGCATCAAACTTGCCCAAAGTCTTGGGAAAGCCCACAAAAAATCCATAGCGATCCTCTCCCACTTCCACTCTGGAATGGGCATCCTTTGAGACACACCACCTGGACGCTAGTGCTCATACTCGACCTGCTGGCAATTCTAATACCGCGATATAAAATCAGCAACATATCTCTTCATCCTCCCCCACCAGTAGTGCTGCCTCAAATCACGGTGCATCTTAGTATCACTCGGATGAAACGAATACCTAGAGTTGTGGGCCTCTTCCATAATCAATCTAGTCAAATCTCCCATCATGGCCTCCTTGGCCTCGCCACTCATCACCATATCTCAAATATTGCATAACCTTATATTATCATACTGGTGCGCCAAATATGATTAAAAAAGGCGACCATACCTCCACATAAGTCAGAATCCTGCCCAGATGTGAAAGCTCAAGCCTCGCAAAATGGTTGTCTAGAGTATGAACCTCTAATGCCAAAGGACTCTTAGAGACAGCCAAACAAGCTAAACTCCCAATACTAACCATCTTTCGGCTCAAAGTGTCTGCCACTACATTGGTCTTGCCCGGATGATACAAAATGGTAATATCATAATCTTTCAACAACTCTATCCACCGACGCTGCCAAGAAGTCAATTCCCTCTGAATCACATCGTAAGATAGAATTTTGTAGGCTAATGAGGCTATATGCAATGAAACTAGCGTTGTTTGTCTCATCAACAAAGAGGGACTCAACCTCTAAATATATATATATATATATATATATATATATATATACATAACTGGGTCGTCAAGGCCACAACATCCAGGCCCACAATGGAGGTATGTATGGCTGTCTTTCAGAAACCTACACGCATGAATTACAGTGCCCCTGGCAAAAGTGTAACACCTCATACCTTCGGGCTAAGGTTTGACCCGTACAATGGAAATATAATGGAATGAATATGAAGAGTGTAGGAAATGTTTTGAAAGCTAATTTAGTTATAAGAAGTGTATTTGATCATGGTATAGTTAGAAGCTACTCTATTGGACATGTTACAAGTGAGTTTGCATAAGGTTTCACTTCGAGTGAGTATATGGTAAACTCTATAAAGAATTTGGAAAACTTCATTCATGAAAGTTGTATATATTTGAAATACATTTCCAACGGTATATTATGGAGGTCAAACGGACATCTATACAAAACTTTATGTGCAATTTACTAAATAGTGTTCTGCTGCTCCGTAAAATAAGCCGTAAAAATTCCCAAAATATCCAGCATACTATCACGATTTTATGGTATGATTTAGGGGTTGTAAAATAATTTACAGTCAGTAAGAAATGCAAAAAATGAGTGTAAAACGGGTCCGATTGCATCTTTAAAACTTTATTTTTTCGCTTTTCTCACTTCATTCTTCACATCCTCAAGCCCTAGAATGACCATTCTCTCGGCACGTCATCCTCCTACACCATGGTAAGCCTCTTCCAAGTGTTTCTAACATCAACACATGAAGTCTAAGTGAAAATCCATTTCTAACCTAGGGTTTT
The DNA here is from genome assembly GCA_034509755.1 of Anisodus tanguticus. NCBI lineage: Eukaryota > Viridiplantae > Streptophyta > Magnoliopsida > Solanales > Solanaceae > Anisodus > Anisodus tanguticus. The sequence goes on from CM067551.1 coordinate 30,140,538, forward strand.
CAACAAAACCCATATCAAGGTTTAAGATTCAAGCTTTTGGAATTCTTCTTCATAGATTTAGACTTTTCTCACATTTTTAGTGCGATTCAGGTATGTGAGGCTAGCTCGCTGCATGTGGGAACCTTATTAATCATCCCCATGCCTCGTTCATCAATATTACTATGAATTTGTTCAGATATAGAGATTGTGCCCTAGTTAATGAAAAGTCTAGAACTTCTATATTTTGAGAATATAACTTCGCAGATGTTCATAATTATCACTTTTAATATCGTGAACTCATTATGTATAAAGTAAAGACTCATGTTCGGTATCCCATGAGTCTCCATTTTGACAATTCAGGTTACTATGAACAGTTAATGCTTCAAACTTCATAATCAGTTTATGAATACATGTCTCAGTCAAGTTTTATTCAGCATTTCCAGTATCATGTACTTCTGTATGATTCAATATTTCAGTATCATGTATTATAGTATGAGTCTCAATTCCTTATTATATATATCAGCTCATGAATTCATGTTCAGCATTCCATATTAATATATTTTCAGTATCATGTTAAGTGCCTATAATTTTGGGCCCAAGGCTATAGTTATATGTATTATTATGGGCTCAAGGCCATAGCTATACATATATTATAGGCCCAAGGGAATAGTTATATATATATATATATATATATTGGTCCTAAGGCCACATTTTATTATTTAAGTTAAACAAGTGGCTCTCTATTTCGGTATAGGAAGTATTCTTATTATTTGCTTCGTTGTTCAGTTATCAATTTTAAATTCAGTACAATATTTGTTTATTAAGTTGTGTTGCCCTTTTCCTGAGCACCCCACAACTATTTATTCTTTAATTACTTTACATACAATATAATTTAAATATACTAACATCCCTTTACATGGGGCCTGCACTTGACGGTGCAAGTACCGAGTTTCAGGATGACGGATCTGCTCAGTAAGATTACTTCAGTAACAATTGATTGGTAAGCTCCATCTCATTCGGGGTGTCAATCTATTATTTCATTATTATATTTTATTATAGAGGTATTCCAGGGCCTAGTCCTGGTAGACAATTCTCAGTCAGACTCATGTTAGATGTTTCATAGACTAGACTAGTTCAGTATTTCAGACATGTCATTATTAATATTTTAAGACTTATGATATTTTCAAATTACTTCTGCAATATACTTTCAGATTATAAATTTAATAATTTGAATTACATGTTTTTGAAATCATTACTATAGTATGTTTTGCTGCACATATTGATTCAACAGTCATGTGTTTCACTCTGTTACATGCAACCAGGTACCGAGTGTTGTGTTTCTCCCAGGACATGGTTCGGGGCGTGACAAACCTTGGTATCAAATCCTATGGTTCAAGCGTCTTAGAGAGTCTATGAAACTGTGTCCAATGGGGTCCCTTTTATGTGTGTGTAGGATCCCACACATGTAAATAGTTGACAACCAAGACATTTAGGATTGTCTCACTTCTTTCATACTCTAGATCGTGCAATTAGAGCATGACCTTCAAGAATTCTTCTAACTTGTGCCGTGAAGTCTAGATTAGTAAGTAACGTTCTCTTTCCATCGAATCCCAAACGTATCAAATGCGTAAGCAACGAAAAGGAAATTCAAGGTTCGAGTGAGGATGATTACCCATTGGAGTATAAATTATGAGCTATATGTTGGTGATAGATGAGACTTGAGATGATATTAAAAGTGGGACGAAAAGCACAGTTACTACAGACTAGACCATAATCCTTATGAGAAAATAGAAGAACAATTGTCATGATTTATGGTTATCACTTAACCTCAGTTACCAGTTAGACAATATTTCAGTTAACGAGATTATGGTTATCCAATACACTAATGTTCGGCTATGTAGTTACCACCCTTTCAAGTTTTTAGTATATCAAGATTCTTGTGACTTGTGAGTATATAGTGATGCATATGAGTGTTAAAAGGAAGTGTAAGTAATGGTGACTATTGCAAAAATCTTCGCATGTTGTCAAGTCCGGGTTGAGACCCGAGACTCGCCAAATGGCGCATGATGTATTTATCAGGTAATAGTATTATTTTAATGACAAGTATTGGCATGATAGTATACGTATGTTATATACTTTACAAAATAAGTTTAATTGGATTTTTTGGACCATGGAGCTACAAGTATGGGGATGATAGTTCATATTTAAGACCCTACAGGGTAGCATGCTATGAAGTTAGCTGCAGCAGACATAAACTATCCATGATAGTTTTGAGCATAAAATAACCTAAGAGCAAATCACATGTGATTCTAGAATGTCTCGAGTTTTCAAAGATGTATATTTTGTCCTCAGACCCATGTAACTGACTAAGAAATGATTGGGTACGATAGGAGAACCACAAGTAGACGATATTTAATTTCTGGGGATAGTTTTAAATTATTTAAGTCTATTTATATCAGAACGAGAGAGTATGATGTTAGTAAGTTACTACAAGAAGTAGATATTACTATATGATGATAAGATATGGCAGTTCCCTCTAAGGTTATGTGATTTATGTGTTTATACCATGTGTGTATAATTTGACATGACTGTAAGGTGTATATAAAGTTGGGGTTAGATATTTCAACCTTTCATTTAAGAGAAACAAAATTTCTCTAAGTTTGATTCTTGTCTATAGCTCAAAACAATAGTAGACGATCGCAGAACAGGGTCAGACGATGAGAGAAGTTAGAAATAATCTTACGCTTCACTTTAGTATTCAGGAAAGAACCAGAGAACATGATGCTAGCAGGTGGTTATTAGAGAATAGTAAGTAAGTTTTGAGTAGATATAGTAAATTATCAATTTCAGCAGAGCAAGTAGAGGTACGATTTGATTTCCTTAGTTAGGTTAACACTGGCAAGTGAGCAGCAATTTGAATACATCAAATATGTATTAGAACCCATAGAGTTTAAGATAAACATGGAGTACAGTGTCAGTGGAAGAAGAAATCATCTAGGCTGAAAAAGAGCAAACTACAGAAGCACAGTCTTTAAGAATTGTCAAAAATGGGGGTTTTCCCTAAGACTAGCAGTAGGAGCGAAGTTAAGTTTTTAAGACAGAATATGTCGGTAATTAAGTTCATGTAAGTAATTTAGTTCCCCGTTCATGTAAGAAATTCAATTTCCCCTAGTAAGAAAGACCGCTCAGAAGTGAGTTGAAAGATGAGCCATCAGTGACATAAAGTGCAAGGAAATGCAGAAGTTAAGAAAAGTTGGTTGGATGCCAACGAGAGAGGAGGATCCCAAATATAAGATTTTAACCTTTTTTTCAATAGAGAGATGTGTAAATGTCAAGGAGTGCAGTTGAATATTCGAAAACCCGAAGGGTTAGCATGAGATATGAAGAACCTCAGTTCAGTAATAATGTCATAATGAGATAGTCTCCAAATGTAGAGTCATCGCATGAGATTCCATTTTCAGGGTATTGGTCAAAGGCTTAGCGCACAGTTGTAGTATGAGTATTTCAAGAAGCATCCATGTTCAGGAAAACAAGAGAATCATGACGAGAGAAGTTCATTATTTAGCAAATCTAGGAGTTCAACTTTCAAACCCCGAAGATGGTAGAGTTATTGTAAGAAACAGGTCCAAATACTCCTTAGTATTTGAGTAAAAGAGGAGAACAATTTCATGATCACCATCTATCGCAGCTAAAGGATTTCACATACATAAAATCATGACTTCCAAACAAAGGGGAGATGATGGTACTCTAAAATATCAAGGGAAATTTTGCATCTTCGATATAGTTAGGCGCAAAGAGAGATTTATGGTAGATGAGCACAGTTTCAGATATTCTACCTACCCAAGCTTCACGGAAATGTATCATGACCTTTATAAGGTTGATAGGTGGGATCAAAATAAGAAGAATGAAGACAATTTCGTGGCTAAATTTCCAAATTAGTAGCAAGCAATAGCCGATTCAGCAAAAGATAATGTCAAGTTATATATTTAGATGTCAGAAAAATCGCACTACTCAGATGCTTAAAGATATGTTAAGCGCATATGTCCTAGACTTTAAAGGTAATTGAGGTGATCATTTGCATTTCATTGAGTTATTTCTAAATATAGATATCATCCCAATATCAAGATGACACCATTTGAAACCTTGCATGGAGAAGGTATAGACCACCTATTGGTTGGTATATAGTTGGGAAAAAATATTATTTCTAGAGCTAGACTTGGTCCCTGAGGCAGCTGAAAAAATTAAATTAATTCAGGAGCATTTGAAAATGGTTAAAAGTTGCAACAATCCTATGTGAATGTGCGGCGCGAGATTCAAAGTTTTATGTTAACGATTGGGTGTTTCTAGAAAATTTTACCCATGAAAGGCGTCATATGATTTGAGAAGAAAGAGAAGTTAGTCCCAAGTACATTAGACCATACAAGATCTTACGAAAGATTGTCAAATTTGTAGGTTAACTACCTCAAGTATTCAGACCTCAAAATCCGTTCAGTGTTCAGATCTCAGCTTCGCTCAACATTCAGATCTCCCATTGTAACATCCATATTTTCGGCATTCAGATTTCATATTATGATGTCCATGTTTTAGATCTCAAGTTAGTTCAGCACTCATGTATCCATGTGAGCTAGTATTCATGTATTTATGTCTATACAATATTCATGTTCCATTTCATATTCCTCGCATCCATGTAATCATGACATATTCATACGCATGTTTTAGTACTCATGTCATATTCATGCGCATGTTTCAGTACTCATGTCACTCATGCCTATGAATTCTTTTCCAAATTCATGTATTGTATTTGTGTATTCATTAGTCCAATATCCATGTGTTCATGTAAGACCAGTATTCATGACATATAGTATTCATGTATTTATGCCATCTCAGTATTCATATTATTCAGTTACCATGTTATGTCATGTATTGTGTATTAAGATGCTCTGTGAGGCTGCGTTGAGACTCTGGTTAACTGGAAAGTATTTGAAAAATGTTGGAATAGTCCTATTTACATAGGAAACCCTACCAATTTTTTTGTAAAATTTCAGAGTTAGTCATATTCCTAACCATGATCCATCATTCAAGAACAAATGATCCCAAAAGGGAGATATTGTAACACCTCCTACCTATGGGTTAATGTTTGACTCGTATAATGGAAACATAATGGTACTAATATGAAGAGTGTAGGAAGTGTTTTGAAAGCTAATCATGTTATAAGAAGAGTTTTTGGGCAAGGTATAGTTAGCAACTACTCTATGGGCCATGTTTCAAGTGAGTTTGCACAAGGCCTCACTTCAAGCGAGTATATGAAAAACTCAATAAAAATTTTGGAAAAAATCCTTCATGAAAGTTGTAGATCTTTGAAATACATTTCCAATGGTATATTATGGAGGTCAAACGAACATCTGTACAAAATTTATGTGCGATTTACTAATCATTGTTCTACCGCTCTGTAAAATGGGCCGTAAAAATTCTCAAAATATACAGCACACTATCACGGTTTTATGATTTGATTTACGGGCCATAAAATAATGTACGGGCTGTAAAATAATATACGGGCCATAAAATAAGCCAAAAATGAGCGTAAAATGGGTCCGACTGCACCTTTAAGTGTTTTGGATTTTCTCACTTCATTCTTCACATCCTCAAGCCTTAGAACGATCATTCTTTCTTCCCGTCATCCTTCTACAACAAGTTAAGCCTCTTCCAAGTGTTTCTAACATCAACACATGAATTCCATGTGAAAATACATTGTTCCTAACCTAGGGTTTTCAAGAAAACCCATATCAAGGTTCAAGATTCAAGCTTTTGAATTATCCTTCAAAGATTCATATTTTTTTCAAGTTTTTGGAGCGATTCTGGTATGTGAAGCTAACTCTCTACATGTGGAAACCTTATTAATCATCCCAACACCTCGTTCATCAAGATTACTATGAATTTCTTAAGATATAAAGATTGTGCCCTAGTTCATGAAAAGTCTAGAACTTCTATCTTTCGAGAATATAACTTCATAGTTGTTCATAATTATCACTTTTAATATTGTGAACTCATTACGTAATCAGTATAGACTCATGTTCTGTATTCCATGAGTCTCGATTTTGACAATTCAAGTTACTATGAACAGTTAATGCTTCAAACTTCATAATCAGTTTAAGAATACATGTCTCAGTCTAGTTCTAGTTGGTATTTCCAGTATGATTTAGTATTTCAGTAACATGTATTACAATATGAATCTCGAATCCTTATTATATATATCAGCTCATGAATTCAAGTTTAGTATTTCATAGTAGTATATTTTAGTATTTCAGTATCATGTTGAGCACCTGTAATTTTGGGCCCAAGGCCACAATTATATATATCATTATGGGCCCAAGGCCACAACTATATATTATGGACCCAAGGCCATAGTTATATATATATTATGGACCCAAGGCCACAGTTATATATATAGATATATATATTGTACCTAAGGGCGCAATTTATTATTTTAGTTAAATAGGTGGCTCTCTATTTCGGTACAAGAAGTATTCTTATTATTTTCTTCCTTGTTCAATTATCAGTTATCAATTATAGATTCAGTATATTATCTATTTATTGAGTTGGGTTGCCCTTTTCCCGAGCACCAACAACTATGTATTCTTTCAGTTGCTTTACATACAATACAATTCAAATGTACTAAAGTCCATTTACATTGGGCTACACTTCACGGTGTAGGTGTTGACTTTCAGGACGACGGATCTGCTCAGTAAGATTGCTTCAGTATCCGCAGATTGGTGAGCCCCATCTTGTTCGGGGTATCAGTCTATTATTTCATTATTATATTTTATGATAAAAGTATCTCAGATCCTTGTCCTAGTAGACAGTTCTCAGTCAGACTCATGTTAGAGGTTTCATAGACTAGACTAGTTCAGTATTTCAGACATGTCAGTATTTATATTTTCAGACTTATGACATTTTCAGATTACTTCCGCAATATAATTTCAGATTATAAATTCAACAGTTTGAATTACATGTTTTTAAAATCATTACTATAGTATCTTTTGATTTCTATGTTGATTGAGTAGCCATGTGGTTTGCTCAGTCACATGCAGTAAGGCACCGAGTGTCGTGATTCACCCAAGCCATGGTTCGAGGCATGACAAAAATGGATGTCAATACGAATATCATGTACTAGTATGTAAGGCAACTAAGTAATTGAAAGTTGAAACTGAACTAATAAGCATAGTAGTTGAACATAACTGGAAGATAAGGGAAAATTTAGGGATAAACCTACATATTTCTACTCTCACAACATACAGTAATATCAATAACATACCAGGCCCTATCAGGTCTCTGTGGATAGATATAATGTACCAGGCCTTAAACAAGGCTTTGTGGAATATCATAAATAACACCAGGCCACTAGGGCATCTGTGGTGTACGCAACGTACCAGGTCGTAGCAAGGCTCTATAGGGTAACTATACCGTACCAGGCTTTAATAAGGCTATGTGAAGTAAGTATATGACGTACCAGGCCATATATAGGCTATGTTGGAATGCAATAGTGCCATACAACTGAGTATAGCTCAAGGTGTAAATCATTTGTCATCGACTATGGACTATGTCCGCAAGATCTATATATACTTATAAAGTGAAAAAATAAGTTCTAAGGCAAAAAAGTACCCCGTCAAGGGACAAATAATAGCATATGAGGGATATCTAAGTTCGAGATACAAGCTTGATATGAATACTGACTATATACAACTTAGATGAGTACCATTTAGGTATAGAATCATGTCATAGAAATAAGGAATATCCATTTTGTAATGAACCGTCTGGTCATTTTTAGATAAAGATCCTTATTTTACTAAATTACCTTTCCTATATACTCTGTACGGGGTTTGTGATGCATAGGGATGGGTAGCACAGATTTGAGTGGCCTTTATGTGATTTTCGGAAGAAAAACCCAAAAGTGAATAGTTTAGAAATGACAAGTTTGACCCAATGTTGACTTTTGGGTATATTGGTTTGTTTTCGGGTTTTGTCACTTCCGGTAGTTTTGGATAGTCAATTATGACTTAGTCGAGTCATTGGTTCGCTTCCTGAGGCGTATGGATGTACTTTATGACACTATTTGTAAATTTGTGAGATTTGGATATTTTGGGTTATTTCGTATAAAAACATTTTGTTGCTCAGTTGTATGAGAAATTTGAGAGTGTAAGAAAGTTTGTAGCATTGATTACCTTGAGGTAGAATATTAGGTTTGTATCTGGGGGGTCTCGTGAGCGTTTCTAGTGTTTGGTGGAGATTTGGCTTAAATTCCTAGTTGTTGGTTTCTGTTGTACCACACGTGTGGGTTTCTGGTCGCTTTTACGGGTCCGCCTCCACAGAGGTTGGATCGCAGATGCGGGCCTGGTGTGAGTTTGAGGTCTTCGCTTCTATGGAATATTTCTCACAAATGTGATCTGCCTCTATGGTGTTATTTCCGCACTTGTTCCCATCCTGTAACTTAAGTTGGGCCGCTTCGGTGGTGGATTTTCTGCCGGAGCGATCCACCTCTGCAAAGATGATTTCATCGAGGTGGAATTATTGTTTCTAGATTCTAATCTAATGCCTAAAATGAAATTACTTTCCCCAAACCTTTTCTATGGATTAGAGCTCGGTAGAGAGGGGATTCCTGGGTCTTCCATCATCATTTTTCTTGGAGGTAAGGTTTTCTATTCCCTTTCATTTATTAATCATTATTTGGGTCCGATAATCTTAGCGTAATTCCTAATTTGGGGAAGAATGTAACCTAGGTTTCTATGATAAAATAAGAGGCCGATGATTCATGATTTGGAGGTTGATTAATGATTATGTTGTTGTGATATTGTAACCTAGTATTTAATAATGATAGATGATGGTATTAGATTAGTTAATTTGATGTTTGGAAACCATTTTGAAATTGGGGGAAAACCTAGGGCTTAATTTAGGGCTTTTTTTATAATCATGAAATTGAGGGTCCGAAAGTGATTAGTTTCCTAATCAATTCAAGGATATGATTATATAGTATATTATTGTGCTTTTTGAATAATAAAGTTTTGACTTTTCCACCGTGAGCCCGGGGTTAATTTTTAGGTGGACTTTTCGATTTCATTTAAAGACCAAGTCCTTGTGTTCATGTTAGACTTACTTATTAATGTAGAATATATGTGATAGATTATGAGTATTACGAGGCGCTTTGAAAGGGAGAGGCATGCGTTGAAGATTGAGGTTTGTGACACCTGCTCAGCTTTGACGTAGACTACGATTTATCTTTCATAGACACTGATATAAGTACGTAATCATTATAAATATTGAGGGGTATTAGGCATGTTTGGGAGTCCCACCTTAGTGGTTGTGATGAATGCTTGGGTGGGTACTGATGTTGAACTGGGTTGATGGGTGATTTGGGAAATCAACATTATGTTGATTCCGAAGGCTGTTATTTGGACTTGTCTCCATTGTTGATAATTGTTGTGTTTATTCATCATATTGCTTCTGATATGAAAGAATGATTTAAGTGTTAATTACGTGGTATTGATTTTCTAAAGCATGTGATATTTATCTTTTATATTTGATTGCATCTCATACATCATATTTACTTGCCTTGTTATTGTTATTGCATTCATACACTCATGGTTCTGATGATATTAAAAGTGTATTTGTATGGAAATGTTGTGGGTCCAATGAGATCGGAAGGGTGAAGATATTCTTATGAAATGGTTATAAACATTGAGATGATGGAAATGATTTATATGGCTCGAAATGAGTCTTGGGCTCTAGTCAGATACGTGTGTTGAATTTTGACTGTCTAGGAGCGATATATGGACTGTAGGTCCCACATTGGTCACGATTCATAGAATTTGAATGTGTGTATATCAGGTTGTGAAAGGTATAGTGAGAATTTCACTGAGAATTTAACTGTCACGACCCAAACCGGAGGGCCGCGACGGGCACCCGGATCCCGCCCGCCGGGTACCGCCATTCCTACCATGAACATCTAAACATAATTAATTACGGACTAAGCCGAAAGAAAATTATGAATAACCAGGTAACCAACTTATATATATACATGTACCAAGGCCGACAAGGCCGTACATGTCTACTACTCACAGGACACCTATCTACAAGCCTCTAAGAGTAGCAACATCAAAGGTCGGGACAAGGCCCCGCCATACCCATATAGATACCTGTATAATACCAAAATCAGACTGACACCCCAGAAAGAGAGGAGTGCTTCCAAAAATCCACCGAAAACTGCAATCTATTCACGTGGGTCGTCGCCTTGCCTATGCGAACCTGCGGGCATGAAACGCAGCGTCCCCCGACAAAAGGGACGTCAGTACGACTGATGTACTGAGTATGTCAGGCATAAATAACAACATAACAGGAATATACCAATAACTGAAACATAAACAACTGACCAACAGGAACTGCCTCTGCGGGCCCTAATACACTTGCCTACATGTTATGTGCAATACAGTGTCCATATTTATTAGCCTCATCGGGCAGTTTCCTTACCATGACAGCCTCTGTGGGCACCATACCATGTAATGGTCAATTCACATATGCATGATGCAAGTGCGGTATATAAATATATATATGTCAGTGTTGCGGATCGTGAAACCCGTCCCAATATATATTAGTATTGCGGATCGTGAAACCCGTCCCAATTAACCATACAGGCATCACATCACATCACATCACATCACATCATATTGGCCTCTTCGGGCTCTTTTGTGATAGTCTGTACCAGTTGCAGGTGGTGTGCGTATATAACGCCTTTCCCTCTTTTCCCATATCCCCTACATTTATATATATAATATTTACCATATAGTAATGTGCATGGCACAAGTGGTCCAGGGTAATATATGAATGCAATGCAAATGAATATGTATGAATGACAATAAAATACCCCGAATGACATAATATCCTTGCTCCTTTGGCTAACCCTGTGAATATCAATACATCCTCCGTATGACTTAATAAGGACATAGAAATATATTTAGACATGCTTTTCACATAGGAATCAATAACATGAATATTCTTAACTACTAGGAGTAGAATAATTTATGGAGCAATATCACAGTTCCATTTTGTTACACGGAACATGCCAAAAGAATGAAATAATTTGTCTTAACATACCTTGAATACGTGGAAAAGACCTTAACCAACCTAAAAGCTTTGGTCAAGCATAATAGGGAATAACACAAAAAGGAAAGAAGCAAGTTTGGTTTTCCCCAAATGGACTAAATGGGTGAAGTTCTCAATTTTTTTGCTTACTGCAGGAAATGAAAATCTTAATGTTTCTAATGCACACAGGGGTATATAATTACCGTGTCCTCCACCTATCCAATCTTGGCGGTGGAGGGCATTTAATTGTCGACACATGGCCACCAACGTGCCACCCCCCCTCTTTATTAATTATTTAAGTGACCTGCCTCAGCATAATTTATCAATCACACCCATAATTAATTCTAGATCCCACTTTATTTAAATCCTAAAAATTCATAAGGCCTTCGTATAATTTCTTAATATGATACTAGTCCATAACTTCTTCATGCATATACCAAATTTATTCTCCTCGTCGTCACACTTGTTGTGTTCAAAATTATTTCGTGGTCTAATTCTTTTATATAATAATATCATTATTAGCATACATAAATAACATAAATTTCCCAATGCTCGGTCTATTTACGCATGCCTAGCAAGTTTATGTTCTCTTAGCGATTTAAACCGTAACCGAAAGCACGAGACATTACATCTTTCCCTCCTTAGAAACATTCGTCCTCGAATGTTGGGGTAATATATCCAATCCCTGTTACATAACCCGAATACACAATCATTAAATACCATGACAGGAATTTGGAATTTACCTTAGACTTTTCTTGAAACCTCGACATTAGTCTGGAATAGGTGTGGATATCTGCGCGTCATTTCCTCTTCAGCTTCCCATGTCATCTCTTCCACCTCCCTATTCCGCCACAATACTTTTAAAGAAGCTATTTCCTTAGTCCTCAGCTTACGGACTTGTCGATCTAGGATAGCAATAGGAATTTCTTCATATGACAGATCCTCTGTAACTTGCACATCCTCAATTGGTATAATCCGAGAAGGATCTCCAACACATGCTCTCAACATGGAAATATGGAAGACTGGATGAACACACTCCAACTCTGAAGGTAAGTCCAATTCGTACGCTACCTGGCCAATTCATCGAATTATGCGATATGGCCCAATATACCTTGGACTAAGCTTTCCTTTCTTCCCGAATCTCATTACACCCTTCATCGTTGAAATCTTCAAAAATACCCAATCGTCTACCTGAAACTCTAAGTCTCGTCGTCGCACATCTGAGTATGACTTCTGACGACTCTGTGCTGTTAATAACCATTCTTTAATGAGCTTTACCTTCTCTACGGCTTGGTGTACTAAGTTAGGTCCAAATAACTCTGATTCGACCTACCTCGAACCATCCAATAGGAGATCTACATTTTCGTCTGTACAAGGCCTCATATGGAGCCATTTTAATACTGGCGTGATAATTGTTACTGTATGCGAACTCAATAAGGGGTAAGTGATCATCCCAACTTCCCTTAAAGTCTAACACACAAGCTCGTAACATGTCCTCGAGCGTTTGAATCGTTCACTCAACTTGACCGTCTGTCTGAGGATGGAAAGACGTACTCAAATTAACTCGGGTGCCAAACCCTTTCTGAAATGATTTCCAGAAGTTAGCTGTGAACTGAGCACCTCGGTCAGATATAATAGAAATAGGCACACCATTAAGTCGAACAATTTCCTTAATATATAACTTCGCGTAATCTTCGGCGGTGTAAATAGCTTTCACTGGCAAGAAATGAGCTGATTTGGTCAGCCTATCAACAATTACCCAAATAGAATCAAAATTCCGATAGGAACGAGGTAATACCGTAATGAAGTCCATATTAATCATTTCCCATTTACACATCGGAATCTCGATGTTCTGAGTCAAGCCACCAGTCTTTTGGTGTTCTATTTTTACCTGCTGACAATTGGGGCACTGAGCCACAAACTCTGCCACGCTCTTCTTCATGTCATTCCACCAATAAATGCTCTTGAGATCATGATACATTTTTGTTGATCCTGGATGAATAGAGTACCGTGAACAATGAATCTCCTTCATAATCCTATCCCATAATCCTGCTACATTTGGAACACATAGACGACCCTGGTGCCTGAGAGTTTCTTGTTCGTCAATTTCAAAGGTCGTGGTCTTCTTATGTTGAAAGCTCTCTCTTATCTTCTTTAAACTAGGGTCTTCCCATTGACGTTCCTTAATTTCTGATAAAAGGGGTGATTTTGACACATCCTGGACCACAAACCCACCATCCTCTGAATCCACTAGCCGGACTCCCAAACTAGCTAACTGATGAAGCTCTCTCACCAATTCCTTCCTTTTGACTTGCACTGGCATCGAACTAACCATTGACTTACAACTGAGCGCATCTGCTACAACATTACCTTTTCCAGGGTAATATAAGATGTCCACATCATAATCCTTCAATAATTCAAGCCATCTTCTTTGCCTCAAATTCAGCTCCTTTTGTTTGAATATGTATTGTAGACTCTTGTGATCCATAAAAATGTCCACAGGAACACCATATAAATAGTGCCGCCAAATCTTCAGTGCATAGATTACCGCAGCCAACTCCAAATCATGCGTCAGATAGTTCTTCTCATGTTTCCTCAATTGCCTTGAAGCATAGGAAATCACTTTACCATGCTGCATTATCACACATCCTAAACTTGCTCCCTAGGCATTACAATATACAACATAACCTTCTGGATCCTCTGGGAGAGTAAGGACTCGTGCCGATGTTAATCTATCTTTTAACTCTTGGAAACTCCGCTCACAAGCATCGGACCATTGGAATTTTATAGCCTTTTGTGTTAACTTCGTTAGTGGTGCTGATATAGTAGAAAATCCTTCTACAAACCTTCTATAATAGCCGGCTAAGCCCAAAAAGCTACGAACCTCTGCTGGAGTCATGGGTCTCGGCCAATTCTTCACCGCTTCAATCTTCTGAGTGTCAACTCTTATACCCTAGTCTCACACTATATAACCAAGAAAAGCCACTAACTTCAGCCAAAACTCACATTTGGATAGCTTTGCATACAACTTATGGTCCCGGAGCGTTTGTAGTATTATCCGCAAGTGATCCACATGCTCCATTTCCGAGTGAGAGTAAACCAAAATATCATCTATAAATACTATCACAAATACGTCCAAAAATGGGCGGAACACGCTGTTCATTAGATCCATAAATGCTGCTGGTGCATTTGTAAGTCCAAATGACATTACTAGGAACTCAAAGTGCCCATACCTTGTCCTGAAGGCCATCTTCGAAATATCTTTCTCCTTAACCTTCAGCTGATGGTATCCCGACCTTAGGTCAATTTTTGAAAAACATCTCGCCCCTTGTAACTGGTCAAATAAATCATCAATTCGGGGAAGAGGGTACTTGTTCTTGATAGTGACTTTATTCAGCTGCCGATAATCGATACACATCCGTAACGAGCCATCTTTCTTTCGTACGAATAATACCGGCGCGCCCCAAGGGGATATGCTAGGCCTAATGAAGCCTTTCTTGAGCAAATCCTTTAATTGCTCCTTCAATTCCTTTAATTCAGCTAGAGCCATCCTATAAGGAGGAATAGATATCGGTTGGGTGTCTGGCAACATATCTATACCGAACTCAATTTCCCTTTCAGGAGGAAGGCCTGAAAGTTTGTCTGGGAATACATCAAGAAATTCATTGACCACCAGAATTGATTGAGAACTAGGTGGTTCAACATCGACATCTCTTGCGCGAACAAAATGGTATATACATCCTTTGGAGATCATCTTTCTTGCCTTAAGGTAAGAAATAAACCTACCCTTTGGTGTTGCCGTATTACCTTTCCATTCAAGGACTGGTTCGCCTGGGAATTGGAATCTAACAATCTTTGTTCGGCAGTCAACATTAGTGTAGCATGACGCTAACCAATCCATGCCCATAATAACATCGAAGTCAACCATTTCTAATTCCACTAAATCTACTAGGGTCTGACGACCACAAACTAATACTGCACAATTTCGATAGACTCGTCGAGCGATTACCGATTCACCAACCGGTGTAGATACCACAAATGGATCCCTTATAAACTCAGCATCCATACCAAATTTATAGGAAATGAAAGGAGTAATATATGATAAATTTGAGCCTGGATCTAACAACGCGTACACAATATGTGAAAGGACCGATAGCGTACCTGTAATGAAATCAGGTGAGGATTCCTAATCATGTCGTCCCATCAATACATAAGTACAGTTCTGGCCCCTTCCTCTGCCTCGACTAGATAACGCCTGCTGACTCTGTCCTAACGGGTGTATTGATTGGGATGAAGCTGTTGCAGATCCGACCGGCTGGGCTCTACCACCTCCACTTTTTGTCGGACAATCTCGCACTATATGACCACGCTCCTCACTCGAATAGCATAATCTTCCCTCTTGTTAGCACGACCCTATATGGGTCCCACCACACTACCCACATCGAGCCAATAGCGGTCTCATCTGCATAGAATTTCCTCTATAATAAGATCCTGGTGCTCGCGAACTCTGGCCTGGTCTCGTTTGAGTATAACGATCCTCTCTCGATCCTAAATATGGTAATGATGAGCCGACTTCTGGGTAAGATGGTCGTCTGTAAGGATGTGGCCTGGGCCCACGACGTCCCTCACGCCACTTATAGACCGAACCCTTTTATGATGGCCCCCTTCACGCTCTCGATCAATTCATTGTTGCCTCTTGCGGTCCTCCAGGTTTTGTGCATAAGCCTGGATACGAGCAATATCCATATCCAAATTCAAATATGCCATAGTACACTCGTTGACCAAGTGTGGCCCCAAGTCAGTAATGAACCTGTGTACCCGGTCACTCATTTCAACTATAATTGTAGGAGCATATCGAGCCAAAGAATTAAACTACAAGTTGTATTCTCGAATGCTCATACTGCCCTGTTCAAGACGTAGAAACCTATCCTGTTTGGCCCGTCGAAGCTCAACTGGTAGAAAATTTTGTAGGAATGCCTCTGAAAATTCCCTCCATCCTACTGGTGGAGCACAAGGTCCCCTAGACTGCTCTCATGTATCAAACTATGTTACTGCAACATCCTGCAGTCTATAAGAAACAAACTTTACCGATTCGGTATCGGTAGCATCCATCACCCACAAAGTGCGCTGCACCTGATCCAGAAAATTCTGCGGGTCCACGTTCAAATCTGCTCCGGTGAATATCGGAGGGTCTAGATTGATAAAATCCCGAGCTCTTGCGCTAGCAGCTCTATCAGAAGGACCAGGGACCTGACGCTGGGCCTGAGCGGCCACTAATCGTGTTAATAACTGAACTTCATTCCTCATATCAAGATCCATGTATGTAGTATCATGTGGATGAACTAAAGGTGTTGCAGCTCCACTAATTTCCTCTGATGGTGATGTACCGAGAGAACCATACGAAGGAGTCATACCGAGGGTATCACTCTGGCCCTCGCCAACAGGTTGCAATCGGCTAGTACCTTCACCCGCAGCCGTATTCAATTCCCTCATACTTTTGGACTTCTTTGCGGTAGGCATCACTGGAATCATAAGTACGAAGTGGATTAGAAGTGAAATACTTGTAACTCAATTCTATAGCATGATTTATGAGATAAAATAATAAATAGAAACCATCCCTAAAATGTCAAATAGCCTCTTGTTTATAAGTATGATGCACAACATACCCATAAACAAGACTCTACTAGACACGGCTTGTAGACTCCCTAGGATGTACATGCTCTGATACCAAGTATGTCACGACCCAAACCGGAGGGCCGCGACGGGCACCCGGATCCCGCCCGCCAGGTACCGCCATTCTTACCATGAACATCTAAACATAATTAATTATGGACTAAGCGGAAAGAAAATTATGAACAACCAGTAACCAGCTTATATATACATGTACCAAGGCCGTACAAGTCTACTACTCACAGGACACCTATCTACAAGCCTCTAAGAGTAGCAACATCAAAGGTCGGGACAAGGCCCCGCCATACCCATATAGATACGTAAAAGTGTATCATACCAAAATCAGTCTAACACCCCAGAAAGAGAGGAGTGCTTCCAAAAATCCACCGAAAACTGCAATCTATTCACGTGGGTCGTCGCCTTGCCTATGCGAACCTGCGGGCATGAAACGCAGCGTCCCCCGACAAAAGGGATGTCAGTACGACTGATGTACAGAGTATGTCAGGCATAAATAACAACATAACAAGACTATACCAATAGCTGAAACATAAACAACTGACCAACAAGAACTGCCTCTGCGGGCCCTAATACACTTGCCTACATGTTATGCGCAATGCAGTGTCCATATTTATTTGCCTCATCGGGCAATTTCCTTACCATGATAGCCTCTGTGGGCACCATACCATGTAATGGTCAATTAACATATGTATCATGCAAGTGCGGTATATATATATATATATATGTCAGTGTTGCAGATCGTGCAACCCGTCCCAATATATATTAGTGTTGCGGATCGTACAACCTGTCCCAATAAGCCATACAGGCATCACATCACATCATATTGGCCTCTTCGGGCTCTTTTGTGATAGTCTGTACCAGTTGCAGGTGGTGTGCGTATATAACGCCTTTCCCTTTTTTCCTATATCCCCTACATTTATATATATAATATTTACCATATAGTAATGTGCATGGCACAAGTGGTCCAGGGTAATATATGAATGCAATGCAAATGAATATGTATGAATGACAATAAAATACCCCGAGTGACATAATATCCTTGCACCTTTGGCTAACCCTGTGAATATCAATACATCCTCCGTATGCCTTAATAAGGACTTAGAAATATATTTAGACATGCTTTCAGCATAGGAATCAATAACATGAATATTCTTAACTACTAGGAGTAGAATAATTTATGGAGCAATATCACGGTTCCATTTTGTTACACGGAACATGCCAAAAGAATGAAATAATTTGTCTTAACATACCTCGAATACGTGAAAAGACCTTAACCAACCTAAAAGCTTTGGTCAAGCATAATAGGGAATAACACAAAAAGGAAAGAAGCAAGTTTGGTTTTCTCCAAAAGGACGAAATGGGTGAAGTTCTAATTTTTTTGCTTACTGCAGGAAATGAAAATCTTAATGTTTCTAATGCACACAGGGGTATATAATTACCGTGTCCTCCACCTAGCCAATCTTGGCGGTGGAGGGAATTTAATTGTCGACACATGTTCACCAACGTGTCACCCCCTCTTTATTAATTATTTAAGTGACCTGCCTCCGCATAATTTATCAATCACACCCATAATTAATAAAGAGACCACTTTATTTTAATCCTAAAAATTCATAAGACCTTCGTATATGCAATGTCATAATTTCTTATTATGACACTAGTCCATTACCTCTTCATGCACATACCAAATTTATTCCCGATCCCCGTCGTCACACTTGTTGTGTCCAAAATTATTTTGGGGTATAATTCTTTTATATACTAATCTCATTATTAGCATACATAAATAACATAAATTTTCCCAATGCTCGGTCTATTTATGCATGCCTAGCGAGTTTATGTTCGCTTAGCGATTTAAACCGTAACCCGAAAGCACGGGACGTTACATTAACGTAGAGTGAGAATTTCACATAGAAGTAGAGTGAGAATTTACCCTTCGCCAGGGTAAGAGTTTCAGTATGCTTAAAGGCTATCCTAGTTCACAGGTGTCGTTGTTTATCTCCTTTTTTATGTTGATTTGGGAGAGTGTTTTCTTACTGGCCTTTCTACCTTGCATTTGAATTCATATCATACATACACATACCTATTGATTATTTGTTGACAGGTAACGTGATTAACTGGTTATTGACACTTGGATGATTATTATGAATAATGGATTTTGTTGATTTCACTTCATAATATCATAGTTGTTTGTTATTGAACTCTTATGTATGGACAAAGTAACTTACATGATTCATTGCACTGTTTAGAATAGGATCTACTTGAGTGTCAACTTGATGTTCATTTCAATTACGTATCTTCCGTCGTTGTCGTCCTATGATGCCTACGGGGTACATTGTGTACTTATGCTACACTTGTTGAATTCTATTTGGATACAAATACAATGTCATGTACTAGTTCAGGACCACATGGATAAGTACCGAGTTGGAGGATTTCCTGTGTTTGGGTGAGCATTCCTTCAATCAGCATGCTTTGGATGCTCTATTTATTGATTATGTCTTTCAGTTGTGTTCGGGAGACATTATCAGACTTTTCAAACTCATTATATAAAATTTAGTGCTCTTGTATTACAAATTAGATTGTGGGGTTGTAATAACTAAATTATCAGACTTGTTTCTTTTATCTAGGTTATGATCAGACAACTATTAAGTACTTATATTATTTCCGCCTTTCTTATATATATTTTTGTTAATTGGGAAGTGATTCTCCTACTGGTAGGAAAAGTGTAGGTGCCACCATGACACTTAAAATGGTATGTGACAAAGTTGGTATCAGTGCTCTAGCTTAAACGGTCTTAAATACAAGAGTAATGCCTAGTAGAGTCTTGTGGATTGATGTGGATACGTCTGTACTTATCTTCAAGAGGCTATGGGAAATTTAGAAAACTTCCCTTTCTTCATTCCTTTTGTGATAAGATTGATCAAAATGGTATTTGACCTTTATTTCCTATTCTTTACCAGATGGTGAGGACTCTTGCTCATATAGCGAGAGAAGAGGCACCGACAGCTACACCTACAATGCGCATTCACAGTAGAGGTCGTGGTCGGGATAGAGGTAGAGCCCGAGCCGCTACATCAGCGAGGGGTGGAGCATAGGGAGCCGCTCAGGCTCGTTCTAGATCAGTGTCCCATGAGCTGGAGATTAAGCCTCAGGATAAGCATTATAATGAGGCAGCCCAAGATCAGCCCAGATTTGTAGATACTCTAGTTCTTCAGGATACTATGGTTAGGATATTTAGTTTTCTTGACAATTTTTCCCAAGCGTGCGTTCTTCCGAATACTCTAGGTGGGTCACATACCCGAGTGTGAGAGGTTCAGACTCCCGAGTTCCATACTCCAAGGGTTCAGCCAACTGCTATTTCGATACCTCATACATATGAGATTCTAGCACCAGAGATTGGAGCTCGATTGGTGACAGAATCTATTGTGACCAGTGATGAGCCAAAGATATGGGAGAATTTCTCTAATATGAAGCCTCCCGTATTCTATGGCCAGCCTGAGAAAGATGCTTATGAGTTTATAGTGAGCAGCCATGAGAAGCTCCATACTTTGGTTATCATCGAGTCTCATTGGGTTTGTTTTGTTGATTTTTAGCTTCTTGGTGATATGAAGCAATGGTGGAGGGCTTATGTTAATTGTTAACTAGCGGGGTCACCTCTAGTATCTTAGACCAAGTCTTATCGGATTTTTCTAGAAAAGTATGTGCCCTTTATCTTATGGTTTACCAAGGAGGGTGAGTTCTCAAAGTTGGAGTAGAGAGGTGTTTATAATTGATGTGCAGTAGGGTAGATTCCATCATTCGCAGTCTAATTGATGGATTCATCCGCTCTCTAGGTTTCAGATGGTGTTTCTACGAAGCAGAGTAGTTATAGTGGGGGTCAGTCTTCTATAGGTACTCAGTCTCAATTCTCTGACTATGGTGGTCACTCAGGTTCTTCTATTACTATTCAAAAACCTATAGCGGCAAGAGCTTGTTATGATTGTGGTGATGTTGTGCATTTTAGGAGAGATTGTCCCAGGCTATCAGGTAGATCCCAGGCACCTAGGACCTTAGCTGAGCCATCTAAGGGTGGAGGTCAGTCTAATAGAGAGGGTTCCAGTCAGGCTATGGTGGTCACTAGGCCAGTTGAGGTGGGTCTCAGACAAGTAGAGATGGGGCGCATTTAGGCTAAGGCATCTATTAGGTTACCTAGTCTGAGGGAGGACACAATTATTATTAGGCTTTCCCTGGTAGATCGGAGGCAGAGGCATCTTATATAGTTATAATAGGTATCATCTCGGTCTGTCATCAATCTGCTTCGGTGCTATTTGATATGGGGGTTATGTTCTCTTATATTTCTACATACTTTACTGTTGATTTGGATATATGGTGCGATATAGTTGATGGCCCTATTCGTGTGTCTACACCAATTGGTGATTCTGTGGTTGTAGATCGAGTTTATCGATACTATATGGTTACTTTTATGGGTTACGATACTTAGGTAGACTTGGTTATTTTAGACATGGTTGACTTTGATATTATTTTGGTGATGGACTAGCTATCACCGTACCACACAATTCTATACTGTCATGCTAAGATAGTCACTCTAGCGATGCTGGGTATTCCAAGGTTGGAGTGGAAGGGCACTTCCAGTCCTGCTCCTAAGAATATTATTTCTTTCCCCTATGCTAGGAAGTTAGTAGATAAGGGTTGTCTGGCATACTTAGATCATGTTCGGGATACGAGCGTGGATACTCCTTCCCTTGATTTTATTCCTATAGTGAGTGAGTTTGCTGAGGTATTTCCAACAAATTTGTTGGGTATGCCGCCAGATGTAGATATTGATTTCTGCATTGATCTAAAGCCGGGTACTCGACCTATTTTACTCTCTTTGTAATATATGGATCCAGCAGAGCTAAGGGAGTTGAAAGAGTAGCTTTAAGACCTATTAAAAAAGGGTTTTATTAAGGAGTAGCTTCAAGACCTATTAAAAAAGGGTTTTATTCGACCGAGTGTCTCTTTGGGGTGCTCCTATGTTTTTTGTGAAGAAGAAGAAGGATGGCACCATGCGTATGTGTATTGACTATAGATAGCTGAACAAGGTCACCATCAGAAACAAGTATCTGATTCCTCATATTGATGATCTGTTCGACCAGCTTCAGCGTGCTTCTGTGTTTTTGAAGATTGACTTGAGGTCTGGGTATCACCAGTTGAAGATCATGGAAGAGGATGTTCCTAAGATGGATTTCATGACTCGGTATTGTCACTACGAGTTCTTAGTGATGTCCTTTTGGCTTACCAATGCCCCCGCAACATTCATGGATTTGATGAAAGGGATATTCAAGCCTTATTTGGATTCATTTGTGATTGTCTTCATTAATGATATTTTGATATATTCAAAGATTAAGGAGGACCGCGAGAAGCAATTTTAATGGCTCTTGGGTTGTTGAAAGAAAAAAAGTGTATGCTAAGTTCTCAAAGTGTGAGTTCTGGCTTAGTGCAGTAGCAATTCTGGGACACGTAGTATCGAATAAGGGTATTATGGTGTATCCAAATAAGATAGAGGTAGTCAGGGACTGGTCTAGGCCTACTTCGATAATGGAGATTAGGAGCCTCGTGGTTCTCACGAGCTATTATCATCGGTTTGTCAATACTTTTCATCTATAACTTCTCATATTTGACGCGGTTAACTCAGAAGGAGGTGCCTTTTCTAGTGGTCCGATGAGTGTGAGAAGAGCTTCCAAAACCTCAAGTCCCTTTTGATCACGAACCCGATATTGACCCTTCCACTTGAAGGGAAGGATTTTACCATTTACTGTGATACTTCAAGGATTGGGTTGGGTTGTGTGTTGATGTAGGAGCGTAAAG